>CM061559.1:223809737-224472237 GCA_030864225.1 Capsicum baccatum var. pendulum | reverse complement strand
TCAAAATATCATCAAAGTTATGAGAAAATGACCTAACATGTTCTATTTATAGCCTAGGTTACAACTTAATACAAAATGACTAGAATGCCTTTAATGAGACATGGCTAAAGGGTGGTCTTGGAGTGTGCATTTGGGGAGGCTTTGGAGTGTTGGGGACTTGTCCTCTACACTTCAAAGCTTGTTCCATTGGTCGGGTATCCCTCGAGCTCGAGTCTCAATATTTTGGTCTATAATCACGATCATGCTTGTATTATCCTCTTCTTCTTGAAAAGGATTCGACCTTGAATTATAACCTTCCAAAGCAATAGAGAAGACAAAATAACACATATTCCTTATGACATGAGGGTTAATGTTAGCACAATCAACAAAAGTATCAAACCATGAGTGCATATTCTACACATGCCGTAGGACTCTAGGGAGAATAAAATACCCTACCAATCACCAAAAGAAATAACTTGTCTATCCACATAAGTGTGATAAGAAACAAAATAAAAGAGATAAAATGCAAACCTTTGGAGCAACTACTAAAGCTTGATCTCGGGTTCTTCATCACCAAAAGGTTAGAGTGGGATCAAGACCTTATCTTCTTCGGGCCAAGCATCATCATGAGGTGTTCTTCTCATCAATCCGCAAGGTACATTAAATTTTCCTTCCTCCACCACTATCTCGGCTTCATCATCATCTCTATCATCCTCTTGATGAGTTCTCTCACTAACATCAATTTTGGTCACTTTGTCCTCAACAAAGTAAGGATCACCCTCTACCAATACAATATTTCTTCGGTTTGGGCACTCACTATCTTTGTGACCCCAACCTTGACATTTAAAACAAATGATACTCTTAGGATTAGGAGTGGAATAACTAGTACCTTCAAGACGTAGGGTCCTTTGGAGTGCTTTATCAAATGGTTTCTTCTCTAAGGGCTTGTAGGGCTTGTTCCACCTGAAGTTCTTCTTGTCAAGAATGTGCCTCCTCAAGTCGGTTAAATTTGTGGACGACTAGTTGAGAAACAACTTTATAGAATAAGACACCTTTGAGCCGAGCTAGGCAATGATTTTGAGGTTTGATAATATCAATACGCTGGATCAAGTTTGAAACTCATCATAATACTCCTCCACTTTTTTATCTCCTCTCCCCAAGTTGTAGAGCTTTGTTAGTTGCTCTTGTTTGTACCTTTCCATGACATATCTCTCCCTTTTAATTCATCCCAATCCAGAAGGTCAAGATTACTATTCCTTGCCAGTTGCAACAGTTTTATCTCCCACCAAGTAAATGCATAACCTTCAAATTGAGCAATGACATGCGCGACTTTCTTTTGGGAAGTTAAATCGCTGAGTTAGAAAATCCAATTACATTGTAACTCCTAATCAAGATAGAGAGATGAATCACTAGTCCCTTTAAAAGAAGGAAGAGTGATCTTAATGGAATTTAGGCCCGTGTCTCTACCCAAATTTCTTCCTTAGTCTACTAGACCTTCTTGAACATGAGGTCGGTGTCCCAAGTTGACCCTACAATGAGGAGCCAGTCCAACTCTTCCCCCTCGGCCTCTATGTCCCCCGCCATAAGATCATCTTCTATTGCGCATAAATTCCACAAAGAAGGTTTCTTCATCTAACCCCTCACCACCATAAGGACCCTCACCTTTCACATCATCAATTTTGATTGGTTGGTTTTGGTTTAGTGGTGCTCTCAGCATATCAAAGGGGTCTCGAATTTGGGGAGCTTCTTGATGGACTTGAATTCGGTTGTTTGGATAAGTAGGGACTTGGTGGATGGGTTCATGGGTTGGTCTAGGTGGATTGAGCAATTGGTGAAGTGTATCCGGGGTGGTAACATGTCCACTAGTCAAGGCATAGTAGTGTTTGAGACTTGAATGGTTGGAATCTAAATGAACTTCCAATGTATCCATTCTCCTTGAAAAAGAACCCTCATCCTGTCCACCCTTCCCTCCATACTCTCTATTTGACCACTAAGATCATGTTTCAATCTCATTATGGCCGCCAATAAAGCATCCATGGTTACCTCTCTTGAGACCCTTAGACTACCTTCACCCGAAGCCATCGTACCTAATAAGAAAGACTAAACAAAACATAAACAATAGCAAGTTAAAGGTTAGAAAAAATCACCGCCACTAACTCTCAAGCTCACACTTTTTCAAGTATCACTCAATTGGTCTCACAAGTGTTGGTACACCATTTTTACTCCAATGAAGTTACTTGGTCCCGTTTATGACTTAAGGTCTGAATGAATTTTTGTTTGCAACGACTCAAAACAAGTTTGTATGTACTTGAATCAAAAAAAGCTACAATGAGTTTCGAAAAGATGAAAGCACACAAAGAAACGTAAACACGAATAAACGGACCCAAAACTAATTTACAAGCTAGTAGGAATTTACTAGGTTGTAAATTAGTGTTCAAACCAACAAACAAAACTAAGAAACAATAAATTAGAAACTAATAATCCAAGTTTGAGATCAAATTAATGTGTGAACAGTAAAGTGGGCGATGTGTCACCCCCTAATTGGCCGACTTTCAACATATTTTAATTATCAATTTTGATGTTCTTAGTTCTTCACAATTTGGAATGGATGAAATTGATTTTGGAGGGAAAGTGTAAGTCCTAGAACCTTTTTCAATTTAAATATTCAAAAGGAGTGACTTTGACTTGTACTATTCCCACTAAACAAGGCCCTTGAATTAGGGAAATTGGTTGAAAAAGTTGTGGTCAAGTAAAGAGTGATTTGATCAAGTCTTCACCAACAAGTCTTGTAACTTTATATTCCATCTTTTTAGAATCTATTAGGCATTTTATGTTGGTCAAGATAAGATAGAAGTGAAGAATAACAAGATCACAACAACAATTTTCCAGAAAAATAACAACATCAACAACATCCCACTCCGATTTTTTTTTTACAACAACATCACAACATACGACAACCTTTCAAGTTCACAACAACATGGTCAACTTTTTTTTTAAGCTCAAACTTTAGATATAAACACTTTTAGTGTTGGTGAGAAAGAAACCAACACTTGAAACACTCTAAACAAACAAAATGACCACAAGAGAGCAACTCTCGGCCAAGAACAACTTCAAGAACACAATTTTTTTTTCCTAGCAAGCCCAAGATTGATTTCATTGGAACAAAATTAACCACAAGCTCTGATATTAAATAATACAAGATTGACAAAGGAGACACAAAACAAACACCAAAATAGTCCACAAGTTGGAAGAACCGAGGACCTCTTTGGTAACCACTCGAATTCACTACAACAACAACGAAAATACAATAACAACAAGATATTAAGGTGTTCAACACCTCTAAAATCAGCGAGCCAACAAACTAGATTAACAACACAAGCACAAGAACAAGAAGAACACAAAGTCTCAATTTTAGGACACCAAACCCGAGAATGAACAACAACAATAATGAAATAGATAGATAGATAGGTAACTTAACATACAAATGTACAAAAACTATGAACCTAAGTGTATATTAAACACAAAGACCCAAGAATTCGTACAAGTAACACCAAGCTCTACGGTGACCTCAAGGGAGTGGAATTCCCAAGCAACTAACGTTTCAAAACTAGCACCAACACAAATGATATCCACACTTGTTTACAAGGAATCCACCTTGCAAGACTCTCTCTCTAGAGCTCTCAAAATATCATCAAAGTTATGAGAAAATAACCTAACATGTTCTATTTATAGCCTAGGTTACAACTTAATACAAAATGACTAGAATGCCCTTAATGAGACATAGCTAAGGGGTGGTCTTGGAGTGTGCATTTGGGGCAGCTTTGGAGTGTTAGGGACTTGTCCTCTACAATTCAAAGCTTTTTCCATTGGTTGAGTAGCCCACGAGCTCGAGTCTCAATGTTTTGGTCTACAATCACGATCGTACTCGTATCATAATCCAACCTATGTGATTGGAGATCCCATGAAGTAGGTTCATATGGGTAATAACAAGTCAATATTGACATTGCACACTTACTAAGAGTGCTTGAACTGCTACTAAAGTTAATGGATGGGTTATTAACTCTTGATGAATTCATACTCCTTGTGGATGGTGTATTTAAAGCAGTATACACTTGATGAATTCACCTATATGAGAAGTGGCATGAGGTCGTTCCTGTGAGACTTTTGGCCTTAGTCTCTAAAGCTCTCATGAATACCAGGCACGCGCATGGCCTGTCGACACAAAATCGCGTTGAACAATAAAATTACGGTCAAAATGTGATTAGTAAAATCTCTGACTTACAACAAGAATTCTTCGGTTCATAGAAATATTATATCTCACTGATAATTCTGTAAGTTAAACTTTATTGATCTAAGTTTGGTTCATAGTCTAGAAAACACCAAACCTACTGCATTTTGTCCATGCAAATCCAACAAGTTAAAATATTTTTTTCTATAAATTATTTTTTAAATAATGTGAGGATTATAGAAAAATTATTTGTTTCTTTCAAAATAATTTATTGTGTATTTGAAAAGTCATGGATAATATTTCTTTACTTGAAAAGAAGTATAATTGATAATGCATACATGCTATTAATTTTGTCACTTGGCCAACACTTGTCACTAACATGTTAAGAGTGGTTCTTCTCGAATTGGTTGGAAGACAAGTGTCCTAACACTTGTGAAAATCTCACTTGTTCATTCCACTATAAATACCCCTCAAACTTTACTGCAAAGTAACCAACTTTCAATTTACTTTACTTTAATTTCTTACACCTCTTTCACCCCTTTCTTTTATTATTATATTTTTAACAAAAGGGCTTTATTAGTTATACCTCTGTCTAAATTAACTTGTTGGTATTTGTATTAATAATTTTGTTGATTCTTCTATCTCTGGTTAATTAGGGAAGACTTATTTAACTCAAAATATACTTTAATTAATCAGGGAGGTGTTTATTTAATCCTAGGAAAATATTTCACACTGCTGAAATAGTTTCTAAGGACAGTGTCTAGCACGACTCAAGTATAATTAATGTAAAATCGTAGTAATATTTATTTAATATTCACTATTTTTAACTTGTCAATAAGAAATTTTATCACTGTTATAATTATTATTTCAGTTATAATATTATTATATTTAGTATTATTATTATTATACATTGTTATGTTATTGTACTGCTAAAATTATTATTGTTATATTATCATTTTATTAACAGTTAAATATTATTATTATTATTATTATTATTATTATTATTATTATTATTATTATTATTATTATTATTATTATTATTATTATTATTATTATTATTATTATTATTCTCCAACAGCTGCAACATATCAATCTTAGTTACAATTCTTTTAGTGGAAAAATTCCTACCAATTTAACGAACTGCAAGGAACTTAGAGAACTTCATCTACACTATACACTCACAGGAGGCATCCCACGTAGGTTAGGAAACTTTTCATCTGTAGAGTCCTTGACCTTTCGGGTAATAGTCTACAAGGACCAATACCTAAGGATGTTGGATGCCTAGATAATCTATTAGTATTTCATGTGAACTCAAATGAATTATCTGGTACCATCCCTCCACAGAGGCGAACCCATGATTTGAAGATAGGGGTGCATCATTATCTTTAACTTCTTACGATCAACTTTGGACTTGTACTATTGTTTGTCAGAATGACATCGTATTTTTGTTGGCACTTGGCCGCTGATGATGATGGCTGCGTGAGTATTTTCAAGTTGTGAAATTTTTTCTAGGCTTGGAGCTTGGAGTGAATTTTGAGAAAAATAATTTAGTTTTTAGGGATTTGGAAATTGGGGGAGAAAAATACGTGTGGGTAGTGGGATTGGAAATTGGGATTTGGGAATAGAACATTCCATTGGTTGTTAATTTAATTAATTATTAAAATAATAGTGTGGTGGGTCAAATCTAACATTCTAATGATATAAAATAATTAAATATAAAAGAAAATATTGTATTCGTAAAGGTCAAAAGTAACAAAGTGAGGCCAGATGAGGTGGCAAGTAAAGAGAGGAATTTGTAGAAAAAAACAATACCCCCATCTAGGATCAAACCCGCGACGTCGGGGCATCAATGACGCACACAATTGAGCTTAGAACCAGTGCACGAAGACACAATTTGATATTGAGGATGCGCAATCTATTATATTAACCTTATTCGGATATCTCTCTCTATATATATATGCAGTGGCGGAGCCAAGAAGTTCATCAAGGGGGGTCGAAAGTGCACACAAACTAGCCGAAGGGGGTTCAACATATACAATATATACATAAAAAATAATTTTAATCGTGTATAAATTGTATAATTTATTTGCCGAAAGAGATTCGGATGAACTCCTTGAGATAAGCTAGATCCACCACTGTATATATGTGTGTGTTTTTTAAAAAGTTATCAGGTGACCCTCACGGTGACACGTGGGTCCGCCCCTGTCCCTCCATTGATTCTCAATATTTCTACCATATAATACTTCTCGCTTACACAAAATCTAATGCATGGACAACTTCCAGAAAATGTAGGGCTCACTCTTCCAAACCTTGAAGTATTTGTTGTTGTTGTCAATGGCTTCACTGGATCTATTCCTGTTTCTCTGGTTAATGCTTCTAACCTTCGAGTGATTGATTTTCCCAAAATAAACTTACTGGGGATGTGCCAACTAGTGTTGGAAAGTTGAAATTTTTTATTAGGCTCAACTTTGAGGCGAACAAACTAGGAGGGAGGGGAAGTTATGAAGGATTGAGATTTCTTGATTTCCTAACCAATTGTACACATCTGATGGTACTGAGTTTTTCTACCAACAACTTTAAGGGAGAATTGCCTCACTCGATCACTAATCTTTCAACTGTACTTCACATATTCTCTTTAGGTAACAATAGGATGCATGGTACTGTTCCTGCTGGAGTAGGCAGCCTTATTAGTTTGACCCTACTAGGAATGAACGAAAGTCGGAAACTACCTCAACGGCAGCGTTCCTGAAACTATAGGTAAACTTGAATATATGGAAAGTCTCTATTTGAATGGAAATGCATTTTCAGTGAAGATACCATTCTCTATCTATAACTTGACACGGTTAACTACTCTAAACCTGGAAGAAAATAGGCTAGAAGGAAGAATACCTCCAGAGTTGGAGAAGTGTATTAATCTTACTAGGATCACTGAAAGAGGATCTCTGTCATTGGCAAGTAATTCTTTAACTGGATCCTTGCCAATAGAACTTGGTCAGTTGATAAATCTCGAGGAATTAGATGTATCTCATAAAAAATTTTCTGGTGAGATTTCAAGCACTCTCAGCAATTGCCTCCACTTAGAACGTGTAAATATTAGTAATAATCACTTTCAAGGAACCATTCCTCAATCCTTTACAAATTTAAAAGGATTAGATGAGATAGATTTTTCACGAAACAACTTGATAGGAAAAATACCAGATTTTCTTGGAAAGATTCCATATATCAGAAAAACCTTTCGTTCAATGAACTTGAAGGTGAAGTACCAAAAGAAGGGATCTTTTCCAATACAAGCGCAATTTCAATCAAAGGAAACAATAGACTTTGTGGAGGTGTTCCCAACTTAAATTTGCTTGAATGCTCCAAAGCTGCGAAGCACCTTGATTCAAGAGTGTGGATAGCTGTTACAGTTCCTGTTGCACTCTTAATTTTGGTACTTGTGTTTCTACGGTGCGTATTACAGGCTCAGAAACTCAAGAAAGGCACATCCTTGGATCGATGGGCACCTAGCACAGATACCAAGAACTACGTATCGAGAAATACATAGAGCAACGGATGGTATTTCTGAGGATAACTTAGTAGATACAGGAAGTTTTGGTTCAGTATATAAAGCGCATTTCGATGATGAGAATACAATAAAGGCAGTGAAAGTGTTGAACCTACAACAAAGAGGGGCCTTTGGGAGCTTCCTAGATGAATACAGAGCTCTAAGAAATATAAGGCATAGAAATCTTCTGAGAATCAAGACTGCTTGTTCGAGCATTGATCACCAAGGTAATGACTTCAAATTCCTAGTCTTTAAGTTCATGACTAATGGAAACCTACACAATTGGCTGCATCCAGAAAACAAAGACCAACAACACCAAACAAAGAAGCTGAGATTTATCCAAAGACTAAACATTGCCATAGATGTTGCTTCTGCACTTGACTATCTCCACAACCACTGTCAAACACCAATAGTTCATTGTGATCTAAAACGAAGCAACATACTCCTCGATGAAGATATGTGTGCACATGTTGGTGACTTTGGGTTAGCAACATTTCTCCTTGAAACATCGAGCAATTCTTGGAGTCATCAGATCTCTGAAGCACGAAAAGTTTCTATTGGTTACATCCTAACAGGTACAATGTCACTAGCTTACATTCTTTATATACATGTCTTCCTGCAGAAAACTAATTTAGTATCCTACAGAGTATGGATTAGGAGGATAAGCATCTACACTTGTTGAACAATCAAATGAAGTTTAAACTCTGTATCTATGACTTTGAACTTTAAGTTCAATCCAACTGATAAACATCACCAAAATGAAATTCAAACTATTTTCTGGAAAATAGCAAAATCAAATGTTAAAAACTTCAACACAAGTTCAACAACTTATGAACTATCAAAATGAAGTTGCAAGAACTTCAAACACAAGTTCAATCAGTTGAAGAACTATCAATATAAAGTTTAAACTATTTTCTAAAAAAATAGTAAAATCAACTTTAAGAAAAAAATGAAACAAAAAGATTCAAGTCCACCGAATTCACGGTGTGTCCTTAAGGAAACTATTCCCCTCAAGTACCCTAGGTTACTATCCTCCCAGGATAAAATGAATCACTTCGATAGAATAGCAATACCTCAAATTCTGTCGAACTACGAACGCACTCAACGACCGCATATCACACAAGAGTTTTTCAAGAAAGAAGAGTATTTTTTCATCAAAATTTCATGTATATACGTGAGGAAAAATTCAGATATTTATAGTGTGTTGCTTCATGAAGAGAAGCAAAGGTTCAAAAAGGTGCACCCCTTCATACAGGTGCAACTTTTCGGAAAAGTCACAACCCATTGAAAAAGGTCATAACTATTCAACCCGAAAAGGTGCCTACTAAAATGACAACCTTTCTCTTGGTGTCTTTTCGAAAAAAAAAAACACCTTTTCATTTTTCATTCACACCTCTTAAAAACCCAACACAAGGTACAGACGTTACCTGTTTATTTTCATCTTTCATACTTCCTATATCAAACCTTGATGTGAATATTGAACAGTGACCTAATATGCCAGAATTAAACCATTGCAATGCTAATCATCAAACAGGTTACCTAAAGTGAACCCTCTTTTCGTTATAAGTTGTAGTGTTTGATAGAGTTTATCCTGCTAATCTAAAGTCAACAGAATTTTTTGACAGATATATCCCTTCGATTCAAATAGGCAAGAACAGCACATCTGATAGCCATATCTGTTAAATAAAGTCTATTTGAAACTATCAAACCTATAAACTCTATAGGCAAGTAGGACATTTTGCAAGCATTTTCTCGTGGACTTTATGGACATTTTTTATTCTTCACGCAGTCATAGCCTTGCAAATCGATATTTGAACATGTGATCAATCCACAGATACCAATCGAAAATGCATAGGCACTTAAAGCAAGTACGTGTTCAAGAATGTAAGTGACCATGTCTCCCTATACGAAAATGATGTTTTCTTATAAATTCGTTTTACCTCGTTTAGCTTGACCACTCTTCTCCGTCATACTAAACATGTAACATACAATAAAAACACCATAAGTACTCTATTTTTCTCAATTATCATAATAAAAACTAAAGTAAAAAAGCACAGAGCGATCGATAAAATACCTACTTATAACTATTCCAAACTTTATTAAGCGTGAAAAAGCTCATTATTTGATTCTGCACTATTAAGCAGATTTAAGTGCTAATACATGCATATTTGAATTTTGAATCAATAATATTTAGAATCCTCCCTCTTCCCTAAGTTCAGTGGCGGATCCAAGATTTAAAAAGAGTGGGTGCTTACTACAGAAAAAAATAAAAAATCACGTACACCTAACCAACTTCTTGTTTAGTGGGTGCTTTTATATAATTTATACCCATTTTCGTATATTTTTTTATGTAATTATACCTATTTCGCGTCAAATTTAGTAGGTGCCGGAGCACCCAAAGTTGATGTGTAGGTCCGCCCCTGCCTAAGTTTCTTAGGTCTGAAAAAAAATTAAATCCTCCAAGATCAGATATACTATACAGAGGTAATTCTGGAGATAATCAACTAGTAGGTACTTGTTTTGTGTGCCGATTCATTTTCTATATATTGGTATCCATGGATTCATCACAAGTTCAAATATGGATAGTTAACTTTGCCACCACTACTCAGGATCGTGTGAAGAATGAAAAATATTCATTAAGTCCATGAGATGATGTTTGCAAATATAATCATGAATTGAACCAGATTGATACATTCATTTATCATGGACAAAGCCAGAACATCGGACGCAAATGGAGGATGGCCAAATAATTTTTCATATCTTGTCCTAAATATCCAAAGGACCTATCTGGAGTAGCTGCTAGCAAAAAACAAAAAATAGCAACATCAAAATACAACATCAGTGGCTAAATCTGAAGTGACAGATGAGTAAAAGCAGTCATGTTGGGAAATTAAGATTTATCTAGAAATTTCTAGTTAGAAGATATTTTTTTATAGTAAAAACTCCTAGATATTAGATATTTTTTTGGAATAGGTTCTTCTTGAATATTTAGTGTAGTATCTATATCTAGAATCATTAATACACTAGTATAAATAGGAGGAACATTGTGTATTTGTAACCATCTAGAAAAATTGAAAACACTCCATAAAAGTTTCAACTTCTCCTTTGTTTCACTGCAGTCTTTTTTGTAGCAATTTACAGCTGCATCATTTTTCACTATTTCAACTTGTTTTTTCAATCTTTCTTTCCCTTTTTTTGACATAGTATCAGAGCCCATTTCTTATGGGATCTGAATCTGTTTTTTTGTTGATTGGCTCATCTTATTTTTAGCTCCTTTTTTCTTGGATCTCTTTGCTAAAAACATGGCACCAAAAAATCAACCAACAACGGGTCCTCCGATTTTCTCGAGGGAGAATTATCATATTTGGGCTATTAAAATAAAGGCTTATTTGAAGGCTCTCAACTTGTGGGATGTTGTTGAGAGAGGAGAACTTGTTGTCCAGCCATTGACAGACAACCCAACTCTCAATGATACCAAAAAGCATGATGAGTTGGTGACTAGATCTCCAAGATCTCTCATTTGCATACATTCAAGCCTTACGAAAGTGATGTTTACAAGGATTATGGCTTGTGAGATAGCCAAAGAAGCCTGGGATAAGCAAAAGGACGAGTTTGAAGGAAACAACAGAGTTAAGTCTGTTAAGGTCTTATCTTTGAAGAGGGAGTTTGAACTCTTAAAGATGAAGGATTCGGATAATGTGAAAGAATACTCTTCCAAGCTGATGGATATTATGAACCAAATAAGGATACTTGGTGAAAACTTTTTAGATCAGAAGGTTGTTGAGAAGATCATGGTCATCCTTCTGGACAAGTTTGAATAAAAAATCTCAGCTATTGAAGAGTCTTGTGACTTGACTACTTTTTCAATAGCTGAGCTAATCTCTAAATTGCAAATCTAAGAGCAATGGGTAACTATGAGAAGTGAAGGGACAGTCGAAGATGCCTTTCAAGTAAGGCATAAATTCAAGAAATAAAAGAAAGGCAGAAAAGTCTTTTCAGACCACTCTGGAGAGGTGAAATCTGGTGGATACCAAGGTGAATCATTGAGAAGAGGAAAATTCCCACCTTGTGGTATTTGTAAGAAGACAAACCACTTGGAGAAGAATTGTTGGCAGAAGTCCAAGAGGTCTCCTATTCAATGCATATACTGCAAGAAGTATGGGCACATTGAGAAGTATTGCAGGCAAAAGTAAACTCAAAGTGGTTAGTCTTTCCAACGAATAAATTTTGCGGAAGATCACCAAGTTAAAAAAACATGAGATAAGTTGGTGACTAGATCTCCAAGATCTCTCAGACCACTCTGGAGAGGTATTCATGGCTTCACACACATCACATGTTAATCGATATAATTGGTATATCGATAGTGCGAGCACAAGGCACATGGCGATTGATGAAAATCTGTTTGTTAGCCTAGACAGGTCTGATGGGACCAAAGTGAAGCTTGGAGATGGTGCACTGGTGCAAGCTCAAGGAAGAGGATCAGTGAAATTCCTTATGTGCCAAGCCTAGCTCAAAACTTGTTGAGTGTTGCTCAGTTGCTTCATAATAGTTATTCACTTACTTTTAAGGATAAAAAATGTGTCATTTATAATCCTAAAGGTTGTGAAGTAGCTAAAATTAGCATGATTGGTAATTCATTTTCAATTTCATGCTATTCTACTGAAAGTTGTTCTTTCAATGTTGAAATAAGTGATACTTGTCTTTGGTATAAAAGATTCGGTCATTACAACCCTAGTTCATTGGTGTATATGCAATCCAAGGGTATGGTGCTTGATGTAACCAAAATTGACATGTGCCAAGATGTTTGTGAGTCATGTCAATTTGGTAAATTGCATAGACTATATTTTTCTAAAGGAGGTCTATGGAGGGCGAAGGAAAAGCTAGAGTTGGTTCATACAGATATATGTGGACCAATGAGGACGACTTCTTTGAGTGGATTTAAACATTTTATTCTCCTTATTGATGATCTAACTCGAATGACATGGGTCTATTTTCTAAGTAGCAAAGTCCAGGTCTTCTCTATTTTCAAAGAATTCAAGGCTATGGTAGAAAGGGAGAGTGACTGCCGGTTGAAGTATATTAGGTCAGATAATGGAACTGAATATACTTCGCATCAGTTCAACAAGTATTGTAAAAATGTGGGTATTCAAAAACAATTCACCATTAGCTACACTCCAAAACAGAACGGGGTTTCTGAGAGGAAGAACAGAATAGTGATAAAGATGGCGAGATGCATGTTGGCAGAAAAGGAGATGCCTAAATATTTTTAGTCTGAGGTAGTCAATATTGTCGCCTATTTGCTGAACAGATTACCAACTAGAGCACTCCAAGACATGACGCCATTTAAAGCATGGAAAGATATAAAGCCATCTGTGAGATACTTAAAAGTCTATGGTAGAAAGGGAGAGTGACTGCCGGTTGAAGTATATCAGGTTAGATAATGGAACTGAATATACTTCGCATCAGTTCAGCAAGTATTGTAAAGATGTGGGTATTCAGCAAAAAATCACTGTTAGCTACACTCCAAAACAGAACAGGGTTTCTGAGAGGAAGAACAGAATAGTGATAAAGATGGCGAGATGCATGTTGGCAGAAAAGGAGATGCCTAAATATTTTTGGTCTGAGGTAGTCAATACTGTTGCCTATTTGCTGAACAGATTACCAACTAGAGCACTCCAAGACATGACATCATTTAAAGCATGGAAAAGTATAAAGCCATCTGTGAGATACTTAAAAGTCTTTGGTTTCGTCTTTTATGCGCATGTTCTAGATGCTAAAAAAGGCAAATTGGATAACAAGGAAGAACTCTGTATTTTGTTGGGCTATATCACAGTTGCAAAAGGATACAAAGTGTATAATGTTCGTACAAAGAAGGTGTTTATCAGTAGAGATCTTGCAGTGGACGAGTCAATCCTCTATGATTGGGATCGAGATATTGTTGTAAAGAACTAAGATGGGAGTACTTCAGTTGCAGCTCAAAATTCAAAGACAAATGATATTTCTTCCAGTCTTATTGCTGGAGCAGGACACCTTTCAAATGTTGAATTGACAACTGACTCTCCAGTTTTGAAGACCAGATCACCAGCTGAAGTTTATGAGCAATGCAATTTTGCTCTCATCGAACCATCTTCCTTTGAAGAAACAGTGGGTCATAAAGCTTGGATTTCTGCAATGGAGGATGAGCTTTCCATGATTAATAAAAATAATACTTGGAAGCTGGTTGATAGGCCCGACCAAAAGAACGCCATTAGTGTCAAATGGGCCTATAGAACAAAGTTTAATCCAGATAGATCCATCTTCAAACATAAAGCCATACTCGTAGTTAAAGGTTATTCCCAGCAGCCTAGAGTGGACTTTGGAGATATGTTTGCTCTTGTCGCGAGGCATGAAATAGTAAGATTTCTAGTCGCTCTTGCAGCACAATACAAGTGAAAAATTTACTATTTAGATGTCAAATCTGCATTTCTAAATATATTTCTTGAATAAGATATTTATATTGAGCAACCTGAAGTTTTTATCGTAGAAGGTGAAGAAGACAAGGTGTATAAGCTTAAAAAGGCTCTCTATGGCCTTAAACAAGCTTCGAGAGCTTGGTATAGTAGGCTGGATACTTATTTGTTGTCTCAAAGATTCAACCGAAGCCTAAATAAGCCTACTTTATACTTCAAAGGAAAGCTGATGGAAAGTTAATTGTGATATCTGCTTATGTTGATGATTTGACGATCACAGGTGAAGATTCTCTTGCAGTTCAAGAATTCAAAAATGCGATGCTAAAAGTTTGTGAAATGTCTGATCTAGGGGAGATGAAGTTCTTCCTGGGAATGAAAATTTCTCAATCTTCTGAAGGAATTTTCTTGTCCCAAAAGAGGTATTCCCTAAATTAAAAAGGTTTAAGCTTGATAAGTGCAAACCTGTTGCAACTCCACTTGTTATGAATGAAAAGTTAATGAAGCATGATGGAGAAGAGCGGGCAGATTCAAAACTTTATAGGAGCCTTATTGGAATCTTGTTGTATCTGACTTCTACCAGTCCAGATGTGATGTTTTGATACAAAACAGCCCAAGAACACAAGAAAACAAACACCAAAACAGTCCACTAGTTCAAGGAACTGTGTACCTCTTTTGGTGACCTCTCTAGGATTCAAGAACACAATAAGAAGACCGTGTAATGAGGTGTTTAACACCTATTTTTCAGCAGCAAACCAAACTATATTATGACAATAAAAATGAAGAACAACAATGTTACAAAAATAATAACCAAACGGCTTGAACAACAACACAAACTACAAGATTAGGACAAGAAACAAAGATAAATAGTTAGACAAGTGTTGATGTAGTCTTAACAACCCAAGAGCATATTCCACTCTTGGACCTTTAACACTTCATACAACAAACACCTATCTCTTACAATGACACAAGAGGGGCATCCACCTCTCAAAGCACTAAAGTCTCAAGCTTTACAACACACAAGAGAATCCACCCTTATGCTATGCCCTAATTTCAGTTTTGAGATCTCTCTCTCACAAGAGTAGTGTTCTTCAATATCAAGCATAAAATAAGACAATAAACCCTATCATGTTATATTTATATTAAAATGCAAAATCATATATAAATGACAAAAGGGCCCTTCCATAAAAAATGCCTCAAGGCCACCCCATGGAGTGCATTCAAAAACTGATTTGGGCCTCGTCCACACTTGGGCTTGTGCATTCTTTAGTTGGTCTTCAAGTTGCTCAAAAAATATCTAAGGTCAAGATCATTCCTGTATCATATTGGCAGCTTGTCACGCCCCAAAATCCCATCGGGCCGGACTGGCACCCGAAGCCAAGAAGGCTCGAGAGAACCCGTTCAAATACCTGTACGTTCACTTACATGTCACCAAAAATTTGGACAGCACTTCGTTGCATATAGAAGGATCTAATTACCTGTATCAGCACAACACGCACAAATATATATATATATATATATATATATATATATATATATATATATATATATATATATATAATACTTGGCCGTCGGGGCCACCACATATACAAATATAACATCACTATATAAACTTCCATGACTTTACCCTTCCTTATGTCTACAAAGCCTCTAGGATATACATGACATAACTAGGGTCGGGACAAACCCCCGCCCACACATGACTCCTGTACAATAACAAAACATAAGGAACCGACTCGGAAAGCTCTGAAGCAAACTGGAGCTCACCAACAATTGTTGTATGACCTGGCTCCTATCTATGCTGTGAATGAGCTGAAGCACCTGTGCCTGCGGCATGAAATGCAGGTCCCCCGTGAGGGACGTCAGTACGAAATATGTACTGAGTATGTAAAGCTGTAAATAATCATATGTGATATGGGGGATCAAGAAAATCAGATGCAAGTGAATAAATCATAATAGAAGTGAACCACACTTCATAAACACTTTTAGGATCATGTACATTATCATTAATCTGAATTAGGTTCTTGAATTCAAACACATTTGTGGAATGGTATACATTCGTTCATTTCATTCTTTACAATTATCATTCGTCATTACCTCCTCCTCCCGAACCTCCAACCACCAAACAATAATCAATACTGTACCATACTGTGACCATTAGGCTGCCCCCAGTACATATCAACTGGGATCGACCCATGCTAGGCTTATGCCCCTGGGATACCACCCACACGTATATCAAGTAACACACATAAGAGATCTTTCCAATAACTTAGTTCAAAAGCTTTTGAGATTATTAAATTAGTGTTCATGCCAATATAGTACCTTTGGAACAATGATACATCAATAGAAACCAAGTAATAGACCTTCTATACAATAACGATGTAATAAAGACTCATTGGTACATCAACAATGTGTTTCAGAATCATCAATATCACAACAATGAAATAGGAGCCTTTTGGTATATCAATGAAACATTTTGACACTTTATAGAATGGAAACAACTTTGTTGGTAATGTAGAACAATACATGTTTTTGGACAACCTCGGAATCTTACTTGATGGAACATTGGTGTTTTCATGCCAAAGAACATTGTTAGAGTATGGTTTACATACCTCGTTGTAGATTCGGATACCAATTCAACACAACTTCCCGCCTTTACAAATCACTTATCTACAATGAAATGTTTGGAATCTAGTATTAGCAACCCAACACCACAATTCTCTTCCATAATTCCATACAACCAATATTTGCAAAGCATTCCAAAAACCAACTAGAACAATAGGTTTATGTGTATATATATATATATATTTATAATCATCATTTCAATACCGTATCATCACACCAAATCCCTTCACAATTCAACATAATCCAACCATGCACAAGAATAATCCAACATCATTTCTCAATCATCCTTTAACAACAATCAAATAACATACTTCTTATTCTCACATGCATATATATACATATCCATATAAATAATACCAACATAATTTACATCCTTACCATAAAATGACCCTTTTGATTTCGAAGTCCTGTTGGCACAAATAAGGGGTGCTTCTCGAAGCCCTCAAGACGGTGAACACAACTACGGAATCAATTTGGATTTTCTACGGTTGAATCACAAGATAATTGGAGTTGAACTTAGGCTAGGGTTTCTTATTTCTCAATGATTTGGATGATAAATGATGGGTATGAGGCTAAGTATATGTATATAATGACCAATTTTCGTCCATGAGGTGATGGAAAATGACCATATTGCCCTTAAAATTTAAGTAAATCCGAATCTGTCCATGGTGGACTGTTTTGATAGGCTAAAGTAAATCGACCATAACTCTTTGCTACGATATCGGATTTGGTTGAAATTGGTATTGTTGGATATATAATTCAAAGGTCTTTCATTTCATATAAAGTAGGCCACCCAGTTCGTCCTGTACAAGGAGTTATGATCGTTTGAAGTTGACCCTAAAAATTTGTTTTGAGAGGCTGAAGTAAAACGAGTATAACTCCTTACTCAGACGTTGGATTTGGATGAAACCAATTGCATTAGAAAGAAAACTCCCGGGGATTCTCATCGATATATAGCAGCTCACACAATTCATTTTGTACAAGGAGTTATGATCATTTAAAGTCGACCCAAAAAACTGGCAGACCTCAGTAGTTTGTGTGCAGGAAATTTTCCTGCACATTTACTATTCACAATTTCCCGGCCACCATTTTATAGTTTCGAACGTGCCCGATTATATCCGAAACTTTTCCGTTTTTAGAAATCTTTATATCGTTGGAAAGCTTATTCAATAACCTTCATATGGAACCATCGACGGGCAAATTCCAGTATAAATAAAATAAAAAAATAATTCCATATAATAAGACCAATACACGTACTTGAATACGCCAATACATGTACTTGAATACGGGGTGTTACATCCTTCCCCCCTTTAGGACATTCGTCCTCGAATGTTAGCGTAGTTATTCAACCAAAACAAGTTCAAGTCCACCATTAACATTCACATCATCACATAAATACTATGCATATATAAACAAAAACTTACTTGTTAATGTTCTAACTCCGTTTCTTGAACTTCCTCTTCATCTTTGAACAAATGAGGGTACTTAGATTTCATTGCTTCCTCAGCTTCCCATGTAATCTCTTCTCTTTGACGATTTCTCCAACGTACTTTCACCGATGCTATCTCTTTATTTCTCATCTTCTTAACTTGGCGATCTAGAATAGCAATAGGCACTTCCTCATAGGTAAGATCTTCCGTAATTTGCACATCCTCAGTAGAAGTGATATGTGATGGATCTCCGATGCACTTTCGGAGCATTGACACATGAAATACCGGATGTACTAATGAGAGCTCTTGGGGTAGCTCTAAATTCTGTCGATCCGCTAGAGCATACGTACGATTTTGAGCTCCGCTAGAACTCGTGGCTCCTCTATCACCTCTAACACGACCCATTGGCTGTGCACCCCTTCCTGAATAAGGCATCGATGATGATGATGCAACAAATGACCCCGTAGGTCGTGCCATACCCCCTATGTCCCTTCGTGGGCATTCCCTCATCATATGCCCCGACATACCGTACCAAAAGCAAACATTGGTCCCTAGCCGACATGCGCCCAAATAATACCTTTCACATTTATTGAGTGGCTCTCGAGGAGGTCTCGATTGGCTCATATTCCCTTGCCCTTGGTACCCCACTATCCGCGAACTCTGACTCTCACTTTTATGCCCAAATTGATTTCCTCTGGACCCTTGGAACTGTGGTGGGGCACTAGCTGTAGAAGAAGAAGATAATGGCCTAGATGGTCTAGCAAAAAACTGTGGTCTGAACCCTCCTTGAGATTCCATGAACTGCCCTGTAGATCTGGCCCTCTTGGAAAATCCTCTTTCTGATTCCTGTGTTCTTCTCCTTTGCCTCTGATCTTCCATTTTCTGTGCAAAAGCTTGGATCCTCGCTATGTCCATATCTTTGTTCAAAGCGGCAATAGTATAATCTCTAACCAGATATGGATCTAGCCTATCCACATATTGATGAACTCTGTCATCCATAGTAGCTACGACATTAGGAGCATATCTTGACAAGGAATTAAATCGGAGACTGTACTCCCTCACGCTCATATTCCCCTGACGAAGATTTAAAAACTGATCTGCACGGGCTTGACGAATCTCGAATAGAAGATAATGATCAAGAAATGCCTTTTTGAACTCTTTCCAAGTAGATCGGGGTGCATCAATACCCCTAGATCGTTTCCAGTCTTCATACCAATATATAGCCTCCCCTTTAAATCTATACGCCGCTAACTCCACTGTCTCTCTACCCATTACATGCATAACATCTAAGGCCCTTTGAATTTGATCAATAAAGTCCTGTGGGTCCTCATTAAAATCTGATCCAGTAAAAGTGGGAGGATCCATCTTAAGAAAATCCTGTGTTCGAAGACTAGCCGCCCTATCTATACCACTAGGACCTGCAGTAGGAATGGCTTGCCCAGCAACTATACGAGTCAAAAGTTGCACTGCATTTCTAAGATCTTGATCAACAGCATTAATAGGTGGCTCTAGGGATATAGTTCTCCTCCCCCTTATTTCTTCCGGACTGGGGGAAGTTTCTGATGCATGCTCAGCTGGAGCCTCACTTTGATTAGCTGGTATAGTGGGTGACTTACTAGTCCCCTCTCCGGCAGCCACATCTACTTGCTTACCGGTATTCTTGCTTCTGGTAACTGGCATCATTACTATAATAAGAGAAACAAACTGATTCAGTGGTCAACTACGACTTCATATACAATATAAGCTCTATCGCACGATCTAAGACATGAAGAAAAGAAGCAATTCCTAAATGTCCATAGCCTCCTGTTTATAGATGCGGTGCACAACACACCGATAAACAAGACTCTACATAGACACGGCTTTGTAGACTCACCAGGACGAACTTCTCTGATACCACTTTTGTCACGCCCCAAAATCCCATCGGGCCGGACTGGCACCCGAAGCCGAGAAGGCCCGGGAGAACCCGTTCAAATACCTGTACGTTCACTTACATGTCACCAAAAATTTGGACAGCACTTCGTTGCATATAGAAGGATCTAATTACCTGTATCAGCACAACACGCACAAATATATATATATATAATACTTGGCCGTCGGGGCCACCACATATACAAATATAACATCACTATATAAACTTCCATGACTTTACCCTTCCTTATGTCTACAAAGCCTCTAGGATATACATGACATAACTAGGGTCGGGACAAACCCCCACCCACACATGACTCCTGTACAATAACAAAACATAAGGAACCGACTCGGAAAGCTCCGAAGCAAACTGGATCTCACCAACAATAGCTGTATGACCTGGCTCCTATCTATGCTGTGAATGAGCTGAAGCACCTGTGCCTGCAGCATGAAATGCAGATCCCCCATGAGGGACGTCAGTACGAAATATGTACTGAGTATGTAAAGCTGTAAATAATCATATGTGATATGGGGGATCAAGAAAATCAGACGCAAGTGAATAAATCATAATAGAAGTGAACCACACTTCATAAACACTTTTAGGATCATGTACATTATCATTAATCTGAATTGGGTTCTTGAATTCAAACACATTTGTGGAATGGTATACATTCGTTCATTTCATTCTTTACAATTATCATTCGCCATTACCTCCTCCTCCCGAACCTCTAACCACCTAACAATAATCAATACTGTACCGTACTGTGACCATTAGGCTGCCCCCAGTATATATCAACTGGGATCGACCCATGCTAGGCTTATGCCCCTGGGATACCACCCACATGTATATCAAGTAACACACATAAGAGATCTTTCCAACAACTTAGTTCAAAAGCTTTTGAGATTATTACATTAGTGTTCATGCCAATATAGTACCTTTGGAACAATGATACATCAATAGGAACCAAGTAATAGACCTTCTATACAATAACGATGTAATAAAGACTCATTGGTACATCAACAATGTGTTTCAGAATCATCAATATCACAACAATGAAATAGGAGCCTTTTGGTATATCAATGAAACATTTTGACACTTTATAGAATGGAAACAACTTCATTGGTAATGTAGAACAATACATGTTTTTGGACAACCTCGGAATCTTACTTGATGGAACATTGGTGTTTTCATGCCAAAGAACATTGTTAGAGTATGCTTTACATACCTCGTTGTAGATTCGGATACCAATTCAACACAACTTCCCACCTTTACAAATCACTTATCTACAATGAAATGTTTGGCATCTAGTATTAGCAACCCAACACCACAATTCTCTTCCATAATTCCATACAACCAATATTTGCAAAGCATTCCAAAAACCAACTTGAACAATAGGTTTATGTGTATATATATATATATAATCATCATTTCAATACCGTATCATCACACCAAATCCCTTCACAATTCAACATAATCCAACCATGCACAAGAATAATCCAACATCATTTCTCAATCATCCTTTAACAACAATCAAATAACATACTTCTTATTCTCACATGCATATATATACATATCCATATAAATAATACCAACATAATTTACATCCTTACCATAAAATGGCCCTTTTGATTTCGAAGTCCTGTTGGCACAAATAAGGGGTGCTTCTCGAAGCCCTCAAGACGGTGAACACAACTACGGAATCAATTTGGATTTTCTACGGTTGAATCACAAGATAATTGGAGTTGAACTTAGGCTAGGGTTTCTTATTTCTCAATGATTTGGATGATAAATGATGGGTATGAGGCTAAGTATATGTATATAATGACCAATTTTCGTCCATGAGGTGATGGAAAATGACCATATTGCCCTTAAAATTTAAGTAAATCCGAATCTGTCCATGGTGGACTGTTTTGATAGGCTAAAGTAAATCGACCATAACTCTTTGCTACGATATCGGATTTGGTTGAAATTGGTATCGTTGGATATATAATTCAAAGGGCTTTCATTTCATATAAAGTAGCCCACCCAGTTCGTCCTGTAAAAGGAGTTATGATCGTTTGAAGTTGACCCTAAAAATCTGTTTTGAGAGGCTGAAGTAAAATGAGTATAAATCCTTACTCAGACGTTGGATTTGGATGAAACCAATTGCATTAGAAAGAAAACTCCAGGGAATTCTCATCAATATATAGCAGCTCATACAGTTCATTTTGTACAAGGAGTTATGATCGTTTAAAGTCAACCCAAAAAACTGGCAGGCCTCAGTAGTTTGTGTGCAGGAAATTTTCCTGCACATTTACTATTCACAATATCCCGGCCACCATTTTATAGTTTCGAACGTGCTCGATTATATCCGAAACTTATCCATTTTTAGAAATCTTTATATCGTTGGAAAGCTTATTCAATAACCTTCATATGGAACCATCGACGGGCAAATTCCAGTATAAATAAAATAAAAAATTAATTCTATATAATAAGACCAATACACGTACTTGAATACGCCTATACATGTACTTGAATACGGGGTGTTACATCCTTCCCCCCTTTAGGACATTCGTCCTCGAATGTTAGCGTTGTTATTCAACCAAAACAAGTTCAAGTCCACCATTAACATTCACATCATCACATAAATACTATGCATATATAAACAAAAACTTACTTGTTAATGTTCTAACTCCGTTTCTTGAACTTCCTCTTCATCTTTGAACAAATGAGGGTACTTAGATTTCATTGCTTCCTCAGCTTCCCATGTAATCTCTTCCCTTTGACGATTTCTCCAACGTACTTTCACCGATGCTATCTCTTTATTTCTCATCTTCTTAACTTGGCGATCTAGAATAGCAATAGGCACTTCCTCATAGGTAAGATCTTCCGTAATTTGCACATCCTCAGTAGAAGTGATATGTGATGGATCTCCGATGCACTTTCGGAGCATTGACACATGAAATACCGGATATACTAATGAGAGCTCTTGGGGTAGCTCTAATTCATATGCAACTTGTCCAAACCTTCGAGTGATCTTATATGGGCCTATATAACGTGGACTCAACTTCCCTTTCTTACCAAATCTCATTACTCCTTTTATTGGTGATACCTTCAAAAATACCCAATCACCTATAAAAAACTCTAGCCCTCTCCTTCTACTATCCGCATATGACTTGTGTCGACTTTGGGCTGTTTTCAGTTGTTGCTGAATTACTTTAACCTTCTCTATGGCTTGATAAACAAGATCCGGTCCGAACAAAAGAGTTTCACCCACTTCGAACCATCCTATTGGTGATCTACACTTCCTTCCATATAAAGCTTCATATGGTGCCATTTTGATACTTGAATGATAGCTATTATTGTAGGCAAACTCAACAAGAGGTAAATGATCATCTTAGTTGCCCTTAAAATCTATCACACAAGCTCGTAGCATATCTTCAAGTGTTTGGATGGTACGTTCCGCTTGTTCATCTGTTTGAGGGTGAAAAGATGTACTCAACTTCATTTGTGTTCCCAAACACCTCTGAAAAGACTTCCAAAAGTTTGCGGTAAATTGGGTTCCCCGATCTGATATAATAGAGATTGGCACTCCATGTAATCGGACTATCTCTTTAATGTACAGCTTCGCATACTCTTCAACTGTGTAAATGGTCCTAACTGGTAGGAAATGTGCGGATTTGGTAAGCCTATCAACAATCACCCATATAGAATCAAAATTCTGGGATGTACGAGGTAAACCAATAACGAAATCCATGTTGATCATGTCCCACTTCCAGCTTGGAAGATCAATGCATTGCATATAACCTCCGGGTTTTTGGTGCTCAACTTTAACTCTTTGATAATTTGGACATTCAGCTACAAATTCTGCAATGCTCTTCTTCATGTCATTCCACCAATACATATCTTTCAAATCTTGATACATTTTGGTTGATCCTGGATGAATGGAATACCTTGAAAAATATGCCTCTGTCATAATCTTCTTTCTTAGCCCGTCTATATCCGGCACATACAATCGGTTTTGGCACTGAATTACTCCTTCTCGCGTAAGCTCAAATGCCTTGGTCGCACCACTCTGAACGTTCCCCTTAAGCTTTAATAAAATAGGATCTGCATATTGTTTCTCTTTTACTTCAGCTACTAATGAAGATTCCGCAGCGTTATGTACGATAAGCTCTTTATTCGGAGTTTCAAGAAGGCGAACTCCCAATCTAGCTAACTGGTGAAGATCTTTAATTATCCCTTGCCTTTATATAGGCGCCATCATAGCCTTACGACTTAACGCATCAGCTACCACATTTGCTTTCCCTAGATGGTACAAGATATCAACATCATAGTCCTTTAATAGTTCAAGCCATCTCCGCTGCCTTAAATTTAGATCCTTCTGATTAAAAATATATTGCAAGATCTTATGGTCAGTATATATATCAACATGAACCCCATATAAGTAGTGGCGCCATATCTTTAAAGCAAAAATAACTGCTGCCAGCTCAAGATCGTGTGTAGGATAATTTTTCTCATGTGGCCGCAATTGTCTAGAAGCATATGCTATTACCTTACCATGATGCATCAA
This sequence comes from Capsicum baccatum var. pendulum, assembly GCA_030864225.1. Taxonomy (NCBI): domain Eukaryota; kingdom Viridiplantae; phylum Streptophyta; class Magnoliopsida; order Solanales; family Solanaceae; genus Capsicum; species Capsicum baccatum. Next base: position 224,447,524 of record CM061559.1, on the reverse strand, counting down.
TACACATCCTAAACCAATTCTGGAAGCATCACAATAAACTGTATACCCTTCGGTGCCTTCTGGAAGTACCAACACGGGTGTAGAAATCAACTTGTTCTTTAAATCTTGAAAACTCTTCTCACAGGCATCATTCCATTGGAATTTGGATTCTTTATGGGTTAGCTTGGTTAAGGGTGATGAAATGGAAGAAAAGCCTTTAAAAAACCTTCTATAATAACCGGCCAACCCGAGAAAACTACGAATCTCCATAGGCGTTGTGGGCCTTGGCCAGTTCTTCACAGCTTCTATCTTTTGAGCATCAACCTTTATCCTTTCACTAGATACAATATGACCCAAAAATGCCACCGACTTTAACCAAAACTCACATTTAGAGAACTTTGCATAAAACTTACAATCATGAAGAGTCTGCAATGCCTGTCGTAAGTGATTGGCATGGTCCTCTTCTGATCTAGAATAAAATAGGATATCATCTATAAAAACTATCACAAATACATCCAGGAATGGCTTAAACACCCTATTCATCAAATCCATAAAAGATGCAGGTGCATTTGTTAGCCCAAATGACATAACTAGAAACTCATAATGACCATACTGTGTTCGGAAAGCTGTCTTGGGTATATCCTTCTCTTTGACCCTCACTTGGTGGTAACCTGACCTCAAATCAATCTTAGAAAAAAACTTGGCGCCCTGTAACTGATCAAATAAATCATCAATTCTTAGGAGAGGATATTTATTCTTAATAGTCACCTTATTCAATTGCCGATAATCAATACACATCCTCAGCGAGCCATCCTTTTTGCGCACAAATAACACTGGTGCTCCCCAGGGGGACATACTAGGACTTATGAATCCCTTCTCTAGCAAATCTTTCAATTCTCGTAATTTTGCTGGGGCCATTCTATACGACGGAATGGAAATTGGTTGGGTGCCTAGTATTACATCAATACCAAACTCTACTTCTCGTTCAGGAGGCAAATCTGGAAGATCTTCAGGAAATACATCAGGAAATTCTTTTACCACCGGAACAGCGTGAAGAGTTGGTGGCTTCGCTTCTGTATTCCTTACTCTAACTAAATGATATATGTATCCCTTGGAAATCATTCTTCTTGCCTTAAAATAAGAAATAAATCTACCTCTTGGTGCGCTAATTTCACCTTTCCATTCAAGGACTGATTCATTTGGAAAATGGAAATATACCTTTTTCGTGCAACAATTAATTGTGGCATAACAAGACGCCAACCAGTCCATACCCATTATAACATCAAAATCTACCATTTCTAACTCTACAAGATCAGCCATCGTATCATGACCACAAACAGTTACTATGCAGTTTCGATAAACCCTTCTAGCTATAATAGATTCCCCAACCGGTGTGGATACTTCAAATGGCTTAACTAATAGTTCGGGTATTCTTTTGAACTTTCCATCAACCAATGGAGTAGCATAAGATAATGTAGAACCGGGATCAATTAAGGCATATAGATTGAATGAAAAGATAGACAACGTACCCGTAACCACATCTGGGGAAGCCTCTAAATTCTGTCGATCCGCTAGAGCATACGTACGATTTTGAGCTCCGCTAGAACTCGTGGCTCCTCTATCACCTCTAACACGACCCATTGGCTGTGCACCCCTTCCTGAATAAGGCATCGATGATGATGATGCAACAAATGACCCCGTAGGTCGTGCCATACCCCCTATGTCCCTTCGTGGGCATTCCCTCATCATATGCCCCGACATACCGTACCAAAAGCAAACATTGGTCCCTAGCCGACATGCGCCCAAATAATACCTTTCACATTTATTGAGTGGCTCTCGAGGAGGTCTCGATTGGCTCATATTCCCTTGCCCTTGGTACCCCACTATCCGCGAACTCTGACTCTCACTTTTATGCCCAAATTGATTTCCTCTGGACCCTTGGAACTGTGGTGGGGCACTAGCTGTAGAAGAAGAAGATAATGGCCTAGATGGTCTAGCAAAAAACTGTGGTCTGAACCCTCCTTGAGATGCCATGAACTGCCCTGTAGATCTAGCCCTCTTGGAATATCCTCTTTCTGATTCCTGTGTTCTTCTCCTTTGCCTCTGATCTTCCATTTTCTGTGCAAAAGCTTGGATCCTCGCTATGTCCATATCTTTGTTCAAAGCGGCAATAGTATAATCTCTAACCAGATATGGATCTAGCCTATCCACATATTGATGAACTCTGTCATCCATAGTAGCTACAACATTAGGAGCATATCTTGACAAGGAATTAAATCGGAGACTGTACTCCCTCACGCTCATATTCCCCTGACGAAGATTTAAAAACTGATCTGCACGGGCTTGACGAATCTCGAATAGAAGATAATGATCAAGAAATGCCTTTTTGAACTCTTTCCAAGTAGATCGGGGTGCATCAATACCCCTAGATCGTTTCCAGTCTTCATACCAATATATAGCCTCCCCTTTAAATCTATACGCCGCTAACTCCACTGTCTCTCTACCCATTACATGCATAACATCTAAGGCCCTTTGAATTTGATCAATAAAGTCCTGTGGGTCCTCATTAAAATCTGATCCAGTAAAAGTGGGAGGATCCATCTTAAGAAAATCCTGTGTTCGAAGACTAGCCGCCCTATCTATACCACTAGGACCTGCAGTAGGAATGGCTTGCCCAGCAACTATACGAGTCAAAAGTTGCACTGCATTTCTAAGATCTTGATCAACAGCATTAATAGGTGGCTCTAGGGATATAGTTCTCCTCCCCCTTATTTCTTCCGGACTGGGGGAAGTTTCTGATGCATGCTCAGCTGGAGCCTCACTTTGATTAGCTGGTATAGTGGGTGACTTACTAGTCCCCTCTCCGGCAGCCATATCTACTTGCTTACCGGTATTCTTGCTTCTGGTAACTGGCATCATTACTATAATAAGAGAAACAAACTGATTCAGTGGTCAACTACGACTTCATATACAATATAAGCTCTATCGCACGATCTAAGACATGAAGAAAAGAAGCAATTCCTAAATGTCCATAGCCTCCTGTTTATAGATGCGGTGCACAACACACCGATAAACAAGACTCTACATAGACACGGCTTTGTAGACTCACCAGGACGAACTTCTCTGATACCACTTTTGTCACGCCCCAAAATCCCATCGGGCCGGACTGGCACCCGAAGCCGAGAAGGCCCGGGAGAACCCGTTCAAATACCTGTACGTTCACTTACATGTCACCAAAAATTTGGACAGCACTTCGTTGCATATAGAAGGATCTAATTACCTGTATCAGCACAACACGCACAAATATATATATATATAATACTTGGCCGTCGGGGCCACCACATATACAAATATAACATCACTATATAAACTTCCATGACTTTACCCTTCCTTATGTCTACAAAGCCTCTAGGATATACATGACATAACTAGGGTCGGGACAAACCCCCACCCACACATGACTCCTGTACAATAACAAAACATAAGGAACCGACTCGGAAAGCTCCGAAGCAAACTGGATCTCACCAACAATAGCTGTATGACCTGGCTCCTATCTATGCTGTGAATGAGCTGAAGCACCTGTGCCTGCAGCATGAAATGCAGGTCCCCCATGAGGGACGTCAGTACGAAATATGTACTGAGTATGTAAAGCTGTAAATAATCATATGTGATATGGGGGATCAAGAAAATCAGACGCAAGTGAATAAATCATAATAGAAGTGAACCACACTTCATAAACACTTTTAGGATCATGTACATTATCATTAATCTGAATTGGGTTCTTGAATTCAAACACATTTGTGGAATGGTATACATTCGTTCATTTCATTCTTTACAATTATCATTCGCCATTACCTCCTCCTCCCGAACCTCTAACCACCTAACAATAATCAATACTGTACCGTACTGTGACCATTAGGCTGCCCCCAGTATATATCAACTGGGATCGACCCATGCTAGGCTTATGCCCCTGGGATACCACCCACATGTATATCAAGTAACACACATAAGAGATCTTTCCAACAACTTAGTTCAAAAGCTTTTGAGATTATTACATTAGTGTTCATGCCAATATAGTACCTTTGGAACAATGATACATCAATAGGAACCAAGTAATAGACCTTCTATACAATAACGATGTAATAAAGACTCATTGGTACATCAACAATGTGTTTCAGAATCATCAATATCACAACAATGAAATAGGAGCCTTTTGGTATATCAATGAAACATTTTGACACTTTATAGAATGGAAACAACTTCATTGGTAATGTAGAACAATACATGTTTTTGGACAACCTCGGAATCTTACTTGATGGAACATTGGTGTTTTCATGCCAAAGAACATTGTTAGAGTATGCTTTACATACCTCGTTGTAGATTCGGATACCAATTCAACACAACTTCCCACCTTTACAAATCACTTATCTACAATGAAATGTTTGGCATCTAGTATTAGCAACCCAACACCACAATTCTCTTCCATAATTCCATACAACCAATATTTGCAAAGCATTCCAAAAACCAACTTGAACAATAGGTTTATGTGTATATATATATATATAATCATCATTTCAATACCGTATCATCACACCAAATCCCTTCACAATTCAACATAATCCAACCATGCACAAGAATAATCCAACATCATTTCTCAATCATCCTTTAACAACAATCAAATAACATACTTCTTATTCTCACATGCATATATATACATATCCATATAAATAATACCAACATAATTTACATCCTTACCATAAAATGGCCCTTTTGATTTCGAAGTCCTGTTGGCACAAATAAGGGGTGCTTCTCGAAGCCCTCAAGACGGTGAACACAACTACGGAATCAATTTGGATTTTCTACGGTTGAATCACAAGATAATTGGAGTTGAACTTAGGCTAGGGTTTCTTATTTCTCAATGATTTGGATGATAAATGATGGGTATGAGGCTAAGTATATGTATATAATGACCAATTTTCGTCCATGAGGTGATGGAAAATGACCATATTGCCCTTAAAATTTAAGTAAATCCGAATCTGTCCATGGTGGACTGTTTTGATAGGCTAAAGTAAATCGACCATAACTCTTTGCTACGATATCGGATTTGGTTGAAATTGGTATCGTTGGATATATAATTCAAAGGGCTTTCATTTCATATAAAGTAGCCCACCCAGTTCGTCCTGTAAAAGGAGTTATGATCGTTTGAAGTTGACCCTAAAAATCTGTTTTGAGAGGCTGAAGTAAAATGAGTATAAATCCTTACTCAGACGTTGGATTTGGATGAAACCAATTGCATTAGAAAGAAAACTCCAGGGAATTCTCATCAATATATAGCAGCTCATACAGTTCATTTTGTACAAGGAGTTATGATCGTTTAAAGTCAACCCAAAAAACTGGCAGGCCTCAGTAGTTTGTGTGCAGGAAATTTTCCTGCACATTTACTATTCACAATATCCCGGCCACCGTTTTATAGTTTCGAACGTGCTCGATTATATCCGAAACTTATCCGTTTTTGAAAATCTTTATATCGTTGGAAAGCTTATTCAATAACCTTCGTATGGAACCATCGACGGGCAAATTCCGGTATAAATAAAATAAAAAATTAATTCCATATAATAAGACCAATACACGTACTTGAATACGCCAATACATGTACTTGAATACGGGGTGTTACACGGCTAGTCTACTGTCCCGATATATGCAATGTCCCAACACCAAGCATCTTGGAGCTGCTAAAAGGGTGTTGTGGTATATTAAAAGGACAACTGATTATGGCATTTGGTACAGAAGTGTGGAGAATAGAGTTCTTATTGGCTATTCAGATAGTAATTGGGGTGGATGTTTGGGACAATTATAAAAACACTAGTTATTCTTTTTCATTTGGTTCAGGCATTTTTTCTTGGAGCACAAAGAAGCAGGATATCGTAGCTCAATCTTCAGCTGAAGCCGAGTATGTGGCTGCTGCATATGCTACAAATCAAGGAATTTGGTTGAGGAAAATCTTATTTGAATTGGATCTTTTGACAGAAGAACCAACAGTAATCTATGTGGACAATAAATCAGCCATTGTTATGGCTGAAAATCCAGTGCAACATGGAAGGACTAAGCATAGCAACATCAGATTTCATGCTTTGCGAGATGCCGAGAAGAATGGCGAAGTTAAGTTGGTGCATTGCGGAAGTGAAGAACAACAAACCGATATTCTAACCAAGGCTCTTCCCACAAACAAGTTTGAGTTTCAAAGGTCGTTGTAGGAAGTTTCAATGAAAAATCTTAAGGAGGAGTGTTAAAAAATTAAGATTTATCTAGAAACTCCTAGTTAGAAGATATTTTTTTGTAGTAGAAACTCCTAGATATTAGATATTTTTTGGAATAGGTTCTTCGTGAATATCCTAGTGTAGTATCTTGAATAAATATCTTATAGAATTATCTAGATATTCTAGAGTAGTAGAAGATAAGGATCACTAGATTTTTCTTGTAGATGTATCTAGAAGAATATCTAGAATCATTAATACACTATTATAAATAGGAGGCACATTGTGTATTTGTAACCATCCAGAAAAATTGAAAACACTCAATAAAAATTTCAGGTCTTTTTTGCAGCAATTTACAGCTGCATCATTTTCCACTATTTCAACTTGTTTTTTCAATCCTTCTTTCCCTTTTTTTAAAAAGCCAAGTAGATCAAAGCTACAGCCAATAAGAATATGTATATTAAATAGTACCTAAATTAAAATATTAACATGACAAAACCAACCCTCATAATAGTGAAGAAATATTTTTTGATGTACATAAACAGGCATTTTGAATTATACACATACTGCATTTAATATAATCAAACTAAACATAAATCCATATTAAACCATAACCCTATACGTTAGTCTTTTGGCCAATCGTATTCATAACACCTCGTAAGTCTTGAATTAAGAGAACAATCATTTTTTTTCTTTTATATACTTATCGTAAGTTTGAAATTAAGGAAATGATCTTCATCGAAGACAGTTGATTAGCTACTGATTAAAGGTTTATTAATTGAAGGACCCATTAATTCACGGTAGTATATTGAGGATGATAATTAAGGAAATAACCTTTATCCAGGAAGATTGATTAGTGACTAATTAAAGGACCCACTCATTCATAGTACTCTCTTGGTCCATCTTTATCGGTCAATATTTAACTTGGCATGCCTTTAAAAAACAACAAATAAAATTGATTTTTTACAGTATTATTCCTATTAACTATATGCATTTAAAAGTTGGAGAATGAATAGTATTTAATAAAGAATAAAATAGACACAACAATGGTTTCCAAATTGGAAAATTATTTTAATATATTGAACATGTATATATAGACGAAGGTAGAAGTATATTGAGGATGAAATTTAAGGAAATGACCTTCATCGAAGAAGATTGATTAGCGACTAAATAAAGGATTAATTAAAGGACACCACTTATTCATGGTAGTAGTATTATATTGAGAATGATTGATAAAAATAGACGTACAGGTAAACACAGAATGGGCTATTTTGATTTAAAATGCTTTTATCTTTAGAAGTTTCAATTATGTGTTTATGAGTTATGACACATGTTTATCTTCTTTTGACTTCTTAAGAAGTATTGTAAAGAAATTTCTAAATTTTGTGATGTTAAATTAAAGATATGTAGCAAGTATCAAAATATTTTTTAATATTGTGCCTTTAAATACCCAGAGTTGCCAAAAAATGACTTGACAAGGAGTACTGTAAAAAGTAAAGAAACTTTAAGATCTTGCAATCTTAAACTAAAGATATGTAGCAAGTGTCGAAATGTCTTTTAATATTTTGGCTTTTAACATGGAGAGTTGCCAAAAATAAAAGAGACGATCTTTTAAAATGGACAAAAATAGGAAAGAGAGACAAACAAATTTTAAAAACTAAAATTTACATATATACACTAACTAAAATTACCTAATTACATTATATATCAATTTGCTAAAATATTTACACATATCCCAAATTATTTATATAAATCCCTTTACTTTCAACTTTCTCTCTCTTAAACATTATACATCTCACAATTTCAATATCTCTTCCGTAATTTACTCCCCCATATGCTCCCACATAAATCCCTTTACTTTTAATTTTCTCTCTTTTAATCATTACACATGTGAAACACTGACTTTGGCAAAAACAGTAGTACAATATTTTTGAGGTATTCTTCTTCCTCCTCTATACAACTATTTCTTGGAAATATTTATTTTTCTGTGGTAAAGGTGAGATCTTTACTGAGATTTGATGTTGGTTTTTCATATGGGGTTTATTCTGTTATTAAAATAATTGTGTTTGATCTTTGGATTTAATGTAAATATTTTAGCTTTTGCTTCGAGATTAGATTTTTATTTGTTTTTTCTATTCTTGATTTTGTTGAATATGGTTTTTGTTTTTTCCACTTCTATTGAATTAGTCATATAGTTAGGTAATTTACATTAATTTGATATTTTAGATCTAGAAAAGTATGCCAAATTCTTGGATCTTCTTTTGATGATTGGTGTGTTCTTGCAGATTTGGTTGAACTCCACTTTTTTATTATTTTATGTTATTTCATTTCTGTAAATGTTTTGTTAGATTTACTTGTTTACCTATTTGCAGGCTCATGTAATTGGATAGATTTCAATAAATTCTACTCTGAATATTGAAAGAAGATAGAATAATCTGTAGATTTTGTGTATTAGCTTCTTAGTCCTGCTTCATTTTTTGGTGTGATTGACTTGCTTTCAAGATGATGATATTTGAGGAAATGGGATTTTGTGGAGATCTTGATTTCTTCCCTGCTTCGCTAAAGGAAGTGGAAGTGAAAATGGTTGCCCCACAGAATCAGATTGAGCCGGATTCTATGGTGGATGATGATTATAGTGATGAGGAGATTGATGTTGATGAGCCTAACTTTGATGTTCATGATCAATTCTATTTGCTGAGCTTATATTCTATGGTAATTTATTCTTTGATGTTTCGAAAAAGTGTTTGTTCTAAAGTTGGTTCATTTGTTGTTGTTCCTGCTAAATATATGGATGTATAATATTTTATTATACATACCTGTTAGTGTATAATGTTCTTTGAAGTTTTGAAGAATTGTTTGTTCTAAATTTTCAATATTACATTTACTTTCTTTTTGTATAATATGTTAGCATACATTAAAGCCGCTATATAATATGAAACTGTGTCATTCCAGATAACTTACGAATGTATGATATGTTGTTATACATTCAAATCATTGTATAATAAAAACTGTGCAAATCCAGTAAACATTCGAATGTATAATATTTGATTATACATTCGTCTATGTGTATAATGAAAACTGCTGCAATGACAGAAATTGCATTTTGTTCTGCTTTTATTATTTTTAACATGTTTGTTTAATCCATTGACTCAGTTTAAAAAAAATTATGTAGTTATGTATTGATTTATCGTAACAATGACTGCAAGTAGGTGTTGAGGGCGTCTTCTATGAATGAATTGAAATTTGATGCTTATATGACAAGTGGGTGTTGAAGGCATCTTATCCTTATTCATACTCCTTATACATATATTGTGGGTGTGTATATACTATGTAATTTGGCAACTATTATAGTAAAAAATTGTTGAAACGTAATGTGTATTACACAATTATACATTAAATATACTATTATACTTTATTAACATGCATGATGTTTTACTAACAACAATGACTTTTAACTGACTACATGTATTATTTTTTGTTTAAACAACATAAGAAATGACAGACTTATGTAACATAATTCATGATAATTTAAGTTGCCTTTTCCATTTTGTTTTATGTGTATGGTTATAGACTATACTTTCGTGTAAATGTATGATACGTTCACGATGTATTTAATGTAAAAAATTCATTAAAAGTAAGTTAATAATGTATGATATAGTGTTATAGTTTATAAATATGTATGACGTTAAATATTTTCTTTATTTTCTATTAAGTCATGAACGCTTAACAACATGTATGATGTTATGTAATACATATGTTTTAACGTATGAGACACTTGTTCAATGTATTATTAACTTATAACATAATTTACCTACTGTTAAAAACTCAATATGTTGATATACAGTAACATATTATTTTGTAATTTAGTTTTATACGTAATATATAATAAAATTTAAGGCAAACTCAATAACTACCAAACTATATTAGTAACATTACAATATAGTGTAAGTAATTGCACAACATTTCTTCAGACGTTATATATGTATAATAAGAATAAGAATATCCATAAAATGTGAATTAACATCCAAAAAGTAACATTGTAACCGTTTAACATCAACTACAAAATCAAGAATTAATTGTTTCAATGCCGACTATTATAAATAAAATGCTACTCTAAAGTAATAAGTGCACTTTCATCAATTGTTCGGAGATAACAATTCCACGACCGATGAGGATCCTCATTATCACTCATGTACACACTTGCAGTCTTTGTTACGACAAATCAGTACATAGCTGCATAAATTTTTTTAAATTGAGTCAGTGGATTAAATAAACATGTTAAAAATAATAAAACCAGAACAAAATGCAATTTCTGTCATTGCGGCAGTTTTCATTATACACATAGATGAATGTATAATCAAATATTATACATTCGAATGTTTACTGGATTGGCACAGTTTTCATTATACAATGATTTGAATGTATAACAACATATTATACATTCGTAAGTTAGCTGGAATGGTACAGTTTCATTCCAAAATCCACAGATTATTCTATCTTCTTCCAATATTTAGAGCAGAATCTATTGAAATCTATCCAATTACATGAGCCTGCAAATAGGTAAAGAGTAAATCTAACTAAACATTTCCAGAACTGAAATAACACAAAATAATAAACAAGTGGAGTTCAATCAAATCTGCAAGAATACACCAATCATCAAAAGAAGCATAAATGTGCACAAATGAGAAAGAGTCTAAGATTTTCTAAGGCATCCCACTTTCTTTGAAACTCAACAAAAATACTGTACAAGTTATTTCCCACAAAAATCTAAGAATTTGGCATAATTTCCTAGATCTAAAATATCAAAAAATACAAAGTAGAAAATTAACCAATCCACAAAATTGTTTCTTCAACTCAACATAAACCCTCACTCTATTATTGTTTTTTATGACAATTGGAGAAGAATTTCTTTCAACCACATATTTAACTTCTATTTTTTTCATACTTCATCGATATTCAATTTCATGGCGAGTGCAGAAACCAATTTCAAGAAAGTAATACCTTTCGAAACAATTATTGCATCACTTTTGTATGACTCATAACTTATTTTTGACTCCCAAATTCCAGCATGTCGCAGCAATATGGGGATATTCACATTGATTTAAGTAGTACTGAAAAACGTATGTAGAAGAAATTTATTGTTTTTTCCTTTCCAAATCTTGAATCCAAGATTACAAAAAAAAATAAAAAAAAATTAAACTTTCAGAAAAGTCTTGAAATTCAATATCAAGATACTACTTTTATTTAGAAAAGAGTTAAAGTTGTCCAATTATTGCCTTCAATTAAGGAAATTTAAAATAAATAATTATTTCAATTACCTTAAATTTAGGATTAACTGTTACATCATACATTCGACCAATGTATAATATGTGACCGAATGTATGAGTATGTTTGGAAAAAAAAAAAAAAAAAAAAGGAAGAGAAAAAATAAGAAGGAATTTCTTCTTATCTCCGTGGAAAAACAAACTCTATTCTTTTTTCATTTTCTTTTCTGCTAACGCCTAATGTACTTAATAATTCCAAATCTTAATTACTATGTCTCTATCCTGTATAGTTAGGGTCAATTAGTATTGACTATTGAGTATTTTACTTCGTCCCATGTCCCCTATGTGATTATACTGTGTATGTTGTTGAGTACAATACTTTGTATCGCGGCATATTAAACTCTCAATTATTTTAGAACAAGAGGCAATTGCCTAGTGTTGAAAAAAAAGGCAATTGCCTAGTGCTACTGATCGTTATTTCGTTAAACGTACATGAAACTTCGCTTAATTATACAAATATTGTAGGCTGAAAATTCGGTTAAATATTCAAATATTTTAGGCTGGAAATATGTATAAACTCCAAAATTCGCTTAAATATACAAATACAAATTAGAGTTTAGGCTGAAAATCTGCTTAATTATACAAATAATTTAGGCTGGAAACGTATATGAGCCCCGAAATTAGTTTAAATATACAAATACAAATTAGAGATTTGTCTATGAGCCTAGAAATTCACTTTGTATATAAATACAAATGTATATTAGCCCTGAAATTCGCTTAAATGTACAAATACAATAGAAGTGTGTATTTACCTATTTAATATAAACCTTAGCTGCAACTGGTAATTCTTTTAACATTAGCTACACTGGAATTATGCTTGGATCTTTTCTACGTTACGAGATTTTCCTGTCATGTTCAGTAAACAAGGGAAATATTGATCTCATACATGAAAGAGCTGCTGTCATGTGATTTTTTTTTCAGAAAAGATAACATTAGTTCAGTGCTAAAATTATTATCATTTATTAGCTAATAACAATATGTTCAGTCCACGAAAACTTGGCTGGTATAACAATATGTAACAAGCCAACTAACATTTATTAGCATTTATACTTGTTAGTTGGAAGAGTCCTGAAAAATATTTGTATAATCATACAGATTCTTATAGAAGGAAAGCTTACATTATAATGTTAGAAGCAAGAAACTACCTTTTCTATACAAAAAAATTTCAAGACAATATGGGGCAGTTGTATCCAACTTCCAATTCAATATGGTTTTTGTTGTGCTTCCAGTATTTGGTCATTGTTTTTTCCATTGCAATCTCAGGTTTGGAATCAACTGATCAACTAGCATTGCTAGACTTCAAAAGCAGAATAACAAAGGATCCACTCCATGTCATGGCTTCTTGGAACAATCGTTCTTTCCATTACTGCAACTGGACTGGTGTAACATGTAGTCCTTCCAGTGGTAGAGTTACGTTACTTGCTTTGAGTTCACGACAACTTGCAGGCACCATACCGCCTTCCATTGGTAATCTCAGTTACCTTACAGGTATTAATCTTGGAAACAATAGTTTCCGTGGTGAAATTCCTCAAGAATTTGGCCTACTGTTGCAGCTGCAGCATATCAATCTTAGTTACAATTCTTTTGGTGGAAAAATTCCTACCAATTTAACAAACTGCAAGGAACTTAGAGAACTTCATCTACACTATAATGATATTGTTGGGAAAATTGTGGATGAACTCAGTTCACTTTCAAAGCTGTATTTGTTAAAACTGAAAAGAAACTCACTCACAGGAGGCATCCCACGTTGGTTAGGAAACTTTTCATCTTTAGAGTTCCTTGACCTTTCGGGTAATAGTCTACAAGGACCAATACCTGAGGATCTTGGACGTCTAGCTAATTTGTTAGTATTCCATGTGAACTCAAATGAATTATCTGGTACCATCCCTCCATCGATTCTCAATATCTCCACCATATACTATTTCTCTGTTACACAAAATCTACTGCATGGACAACTTCCAGCAGATTTAGGGCTCACTCTTCCAAACCTTGAAGTATTTGCTGGCGCTGTCAATAGCTTCACTGGACCTATTCCTGTTTCTTTGGCTAATGCTTCAAACCTTCGCGTGATTGACTTTTCCCAAAATAAACTTACTGGGGATGTGCCAACTACTTTTGGGAAGTTGGAATTTTTGGTTAGGCTCAACTTCGAGGCGAACAGACTAGGAGGGAGGGGAAGTTATGAGGGGTTGAGATTTCTTGATTTCCTAACCAACTGTACACATCTGATGGTACTGAGTTTTGCCACCAATAACTTTAGGGGAGAACTGCCTCACTCGATCACTAATCTTTCAACAGTACTTGAGATATTCTCTCTGGGTAACAATAGGATGCATGGTACTCTTCCTGCTGGAGTAGGCAACCTTCTTAGTTTGACCCTACTAGGAATGGATGGAAACTACCTCAATGGCAGCGTTCCTGAAACTATAGGTAAACTTGAATATATGGAAAATCTCTATTTGAATGGAAATGCATTTTCAGGGAAGATACCATTCTCTATTGGTAACTTGACACGGTTAACTACTCTAAACCTGGAGGAAAATAGGCTAGAAGGACGAATACCTCCAGAGTTCGGGAAGTGTAAGATCTTGTCAACATTAAACCTTACTAGGAACAATCTTTCTGGATCCATACCGAAAGAGGTTGCAGGACTATTGTCTCTTTCAATATCTCTGTCATTGGCAAGCAATTCTTTAACTGGACCCTTGCCAATCGAACTTGGTCAGTTGATAAATCTCGAGGAATTGGATGTATCACAGAACAAATTATCTGGTGAAATTCCAAGCACTCTCAGCAATTGTCTTCACTTAGAGCGTGTAGACATTAGTAATAATCTTTTTCGAGGAATCATTCCTCAATCCTTTATAAATTTAAAAGGATTAGGTGAGGTAGATTTTTCACAAAATACCTTGTCAGGGAAAATACCAGAGTTTCTAGGAATGCTTCCATATCTCAGAAAACTGGATCTTTCGTTCAATGAACTTGAAGGTAGGGTTCCAAAAGAAGGGATATTTTCCAATACAAGCGCAGTTTCAATCAAAGGAAACAGTAGACTTTGTGGAGGTGTTCCTGACTTACATTTGCCTGAATGCTCCAAAGCTCCAAAGCACCTTGATTCAAGAGTGTGGATAGCTGTTACAGTTCCTGTTGCGCTCTTAATTTTGGTACTGTGTTTCTACGGTGTTTATTACAGGCTCAGAAACTCAAGAAAGGCACACTCTTGGATTGATGGGAACCTAGCACAGATACCAAGAACTACATACCGAGAAATACTTAGAGCAACAGATGGTTTCTCTGAGGCTAACTTGGTAGGCACGGGAAGTTTTGGTTCAGTATACAAAGCCCATTTCCATAGTGAGAATAAAATCATGGCAGTGAAAGTGCTGAACCTACAACAAAGAGGGGCCTTGAGGAGCTTCCAAGATGAATGCAGAGCTTTGAGAAATATAAGGCATCGCAATCTTTTGCGAATCAAGACTGCTTGTTCGAGCATTGATCACCACGATAATGACTTCAAGTGCCTAATTTTTGAGTTCATGACTAATGGAAACCTACACGATTGGTTGCATCCAGAAAACGATGACCAACAACGTCCAACAAAGAAGCTGACCTTTATCCAAAGATTAAACATTGCCATAGATGTTGCTTCTGCACTTGACTATCTCCACAACCACTGTCAAACGCCAATTGTTCACTGTGATCTAAAACCAAGCAACATACTCCTCAATGAAGATATGTCTGCACATGTTGGTGACTTCGGGTTAGCAACATTTCTCCTTGACACATCGAGCAATTCCTGGAGTCAACAGATTTCTGCAGCACTAAAAGGTTCTATAGGTTACATCCCACCAGGTACAATGTCGCTAGCTTACATTTTCTATATACGTGTATCTTCCTACAGAGAACTAATTTAGTATCTTACAGAGTATGGATCAGGAGGCCAAGCATCCACACTTGGAGATGTTTACAGCTTTGGAATAGTGTTGCTAGAGTTGTGCATTTGTAAAAGACCAACTGATGCTATTTTTAACGAGAACCTAAATATTCACAAGTACGTTTCAACGGCTTTGCCTGAACATTTCGTGGAGATTGTAGATCCTTTATTGCTCTTGGCGGAGGAAGAGCAGAACATCAATCAAGATCAAGCAAGGAGAATGGAAGAATGTTTACTCTCGGTTTTGGAAATCGGGCTTACATGTTCTGCATCATCACCAAGAGATAGAGCGCCAATTGACACTACTTTGAGCAAACTTCAAGCAATCAAGGAGTCCTTCCTTTCAATGAGATGGTAATATGATTAACTGTTTATTTTTCATATTTCCTTTATTAAGCCTTGTCCTGAACCAAAAAATGTTACATAATTAGAATGTAGTGGCTAACCAAACAGGTCACCTACTCCTTTTCGTGTTATGTTGTTTGATCGAAGTTTGTAAGCAGGTCTAAATTATTTTGATTCAAACAGGCAAGAACAGTACAATTTGATAATCAACTTTGCTGAATACTGATTAAATATTCTACATTTTATGGCTGTTCCCAACTTCAATTTTACATGAGAAAGCTAATTCCGCGCCCTCAATACATGCATATTTTCCATGAGCATAAGAGAAATTTGACAACGAGAAGCACTTCAGCTACTTTTTACTCTCTTTTTGAGGATCAAAAAGAGACTAATTTATTAGGCGCGCCATCATTCTTGACACCCATCTAGCTGAATTGGTCAGCATTGTATTTTTTTTCCTGAGCCCTCCCAGTACTATAATGGGTATACACACGCGAATTCAGATTAATCGAGGCCCCAATAAGGGTACCAAACACCGGTTGGAAAATAAAAAGAAACTCAAGTCATTACTAACAAATTAAACACGAATTCTTCACTAATATCAGGTGAAAAAAAATAGAATAAAACAGCAAACAGCATGCTATGCATTCTTGTTGCAAAATATTTACTCCTGTCAAGATGGTATACATATGATTGTCAGAGACATGGAAAGAATCAAGAAATGTAATACCTATCTCACAAATGGACCTTGAGCCTAACTCTATTTCAAAAGCTAGCTCATGAGGGGAGGATTGCCCAAGACCATATAAGGAGACCAATGACCCTTTAACCCACCGATGTGGACTCCAACAAATAGTCATAGCAACATATATTGAATACAAAACAGATCCACAATTAGTGAAAGAACAATTTTAGCTTCATTAATTTGAGAAACATCTAATCGTTACGGTGGTTTATGATTAAAAACATTTTGCCATCACATAAGAAGAAAGGAGGAAAAAAACATTTTAGTCTCTTGTATCTTTCTTTCAACTATGATTGACAAGGTTTAATAATAATGTATTGGTCGTTTTAAAATTATAGTCATTCCCTTCAACGATGGCTAACATGGTTTGATGTGTTGGGTCATACTGTATTAATTAGTCATTCCCCACAAAAAATTGAATAGTCTATTGTTTCCTTCTTTTTCAGTTCAGCCAACATACTAATAGTAGAGTACTCTTTAAAACATTGTAGCATGCCAATATTGACATTTTAAGAAAGGGACCTATTAAACCTGTTTTTTAGGATAGGGTTCTTCAATACCAGCCAAGTTCACTGGAAATATCTCTACCCCATGTAATGAGCTATTATCCAAATAGTGTAATCCCACAACTATGGTCTGGGGAGCGTAAGATTTACACAGCCTTACCTCTACCTCTATGGGGTAGAGAGGTTGTTTCTGATTGACCCACGATAATCCTCCTCCTATGTCTAGGCTTGGGACCGGAAATGTGAGCAAGCTCACACGGGTGGAGTTCAAGAAAAGGCATTGCATAGTACTGCTAATTTCGCTTAGGAACCAAACCATTAATCCTCTGAATAAAAATCATCTCTTCTTAAACCAAAAGGCCTAAGGTGATTTAATACATAACAGGATATACAAATCAAAAGTGCAGAATTAAACAAAAGTTTACGTTAGTTCAAAACTAAAATTAGCACCTTCATAAAAACATGGTTAGCATAACTGTATTGATGTTGGGTTCAAGGTGTATGCGTGAATGGAAAATGGGGGGAAAATAGTGGAGGGAAAGTGAGTCCACACTAAAATGGAAAGCGTGCTCAAATAGGAAAGTCTACTAAATTCTCCAACATTGGTGGGAAAAAGAAGTTTTCATGTGTTTATATTGAGAAATACATCTCCACTTGGATAGTGAGGCAAGAACAAAGAGGTGTCTTGCGCTGTCATCGTTGCTCGCTCGGCCTCGAATTGGATTTGGATTTGGATCGATCAATGAGATCTATCTTTTTAGACAAATTTTATTTGAAACTTGAAGAACAAGTAAAATTTAATCTACAGAATCTGATAGAATTGTTTTTCTCCATATGTGGGCGCACAAATTCAAAACGCACCTCGAAGGGAAGCGAACCTTCGAGGTAAAGGACACACTGTGTTGCACAAATAAGTGATTTGCGCGTACACCTGGCCACCTGCAGCCGCAGTTGTAACGCAGAAGCCATTAGAATTTTCAGTGTCACCCGTGGCCGCAGATCGGGCGCAGTTCCATCACAGACTGGGCGCAGGTGACGTGATTGTACTGGAAATGTGCCTTTTTTCTTGAACCAATGCTTTCTTTCCAAAGGAACACATTAAGGTTATAAATACCTGACATATTCCTCAGGTATAGACATGATTTTTGAAAGCAAAAACAATCTTCTTCTCTTCAAAAACTTATTGTGATCATTAACTGTTGAGTTAGTTCGACGAATCCAATAATTTGAGGTACTGCTATTGTTAGATTGAAAGTCATATTATCCTGAGAGGAAAATTCCATAACCTCGGGTACTTGACGGGAATTATTTTCTTAAGGACACTCCGTGAATTTGGGGGACTTGGCTTTAACTTTTTGTTTCATCTTATTTCTGAAATTATAACACACTTCTTGGATAGATCATTTTTGATCTTGTGTTGAATGTGTTGAAACTTCAAGTTGATCTTGGGAAGTTTGGTCTTGAGCTTTGTTGAAGTGTATACTACATAACATATAGATTTTGTGTACCCGAAAACATTGAAAATAACAATCTTAAGGAAATAAGTTTCAGAATCTGTATTGCTTGATTTATGGAGATTAAAGCTTTAAGTTTTCTACTCCGTTTGAACTTAACTAGTGGTTTGAAAAATAAAATCTTCATCACAAGTTAAAGATCACTCGGTTGACAATTGGAAGTCATAAAAAGTTCATCGTTAAACTAGAAACAAGAGGTGTTTAAAGTTGTTGCAACTTTCTACGTAGTATTTTGAGATACTAAATTTACTGTCTTGTTGCGATAGAAAAATGACTACTGACAGTCAAGTGAATGATACTGCAACGACTATGGAAGTAACTAATATTACCACAACGAATCGTATGAGTGATCCACAGGCAATGACACCAGCGGAGAAACCCAAAAAATTCACGAGTGTTTATTTTAAAAGGTGGCAGCAGAAGATGTTCTTCTACCTTACAACTCTAATTCTTTAGATATTAACATCTGAAAAAGCTCCAGAGGTGCGCAAAGGAACTTCGGACCAGGAGAAATTTATTGTTATAGAGGCGTGAAAATACTCAGATTTTCTGTGCAGGAATTACATTCTAAATTGCCTCCAAGATGAACTATACAACATATATAGTGGAATAAAGACGGCAAAAGAGTTGTGGGGGCGCTGGAAAGAAAATACTAGACTGAGGATGCGGGAACCAAAAAGTTCTTCGTTGTAAAATTCCTAGAGTTTAAAATGATTGATAGCAAGTGTGTTATGTCTCAAGTCCAGGAACTGCAAATAATCATCCACGATATCCTCTCGGAAGGTATGAGTTTGATGAATACCTTAGTTGAACATTTAAAAAATGTTCTTAATGTTCACATAAACTTTATTGTAGGTTTGATCGTGAATGAGGCGTTTCAAGTCACGGCGATAATAGAGAAGTTACCACCTATATGGAAGGACTTCAAGAACTTTCTTGAAATATAAACGAAAGGAGATGTCAGTCGAAGATCTTATAGTAAGACTGCACATCAAATAAGAAAAAAATCTATGGAAAGAAGGTCGAAATGAAACTCTGCAATAAATAGAGCAAATATTGTAGAAGACGACCACAACAAATCTAAAAAATGGAAAAAAGTTGAACTAGAAAGCAATCAACCTAAGAAGAAATTCAAGGGAAAATGCTTTAACTGTGGCAAGATTGGTCATAAGTCAACGGATTGTCGTTCTCCAAAGAAAGGCAAAAAGAAGGACCAAACAAATATGGCTGAATCAAAGAAAGAAATAGACGATCTGTGTGCCATGTTGTCTGAATGTAACTTGGTGGGAAATCCTCGAGAATGGTGGATGGATTCCAGTTCCACCCACCACGTTTGTGGAAATAAGGAGTTGTTTGCTGATATTGCTCCGGCTCTAGGCGACGAAAATATATATGTGGCTAACTCCGCAACTGCAAAAGTTGAAGGAACAAGAAAAGTCTGCCTGAAAATGATATCAGGCAAAGTGTTGACTTTGAAAAATGTCTTGTATGTACCAGAGTTATGGAAGAACTTGATTTTTGTATCACTTCTAGACAAAAACGGATTTAAATATTCATTTGTTTCCAAAAAAAATTATACTTAGTAAAGAATAAGTGTACGTAGGAAAAGGCTACTTCACTGAGGGCCTATTCAAAATGAAAGTAATAAATGTTGAAATCAATAAAAGTTCAGTTTCTTCTTACTTGCTTGAGTCTAATTATTTATGGCATGAGCGATTAGGACATGCCAATTATAAAATATTGCAAAAACTGATTAAGTTAGAAGTTTTGACAAACTTTGAGTGCAATAAATCAAAATGTCAAACGTGTATGGAAGCAAATATGCTAAGCATCCGTAAAAGTCCGTTGAAAGAAATTCCAATCCCTTAGACTTAATCCACACTGACATTGGTGATATGAAGTCAACACCATCTCGTGGTAAAAAAAAAGTATTTTATAACTTTTATTGATGATTGCACTAGATATTTTATGTCTATTTGCTAAATAGCAAGGATGAAGCAATAGATACGTTTAGGCAATATAAAACAGAAGTTGAAAATTAGTTAGAGAAGAAGATCAAAACTATAAGAAGTGATAGGGGCAGAGAATATGAATCTCCCTTTGCGTAAATATGTGAAGAGAATGGAATTGCCTATCAAACTACAACCCCGTATTCACCTCAATTTGATGGAATTATGGAAAGGAAAAATCGAACCTTAAAGGAAATAATGAATGTGTTACTTATAAGTTCAGGCTTACCGCAAAACTTATGGGGGGAAGCTATCCTTACAGCTAACCGAATACTCAATAGGGTGCTCCATATTAAGACACAATCAATTCCATATGAAAAATGGAAAGAAAGGAAACCCAACTTAAAATATTTCAAAATGTGGGGGGTGTCTAGCGAAAGTCCAAGTTCCTATGCCTAAAAAGGTAAAGATAGGTCTTAAGATGGTAGACTACGTGTTCGTAGAATATGTGGCAAGTAGTAAAGCATGTAAATTGTTTATTCATAAATTCAAACATCCGAATATCAATAAAATACAGTAATTGAATCAGACAATGCTGAATTCTTTGAATACATTTATCCGTATAAAACTAGACATGAACAGTCTAGTAGGGGGTCTAAACAACCTCGAGGTGAACCAAATGAGGATGTACATAATGATGAGAATCCAATACATAGTACAAGTCAAAGAATGTCAACTTTGTTTGGATTAGATTTTGTAACATTTATCTGAGAAAATGAGCCTCAAATATTTAAAGAGGCGATGTCGTTGTCATACTCATCCTTTTGGAAAGAGACAATCAATAGTAAGATTGATTCAATCTTAAGCAACCATACATAGAAATTGATTGATCTTCCTCTAGGAAATAAACCTTTAGGTTCTAAATGGATCTTCAAAAGGAAAATAAAAGTGGATGGTACTATTGATAAATACAAGGCAAGACTTCTAGTAAAAGGCTTCAAACAGAAAGAAGGCCTTGATTACTTTGATACATGCTCTCCTGTAATGAGGATAACATTAATTGGAATGCTAATTGCCTCGACGGATGTAAATGGTCTTGAAATCCATCAAATGGATGTGAAAACAACATTCCTAAATAGAGAATTAGAGGAAAAAATTTATATGGAACAACCTGAGGGTTTTGTGGTTCCAGGAAAAGAAAATAAGGTGTGTAAACCTGTTAAGTCACTTTATGGACTAAAACAAGTACCTAAATAGTGAATGCGAAGTTTGACCAAATCATGTTGGCAAACGGGTTCAAGATAAATGAATGTGATAAATGTGTTTACATTAAAGACACTCCAAATCACCAATTGACTATTTGTTTGTATGTGGATGTGTTGATCATCAGTAGAGACATTTTTGACATAAATGCTACAAAATGAATGCTCGAAAGCAAGTTTGATATGAAAGACCTTGGGGTTGCGGATTTGATCTTAGGTATAAGAATCCATAGAACTCCACAAGGGTTAGTATTGTCATAGTATCATTACATCGAAAAGGTACTTGAAAAAATAAAGTATTTGGAATTTGGTATTTCCAAGACTCCACTGGACGTGAGCTTTGCACTTTAAAAAAATAAAGGTGAAAGTGACTCACAGTTGGAGTACGCACGAGTGTTGGGATGTTTAATGTATATCATGAACTGTAAACGACTAGACATAACATGTGCTATTAGTAAATTGAGTTGGTACATGAGTAATCCCAATAAAACTCATTGGATGACAATGAAAAGAGTTTTAGGGTATCTTAAATACACTCAAGACTATGCTTTCCATTATAATAAATATCCCATAGTACTTGAAGGATATAGTGATGCAAATTGGATCACCGAATTGAACAAAGTAAAATCCATGAGTGGATATGATTTATTATCGGCGGAGGAGCGGTCTCTTGGAAATCTTCCAAATAGACATGTATTGCTCGCTCTATAATGGAATTTGAATTTATCACATTAGATAAAGTTCGTGAAGAAGCAGAATAGCTCCATAATTTCTTGAAAGATATTCCTTATTGGCCCAAACCAGTGGCACCAGTAAGTATACATAGCGATAGCCAAGTGGCAACAGGTAGGGCAGGGAACATGATGTACAAAGGTAAATCTCGTCACATCATACGGAGACATAATACCGTTAGAGAACTTCTCTCTAGTGGAATTATAACTATTGACTATGTAAAGTCAAAGGATAATATGTCAAATCCACTTACAAAAGGCCTATCTAGAGAAGAAGTTGAGAAGACATCCAAGGGAATGGATTTAAGGACTAGGACAAGTCAGCATAGCGGTAACTCTACCTAGCAAACTGGAGATCCCAAGAGCTAGGTTCAAAGAGATCAAACAAAGTTGTGTCTGGCAGGTTCAACATTGTCATCATACCCAATCCATTCTCATGATGCAGACAATATTTAGTAAACAAGGATAAGACTTATGGTGTGAAGTCTTTTAATGATTATCTAAATTTGGCAGATTTGACCAAATAGTTTAATTTATAGGATTGAACGTTTATAAATCACCTATGTGAGGGCAAAGTGAAGCCGCTTCAAGGAGAATGTTAGTAAAGGCCTATTCTCAAATCTCTTATGAAATCGGGACGTGTTCATGGATGAAAAGAATAAAACTGTGAGAACCATAAATGGTAAAAGGTTGGTTGTATGACATGTGTTGTCTAGGTACACAATAAAGCTCGATGGTTCAAAGATATAAAATATATCGATTGACCGAGTGCATCCGATGCATGTTCACTACGGAAAGTTCAAAGGAAAACCCACTAATCTAGATGCAATTAGTCTTTGCTAAATGATCACATGTTTGTCCATAAATTCTTTATAATATAGACATTTCCCATTCTTGTGGGGGATTGTTGGGTTCAAGGTGTATGTGTGAATGGAAAATGGAGGGAAAATAGTGAAGGGAAAGTGAGTCCACACTAAAATAGAAAGTGTGCTCAAATAGAAAAGTCTACCAAAATCTCCCACATTGGTAGGAGAAAGAAGATTTCATGTGTTTATATTGAGAAACACATCTCCACTTGGATATTGAGGCAAGAACAAAGAGGTGCCTCATGCCATTGTCGTTGTCGCTCGCTCGGCCTTGGCTCCATCTTTGGATTTGGATTTGGATTTATCAAATGATCAATCAATGAGATCTATATTTTTAGATAAATTTTATTTGAAACTTGAAGAACAAGTGAAATTTAATCCAAATAATCTGATAGAATTATTTTTCTCCATATGTGCTCTCATTTCTGACTCTATGCAAACGCATGCACGACGCACTTCGAAGGGAAGCGACCCTTTGAGGTAAAGGACACACTGTTTCATGCAAATAAGTGATCTGCGCACGTACCTAGCAACCTGTAGCCAGAAGTATAGCGCAGTTGTAACATAGAAGCCACTGGAATTTAGACTGTATCACCTGCGGCCGCAGATCGGGTGCAGTTCCAGCACAGACTGGACATAGGTGACGTGACTATACTGAAAAGGTGTCTTTTTTCTTGAACCAATGCTTTCTTTCCAAAGGGACACATAAGGCTATAAATACCTGACATATTCCTCAGGTATAGACATGATTTTTGATAGCAAAAACAATCTTCTTCTCTTCAAAAACTTATTGTGATCATTTAAATGTTGAGTTAGTTCGACGAATCCAATAATTTGAGGTACCACTATTATTGGATTGAAAGTCATTTTATCCTGGGAGGAAAATTCCATAACCTCGGGTACTTGACGGGAATTATTTTCTTAAGGACACTCCGTGAATTTGGGGTACTTGGTTTTAACTTTCAGTTTCATCTTATTTTTGAAATTATAACACACTTCTTGGATAAATCATTTTTGATCTTATGTTGAAGGTGTTGAAGCTTCAAGTTGTTATTGAGAAGTTTGGTCTTGAGCTTAGCTGAAGTGTATGCTACATAACATATAGATTTTGTGTACCCGTAAACATTGAAAATAACATGCGATAAGACAATCGATAAAAGGTTTTGTCGTTGTAAGAATCTAGGGGGTTTGAGCTAAAAGTGACAAAGGAGTTTGAATATGTGGTGTAGGTGAGTTAGGTCTTAATAATTTCATAATTGAGTGGAGGTGACAAGTACTTTATTATGGATTAAGAAAGTTGAGAAAATTTAAAAATAACCCTCAAGTTTTTAAATTTATACTTTGATCCAAATGTTAGTTAATATAACGGGAAACAGAGGGAAAAAAGGTGTGTTTCTCTCTCTTCTCATCTGTTGTTGTTTTTTCTCTCTTCACGATTTTTGTTGTTCATTGTTGTTGTTGTTGTTTTATTCATCGTCTTCTGCTTTATTATCATCATCTTCTACTTCATTATCATTAATATTTTTTTTTATCGGCCATTGTTGTTGTTTTATCGCTACTGCTGCTACTTTACTTGACCAAATTTTTAGGTGAAATTTTGTTTCATACATCAGTTTGCACTTTGGCATTACTTCATAGGTGACTTTGGTAAGTAAAATTATATTTTTTAGTTAAATTTGTCATTTGGGTACACGGCTACTATTGTTTTTTCAACAATAGATAAAAATCATTCATGAATACAACATAAGAGCCCACAGTTTAAACAAATCACTCAGTCTATTGCAACAAATACATATTCTGTTGCATTAGAAGACTTATACTTTGGATTCATATTTATGCTTCTTTAGTGCCCGTAATATGAATCTAACAGATGATTAATCTGTTACAACAGATATGTTATCTGTTACAACAGATATGTTATCTGTTGCAATAGATAAATAATCTGTTGCAATAGATAAATATTCTGTAGCAACAGATGAGTAATCTATTTGGAACAACACAATATAGCTCCTACCACAAACCCAACAGATAACTCATATATTTCAACTCTTGCTATTGATACTGGATTCGAATTATTTCTTAATTGTCAACATGTTTGTTGAGAAAAAGAAATAGACAGAATGAAAATTAAATAAGGATTAAAAAGTCAAAGTCGATCAAACATAAATTTTTTAATAAACAAAAACAAATAAAAATACGTAGGCTAAAAAAATAATTTGCCTTCATGAGGTAGGGGTTAAGGTCTGGGGATACACCACCTTCCCAAGATCCCACTTGTGGGATTATACTGGATATGTTGTAGTTTTATTTTAGTGTTTTTATTTGTTCAACTTTAACATTTTACTAAGTACTTAATTAAATATGATGGAATAGAGGTCTATACTTGAGTATTAATGTATGCATTGGGTCAAGTTTTAAGTTTCAACTCTTGCTTTTGCTACTGGATTCAAACTATTCCTTAATCATCGATATATTTGTTGAGAATTAGAAATAGACAGAATAAAAATTAAATAAGAATTTAAACGTCAAATTCAATCAAACATAAATTTTTTATTAAACAAAAATAAATAATAATACATCGGCTAAAAGAAAAAAAAATAATTTAATTATTATTATCATCATTATTACCAGCCGACCAATCTTCAACTGGCATCAGTAGTGCCCTCCTCAGACTCCGGATCTCCCGGAGCATCCTGGCTCTCATTGCAAACAACTTTCATTGAAGGTCATGAAAATGTATTTGAAGTACCCGTACGGTGTCTTATAAAATAGCAACGTCCCACATTGGACCAGCCATATCTAGAACACAAATGAATTGACAAAAAACTTTAAAACAAAAGTAAAGAAATGAATTCGAATGTAATACAACATACACTATCAATTGGGTATATTTACACAAAAAGCAAGAAAAAACTTACCTGAGTCAAGGAAGAGAAAGTGGTTGAAGGTGTAATATGAAAGACAAGATGCAAGAAATAAATAGTAGAATGAACAAGTAAGGAGAGACCTATTTATAGAGGATTGAATTTGAATGAGTTAGGCAAAGGCGCAACTGTTCACCTCCATTTATTAATTACATACAAACTGGTGAATTTTCGATTGCTTAGAAAAGTTATAACTTAATTAAATAAAGTTGCTGACTGACTTTTTGATTATTGTGATAACTCATGACTTTTCAGCTTATTATTAGTAATTAGTTCTTTTCAGTAACCCTTTTTAATGAGTTGTGGTAACAGATTCTATATCTGTTGCATGAGATAACACATCTGCGACAATAGATATACCACCTGTTGCATCAGATAACTCATCTGCGACAACAGATATACCATTTGTTGCAACAAATCGACAACCTGTTGCATCAGATAATATATCTGTTGCAACATATAATCTATTTTTTTAATAATCATCATATCATTAATCTAAATTTTTTATTATATAAATTTTAAAAACACATTTAAAAATAAAAATGTTGAAAAGTCACTACTTGTCGCTTATTTTATATTAACATCAATTATTCAAATTAAATAACTATTTTCTTACGGTTATAAATTGTATTTATCATTTATTTCCGTATTATTTTTTGTGAAAAAATGACTTGATTATATCAAGCTGGTGAGTTCTTAAAAAAAGTCACGGTTGTTCACCTTTTTTTAACAATCATCATATACCTTAATCCAATGTTGTTACTTTTTTATAATATAATAAATAAATTAATTAAAAATAAAAATGGTGAAAAGTCATGATCAGTTATTAAAATTAAATAACCGTTCTTTTACGGTTATAAATTGTGTTTATCATATATTTCCTTATTATTTATTTATGAACCGTTTTTCATATTAAATAATCGACAAGTTATGGCTTTCCCCCTCAATAACAATAATAACCCTTTTTATTAATAACCGTCTGTTGCAACATATGATCCATTTGTTGCAATAGATTAACCATATGTCGCAACAGATTAACCAACTATTGCAACATCTGGTTCATCCGTTGCCATAAATGCTCAATCCCTACCTCCAACCATCGACATATTGAGAAAGAATTGACAAAATAAAAATTAAATATTAAATAAGAATTATAAATCCAAAGTCGACTAAACATAGATTTTTGAATCCATTATATATAAATATATAAAATAAAAAAAACATAGCCTTGGGTAGATCCGATATAATAAAAGAAAAAACACAACCTAATTATTATTATTACTATTACTATTATTATTATTATTATTATTATTATTATCGTCATTATTGTCAACCAGTCAATCTTCATCCAGCAACAGCAGATGGGCTTGGAAGAATAAGGTGCGTACAGATGGATGGATCCGCATTCATGTGTTGGGGTAATGTATTACTGATAAGGTCATCGAGACAACAAACATAAAGTACAATGATTTTGTGTAAGACCCCGTAAAAGTTCTAGTTCAATTCAGTCCCATATAGCTTGTATAAAGGGTACCATACATAGAAAAATTTAGCTAAGTGTTAACACTTAGAATCATTTCTAGCCTTCGTAATTGGATGATTTTATTCTCAATCCATACGGCCTCATAATGTCGATTTTTGAGTTGATTCATGATCAGGGATGTCAATAGGTCATCTTGGGTGAGTTTCGAATTTTTTGAACGTCGTTTGAGTCACGTTTGGAGGACCAAAACAGAAAGCCAACACGATCTTGACGCGTCGCATTGACTATCACATCGTAACCATTGCGCAATGCGTAGACCCCCTTGACGCGGTGCATCGCCTATCGCACTGATGAAGTTATGAGTTTTCAAGGGAATTTAGGTCCTTTTCCTCTCACCAATTCAGCCAAAACACAAAATTAAGCTCCCAAAAGGGCAAAATACATTCATTCTTCACAAATCATCTTAAGAACAAAAGCCTAGGTTCATCAAATTCAAGACCAAGTTCCAAGAAATCCACAACAATCTTCACGAAATAAATAATCAAGGTATGTTAGGTGTTCATCCTTGGGTCTCCTTCCACCCTTGGAGTTCAAGAACCCTTTTTAAAACTACAAGTTTTCAGATTCATGATTTACATGTGTGAATTGGGTTGTATTCATGTTTGTGTTTTTGTATGGATTTAAATGCTAGATTTAATTATAAGTTTCATTAACATAAGACAACATATATGTTGATTGATGTAATTCCCATGTTAAAACCCTTGAAATTGCAAGTTTAAGTTTTAGTCATGATGCCTATGTGTTGTTCATTACCATGTGCATTAATTTTGCTCTTCAAGTGTTTGATAGAATATCCATGTAAATTGAATAGTGTAATCATGACATGTTATCATGTGTTCTCATTCATGTACAAGTTCACGACTTCCAAGTGTTTGAAAAAATGTCTCAGTAAATGAATTGTGAACAATTGACTATTGTTATGCTTTCAAGATTTGTTATATTTTATTATTGATGTTATTGAGTCCTGAGGGTATTTATTACCCAAAATCTAGTTGTTACTTAGTTGCAGTAGTTATAGAATAGTTCTATAAAGGTTAAGAACAGTAGTACTCAGTCAGTAACAAGAACTCAGTGAACTCAGTCCAGTTCAGTCAGTCAACACAATCATTGTCAGTTCAGTCAAGCCTAATACAGTCTAGTGATCAGTTTAGTGTCGATTCTATTGGGAGTAGGATACAGCACCAAGCGAACCCAGGGACAGGGGCATCCCTGCTAGTAGAGGTTTTGACCCTTAGTAGCAGTCCCTGCATTATAGAACTACATAGCCAGTATAGGGTAAGTCTCCCTCCTACCAGATTAGGGTTGACACAGCATTGTTAGTATCCCATAAAAAGGTGCTAACACCCTTCCAACTGGGTTCAGGGGTTGGAACCCAAATTAGTTTATATCAGTGTATATCAGTTAGATGAACACTCACACAGTTACAATTTTAGTCTTAGTATTTAGTAAAAAACTCAGTCAGTTCTACAGAACCATGACTATCAGTAGTTACTCAGCCATCCGAATTCAGTATTCAGTTTTAGTATAATCTAAAATACATGATGTATATCTACGTGTGTAGTATTGTATGTTCAGTATGTTCAGCAGTTATAGTTTTGCATGTACACTCATCCAGTTACTTCATGATGTTCATTCAGCTAGTTATCATCTCATGCATATGAACCCACGTATATCATCCTTACGTAACTTACCATATTAGTACATTCTAGGTACAGATGCATACTCTTTTTTCTGCTATGTTGTTTAATATCATAGGTTTAGATGCATGGATTCCTGATCATACTTAGAAGCTCAAGATATCAGCAGCAGATTTAGTAGTGAGTCCTCATCCATTGAGGATATTATTTTATTTTAGCATTTCAGCAGATTTTGTATGTTCAGTAGTTGGAGTTTGTTGGGGACTTATCCCATCAACTCCACATTTAGATAGTTAGAGGCTTGTGGACTAAATTACTTCAGACAGATGTTTAGTATTTTTAGTATTATTATCAGTATTCAGTATTTGTTTTCGGTTAATGAACCTTATGGAATTTTTATCCTAACTTTCTTATATATTTCTGTATTATTATTCACTGCTCACAGTAGGTACCAGTCATGGGTTAGCTTGTGATCCTTCGGGTCGTAAGCACCGGCCGACATCCAGAGTGTAGGCTCAGGGCATTACAAACTTGGTATCATAGCCTAAGGTTCTAAAGAGTCCTAAGGAGTTTGAAAGATGCATTAAGTAGAGTCTTTTGCATGGGTGTGTAGCATGCCACACTTATGGACAAGAGGCTCTAAGGCATTTTAGAAAAAAGTTCCCTTCTTTTAGTGTCCATATCGTATGAGTGAGAATGAGATCAAGTTGAATTCTCCATCTAATCCAATTTTTCCTTTTGTTTACAGAACATGCCTCATAAAAAGACCAACGGACAAAGAACAAGGAACCAGCCAGTACCTCTGCCCATTCAGGTAAATCCCCTGAATGAGCATATTTCTCACGCAAAATTCAAAGCAACTTTCACCACTTTAGCCCATTCTATAGTAGCCTAGAATGAACTCCCAGCTGCTCTTCAGGCTAACCCAGTGGCCAATACTATTGTAGCAAGAATTCGAGACTTTAGTTGAATGAACCCTCCTATAATTTTAGGTTCTAAGTCTGAAGAGGACCCATAGGAATTCCCCGACATGGTGCAGAAAGTAATAGATATTATGGGGTTACTGCTAGTGAGAGTGTTGAGTTATCTGCCTATCAGTTGTAGGATATGGATCATACATGGTTTAAGCATTAGAAGGTAGATAGGGCCACAGATGTAGGGCCTATAGAATGGGAAGAGTTTGCTACTACCTTTCTAGATAGGTTCTTCCCGTTAGAGTTAAGAGAAGTCAAGGTGTTAGAGTTTATTATCCCAAAGCAGGGAAATATGAGTGTGAAATAGTATTCCCTCAAGTTTAATTAGTTGGCAAGGTATGCTCTTTATGAGGTAGCTGATAATAAATCTAACATGAGTAAGTTTATGTCTAGTGTATCTGACAGTGTGGTCAAGGAGCCTAATGAGATGGACTTGGCTAGGTTGATGGTTCATGCTCAATAGATAGAGGAGCAAAAAACTAAAGAGAAAAAGAGGGAGAATAAGAGGGTTAGAACAGGTAGCTTCAACTTTACTCAACCTAAGTCAGAGGGTGGTAATCATCCTCAAATTAGACTAAAATCTTTAGTACCAGTTTTGTTCTCAGCCAGTGCTCCAGTGCCTAAATTCAGAAATAGTAATAAAGATAGGGCTCCAGGCTCTAAATCTTAGGGTAGTGTTAGCAGTGCTCGAACGAATCCTCTTTGTCAAAAATGTGGCAAAAAACAATCAGGGTATCTATAGAGCTAGCATTGATGTATGTTTCAAGTATGGTAAGCTAGGTCATAGAATCAGAAAGTGCCCTCAGGTGGGTTCACAGAGTCAGCATAATCGTCCCCTAGCTCAGTCTGATCACCCATCTCAGCAGGGTGCCGCTTCCAGTGCCACCAGTGGGAAACACCCAAATAGTCTTTATGCACTTCAGTCCT
Organism: Capsicum baccatum var. pendulum; assembly: GCA_030864225.1. Classification (NCBI taxonomy): domain Eukaryota; kingdom Viridiplantae; phylum Streptophyta; class Magnoliopsida; order Solanales; family Solanaceae; genus Capsicum; species Capsicum baccatum. The sequence continues at coordinate 224,416,110 of CM061559.1, read as the reverse complement.
AACAGGATCAGGAAATTTCTCCTGATATGGTCACTGGTACATTACAAGTTTACCATTTACATGTTTATGCTTTGCTATATCCAGGAGATTTATTATCCTTTGTAACTCCTTATATAGCTGTTGACTTTGAAGTCAGACCAAAAATCCTAGCAGAGCCCTTCTCAGTCTCTACCCCAGTAGGTAAGTCTATCATAGCCTGTGGGTATACAAAAATTGTCTGGTTATGGTGTCTCAGAAAGTTAATTCTGCAGACTTAGTAGAGTTAGAGATGACAAATTTTGACATCATTCTTGACATGGATTGGTTTCATTCATGTTATGCTTCAGTAGACTATAAAAGTAGAGTTATCTTTTTTAGTTCCCAAATGAACCTATCCTAGAATGGAGGGGTAGTACTTCAGCACTTAGGGGTCAACTTATTTCATACCTTAGAGTGAGAAAAATGATATCCAAGAGGTGTGTTTATCATCTTGTTTGAGTTAAAGATTCTAGTTTTGAGACTCCTAATCTTGAGTCAGTTTTAGTTGTAAGTGAATTTCCAGATGTGTTTTCCAAAGATCTTCCCAGAGTTCCTCTCGAAAGGAAAATTAACTTCGGAATAGACCTTCTTCCTGATATTCAGCCCATGTCTATTCTGCAATATAAAATAGATCTAACTAAAACTAACGAGTTGAATGATCAGTTGAAAGATCTTCTAGATAAGGGATTCATCTGGCCTAGTATCTCTCCATGGGGCATACCAGTTCTATTCAGGGCGTACCAATAGAAATTCCCCTCATCCAAATTTATATGGAAGGGTTGTTCGAGAAGATGATTATATGCCAGAAAGAGCTGTAGGTGAATAATTACGAGGGAAAGAGGGAGTTGATAAAAACCTATATCATCTAAGAGCTAATTGAAGAGGAAAACATAGGATAGTAAGGAATTTCTAGTTAATCTGGCCAACGAAGATGAATTAGAATACGAGAAATCTGAATCAAGTGAAAATATAAAAGTGTATCCAGTACTAAAAATCCGTATGTTGACTCTCTGAAAGAAAATTAGTGCAGTTGGCACTTTGGTGGGAAGCTGCGACTAAGTAGTATGGTCGGGATAATCACCTATATAGAAAATAACATGACACAAAGAAAGCAGCTTTGCGGGCACCGAAGGTTGAAATGATGTACCATAAGTAAAGAAAACTTGGCCCAAGAAGAGCTGCATTTAAAATAAGCAATCTAAGCGAAAGAGGTAATTTTTGAATTTTAAATTACATCCCATGCCTTTTTGTTTGTGGTTTTAATTAGGTCCACTGCTATTGACCTGATCGAAACCAGAAACAAGATTGAGTACCATTACTTCAAGGTTGAGTACCATTACTTCCGGATTCAAGGTTGTCCTTGTTGTCTTTGAGGTTAAGATAGAGTTCTTGGTCTTTTATGAGCTGGTCAATCAGGGAGGAACACTTTCTTCAAAGTTGTGACATTGTAAAAGTCCATCAAAAGGTTTCTAGAACACTTTCTTCGGAAGGCTTAAATGATACATGGAGGTTCTCTATGTTTATTTTAGGTCAATGTATTGATGCACACTCAAGTAGTGGTCCCAACAATTGAACAACTAATTTTTTTTAGCGTTGTTCAATGCAGTTTTTCAACCAACCTTCAAAGGATTTGATAGGTTATCCTTTGGGCTATTCTTTGAAGGTTGGTTAAACAAGATGCATTGAAAAGCACTCGAGAATATGAGTTGTTCAACTGTTGGTACCACTGCTTGAGTCTACATCAAGATGTTGACCTAAAACAAACATAGCGACCCTCCATGTATTATTTAATCCTTCTGAAGAAAGGCTTTTGGAAGCCTTCTAAAGGACTTTTACAATGCCACAACTTTGAAGAAAGTATTCCTCCCTTATTAACCAGCGCACAAAAGACAAATAACTCTACACTGACCTTAAAGACGACAATGACAAGCTTGAATATCGAACCAGCAAGCTGGGGGAAAGTTTGAAAATTATTGGGATTGACAAACTACAGTAAGCATCTGATCTTCTCTAAGATATGTTGAAAGCATGCTAAGGCAAGTAAACACAATTAATTATATCTATATTGCTAAGGAATTAATGATACTCAATTTTGTTTATGGTTTCGATCACGTCAATAGCAGTAGACCGAATTGGAACCACAAACAAGAAGGCATGGGATGTAATTTAAAATTTAGAAATTGTCACCTTCACTTTGATTGCTTATTTTAAATACAGTTGTTCTTGGTCCAAGTTTTCTTTACTTATGGTACATCATTTCAACCGTCGGTGCCCACAAACCTACTTTCTTTGTGTTCTGCTATTTTCTATATAGGTGAACATCCCGACCATGCTACCTAGTCACAGCTCCCTAGCAAAGTGCCCAGCTGCACTAATTTTCTTTGAGAGTAACAACAGATGGATTTTCTGTACTAGATACACTTTTATATTTGTACTTGATTCAGATTGTTTGTGTTCTAATTCAACTTCATCCGCCAGATTTACTAGAAGTTCCTTGCTAACCTATTTGTCCTCTTCAATTAGCTCTTAGATGACATAAGTTTTCATCAACTCTCCTTTTTCCTCGCAAATATTCTCCTACAGCTCCTTCTGGCATATAATCATCACCCTAAATAACACAACCATGTAAATTTGGGCTAAGACAATAAATATATTGATTTTTGTTCTTGGTTGAAGAAGTAGGAGGCTTCGAAGGCCATCTCAGAGTCCAATTCACCCTAAAAGTTAGTCTAATCGCTATCGAATCTTTTTACAATGCCACCAAAACTTGATCACTTCACAAAGCTTGACACATAGACACGAGCAACAACCATCATTAAATCTTAACAGGGTATCAGAACCATATTCATAGTCCCTCAACCTTATCAGTTCGAACCTATACAACTTAACTGTAAAATTACAAATATCTTATTTGAATGAGTAATGCCTATTCGGTAAAAAATGGAACTCACAAAATCAGTGTACTCTATGTGTGTCTTCACTATAGCATTATTAGTAATACATACCTTTCAAATCTGAAGTGGTTCCATCTGCAAGCAGTTTATTCCTACAAACCGACCTTTACTGTAGCCTCTTGTGTTGGTCGGGCAAAAGTTGATCAACATTCATTTCCTTATATCTTCAAGCAAGAGAAAAATAATTCTTGTTAAACAAAAGAAAAATAGAAAGAACATTATCCATCTATTTAACAGATTACTAATTTGTTGCAACAGGCTCCACATCTATTACAGCAGCTTCCCATCTGTTTAACAAATTGTAAATCAAATGTAACAGATGTGGAGGCTATTGCAACAGATGTAGAGTCTGATACAACAGATGTGTAAACTATTAGAATACATCAAACCATCCTTGGTAGTAGTTTTATTTGTTCCAACAGTCAACAACAACATCAACAACAAACAAAAAATAAAGAAGCAATATCAACAACAAAGAAACAACATCATTTGTTCCAACACCATCAACAACAACACACCACAAGTTCTAACAACACCAATCCCACCAACAACATCAATAATTACATCAACAACAAAGAAACAAACAAAATAAATGCTAAAAAAATACGCCAACAAGACTTTTAAGCTTCTCCAAACAGATGACTTTTTTCATATATTTTAATAATAACAACGGTTCGTTCATTCAAGATTTAAAAGTAACCTTTCCTTCAAATTATTTAAATAAATATGATATGGGTAAAGGGTGATTAAATTCAAAAAAAGATGTAAATAACTGATTTAAATAACTTGTAAAGAAGAAGACGAGAATGAAAAAAAAACAGTAAACCATACCTATAATGTCAAAAGCAAGAGAATCAACAATTTTAGTTAAGAAAAGATATAGTTCGATTGAAATCAGAAAGGATCCTTACGAGAAAGAGAAGAGAAAAGAGAGAAAAAAAAAAGTTACGGTTGTGATAACCCTAAAGAAGAGAGAAAGAAAAAGAAGAGAGATGAATAAATTTAGGGCTGAAGGAGAGATAATTCTAGGCATGGGTTTAAATGTTCATTAATAACTTGAGGGGCTCGAGGAAGATGGGTGACATTGAAAAGACAAGATAAGACTACTCAAGGAGGAGATTATTGAGTTATCGAAGAAATATTTTTTATCGTCTTAGTAGTATCGAAGAAATAGAGGTCCATTGATTGTGTCCAGTGTAAATCATAGATGCAAAGCCTTGTCAATAATATACCGTATTCATTTGATGCCCTTAGAAACATATTAGGAAAAGAAATAATTAATTAATAAAATAATAAATAATTGAATTTTATGCAATCAAATTAGCTTAAACAAGTCATGTGATCGTATGAGAGTCCACGTAAATTGTAGAAGGTGATCCAAGATGTGTGAGGATGGGTAGTAATTGTACAACCAACATCCTCAGGGTATTGTTTACCCAAAGCACAAGTATGTTGTGGGAAATTTATTTGTTCAACCACAACTCATTATTTTTTCAACCACAATTCATCACCTCACACATCTTTGATCACCACCTTCAATTTACATGGACTCTAATACGATCACATAACTTGTTTAGACTCATTTAATTGCGTAAAATCTAATTTTCTATTATTTTATTAATTAAATAATCCTTTTCAAAATATGTGATAGTCATAGTCTAGAAATAAATATCATCATCTAGTTATTACATTGTGGAAATAGTTCCCAGTCTATTTGAGATTATATCAGGTTGAGTAAATAACTAAGCATAGTATAGCATAAACTTCAGACTACTTCATTAATAAATGCACTAGACGAGGATACATATTCATAGACCATGACTAGCACATATTTTGAAAAGAATTATTTAATTAATAAAATAATATATCATTGGATTTTATGTAATTGAATGAGCCTAAACAAGTCATGCAATCGTATGAGAGAGCATGTAAATTGAAAGTGGTTATAAAAGTTGTGTGGTGTGATGACTTGTGGTTGAACAACCAACATCCTTAGGGCAATGTTTACCAAAGTATAAGTATGTTGTGAGGAATTTATTTGTTCATCCACTACCCATCTGCACACATCTTTGATCAACTTCTCCAATTTACATGAACTCTTATACGATCACATGACTTGTTCAAGCTCCTTTAATTGCATAAAATCCAATTATTTATTATTTTACTAATTAGTTATTCTTTTTTTTCAAATATGATACTAAGAGCAATAAACCAATGCGGTATATTATTGACCAGGCTTTAAGTCTATGATTTACAAGGGATACAATATATGGCCCTCAAATCACATTTACTTATTCAATTATTTATATCTTTGACTATGTACTAATATTTTTATTTTACCGTTGAACCAACTCGTATAGACCTTAGCATTGATCAAGTATGGATCTATACGATTTAGCATCTACCCAACGCATGAGAAGGCATCAATTATATTTACGGTCTATGCAAGAGGTCCGACAGTATGGTCTATTAGTGACAAAGCTTGTAGTCTATGATCTACAATCAACACAATTATATTTCTTTAATTATTTATATTTCATGAAACTTGCCATTCATGTAAGCATTGTGAAATTTATGAAATGAAACTAAACCATGATACTTACAGGCAATCAATGGGTTGTTGAAATTTCTTCAACATATTCTACGTCAAATGGAATTACCCATTTTATCCTGGTATGCTTCAATCGTCGATTAATCAGTATGAACCTTTTGATCTAAAAAGTCACTCATATCAAGGTAAGTAGGCAATATTTTGGCCAGCTTTTATATCTCAGACTACAGCCCAAAATATCTTCTTCGCAACATCGAGTCATACACTTGGATGCGCCTCTCTTTTAGAACGACGACAATCAACACCCAATGGAATTCATCACCACAAATGATTGAAATGTACACTTCGTCGGCCAGATGCTAAGGTTACCCAACTGGAATGCTAAAACCTTTGATGACATTGATTAAGCATTCCTCATTTATGAAAACTTTTGGTTGTTGTTGACAAAACCTAACATAGGCATTACTAATGTAAACTTTGTACAAATAATTATCTATCGTGTATCTGTATTATTCTTGTGTTTGCAACTTCGACTTCTTTAGGAGGTAGTAAAAAATGACATCAATGTGCTGCATATATTATCAAATATTTCAGATTGCGTGATAATAAAATTAATACACATATGCAATTAAATAAAGTATTAATTAATAGTAGCATGTATGGCATTTAAACCTCATCATTCCAGCAAGTTTGGGACTGTGACATCAAATAAAACCAAACCTTCATTTCAGGGTGTGCAACAATAAGGTCAAACATATCAAGACCAAAACTCGATTCGTTCACTTTGTAGTATTCATCATTTTGCTTTTTACATAATTTATATGTGTTAATGTCACGTTTTTACAACATGAATTGTATAAATCAATATATTTAAAAAAGATTTATGCACCTACCGACATGATGCTTTAACAGGCCATCGGCAATCCATTCTGAATAGCCGTTGATAAATTTTGTTAGTTTTTTTGGAGCCTCATTCGAGATGTTGAACCCTTTAAATGGGTAATTCTTTGGTTCTCCCGAACTGACAGGTCCACTTTTTATTCTTTCATGGAAGCAGTTGATGGATTATCGACAGTAGCTTCTACTGTGATATCAACCTGGAAAGCCAGAATTATCAAAGTTAATCACAGATATATAACAGATTATCTATTTATTGCATCAAATGGATCATTCGTTGGGACAAACTCGAACAGGTAAAAAAAATTTATATGATAATTTCAAAAATATGACCATCTGTTGCAACATATAACTCATCTGTTAGTACAAATTAAAATAGTACTAAGACCTATTTGATTTTCTGATATAGACGAACATATGTTGCAATAGATAACGCATCTGATGCAATAGTTTATACGACAATTGCAATAGATGTATATATTTTTATGATAATTTAGCATATGTATAATCTTTTGAAACAGATATGTATCTGTTTGTTTATTGGAACAGATGATATACATTCACCTTCTTCAGCTTATGCTGCTCTCCTGTGGCCCTTGAACATTGATCAAAGGTGCAAGACAAAGACAGAGGAGTTGCAATTTTTCTTTTTTTAATGCTTGATGATACCTTGGAAATTTCTTTCCTTCTCCTCTTAGCCACCTTGATCTCTAGTGGAGTGTATGGATATAAAATCCTCTTTGATGGAATGACACCCCTGTTAGATGTCATTTCTGTTACAGAAGCAGTTAATGCATTGATGGCATTAATCACACTTTGCATTCTTGACATTCGCATACAGAAAATTCGCTAGAAGTGGAAAAATCTATATAACCAGTATGATCATAATCATAATGGTTTGTTATTTCAAAAACTGTAAGAGGATCACCATTACCACACCATCATCAACAACAATAAGACTACCCTTCAAAATTAATTTTTTTGTGATGGTTGTTTCTCCAAACAATTCTTTATTTATTCTATCAATGACCTTAGGGTCCGATAAAGTTTACACAGACTGTAAGTAAGAAAAATGGCATCTTTAACTCTCGATTGGTCAGAACAAGCCACGGATGGACAATCTAAAATAAATCAGTACATATATTAGAATGATGATGAAATCATTTTCAAAAATCATTAATTAACACAAAAACTTAATTAGAATTAGACTTACTGCTTTCTTCGGGGGTTGAAGAGATCAAAAGAATTTACAATTTTATCAGTTTTGGCCGAAAACCATCTTAGGATTCTTGGACAGAAAACTTCTTCCTGGTAGTTCACTTGTTGTATCAAATAAGGAATGGCTTCAAATGCCCAAGCCTATAAAATAACGCCAATAAATCAAAAGTATTATTGAATAAAAAAATAAATCATCTCATAATAAAAGAAATGTTTACCATGGAAAGCCATATAAGTTGATGTTATTGGCGTTAAAGGAGTCAACAAATATTTAACAGTTATTTTGAAGCTTTCATAACCCCAAGGATAGTTGTTAAATGCCTCAAGATCCACGAAGATCTTTATCAACCAAGTGGTATGTTGTTGTTAATGTCTCTCGCCCAAAGAACATTATGTAAAAACCAAACCAAGCCCAATGATTGCTTGTGATTCTTTGAAAGTCTTTTACCTTTCAACGATTCTATCAAATTTAAGTTTTGAAGCTTGGACCAATAAGGGACACCAGGTCATCACGATCACTTGACTTGCCTTTGCCTTTTTTGGGTGTGCGGGGTATTTGGATTAGAATAGGTATAACTTGAGAAAGAGAAAGAGGATAACATTTTAATCTAGTAACTATGGCAAACTCCTTCCAACCAAAACAAACTGGCGTGCCACAGTAATTTATCCACACCTCATCAATCTTATCTTTATTTTCATACATAAACTTATGCTTAAGAAGATCATATATCATTTTTATTTAAAAATGAGCATTGTTGTCCTCCGACAAATCAAGATATTGCCCAAAGAAGTTGTCCTTGAAATAAGCATCCAATTTTTGTTCTTGAAGCATTTTTCTGAAGGCGTCGAAAGATTTTCCCATGGCTGACTTAACCACAAAATCACCCGTTAAATCTATAACACCATCACACTGCATTATCACAGGATAAAATCAATGCTAAAAGTTTTGACCAACTCTTCGGTGGAAAGTCTATTAGCATTTGGATGTTTTCTTTTAAACATACCTCCTCCCCATGTTCATCATATTCTGCTCCTGATTGAGATAATGTTTGTAAAGCAAGCTCATAGAGTGGTGGATGTATCCTGGCTACTTCATTTGTTCATTTACTTAGATTTGATTCGGTTTCTTTTCTTTTGGGAGTCATATTATCTAAAATTAACAGGAACATAAAATAGATTACAATTGATTACTGCATTATTAAAAAAGGATAATAGTAAATCAAATATGTACAATAGTAAAATAACAGTTCCAACAGATCACACATATGTTGCACCAGGTAGGATATCTGTTCAACATATAACCAACCTGTTGCAGCGGATGAGCAATCTGTTGGAAACAGTTCTAGCAAATTATACATCTATTACACCAGGTAGGCTATCTATTGCTACTTATAACCAACTTATTGTAGTAGATGAGTAATCCCTTGGAAATAATAAAAATAGATCACTTATTTGTTGCACCAGGTAGGTTATCTATTGCAACTTATAACCAACTTATTGCAGCGGATGAGTAATCCGTTGGAAATAATAAAAATAGATCACCCATTTGTTGTACTAGGTAGGTTATCTGTTTTAACTTATAACCAACCTATTGCAGCAGATGAGTAATTCATTGAAAATAATAAAAATAGATCACTCGTCTGTTGCACCAGGTAGGTTATATGTTGTAACCTATAACCAATATATTGCAGCAGATGAGTAATCTGTTGGAAATAATAAAAATAGATCACTTATTTGTTGCACCAAGTAGGTATCTGTTGCAACCTATAACCAACCTGTTGCAGCAAATGAGTAATTCTTTAGAAATAATAAAAATAGATCACTCATCTATTAAAATAGATCACTCATCTGTTAAAATATATCACTCGTCTGTTGTAAAATGAGTTATTTATTGGATCAATATTGTTTAGATTTCTTCCAAATAGAAGAGTGTTTGTCGCAACAGATGACTGATCTATTAGATTATTCATCTGTTACATCAGATTTGTATATTTTGCATCAGATGTTTCATTTGTTGCATCAGATATTTCATCTGTTGCAACAGATATTTATCTATTGCATTAGATGGTTCATATGTTGCATCAAATGGTTTATCTGTTGTGACAGATGGTTTATCTATTGCGCTAGATCGTTTATCTATTGCAACACTATTTTTATCAAGAAAAACAACAAATCAACCCAACAACACCAACACAGCACACACACTAAGAAAATCAATGGTGACCAAAAATCACCAATAAATTGAATCAACAATTAGACAAAAAGAACTGCAATAACAACAAAAAATTATATTTCACACCGAAAAGAGTAGAGAAGAAATGCCAGAAATTAGGATTTTATTCAGTCCACATTTAAAATTTAAGCAAGAAATATTGAAATTGTTAACCAATACTAGAAGAGAAGTTGGCTCAAGTTTCTATATTTCTTCATAACTAAAAAGACATAATTTTTTACCTGTGAAAGAAGAAATGGGACGAAGAAGAACTAGAAGCTTTTATTTTCGGAGAACACTGCTTGTCACATCGATTGATGGTTGAAAGTCAAAAAGAAATTCATCCAGCTATTTGTCGTCGAAGCTTGAAGTCGTCGGGAATTGAAGGGAGAAATTTTGCAGAACTATTGGTTGGGAGAGGGTTGAGAGAGACTATCAAGAGAGATGAGGGAGAGAGACAATTGAGTTAGAAAGGAGAGGGGTGTGGGTTGATTTGTATTTTTGAAAAGATTAGAAAGTTTTAAAAATATTAATCAAGTCCACAATTAACTTAATCAAGTTTTCTAATTGTGTTTGACCCTTTAAGTTAGACAATATCACCAATCCTTCATTCAAGACTTAAATGATACCTTTCTTTCAATTTTCTCAAGAATTAATATGTGGCTATCCAACATACTAGCATTTAGTAGAACGTGTAAATAGTGAGATTCCAAATTATTTGGTGAGATTCCAAGCACTCTCAGCAACTGCCTTCACTTAGAACGTGTAAATAGTGTTGCTAAAGTTTTTCATCGATAAAATACCAACTGATGCGATTTTTAAAGAGAGTGAAAGTATTCACAAGTATGTCTCAATGGCATTTCCTGAACATCTCATGGAGATTGTAGACCCTTTATTGCTCTCGGTAGAGGAAGAAGAATACATCAATCGATATCAACATGAAGAAAGTGTGCAACACTAGTAGAGTGCCTCTTAAAAAAATAGGAGTAAATTCACCCCGACTTTCTCCTTGAAGTCCACCGCTAGGAGAAAATTTAAGATGAGCCCTCAATATCTATCTTACTACACCTATGTGCGCCTCATTCTACTCTAAGAGGGAGTATCACCATGGATATGCACTAGGGATACTTGTCTTGCTTATACTTAAAACCTCATCTATCTGGATGTTATCTCGAGTTCAACATAGACTTACAAACTTCATGTCCTAACCCATTCAATGACTTATCCCCCAATCCATCAGCTCAACCTGGACCTCCGGCCTATATTTCACAACTTCCTTACTCCTGTATCCCCTGAGTCATCAACCTCGTCTCTTCCTCACACCCCACCAGGACTATCAATCTACCCCCACAACTCTCGCCTTGCTACTCTCAAGCTAATATACTCCTTTCACCAAATCAACATCTAGGGTTCAAACTTAGTGTCTATCAAGCATTATGCACTACTAACGGAGTACCTTATATAAAATATACATATATGGTCCACTCCTCAAAGAGGTCACCCCTATTTCCTTATTTACCCACCGATAACCCATACATACCCAAAGGAAACCATCTTTATTATGCACAAAAGAATGGAAGCACCCCATGGAGAAATACTAGGTCAGATAAACCCTTATCAAAAGGATACTTCGGTTGTTCCTTAAGCTTCTTCAACTCGACTGGATTCATTCTATAGAGAGGGAATAGAAATAGGACGAGTGTCCAAAACAAGATCAATCCAAACTCAATTTCCCTATCGAGACATCAGGATGGTCATCAGGGAAAAACTCAGGAAATTCATTCACCACCGGGACGGAATGCAAAGAAGGACCCTACGAGTTGAAATCTTTAACCCGGACTAGATGATAGAGACACCCTTTAGAGATTAATCTCCGAGCTCTAAGATATGATATCTGCTCTCGATTCTGATAATCGGGCTTACATGTTCTACATCGTCACCAAGAGATAGAGTGCCAATAGACACTGCATTGAGCAAACTTCAAACAATCAAGGAGTCCTTCCTTTCAGGGAGATGATATTATGACTGACTGTTTATTTTTCATGTTTCCTATTTTAGGCCTTCTTCTGAATCAGATAATGCTACACAGAGCAGAACTAGGTATCTGAACCCCCTTCGATAAAAAATTACACTGTTTATATTGGTATATATTGTAGATGTTGAACCCTTTCGGCGTCTTTGTGTGTCTACTTTTTCATATTTTTAAACATTCTTATTGAAAATTTTGGCTCCACCACTGTTGCTACAAAGTGAACTAGTAGTATATGCCCAGAATTAGAATATTGTTGTTCTTCTCATGTTATGTTGTTTGATAGAATTCACCACATAAATCCAAAGTCTGGCAGAGCAAGGTTTGTCAACAAAACTAACAAAATTATTCTAGGCAAAAACAACACAATCCTATAACCAAATCCTATTTGGATGAATTAACGAATGAATATATATTCTTAACTGTTTTTCAGCTTTTATTACAGGGATCTTTACCTGAATAGCCGGACAAATTTACTGTTTATTTTTCCTAGCCGATATACATATATTATACATGTATTATACATGATCATACACATATTATCCATGGATTACACACTTACTATACAAGTTTTAGTTTAATCCGTTGGATGTTGGATGGACAGCTATTTACGTTAATTCTTCAATATTTTACGTGAGAAAGTCAAATTAATTGGCAAAATCTAATACCTGAATAATGAAGACTTCTCACCAGACATCCAATTCCCAAAGCTTCCTTGATATGCTTCCAAGTATAAGACCCCATGCTACATAAAAGTCTGCATTTTATTTAATGCGCACCATGGACCTACCTGGCAGCAAAATTTCATAGTACCTGATAGAAGAAAATATTTCTCGGAAAATATTTGAGTTTGTAAAAATATTTGGACCTTAGAGATGGAAAATGACACTTGTGGGAAAAAGTAGCAAAAAATAAATTTTCTAAGTGGCATTTCAATTTTCATTCTCAACGTTTAATGCTAACTATACATCTTCACTCCATCTTGATAGCCCCTATTCACACCTTTATAATACCCCGATCAACCTCTCATAGTATTTGTTTAGATTATATATAAATATTTTTATGATAATATTATTTCTTTAATTACTGAACATAGGAAAATAAATAAGCATCAACTTACTTTCTTTATAAGAAAAAAACACTTTCTGTCTCGCTTATGTATAAAGTGTGGTGACCTATTTTGAAAGATGTAAATTATAGGGATTTAACCCAACTTGATAACACTATATCATGTTAAAAATATTTTTGAATTGAATTAGCGTCACAATATGTGTCATTGGCCCAAAGTTGATAACATCACACCCAAAGTACTTTTGAATTGTAACAGTTTCACAATCTATCTCAGAATCAATGGTTCGGTCAGATGAATATGAAGACGACAAAGTGATTATGTAAGCCCATCTTAATGCATTTGTGAACTTTGATCAGATGAGTATGAAGACGACGAAGTGATTGTGTAAGCCCATCTTAATGCCTTTGTGAACTTTGATGGTCATAAATACTCGATTTGGTGATCGTAAAATGCTCGATTAAGCTCGTGAGTAGTGTGGACCAATAACTTGCTTGTTCAGTACTATTAATTAATCGGAAAAGGGCCTAAAATATCTTTCAATTATGTAAAATAGTGCAAAAATATCCTCTGTCTACCTATTGGGCCTAAAATATTTTTTCTGTCTACCTATTAGGTCTAGAATGCCCTTTTCACCTACCTATTGAACCTAAAATGCCCTTTACGACTACCTATTGAGTGTCACGCCCCAAAATCCCATCGGGCCGGACTGGCACCCGAAGCCGAGAAGGCCCGGGAGAACCCGTTCAAATACCTGTACTTTCACTTACATGTCACCAAAAATTTGGACAACACTTCATTGCATATAGAAGAATCTAATTACCTGTATCAGCACAACACGCACAAATATATATATAATACTTGGCCGTCGGGGCCACCACATATACAAATATAACATCACTATATAAACTTCCATGACTTTACCCTTCCTTATGTCTACAAAGCCTCTAGGATATACATGACATAACTAGGGTCGGGACAAACCCCCGCCCACACACGACTCCTGTACAATGACAAAACATAAGGAACCGACTTGGAAAGCTCCGAAGCAAACTGGAGCTCACCAATAATAGTTGTATGACCTGGCTCCTATCTATGCTGTGAGTGAGCTAAAGCGCCTGTGCCTGCAGCATGAAATGCAGGTCCCCCGTGAGGGACGTCAGTACAAAATATGTACTGAGTATGTAAAGCTGTAAATAATCATATGTGATATGGGGAATCAAGAAAATCAGATGCAAGTGAATAAATCATAATAGAAGTGAACCACACTTCATAAACACTTTTAGGATCATGCACATTATCATTAATCTGAATTGAGTTCTTGAATTCAAACACATTTGTGGAACGGTATACATTCGTTCATTTCATTCTTTACAATTATAAATCGTCATTACCTCCTCCTCCCGAACCTCCAACCACCTAACAATAATCAATACCGTATCGTACTGTGACCATTAGGCTGCCCCAGTACATATCAACTGGGATCGACCCATGCTAGGATTATGCCCCTGGGATACCACCCATAAACACATAAATAGGGATCGACCCATGCTAGGCTTATGCCCCTGGGATACCACCCACACGTATATCAAGTAACACACATAAGAGATCTTTCCAATAACTTAGTTCAAAAGCTTTTGAGATTATTACATTAGTGTTCATGCCAATATAGTACCTTTGGAACAACCATACATCAATAGGAATCAAGTAATAGACCTTCTATACAATAACGATGTAATAAGAACTCATTGGTACATCAACAATGTGTTTCAGAATCATCAATATCACAAAAATGAAATAGGAGCCTTTTGGTATATCAATGAAACATTTGACACTTTATAGAATGGAAACAACTTCGTTGGTAATGTAGAACAATGCATGTTTTTGGACAACCTCGAAATCTTACTTGATGGAACATTGGTGTTTTCATGCCAAAGAACATTGTTAGAGTATGCTTTACATACCTCGTTGTAGATTCGGATACCAATTCAACACAACTTCTTGCCTTTACAAATCACTTATCTACAATGAAATGTTTGGCATCTAGGATTAGCAACCCAACACCACAATTCTCTTCCATAATTCCATACAACAAATATTTGCAAAACATTCCAAAAACCAACTTGAACAATAGGTTTATGTGTATATATATATATATATATAATCATCATTTCAATACCACATCATCAAAACCAAATCCCTTCACAATTCAACATAATCCAACCATGCACAAGAATAATCCAACATCATTTCCCAATCATCTTTCAACAACAATCAAATAACATACTTCTTATGCTCACATGCATATATATATATATATATATATATATATATATATATATATATATATATACATATCCATATAAATAACACCAACATAATTTACATCCTTACCATAAAATGGCCCTTTTGGTTTCGAAGTCCTGTTGGCACAAATAAGGGGTGTTTCTCGAAGTCCTCGAGACGGTGAACACAACTACGGAATCAATTTGGATTTTCTACGGTTGAATCACAAGATAATTGGAGTTGAAATTAGGCTAGGGTTTCTTATTTTCAATAATTTGATGATAATTGATGGATATGAGACTACTTATATGTATATAATGACCAATTTTCGTCCATGAAGTGATGGAAAATGACCATATTGCCCTTAAAAATTTAAGTAAATCCGAATCTGTCCATGGTGGACTGTTTTGATAGGTTAAAGTAAATCGGCCATAACTCTTTGCTCCGATATCGGATTTGAGTGAAATTGGTATTGTTGGAAAGATAATTCAAAGGGCTTTCATTTCATATAAAGTAGTCCACCCAGTTCGTCCTGTACAAGGAGTTATGATCGTTTGAAGTTGACCCTAAAAAACTGTTTTGAGAGGCTGAAGTAAACCGAGTATAACTCCTTACTCAGATGTTGGATTTGGATGAAACCAATTGAATTGAAAAGAAGACTCAAAGATCTTTCTTTTGATATGTCGCAACTCTCCCAGTTCATTATATTGAGGGAGGTATGATCGTTCAAACTTGACCCAAAAAACTGACAGGCCTCAGTAGTTTGTGTGCGGGAAATTTTCCTGCACATTTACTGCTCACATATCCCGGCCACCATTTTATAGTTTCAAACGTGCTCGATTATATCCGAAACTTATCCATTTTTGGAAATCTTTATATCGTTGAAAAGCTTATTCAATAACCTTCGTATGAAACCATCGACGGGCAAATTCCGGTATAAATAAAATCGATTCCTATACACATATAATCCAACTATACACTTGAAACCATTTCAAAATAATCAATACTCATACTTAAACTCATATATACCTAACTTATGATCAATACATATACTCCAACACATATAACCATGGCTAATGCACGTAATTAAGTACGAGGTGTTACATTGAGTCTATTTTGCTCTTTGATTTAGGCAAATTACATGAAAAAGTCATCCTTAAAAAGTAATTACATAAATAATAGTATTTTTCAATATTACAAAAATAAATTATTTTTTTACATATATAGCTATTTAAAAAAATCAGAAAAGATAATTATAATTCCTAATTTAATGTTGTAATTAATTGTCAATCCACCTTAATTTAAGAGATATATTTTCAATCTTCAAATTAAAAGTGGAAAAGATAATCACTGCTTTCAAATATTTCTCTATCTCATATTCAAAATTCAATTTTTTTAAAATAAACTAAGTATTCCATTATTTTTTCGTGTATGTTTCATTTTGTTTTCATGTATGTGAATCATCTACTATTATTTTATTATTATGTATTTTTAGTTCTAATGTAATGGATTAACATAATTTTATGGATAAATATTTAGGGAATAAAAATCATTATATTGAAAGTACAGATATACCATGTATTTTATTGTGTAGATATAATTTATGCCAAAGTCAAATTATTATTCTATTTTTGATATAATTTATAAGATAAATATTCATGGTATATCTAATTATGTCGGAAGTACTTTTCTTGTTAAAAATTATTTATTAAATATAAATATATATTTTCAATATTACATGGTATAAACTTTTTATATCTAAAATGTATCATGTATGTTTATGGTATAAATATAATTTATATGGTATAAATACAATTAGTATGGTATAAATATACCCTGTATTTTTATGATATAAATATAATTAATATAATATATAAATATACCATATACTTTTATTGAGACATCGTGAAAGCAGGCAATAAAAATAAAAAACATAAAATTTTGATATATTATATAAAAAATGAATGAACAAAGGCTTTCATAAAAATAAGCAATAAATAAGAAATATGGAATTTAATATATAATTATTTTTCTATATATTAGAACCTGTTATAAAAGTAAATATTTTATATGCTATATCTGACAATCAACTAATACGGTTATGTATATGTAATAATTTTTTGAAAATGACTATTTATGTTGTTTTACTTTTGTTTATCAGATCAATTTAGAATGACTAAAAATTGATATTGTGCACTATTTATTTGGTTAGTATTAATAAAAATGATATGGATTTCATGTAGTTTAATAAAGACAAGTTGTGGTATTATATAATTTTTTCTTAAATAAAAGGGCAAAATATAGGTAGAGAAAAATGATATTTTAGGCCTAATAGGTAGATATGAAATGCATTTTAGACCTAATAAATATACGAACGATATTTTTACACCATTTCATGAAAGACACTTCAGGCCCTTTCCGTTAATTATTACAGGAGGATGTTGCCCACTCAGATCATGTGAAACTTAATTTCAGTACTACTACTAATTATTATATATAGGAGGACGTTGCCCACTCGGATCATGTGAAACTTTGAAAGAGAAATTATTGAATGAGCAAATAAAATCCTAGATTGATAACTGAAAAGAAAAAATAAACTACTTTGTAGGATGTGAGGCCAACTCTTGATAATTTTTTCTGCTCGCATTTACCTTTATGTCTGATCATCAATAGAGTGTATATTATCTTTTTGCTTTTCTGCTTGCATTTACCTTTGAGAGGGATAAAACACTAGATTAGGTTTTATCTCTGTTGGATTGCATTCTTTTAAAGATTGCTGCAGTGGACTTAAGTGGATTGGCTTTCCTCTTTTAAGAAAAAATACGCTAAATAGAGCTGGACATATACATATTTATAGAAAGAATGTCTTATTACGCTCAGGGATCATTTGTTTGCACTTAATGGAGGTCTAAATCTGAATGGTTCAGACTTCAGACCATTAAGTGCATTTATTTTTTATCAAGATTTTAGCCCTTAATAGATCTGAATAGGTATTAATTATTCAGATCTAAAATCAAGTCTTAATAGGTCTAAAGAGATATTCTGGTTTAGATAATATTCACCGTCACTCTGTTCATAATCATCAATCACCACCACTAACCTTTGCCACTGCCACTATTATTAACCACCACCACCAACCACCTCTACCATCACAACCACCATCGACAACAAATATCGCTACCACACCTACTACCTCTATTATTCTAATTATATTCACCACCACCACCGTCGTCAACAACACCACCATCATCAACCACTACCGATAAATTCCTACTATCGACCAACTCAACTATAAAAACTAGCACCACTGCTAACTACCACTAATACATCACAACCTTCACACATTCTTCGGTCGCCACTATCATCGTCACTAGTAACGCCATCTATACCATCACTTCAACCACTACCATCGCTACAATTTATCTCTATTAACAACCATATCCACTATCACAACTAACAACATCTCCAACTAGCACCAATCCATCATCAAGTATCATGCATTCATTTTTCGGCCATCACAATCAACACCTCGAACTACGAACATCAAGCAATGTCACATCACAACCACCACCACCACTATCAACTGCCACCATCATAACAGTCACTACAATACCAACTATCACAACTATCACCACCAACATATTACTAATCCCTAACATAAATCATTGTCACCGCAACCACCATTATAAACCATCTCCACTATCACTAACAAACATATATATTTTTTAATCAAATAATAATTTTGTTGTATTAAATTATATACTTTTCTGATATATAAGTATTTTTTTATTTGAATTATATTTTTTATTATATATACAAATAAAATTATTTTACACATTCAGATATTCAAAAATAAACAGTCTTAATCATTTAGTTTTCAGATCTAAAGACAACATCTTAATTATTCAAATTCAGATATTTGAATCTTTAAAAAACAAATGCAGCCTTACTTGATAGCATGTCTGAACAATGATTCTTACCTAGATCAATGTCACAGTTGACACTTTTGGTCAGACTATTATTATTCATTGAAATATTAGCAGCACCGAGAGAAGTTTCTTCTGGCGTTGAACATTAATTGGAAATAGCATGAGATAGCCACAAAATCAAACAGGAAGACGACAAAAAATGAATATGAAATGCTTCTTTAAGAATGTTAAAATTATGGGGCAATTAATATATCAAGACTTGCTGGCAATGACCAGCAAACTGAGAAAATTTTATAATGGAAGAGGCTCAACCAACAAAAGTTGGATGAGGCTCCACTCTATTTTTGACACTTGGATAGTGGACCCATTTTCTACTTTTCATGTCATTTACCTTTTTTGTTGTAAATAAATCTTCTAAAATATACTAAAACGAAAGGGGGGGAGAGAGACCTATAGATAAAAGAGAAGATTTTATTTTCTTCTACTTTGGTGTGTCTTACAATGTAGCATACAATGCCTTTTATAGGCAAGAGTATGTGAAATAAGTGTACTATGTGAAAATACATAAACTTTACATCCTACAATAGTATGTGTAGAATATGTAGTATGAGAAGTTACAATAGTGTAGTATATGAACATCCACCAAATACATTGTTTACAATACTCCCCCTTGGATGTTCATGTAAAAGAGAAATTCTAAAGAAAATAAGATGCAGAATAGCGGTTTGTAATACGCCTTGTTTGCTGCCTCATTAAAAACCTTACCAGGAAAAATCAGTGGAATAAAACCTTGGTTAAGGAAAAAAGAGTTCAGCGCATATGTACTCCCCTGATAAAAACATCACTTAATATCTAGGAGACGATGCATCCTAATCTTGTATCTCAACTTCTCAAAGGTTGATGTTGGCAATGATTTAGTGAACATATCTGCTAGATTATCGCTTGAACGAATTTTTTGAACATCTATTTCACCTTTCTTCTCAAGATCATGAGTGAAAAAGAATTTTGGTGAAATGTGTTTTGTTTTGTCTCCTTTAATATAACCTCCCTTCAACTGAGCTATACATGCAGCATTATCTTTATATAATGTAGTTGGAATATTCTTATTCAAAGAAAATTCGCACATTTCCTGAATATGTTGAGTCATTGATCTCAACCAAACACACTCCCGCTCGCTTCATGAACGGCAATGATTTCTGCATGATTTGAAGAATTTACAGCTAATGTTTGCTTCATTGAACGCCATGATATAGCTGTGCCACCATATGTAAATAAATAACCCATCTGAGACCGAGTCTTATATGGATTAGATAAGTATCCTGCATCTGCATAACCAATTATTTCTGACTTGGATTCATTTGAATAAAATAATCCCAAGTCAATGGTTCCCCAAAGATATCTGAGTATATGCTTGACACCATTCCAATGTCTTTTAATTGGGGAAGAGCTGAATGTTGCCAATAAACTTACCGAAAAATAAATATCTGGTCGAGTATTATTGGCAAGATACATTAGTTCCCAAATTGCACTAAGATATGGATCGAAGTTTCATCACTAAGAAGCTTTTCATCATTTTCTTGAGGTCGAAATGGATCTCTATTTATATCAAGCGATCCCACAACCATTGGGGTACTCAATGGATGTGATTTATCCATGTAAAATTGCTTTAAAATATTTTTAGTGTATGTTGATTGATGGACAAAAATTCTATTTGTCAAATTCTCGATCTGTAGGTCGAGATAAAATTTTGTCTTTCTTAGATCTTTCATTTTAAATTCTTTCTACAAACACTCAACAGCTTTTGAAAGCTCTTAGGGAGTGCCTGTAACACCCCGTAAATTTTTGCGTACACTTATCGCGATTATATGGAGTCCTAAAGGCTTGCGTATGGGTTAAATTAAGTTTATGGTATTCGGAAGTATCCCATCAATAGTTGTATGTGTAGGTATTGGAATAAGCTTTCCAACGATATAAAGTTTTCCCAAAATAGAGGAGTATTTCATATAAGCGAGCACATTCAAAATTTCAAAATGATGGCCGGGAAGCCTGTGAACAGTAAATCTGCAGGAAAATTACTGCAGCTAGGCAATTATTTTTTTGGATCAACTTTAGACAATCATAACTCCTTGTACAAAAAGAACTGTGTGAGCTGCTATATATCGACGAAAAGATATGAGAGTCTTCTTTCCGATGAAATTGGTTTCATCCAAATCCAATGTCTGAGTAAGGAGATACACCCGTTTTACTACAGCCTATCAAAAACAAACAGAATTGTGGGACAGATTTTTGGGTCAACTTTAAATGACCATAACTCCTTGTACAGTAAGAACTGGGTGGTATACTTTATATGAAAATGAAATCCCTTTGAATTATCTTTCCAATGCAATTGGTTTCACCCAAATCCGATACCGGAGAAAAGAGTTATGATCGATTTACTTCAGCCTGTCAAAACTGTCCACTGGGGACAGATTCGAAATTATTCAAATTTTTAGGGCAAAATGGTCATTTTCTATTACCTCTTGGACGAAAATGGGTCTTTATAAACCTACACTTAGCCTCATATATATCATATATCATCCAATTATTAAGAGAAGGTGAAACCCTAGCCTAATTTCAACTTCAAATATTTTGTGATTCAACTGTAGAAAATTCGAATTGGTTCCGTAGTTGTGTTCACCATCTCGAAAGCTTCGAGAAGCACCCCATGGTTATGTAAGGAGGATTCTAAATGCAAGAGTTCATTGTTAAGGTATGAATATTGTTTATTCTTGATTCTTATCCATGAACAAGTATTGATAAAGGATTATGAGTATTGTCTTGATGTTGGAAGATAACCAGAAACATAGTTATGAATTGTTTTGTATAAATTGTTAGTAGTAAATTATGGAAGTTGTTGTATTGGATTATGGAGGATGAATTGTGGTGATATATCATTATATTAATGGTTATGTATGCCTAGTGATCATGTTGGTATTGGATGGTGATTAAGAAGGGAAATAAAGGCTAAAAGTGATGTTGAGGGATATTTCATGAAAATGCATGGTATGTGAATGTAATAAGAGTATAAGAGGATGTATGTAGCACTCTTATTGATGAGTTAAAGGATTACTTCCTAGACATTATTTGGTGAAGTTAATACCTAAATGGTAAGGTTTGGTTGCTAATACTAGCTTGCCACAAATGACTTATTGTAGATAAGTGTTTGAAGAGTACGGGAAGTCAAGTTGGACTTGTATTGAAGTGGTTATATCAAGGTATGTAAGACATACTCTATCTAATCTTTGGCATGCATAATGACCTGTGGCACTCTCAAGTAAGCTTCCAACATTGTCCTACGACACATGACACATAATAACATCATATGATCTTCGACACTACCAATTGAACTTGTTTTCACTTTTAAGATGTCCGGCTAGTCAAAAAAAATGTCCATATACTATTGTTGACTCCGAAATGGTTTAATGAGGTATCCATGATTCTCTACTTCATTTTCATGATATTAATTACCTATTTACATGTTTTTCCTATTGAGGTATCATGGTTTCAAGTTCCATAAGGTGTGACCACAAAGTAACCAATCTCAAAGATTAATTGAATTAAGAAATGGAATGTCTGTATTTTAAATTGATGATATGATGTATTGTATTCGTACCACTGATCAGTTGGCCATTGTATTATAAAGTTTATGTATATATGCTATTACAGGGGTGGTCCCTGCTGTATTGTATTAGTACCACTGATCAGTTGGCCATTGTATGACATATGTTATGTATTGATAAGGATTACAGGAAGTAATGATATGAAAGTAATGTGCAGGTATCCCATCAGCTCTTTTAAGTGTGGTCTACTCATACTGTTTATTCACTGGTATCTGGGTTCTGTTGATCTTTTGTATCTCATCTTGATACTCACTGCCTTACATACTCAGTACATATTTCCGTACTGACGTCCCTCACGGGGGACCCGTATTCATGCCTGCAGGAATAGGTACTTCAGGTCGTACACCTCCGCAGTAAGAGCCAGGACATTCTGTTGTTAGTGGTGAGCTCCAGTTATTTCGGGGCATCCCAAGTCGTGTCTATATGTATTTTTGGTATTTGTATAAAAGTCTTTTGTGGGCGGGGGTTTGTCCCGACCCTAACTCAGTTGTGTATCTATGTAGAGGCTTTTGTAGACATATTGTACAGCCATAGGAGTGTTTGGTTGATAGACGTGATGACTCTGACGGCCAATTACTGTTTATATATATATATATATATGCATGTCTGCTGGGCTGATACAGGTACTGTTTTCTTCTATTTACAACGAAGTGCTGCCCAAATTTCTAATTTTCATAAGTAATGTAAATGTGAAAGTGTAGGTTATGAACGGGTTCTCCCGGGACTCCTCGGCTACGGGTGTCAGTCCGCTCCAATGGGATTTGGGGTATGACAGTGTCAATGATATTCAAGTCATCAACATAAATAGCTATTATAGCAAATTCAGATCCAGACCTTCTTATAAAAATAGAAGGACAAATAGGATCATTTTTGTACCATTCTTTTAGCAAATATTTGCTAAGACGATTATACCACATCCGCCCTGATTGTTTCAATCCATATAAGGTTTTGTGAAGCTTTATTAAGCAAGTTTCTTGTGAATTTTTATGTGCTTTAGGTACTTTGAAGGCCTCTGAAATTTTTATAAAAATATCGTTGTCCAATGAGCCATATAAATAGGCCGTCACAATATACATTAGGCGCATATCAAGTTTTTCATAAACTGCCAGACCTATTATATATCTGAAGGTAATTTCATCCACCACAGGAGAATATGTCTCCGTATAGTCAATGCCAGGCATTTGCGAAAAACCTTGTGCCACAAGTAGTGCTTTATATCTTACAACTTCACCTTTTTCATTTCGCTTTTGCACAAAAACCCAGTTGTACCCCACTGGCTTAACATTATCATCTGTTCAGACTATTGGTCCAAAAACTTCACGTTTTTCAAGCAAAGTCAATTTCTCTTGAATTGCATCCTTCCATTTCGGTCAATCATTTCTCTGTGTACATTCATTGACAGATTTTGGTTCCAAATTTTCATCTCGTTGCATTATTTCAATAACAACATTGCAAGAAAAAATATTGTCAACCATAATATTATTTCGATTCCACCTATTTTTCGTCAAGACATAACTTATTGAGATTTTTTTATTCTTATTAGTTTCAAGTATTTTAACCTCCTCATTGGTCTTATCATTTGTTAGATCTTGAGGACCTTTTTGAGCGAATGTCATCATATCGTGATTATTTTGATCATTTATTTCTTTTTTTTTTCGCGGATTTTTATCCTTGAAACCAATCGGTCTACCACGTTTCAAACGTGGCTTAGACTCATTTGCATTGACCACTTGTCCTATCGAGACATCAACTCGAACTGGAGTATTTGCAGCTGAAATATAAGATTTAGTAACCCTTGAAAGGTTAGTAAATGCATCCGGTGGATGATTTGCAATATTTTGCAAGTAAATCATTTTTTGAACCTCTTGCTCACATTGATTTGTTAGAGGATCCAAATGAGATAGTGATAATGCATTCCAATTTATCTCATGTTTCAGCTGTTATGTTCTCCCCCTAATGTTGGGTATACTGATTCATCAAAATGACAATCAACAAATCTTGACGTAAATAAATCTCCTGTCATAGGTTCTAAATATTTTATAATGGAAGAAATTCATACCCAACATATATTCCAAACCTTCTTTGGGGTCTCATCTTTGTGCGTTATGGTGAAGTAATTGAAACATATACCGCACATCTAAAAATTCTAAGATGAAAAATATTTAGTTCTTGACCAAAAAACAACTGTAATGGGGAGAATTTATGATAACTGGTTGGCCTTATGCACACAAGTGTTGATGCATGTAAAATAGCATGTCCCCATGTTGAAACATGAAGTTTTGTCCTCATTAACATCGGTCTAGCTATCAATTGAAGACGTTTGATCAATGATTCTGCTAGACCATTTTGAGTGTGAACATGAGAGATCGGAAGTTCAACTTTTATTCCAGTTGACATACAATAATCATTAAAGGACTGATATGTAAACTCACTAGCATTATCAAGACGAATAGTCTTTATTGCATAATCTGGAAATTGTGCTCTTAACCTTATTATTTGAGTCAACAATCTCAAAAAGTCATATTGCGAGTTGATAATAAGCACATATGTGACCATCTTGTAGATGCATCTATCAAGACCATATAATATTTAAAAGGTCCACACGAAGGGTGAATTGATCCACATATATCACCCTGTATATGTTTCAAACATGCAGGGGATTCAATCCCAACCTTAGCTACTGATGGTTTAATAATTAACTTTCCTTGAGAACAAACAGCACAAGAGTATTCCTTTGATTGAAGAATATTTGATTCTTCAAAGTATGTCCATGTGAATTCTCAATAATTCTGCGCATCATATTAAAGCCGAGATGGCCTAACTGGTCATGTCAAATGATAAAATCATTATGATCTGTAAATCTTTTATTTACTATGGTATGTGATTCAACCATACAAATACTTGTATGATACAATCCAGAAGAAAGTGTAGGTAGTTTTTCATGCATAATTTTTTCTCCACCTTTTATTGTAGTAATATAAAGATATTCAATCTTTCCTTCATTTGCAGTCTTAATGTGATAGCCATTTTGGCGAATAACCTTGAAACTTAACAAGTTTCTTTGACACTTACTATAATATAATGCATTATCAATGGCTAATATTGTTCCCCCCGGTAGTAATAAGGTCGCTCTTCCAGAGCCTCCAATTAACTTTGTACTATCGGATATTTTTATTAACATGGGTCATTTTCATAATTAAATTAGAGAAATATTTCCTTTCTATTAATATAGTGTGAGTTGTAACACTATCAAGAAGACACACATCTCCATTACTCATCTTGGATCCAGTTGAACATTGGAGAAATTTTATTATCTTCACAAAATAAAAATACATAATAAGAAAAGTGAAACCTCACAATCTTACAATAAAACTTAAATACTTATTATTTACTCTTGAAATGTAAAAACAACATAATGGAAAAACATGCTAAAAACAACATAATAAAAGAACATTATTTATTTCCCAAATAACTTGATCAAGATTTAGTTTGGTCTCCAAAGAAGTATTCAGCTTCCAGATGAGTTATATCATCAAGGCCATCAAAATCATCATCTTTCAAGATCAAGTTTGCCTCAACATTGTCATTATATTTTTGTGAAGGTCCTGTCTCATCATCGTTTTTGAAAGTCAAATGTGACTCCATCCAGGCATTAGAAGAGGTCTCACCTTCATTTCTCTTTCTTTTGCAAGATTCTTGATAAAGCCTAGGAAAATGCTTAGGCGCTCGACATTCATTTTTTCAATGGCCTTTCATGCCACAACGCTAACAATTACCTCTTGAAGTATTTTTTGGGGACCCATTGGTTCTCCTTGATTTGATTACCACCACCACGATGATTATTATATCGTCCCCTGCCATTGCCACGTCCACGCATATTATTATGACCCCGATCTTATTGTCTTTCAGGCTGGCCATGTGCTTATACCACATTTGTTTCTGGTAGTGGAGCAGCTCTAGTGGAACGGGCTTCATGATTTTTCATCAAAAGGGCATTATTTTGCTCAGCCACTAGAAGGCATGAGATCAATTCAGAATACTTCTGAAAGCCCTTTTCATGGTATTGCTGCTGCAATATCACATTTGAGGCATGAAAAGTAGTTAGTATTTTTTCCATCATGTCCTCATCATTTATAGTTTCCCCACATAATTTCAATTGGGAAACAATCTTGAATACAACAGAATTATATTCAACAACAATTTTAAAGTCTTGAAACCGTAAGTGCATCCACTCATAACGAGCTTTAGGCAGTACCGTGACCTTTAGGTGGTCATATCTTCCCTTCAAATCAGTCCACAATTTAAGTGGATATTTCACAGTAATGTATTCAACCTTCATGCAGATGATGACGAAGGAAAATCATAGCCTTGGCCTTGTCCTGACTCATCGCCGCATTATTCGGAGTAATAGTAGCACTAAGACCCTTAGCATCTAAGTGAATCTCAACGTCGAGAACCCATGACAAGTAATTTTTTTGGAGATGTCAAGTGCCACAAACTCAAGCTTCGACAAGTTTGACATGATGAAAACTGACGGATTGAAAATTTGAAAAAGAGTAGAGTCGTGCTGATAATGTGTTATAAAAAATATTTTGAAATATACTGAAACAAAAGGGGAGGGGGGGAGAGACCTATAGTTATAAGAGAAGATTTTATTTTCTTTTACTTTGGTGTGTCTTACAATGTAGCATACAATGTCTTTTATAGGCAAGAATATGTGAAATAAGTGTACTATGTGAAAATACATAAACTTTACATCCTACAATAGTATGTTTAGAATGTGTAGTATGTGAAGTTACAAAAATGTAGTATATGAACATCCACCAAATACATTATTTACAATATTTTTCTTATTTTATTTTCTTATTCTTTTTCATACTTAATTAATATTTAACTTCTAAATACACAATTAAGCAATTGATGTATTTAACTAAAAAATACTAATAAACACACACAAAAAAAAAATTGATGCGCTAATAAAATTGTTGAAATAGAAAACAATTTTATTATTTAATAATTAAAATGCATATAAATATTAAATTTAGAATTCAATTATTATTATTTGAAATTGCTATATATTCTAAAATTTAAAATTCAAAAAATCAAGTTTTCAACTGAAATTATGAAACTAGTCATGTGGTTTGCTCATATATAGCTCAATAATTGTCTTTAATGAGAAAAAAAATCTATTTTAAAATAATGAACTAGTAAAAATAAATTGAGGGACTCAGCGATTTCTACGGACTTAAGTTTTGATGGGACAAAATTATTTCGGTCCTTCCTTTTCATTTTGTTGTGCAACTAAGTAGGCATTTTGGACATGGATTTGGTAATAATTAGAAAATAGGTATTATTTAAAGTTAAGTTTGAAATGCTGTTTAAAAATTAAAATTTGTTTGAATATATTTTTAGCTTAAAACCTATTGAAATTTTGTGATTTTTTTTTTGTCAGCTTATTAATCAACACATTCTATCTAAATAAATAACTTGTATTTATTGAAAATAATTTGATCTGATAGATTTATATTCTAAAGTGGGCAACCACACAACCACAAATTAATTTGTATTTAAATTAATCTTTTACTATTAAAAAAATGTTGAACAATAAATTTACTTTTAACATTAACAGTTTAAACTTTGAAACACGTTTTAGGTGTTTTAACAAAAAATATGCTCATTGATATTCTTTATTAAATATATAACTGCTTAAAAAGTTGAAGATTAAGACTAATTAATATATTCTTTATTCACTCAAATAATACTAATTGAATTCTAAATTTAATATTTATATGCATTTTAATTGTTAAATAATACAATTATTTTTTATTTCAACAATTTTATTAGTGTATCAAATTTTTGTGTGTGTATTTATTAGCGTTTTTTAGTTAAATACACCAAATGCTTAATTGTGTATTTAAAAGTTAAATAGTATTAATTAAGTATAAAAAAGACTAAGAAAATGAAATAAGATAAAAGTTAGTAAATGACATGAAAAGTAGAAATGGGCCCACTATTCAAGTGTCAAAAAATAGAGAGGAGACTCATCCAACTTTTGTTGGTTGAGCCTCTTCCACTGTAAAATTTCCCAGCAAACTGTATATGTGAATGTTCGAAAAATTTTATGTACAAACAGAATGACTTGTATGTACGACCTACCTAACCTACAGATTTCATCATCCATAATGAGGAGCATGATAAGAGACAAGTGCTGGATCTGGATAGATGACGGGCAATTTTTCAATGTACATGAGAAGCCTCTTCATATTTTCCCTCGTTATAGCAGACAAGTCTTTGATATCACATAAATTGGTGTAGATCCAAAGCTCTATAGCAGACAAGTCTTTGATATCACATAAATTGGTGTAGATCCAAAGCTCTCCAGAATTCACCCTTTTGAGACTGTCTCGACAGAAAGGGCATGACTGAGATCGGGCACGCCTACAGAAATCATGCAACATAGATAAATTATTCAAGTAGAAAAACTTATTATACAACATAGAAAATAGAAAAGCTATTGTAGTGCAGATGCAAGAGTCCTATAATGAGAGCATAACAACAATTCTCCTGTTTTTCCCTCCAAATCCCATGATATTACGCAGTAAGCAGAAAGGCCTCGCAGAGACCAATAAGAATAATTCTCCTCACCAATTACGTTAAGACTTGTCACTGCAAGAAAATCTACCTTACCTGAATCACCTTTTGATACAAGTAGAATCCAAATAAACAGAACACTTCGTCTCAACAAGAAATTCTTCAAGAGATGCTTCACCAATTTTATCTAGTTACTTGTGCCGAAATATGGATAAAAGTCTCCCAGAGGCGTATCAAGCCATGTGATATTTAACCAAGTGGACTAGTAATAACCTTCCATACTTGTACTCCATAAAGCAGAATTTTCACCAAGAAAGTTCATCATCTACTATATATAAACCCAAAAAAAAAAAACTACATTATATATATATTGAGATTTTCGGGCAATGGGATCTCGAGGAATTGGATGTATCACAGAACAAATTATCTGGTGAAATTCCAAGCACTCTCAGCAATTGCCTCCACTTACAGCGTGTAGACATTAGTAATAATCTTTTTCGAGGAACCATTCCTCAATCCTTTACAAATTTAAAAGGATTAGGTGAGGTAGATTTTTCACAGGACAACTTGTCAGGGAAAATACCAGAGTTTCTAGGAATGCTTCCATATCTCAGAAAACTGGACCTTTCGTTCAATGAACTTGAAGGTAGGGTTCCAAAAGAAGGGCTATGTTTCCAATACAAGTGCAATTTCAATCAAAGGAAACAGTAGACTTTGTGGAGGGGTTCTTGACTTACATTAGCCTGAATGGTCCAAAGCTCCGGACCACCTTGATTCAAAAGTGTTGATAGCTGTTGCTGCTCCTGTTGCGCTCTCAGTGTTGCTACTATGTATCTATGGTGTTTATTACAGGATCAGAAACTCAAGGAAGGCACACTCTTGGATTGATGGGCACCTAGCACAGGTACCAAGAACTACATACCGAGAAATACTTAGAGCAACGGATGGTTTCTCTGAGGCTAACTTGGTAGGCACGGGAAGTTTTGGTTCAGTATAAAAGCCCATTTCCATGATGAGAATACAATAATGGCAGTGAAAGTGCTGAACCTACAACAAAGAGGGGCCTTGAGGAGCTTCCTAGATGAATGCAGAGCTTTGAGAAATATAAGGCATCGCAATCTTTTGCGAATCAAGACTGCTTGTTCGAGCATTGATCACCATGGTAATGATTTCAAATGCCTAATTTTTGAGTTCATGACTAATGAAAACCTACACGATTGGTTGCATCCAGAAAACGATGAACAACAACATCAAACAAAGAAGCTGAGATTTATCCAAAGACTAAACATTTCCATAGATGCTGCTTCTGCACTTGACTATCTCCACAACCACTGTCAAATTAAACCAAGCAACATACTACTCGATGAAGATATGTATGCAGGTGTTGGTGACTTTGGGTTAGCAATTTCTCGTTGACACATTGAGCAATTCTTGGAGTCATCAGATCTCTGCAGCACTAAAAGGTTCAATTGGTTACATCCCAACAGGTACAATGCCACTAGCTTACATTCTTTATGTACATATATCTTCCTGCAGAAAACTAATTTAGTATCCTACAGAGTATGGATCAGGAAGCCAAGCATCTACACTTGGAGATGTTTACAGCTTTGGAATAGTGTTGCTAGAGGTGTTCATCAGTAAAAGACCAACCGATGCAATTTTTAATGAGTCTAAATATTCACAAGTACGTTTCAACGGCTTTGCCTGATCATGTCATGGACATTGTAGATCCTTTACTGCTCTTGGCAGAGGAAGAGCAGAACATCAATCAAGATCAAGCAAGAAGAATGGAAGAATGTTTACTCTCGGTTTTGGAAATCAGGCTTACATGTTCTGCATCATCACCAAGAGATAGAGTGCCAATTGAAACTACTCTTAGCAAACTTCAAGCAATCAAAGAGTCCTTCCTTTCAATGAGATGGTAATACGAATAACTGTTTATTTTTCATATTTCCTTTATTAAGCCTTGTCCTGAACCTAAAAATGTTGCATAATTAGAATATTGTAGTGGCCAACCAAACAGGTTACCTACTCCTTTTCGTGTTATGGTGTTTGATCGAAGTATGTAAGCAGACCTAAATTATTTTGATTCAAACAGGCAAGAACAGTACAATTTGATAATCAACTTTGCTGAATACGGATTAAATTTTCTACATTTTATGGCTGTTCCCAACTTCAATTTTACATGAGAAAGCTAATGAAAATGGCTACATGAATAATTGAAGATTCCGCGCCCTCAATAGATGCATATTTTCCATGAGCATAAGAGAAATTTGACAACGAGAAGCACTTCAGCTACTTCATACTCTCTTTTTGAGGATCAAAAAGAGACTAATTTATTAGGCGTGCCATCATTCTTGACACCCATCTAGCTGAATTGGTCAGCATTGTATTTTTTTTTTTTTTTGCCTGAGTTAATCACGGCTGACACCCCTCCTTGTACTATAATGGGTTTACATGCGCAAATCCAGATTAATCGAGGCCCCAATAAGGGTACCAGACACCGGTTGGAAAACAAAAAGAAACTCAAGTCATTACTAACAAATTAAACACGAATTCCTCACTAATATCAGGTAAACAAAAAAAATAGAACAAAACAGCAAAGAGTATGCTGTGCATTCTTGTTGCAAAATATTTACTCCTGACAAGATGGTATAAATATGATTGTCAGAGACATGGAAAGAATCAAGAAATGTAATATATATCTCACAAATAGCCATAGCAACATATATTGAATACAAAACAGACTCCCAATTAATGAAAAAAGAATTTTAGCTTCATTAATTAGCGAAACATCTAACCGTTACAGTAGTTTATGATCAAAAACATTTTGCCATCTCATAAGAAGAAAGGAGAAAAAAAAAAAACATTTTAGTCTCTTGTATCTTTCTTTCAACTATGATTGACCAGGTTTAATGATAATGTATTGGTCGTTTTAAAATTGTAGTCATTCCCTTCAACGATGGCTAACATGGTTTGATGTGTTGGGTCACACTGTGTTAATTAGTCATACCCTACATAGGATTGAATAGTCTATTATTGTTGCTTCTTTTTCAATTCAGTCAACATACTAAATAGTAGAGTACTCTTTAAAACATTATAGCCTGCCAATATTGACATTTTAAGAAAGGGACCTATTAAACCAGGTTTTGGGATAGTGTTCTTCAATACCAGCCAAGTTCACTTGAAATATCTCTATCCCATGAAATGAGGTATTATCCAAATAGTGTAATCCCACAACTTTGGTCTGGGGAGGGTAAGATATAGTGCCTTACCTCTACCTCTATGGGGGTAGAGAGGTTGTTTCTGATTGACCCTCGCCAACCCTCCTCCTATATCCAGGCTTGGGACTGGAAATGTGAGCAAGCTCACGCAGGCGGAGTTCAAGAAAAGGCATTGCATAGTACTGCTAATTTTGCTTAGGAACCAAACCATTAATCCTCTGAATAAAAATCATCTCTTCTTAAACCAAAAGGCCTACAGTGATTTAATACATATCAGGATATACAAATCAAAAGTGCACAATTAAACAAAAGTTTACGTTAGTTCAAAACCAAAATTAGCACCTTCATAAAAACATGGTTAGCATAACAGTATGTGATAAGACAATCGGTAAAAGTTGTAGCTCTTAGAGCCTATATGTGGCTATCCAACATATTAGCATTTATTAGCATTTATACATGTTAGTTGGAAGTCCTGAAAATTGTTGTATAATGGTTCAGATTCTTAGAAAAGGAAAGCTTACATTCTAATGTTTTCTGCTTTCTCTTCTTACAAGCAAGAAACAGCAACTGGCTAATCTCTTATTTGCTCTTTATACAAAATTCCAAGACAATGGGCCAACGGTATCCTACATCCAATTCCATATGGCTCCTGTTATACTTCCAGTACTCGGTTATTGTTTTGTCCATTGCAATCTCAGGTTTGGAATCAACTAGCATTACAAGACTTCAAGAGCAGAATAACAGAGGATCCACTCCATGTCATGGCTTCTTGGAATCGTTCTTTCCATTTCTGCAACTGGACTGGTGTAACATGTAGTCCTACCAATGGCAGAGTTACCAATCTTGATTTGAGGTCACGACAAATCGCTGGAATCATACCTCCTTCCATTGGCAATCTCAGTTTTCTTACAGGTATTAATCTTAGAAACAATAGCTTCCATGGTGAAATCCTCCAAGCAATAGGTCTCTTGCTGCAGCTGCAATATCTCAATATTAGTTCCAATTCTTTTAGTGGAAACATTCCTACCAATTTAACTTACTGCAAGGAACTTAGAGTACTTGATCTACAATTTAATGATCTTGTTGGGACAATTGTGGATCAACTCAGTTCACTCTCAAAGCTGTATATATTAAGATTGAAAGGAAACTCTCTAACAGGAGGCATCCCACAATGGATAGGAAACTTCTCATCTTTAAAGTTCCTTGATATTTCGGATAATTGTCTACAAGGACCAATACCTGACGATCTTGGACGTCTAAAGAATTTGTTAGTATTTCATGTGAACTCAAATGAACTATCTGGTACAATCCCTTCATCGATTCTCAATATTTCTTCTATCTACTACCTCTCTGTTGCTCAAAATCAACTGCATGGGCAACTTCCAGCAGATGTAGGCCTCACTCTTCCGAACCTTGAAGTATTTGCTGGCGCAGTCAACAGCTTCACCGGACCTATTCCTGTTTCACTGGCGAATGCCTTCTAAGCTTAACGTGATTGATATTTCCCAAAATATACTTATTGGGGATGTGCCAGCTAGTTTTGGAAAGTTGGAAAATTCGTTTAGGCTTAACTTTGAGGAAAACAGACTCGGAGGGAGGGGAAGTTATGAGGGGTTGAGATTTCTTGATTTCCTAACCAATTGTACACATTTGATGGTACTAAGTTTTGCTACCAATAACTTTAGGGGAGAACTGCCTCACTCAATCACTAATCTTTCAACTGTACTTGAGATATTTTCTTTAGGTAACAATAGGATGCATGGTACTCTTCCTGCTAGAGTAGACAACCTTATTAGTTTGACCCTGCTAGGAATGGATGGGAATTACCTCAATGGCAGTGTTCCTGAAGGTGTCAGTAAACTTGAATATGTGGAAAGCCTCTATTTGAATGGAAATGGTTTTTCCGGGAAGATACCATCCTCTATTGGTAACTTGACACGGTTAACTACTTTAAACCTGGAATAAAATAGGCTAGAAGGAAGCATACCTCCAGAATTGGGGAAGTGTAAGATCTTCTCAACATTAAACCTTACTAGTAATAATTTTTCTGGCTCCATACCAAAAGAGGTTGCAAGACTATCTTCCCTTTCAATTTCTTTATCATTGGCAAGTAATTCTTTGACTGGATCCTTGCCAATAGAACTTGGTCAATTGATTAATTTAGAGGAATTAGATGTATCACATAACAAATTATCTGGTGAGATTCCAAGCACTCTCAGCAACTGCCTCCACTTAGAACGTTTAAATATTAGCAATAATCACTTTCAAGGAACCATTCCTCAATCCTTTACAAATTTAGAAGGATTAGGTGAGATAGATATTTCACAGAACAACTTGTCAGGGAAAATACCCGAGTTTCTTGGAAAGCTTCCATATATCAGAAAACTGGACCTTTCGTTCAATGAACTTGAAGGTGAAGTACCAAAAGAAGGGATCTTTTCCAATACAAGCGCAATTTCAATCAAAGGAAACAATAGACTTTGTGGAGGTGTTCCCAACTTAAATTTGCTTGAATGCTCCAAAGCTGCGAAGCACCTTGATTCAAGAGTGTGGATAGCTGTTACAGTTCCTGTTGAACTCTTAATTTTGGTACTTGTGTTTCTACGGTGCTTATTACAGGCTCAGAAACTCAAGAAAGGCACATCCTTGGATCGATGGGCACCTAGCACAGATACCAAGAACTACGTATCGAGAAATACATAGAGCAACAGATGGTATTTCTGAGGATAACTTAGTAGGTACAGGAAGTTTTGGTTCAGTATATAAAGCGCATTTCGATGATGAGAATACAATAAAGGCAGTGAAAGTGTTGAACCTACAATAAAGAGGGGCCTTGAGGAGCTTTCTAGATGAATACAGAGCTCCAAGAAATATAAGGCATAGAAATATTCTGAGAATCAAGACTGCTTGTTCGAGCATTGATCACCAAGGTAATGACTTCAAATGCCTAGTTTTTGAGTTCATGACTAATGGAAACCTACATGATTGGCTGCATCCAGAAAACGCTGGCCAGCAACACCAAACAAGGAAGCTGACCTTTATCCAAAGACTAAACTTTGCCATAGATGATGCTTCTGCACTTGACTATCTCCACAACCACTGTCAAACACCAATAGTCACTGCAACCTAAAACCAAGCAACATACTCCTCAATGAAGATATGTCTGCCCATGTTGGTGACTTCGGGTTAGCAACATTTCTTTTTGACACATTGAGTAACTCTTTGAGTCATCAGCTTTCCGCAGCACTAAAGGGTTCTATAGGTTACATCCCAACAGGTATAATGTCACTAGTAAAATGCTCTTTGGATGATTTTCATTTAGAAATATAACATGATGATTTATTTATTTTATGCTTGCTTCATTATTTTTTTTTTAAAAAAAAAAGTCACTAGTTTACATTTTATGCACAAATATATATATCATTCTTCAGAAAATTGATTTAGTGCCTTGCAGAGTACGGATCAGGCGGCCAAGTATCCACACTTGGAGATGTTTACAGCTTCGGAATAGTGTTGCTAGAGTTGTTCATCGGTAAAAGACCAACTGATGCGATTTTTAGTGAGAGTGTAAATATTCACAAGTATGTCTCAATGGCATTGCCTGAACATCTCATGGAGATTTTAGACCCTTTATTGGTCTCGGCAGAGGAAGAAGAAAACATCAATCAAGTTCAAATACGGAGAATAGCAGAATTTCTGCTCTCAATTCTGGTAATCGGGTTTACATGTTCTGCATCATCACCAAGAGATAGAGTGCCAATAGACACTGCATTGAGCAAACTTCAAACAATCAAGGAGTCCTTCCTTTCAAGGAGATGATATTATGACTAACTGTTTATTTTTCATGTTTCCTATTTTAAGCCTTCTTCCGAATCAGATAATGCTACACGGGGCGGAACTAGGTTTCAGAACCCCTTCGACGGAAAATTACACTGTCCCCCTTCAGCATCCTTGTGTGTTTACTTCTTCATATTTTTAACACTCTAAGTGAAAATTTGCTCCACCAATGTTGCTACAGAGTGAACTAGTAGTATATGCCCAGAACCAGAATATTGTTGTTCTTCTCGTGTTATGTTGTTTGATAGATTTCACCACATAAATCTAAAATCTGACGGAGCAAGGTTTGTCAAAAGAACTAACTAAATTATTCTGGAGAAAAATAGCACAATCTGATAACCAAATCCTATTTGGAACTCTCGAACCCGAATGAATTTATATTCTCAACTGTTTTTCAGCTTTTATTTCAGGGATCTTTACCTGAATAAACGGACAGATTTACTGTTTACTTTTTCCAGTTGATATACATAGATTATACACTCATTATACAAGATCATACACATATTATCCATGGATTACACACTTATTATACATGATCATACATATATAGAAGTTTTAGTTTAATCCGTTGGATGGACAGCTATTTAAGTTAAATTCTTCATTATTTTACATGAGAAAGTTAAATTAATTGGCAAAATCTAATACCTGAATAATGAAGACTTTGCACCAGACATCCAATTCCCAAAACTTCCTTGATATGCTTCCAAGTATAAGACCAATGCTACATAAAAGCCTGGATTTTCTTTAGTGCGCCCCACAGACCTACCTGGCAACAAAATTTCATAGTGGCTGATAGAAGAAACTACTTTTTGGAAAATGTTTGAGTTTGTGAAAATATTTGGGCCTTAAAGATGGAAAATGACTTCTGCGGGGAAAGTTAACAAAAAATGTTTTACAACTGGCATTTCAATTTTCATTCTCAACTTTCAACAAGACTATTTTGCTTCATCTTGATAGCCCCTCTTTCCACCACTCTATAGTAACCCCTATCAACCATTCATAGTATTTGTTCAGATTATATATAAATATTTTTATAATAATATTAGGAAAATAAATAAATATCAACTTACTTTCTTTAAAACAAAAAAAAAAAACACTTTCCTTCACGCTCTATGTATTAAGTGTAGTGACCTATTTTGAATAATGTAAATTATAGGGATTTAACCCAAGTTGATAACACTATATCATGTGAAAAATATTTTTGAATTGTATTAGCCTCATAATATGTGTCATTGGCCCAAAGTTGATAACATCACACCCAGAGTACTTTTGAATCGTAATAGTTTCACATTCTATTTCAGAACCAATAATTTGATCAGATAAGTATGAAGACGACAAAGTGATTGCGTAAGCCCATCTTAATGCCTTTGTGAACTTTGATGGTCATAAATACTCGATTTGGTGATCGTAAATGCTTGATTAAGCTCGTGAGGAGTGTGAACCAATAACTTGCTTATTCAGTACTATTAATTATGGATAAATTACACAAATCTCATACTTAAGAGACTATATTACCTAATATGCCTTACTTTTTAAAAATTACATAAAATCTTAATTTTCAACTTTACTCTTGATACATATTAACAAAACCCCATATCATATTTTTACTCCACCATTAACTCATTCAAGCTATTTTTTTTTTCAAAGATTTCCTTCCCTAAAATATCTCTCTAATTATCAACAATTAAATCATTTGTCTTCCTGATTTTTTCTCCTCCATTAACGCTTAAATCATCTTTCTTCCTGATTTTTTCTCCTCCATTAATGCATGCAACTTTTTTTTTCCTCTCCTAAAATCTCTCCCATTTTTTTTTTGAAAAAAAATCTATTGATACATATATAAATTAATTTAGCTATTTATACATGTTTATTCTTTTAATAGTGTTTCATACGAATGATAAATATGATATCATTATATGGGTATTATGGTGATTCATATGATAAATACTTTTTGTATGATTTTAATGGGTGATACATATGATATTAATGAGTGATACATATTGTATTATGGTGATTCATATGCTAGATACAATTATTTATTTCAATTATTGGGTGATTCATGTATATGGTATTATGGTGATTCATATAGTAGATACAATTATTTATTTCAATTATTGGGTGATTCATATGATATTAATGGGTGATATATATGGTGTGATGGTGATTCATATGGTAGATACAATTATTTATTTCAATTATTGGGCGATTCATACGATATAAATGGGCGATATATATGATATTATAGTGATTCATATGGTAGATACAATTATTTATTTCAATTCTTGGGTGATTGATATATATGGTATTATGGTGATTCATATGGTAGATACAATTATTTATTTCAATTATTGAGTGATTCATATAGGCAAAATTACATAAAATAGCAACCCTAAGACATTAATTACAATTAATAGCAACAGTTTCTCAAAATTACAACTAATAACAAAACATAGCAATATTTTACCTTTGTTAGAGTAAAGCGTGTGTATTGAACTCCTCTTTTTACCCATTCCTTTTTCACGCTACTTTACCAAATTCAATTTCCTACAATCTTCAATTTTATTTTATTTTTTAAAAACTATTTTTATCTCTCAAGACATTGATAAACATTGCATCCTTCAATTAAGGTAAGTTTATTTTAAAGTACATGCAAGTTATATTTTCCATATAAATTCTTTTATGTATTTTATTGTCGAATTTTTTTTTTTTCAATTTTTTCATTCTTCTTTGCAGATTTCGTTTATTAGTTTTTTTTTTGTGTGTGTGTGCGGGTTGAAATTTTTCGGAGTTCCGCTATAATGGCACAACATGCGAATTGTAGCAGTTCCATTAAAGGTATTCAACCGATGAATTTGATTTTTGATGAACTACCATCGTTTAGTCTTGGGTTAACACAAGATGAAGATTTTAACTTGTGTTCTACTAATATTCAGCCTAAGGGAGGTGTTAGCAGTGAAGATGTGAGATTGAAGCACCGTAACAATCTGGAAAACTTTGTGGAAAAAATAAAACGAAAAGATTTGAGAAAATCTTCATCCCCAAAATCCACAAAAATTCAAAAATCGATGAAAAGATGAAGTTGGATGAAAAAAGTGAATCTAGTAAAATTGCAAGTCCTGTTTCATCTGATTTCGAATTCAAAGAAGAGAAAGTGGAGGAGCTATGATGTTATTTGTAAAATTTTATAGTTTCTGGACAACACATTCATATATGTATTTTATATATACAATTTATTAGGTGTGTATTTATTTTTCAGTTTTGTTAAGATATGAAATTGTAGTCCCTAATGTGTTGTTAAGATATGAAATTGTAGTCCCCAATTGTATTAGTATAAATAACATAAATATCAACCCCTTTGGAAGTAATTACACTCTCTCCTATTTTTTTAATTACTTTACTCCCTCTCCCTATTAATATACATAATATAACCGATATATACATAGCATTCTGTGTATATGTTGAAATTTTTGTAATATGTTTAGGAAGTTTGAATTTTTTGTAATATTGAAAACATAAGTTGTGTATTTATGTAATTTTTATTTTATATCTGTTATATGTAAGATATGTATTTTGTACAAAGGTTTGTTACAGATATAATTGGATATGTTATGTATTTTGTATATTTTTTATACGTATTTGTATTTAAGTTATGTGTAAGACATTAGTATTTGTCACTGATAAGGTTTGTATCTGATGTTCAGTTGTATTATATTCTGGTTACTTAAATTTGGACCATTCATGTATTTATAAAATATATATGTATATGTTGTAATATAAGTATAATATGTATTCTATAAATACATAAATGACACTTTTTTGACATGTAAAGTATATACATGCTACTGTTTAGATATGTTTTTGTTTTGTTTACTGCTATGATTTGTATTTAATGTTAAGTTGTATTTGTTATCATCATATTTTGACTATGATATGTACTTCTTTTGTCTTAATAAGCATGATTCTTGTGCCAGTTATGTATAAATAAAATACATATGTATTTGATTTGCTTGAAATATATGAAATGTATTTGTTACAGGTTAGATATATTTTTTTTTATTGATAATATTTGTATTTTTTGCTCAGTTGTATTTGTTATTCATAAGATGATAACAATGTTTGTATTTTGATGTTTGATAACTAAGATATGGACCGGTGATGTAATTTTAAGATGTAATGTAACTATAAGATGTATTTTCATAAACATCTTAATTTTATAACAAGTTCTTACTTATTGATATATGTATTTGTAGGGATTGTGGCTTATATATGCTAACATATGCTGAGTGTCTTCCTTTTGGTGAAGGTGTTCCATCTGTCGATTTTGACCCAGATCTTATTCGCACAAGATATGTTTTAATTTTGTGGGATTATGGTTCGAGGAAAGAAGAAGCGAAGGCACAAAGTGATGATGAAGCACCAATGAGGCCTCCTCGAAAAATTGGGATAACAGAAGACACTGAAGTGCATGATCTTTGACGTGTATTTTTATTTTGTTGAAGTTTACAACAGTTAACATTAGGTGGATAAACAATATGTTGAATATTTCTTAAGTTTCATATGTTACTTTAATATTCAAAGATGATATATTAATGTTTATTTACTGTTATATTAAGATTTTTTATGTTTAATCTTTTAAACTCCAATATTTTCATGGTTAGTTTATGTAAATGTTAGCAATATGTCCTTATGAACTTCTGTTCTATTCAGTTTTGCATATATATATATATATTTATGTCTAATGCATATGTATTTATATATTTTTACAGAATTGCATGTATATTTTTGAACACTACATAGTTATTGTGGACTGAAGCAGAATGCCATAAAGATTTATAAGTCATATGTATTTATGAATAATACACATGTTCATTCCAGTGTACATATGTATTTTTAATAACGTAAACGTAATTTTTTACAAGTCTGAAAATATAATTTTCCTGATATGTATTCATACTCTTCTGTATATGTTTTTGTCTGCAATTCATATATCAATAAGTAAGTTACTGTATATTTATAAATAACGCATATGTAGTTTCTAATTATACGTATATATCCATCAATAATACATATGTATTTATTACAAGATGTCCGTATGTTTTTGTCTAGCTAATACACATACAAACATATATACTTTTATAGATTTGCAATTGAGGTTTTGAACAATACATATCTATGATTAATATGTATGTGCATTTCAATTTGCATTTGTATTTATGCCTAATATAAATATATTTTTTCAAAAATATGTATGGTTTCTTGTTATTACATGCAGACTTAGTTTTATGCATAAAACATATGTATTTTTTACTAACGAAAAAATATCAGTAGTGTGTAATTTTGAAAGATGCGTCATTTTCAGAATCTAGTACACTATATGCCAATGAAAATATATGGCCTGCATATGAAAAAAATACACATAAAAGTGCATGTTTTATACACACAAAATAATGCATATATATATATATATATTATAAATACATACAGCTGAAAACATATATAACTGTCAGTGAACACATAAACATACTGCATATGTATAATATATATACATATAGCTGGAGCCATATGTAGCTGCCATAAAAAAAAGTGCATATGCATAATATAAATACATATAGCTGGAAACATATGAAATTGTCAGTGAACACATAAATAGACTGCATATGTATATTATAAATACGTATAGCTGAAAACATATATATCTGTAAATTCATATTTAATTTGAATGCTTTTGCAGGTCACATCTACATCAATGTGTGAAGCCAGTAGTGTGTAGAGTTGGTTATACGAAGCGTTTATGCTCAACAATATCGCATCACTGATGTAATCTTCATACTATTGTTCATATGTCCATCTATCAGAGTGTTTAACGAGAACAAGTATGCTTTCCATTTTCAATGTCCGGAACACTACAAATCTATAAATATAACTTCGATTATCAAATGTGTATTACATACAATAAATCAGTCGTATACACAAAACTGAAAAACAAATTCCAACAAAAACAAATCTTTTATTCGAATACTATGTATCATGTATCTTTGTCTTAAATTCAAATTTAACGTATAACAATTGTGATTTAGTTTTATAAATACAGAACGACAAGGATAACTTTGAATTTTGAAAAAAAATCACTGTCAACATTTCATCTCAGAACTGATAAAATTCAAAATACGATCTCAACTTTTGAAATAGATGAATGTTACGAATGAGTTATAAACTTTTCAGAATTTTTCGCAATTATATTTTATAAAATTCACAAACACAATCAAATTTGACTATCGATACCTATAATTGGAATGTTGTATTTTCACTATCTTCATCAAAATTTTAGGCGACCATCAATAGTATTGAATGCACGATGTTTTTTGAATTTGATTTGAGTTGCTGTTTACGGAAAACGTTTTTTGAATTTGAATTTGACTTGAGTTGTTGATTTGAATTACCGTTTTTTAATTTAAATCTACGTTTGTGGTAAAAAAAAAAGAGTCATATAAGGTAAAGGAATCTGAGTAATTAAATGTTACTTGAATTAAGGAACAGTTTGTTCCATTTAAAACTCTAACTTATTAGAGTTATATTAGGAATGGATTCTTTATTTGTATATGTATTTATA
Organism: Capsicum baccatum var. pendulum; assembly: GCA_030864225.1. Classification (NCBI taxonomy): domain Eukaryota; kingdom Viridiplantae; phylum Streptophyta; class Magnoliopsida; order Solanales; family Solanaceae; genus Capsicum; species Capsicum baccatum. The sequence continues at coordinate 224,373,026 of CM061559.1, read as the reverse complement.
TAGCAACATTTTACTTAAATACATAATACAACTTGCTATTTTTCGTAATTTTGAAACCGTTGTTATAAAAGTTATAATTAAGGCTCTATAGTTGTTATTTCTAAAATTTTCTCATTCATATATATGGTATTATGGTGATTTATATGATAGATACAATTATTTATTTTAATTATTGGGTGATTCACATGTTATTAATGAAAGGTAATGGTGTAGTCAGTGTAGGAAACAAAAGTAATAATATTTTTTCAAAAAAAGACTAAAAGTAGAATTGAAACATAATTAAAATTAAATCTAAAAAAAGCAGACTAAAATTAAAGACGAAAAAGGAGAAAAAAGATGAAAAAAAATGTATCTTTCATAATTAAAGACGAAAAAAAAGAAACAAAATTAAAACACCTAAATTAAATCTAAAAAAAGAGAAAAATTAGATATCTTTCCTTAAATAAAATAATAAAATAAAATAATAAAATGAATAAAAGAGAACCTATTATTTTCTTAAAAAAGAGAAACATAATTAAAACATCTAAATTAAATCTTTTTCAGAGAAAAATTAGATATCTTTCCTTAAATAAAAGAATATAATGAATAAAGAAAATCTATTATTTCCTTAAATAGATATTTTTGTCAGTTTCAACTGTATCAATTTTTTTATATATAAATCACCTTATAACATATGTATCACTATTTCAAAGCCGGGATAAAATGTAATTAACAAAACAATCAAAATTTTATGTAATATCACTTAAAGATACAGGAATTTATGTAAGTTATCCATTAATTATTATAGGAAGGTGTTGCCCGCTCAAATCATGTAAAACTTAATTTCAGTACTACTAATTATTATATATAGGAGGACGTTGCCCACTCGGATCATGTGAAACTTTGAAAGAGAAATTATTGAATGAGCAAATAAAATCCTAGATTGACAGCTGAAAAGAAAAATAAACTACTTGTAGGATGTGAGGCCAACTCTTGATAATTGATACTTCGATGACAAATTTTTCTGCTCGCATTTACCTTTGTGACTGATCATCAATGAGAGTGTGTATTATCTTTTTGCTTTTCCGCTTGCATTTACCTTGAGATGGATAAAACACTAGATTAGGTTTTATCTTCTGTTGGATTGCAATCTTTTAAAGATTGCTGCAGTGGACTTGGTGGATTAGCTTCTCCTCTCTTTTAAGAAAAAATACACAAAATAGAGCTAGACATATACATGTTTATAGAAAGAATGTCTTCTTACACTTACTTGGTAGCCTGTCTGAACTACGATTCTTACCTAGATCAGTGTCACAGTTGACACTTTTGGTCAGACTATTATCATTCATTGAATTGTTAGCAGCACCGGGAGAAGTTTCTTCTGGCGCTGAACATTAATTGGAAATAGCATGAGATAGCCACGAAACCAAACAGGAAGACGACAAAAAATGAAAGTTAAAACTATGGGGCAATTAACATATCAAGACTTGCTGGCAATGACCAGCAAACTGTATATATGTGAAAGTTCGAAAAAATTTATGTGCAAACAGAATGACTTGTATGTACGACCTACCTAACCTACAGATTTCATCATCAATAATGAGGAGCATGATAAGAGACAAGTGCTGGATCTGGATAGATGACGGGCAATTTTTCAATGTACATGAGAAGCCTCTTCATATTTTCCCTCATTATAGCAGACAAGTCTTTGATATCACATAAGTTGGTGTAGATCCAAAGCTCTCCAGAATTCACCCTTTTGAGACTGTCTCGACAGAAAGGGCATGACTGAGATCGGGCACGCCTATAGAAATCATGCAACATAGATAGATTATTCAAGTAGAAAAACTTATTATACAACATAGAAAATAGAAAAGCTATTGTAGTGCAGATGCAAGAGTCCTATAACGAGAGCATAACAACAATTCTCCTGTTTTTCCCTCTGAATACCATGATAATACGCGGTAAGCAGAAAGGCCTCGCAGAGACCAATAAGAATAATTCTCCTCACCAATTACGTTAAGACTTGTCACTGCAAGAAAATCTACCTTACCTGAATCACCCATTAATACAAGTAGAATCCAAACAAACAGAACACTTTTGTCTCACCAAGAAATTCTTCAAGAGATGCTTCACCAATTTTATCTAAGTTACTAATGCAGAAATATGGATAAAAGTCTCCCAGAGGCGTATCAAGCCATATGATAGTTAACCAAGTGGACTACTAATACCCTTCCATACTTGTCCGCAGTACTGCTCAAAGCAGAATTTTCACCAAGAGAGTTCATTATCTACTATATATATACCCCCAAAAAAAATGCATTATATATATATTGAGATTTTCGGGCAATAGGATTTCAGATGAACCCCCCTTAAGCCCCTCTAGCTCCACCCTGGCTCAAAGTAGGTACTTTTTTACATTAAGCCAAAAAAAAAAAAAAAACTTCAAAATGCATTGCTGGACTACAAAATCTCATGGGTGATAAAGTTTGTGAGTATCTGCATACTTTATGAGTCCATCATTAAAGACAGGTATATCAAGTAAAAGTATATAATATATTCAATCCATGCGTTCAATCAAAAAAAGAATCATGCAATGATCTGGCAGTTAATGATAATTCAGAACCCAAAAGCTTCCTGAACAATTAATTTTTATTTTTGGTTCCTTCCCTCAGTACATAACATTGTATGCAGGGTGCTAGCTAACGTGAAGTCAAAAATGACCAGAGTCACAAAGATTGTTTAAGCATACCACTTACTAAACTATACAGTATGCACGTAGTAATAGAAAGGTAAATCTAACAAATTGGAGAAGTTGGCCCACCAATTTCTGTAACACTTCATGCATAAAGAGTGATTGCAGGAGGGCAAGACGACCTTTGTATCCATCTCCATGCAAATACCACATTCCTCCTCCCTCTCTATTTCGATTTCAGACAGCTTACCTTTGTTCGTCTCATCACGTCTTCTGTATTTGGTTGCGCATATCTCTCGCTGCTTCCTATCGTCAATGTCTGTGATTCCTCTTTGAAGTTGCAATAAAGAGGGAAATATCACACCTGTTCAATGGAAACTAAACTCGATGAACACCATAAATCTAAGAAATTAAAGAAATTAAAATGCCCTACGACGTAATTTGAGGAGACTAAATAAAAACTTCCAAGTTGACGCACCATAGAACTGTTTTATACTAGCTTTTCTCTCGTGAATATACATGCTTGTCTTACCATCCTCATAAGCCTGCAATAAACATCATATGGCAACTTTCATGACCAAGAAAGCTGAAAGACGATACAACAAGAAAAATGGGAAATTTTACCTTATAAATAAGAATCCTAAGCAATCCTAGAGCACCAGCAAAGTGACAGTCAGTCCACTGAACAAGAAACAGAAAAAATTGGGCACAAGGACTGTATGATAGTCTCATCTGAAAGCTAGCACCATCATACTCTCTTGGATAATCTGAAGCCCTGAATATCTCAAAGAAGTCGGTCATGTCCCAATTTTCCACTGAACAATCTTCGAACAAATAGGGCAGAAAATTCTTATTTTCAGGGAGGGTGTAACCAGTTGGCGAGGCAGAATTTTCACCTTATGAATTTCCATCAGGCATCATCAACTCTATATACATAAATTGGATTGATCTTGTATTATAGTGTGATTTACAGGCGGATCCATACTTGGGATTAACAAAGGCACTTATTATCTCTTTATTTATTTAGTTTTTAATGAAAAACTACTAGTATTACATGTGTGGGGTAACAAGTGTGAGGTATCCACTTTTTAAAAAAAAAAATGTGGCAAGGGAAGGAGATTACAAGGTTGGGAAATCGAGCCCTCCTCACCAATAAGGCGAAAGTTCAGGTAGCCAACCAACTGAGCTACTAAGATTTCCCTTGTGAGGTATCCACTGCGTCACACATTATAGTGTATACAATACAAAGAGAGGGATTCTCAAAATACAAAATGTTTTTTCCTACAAATCTAGTTTTGCAGAAGCAGAACATATCAGCTAATAGGTCAAGATACCAATATTACAAAGGATAAATGAATCTTTCTTCAAATATCAGAAGAACATTCAAGCAGAGGGTCCCTGTTACTCTTATCCAATCAGTAGTATCAACTTCTTTTCCATATAACAGCTTACTGTCGATTATATTCGGAGATATTTTACCAAAATATGGAAAAATAAGCACACAAGGGTGTGGCCTAGTAATCAATCAAGTGGGTTGAGAACCACGAGGTCAAAGACAACAAAACAAAAAAAGCAACATGATTTTTTCCTATCTATTCTAGACTTGATGGACTGAATTCGATTGTTGCGGGTTGAAGGCGGCAGGTATCACTAGAATTAGTCAAAGGAGTCCATAAGCTGATCCGTTATCAAAAACAAAATTATGGAAAATAACAAGCTAATCACAAGGAAGAAAGTACAAAGAATCACTCGATAATTAGTCAACGTAACACTGAATTTCCAAATTAAGGGTTTTAACATTTCAGAAATTCTACTAGGAAAGAATAAACCGACAGGAAGATAAGCTACAACAACAAATGCAAAGAAATAAAATTCCAAATTTTAAACCAAAATAAAAAAAATTTTGAGGTAAATTCCACCTATTAGTGATCAAAAAGGTGTTAAAACTGTTAAAATTAACTCAACAAAAGAAAAAAAAGCAGGGGCGGAACTACGATAGCAAACGTCCAAAAATTAAGCTATTTATTTACTTCTTTATATTTTGAATTCCCTTGGAAAGTCCTGATTCCGCTACTAATTAAGCAGATAAAAAAATGGGCAAGAATGAAAGAGGAATATGAGAAGACTTACAGAGTATTAGCATGCTGAATATCAGCTTCAAGTGCTTTAAGTGAATCTTTAAAAGACTTCTTCATCACCCCCTTATACTCCCATTCAACAAATAATCTCAAAACAAAACAAATATTACCAAAACAAAAAAAGAGCCTCTTTTGGATACAACTATTCGACTTTATTATATACTGTTTTGAGTGAAGCGTTTGTTATTATTTGGTGTTATTGGAAAAGGGATCAAAAGAATTCTGCAGATTATCCCATGGGGTGTGGAGGTGGAGGGGTGGGTGTCGGTAGTTGGAGCGGGGTGGTGGGGGCTACTGATGTTGCTCACTCAAAAGATTTGACTTGCACCGCACGCTTCTTCCAGTAAAATCTGCTATGAGTACAAATTATTCAAAATTACGTTGTTTAATAGTAATATTTGGAAAGAGGAAAATGTTCAATATTGATAATGAGATTTTCTCCGTTTGAAAAAAAAAAATGTTTACTTTCCTTCTTAATTCTTTTTTTAAAAAAATAATTTTTTTTTAATAATATCTTAAAAAAATAACTATTTTATTATGAAACAAGAAAAAGAGTAGAGAGAATAGAGAGAGTGATTCTTATTTTTTCTCTTGAGGGATGAGAGATCGTAAGATTGTAACAGATATCAAATTAGTTCTTGATAGGTATTCACTATAATGTAAATACATTTATAACACTCCCCTTGAATGTCTAGATAGATAATATGTCTCGTTAAAACCTTACTAGAAAAAACCCAGTAGAAAAAAAAATCTAGTGAAGGAAAAAGAGTACACATTTCTAACAATACGCATATTGGCTGCCTCATTAAAAACCTTACAAGGAAAACCCGTAAGAAAAAAAAAGTACAACGCATATTAACTCCCCTAATGAGAACATCCTTAAATCTTTGCATCCCGATCTTGTGCACCATCTTCTTAAAAGTTGTAATTGGAGAAGACTTGGTGAACAAATCAGCCACATTTTCACTTGAATGAATCTGTTGCACGTTGATATCATCATTCTTTTATAGCTGATGTATGTAGAAAAGCTTTGGCAAAATGTGCTTCGTTCTAACTCTATTTATGAATCCCCCCTTAAGATGTGCTATGTATGCTGAAATATCTCTGTATAAAATTGTGGGTAGATTGTTATATTTTACACCACATTTTTCTTGAATGAGATGTATCATAGACCTCAACCATACACATTCTCGGCTTGCTTCATGAATAACTATTATCTCAGCATGATTCGATGAAGTGGCTACGATAGACTGCTTTGTATATCTCCAAGCTATGGCAGTACCACCACATATGAACACATAGCCTATTTGAGACCGAGCTTTATGCGGGTCAGATAAGCACCCAACATCAGCATGACCAATAAGATCGAGACTGCAATCTTTAGAATAAAATAAGCTCATGTGTTTTATCCCATTTTGATGTCTCATAGTAGGAGCAAAAATATACTTTGCCAACAAATTGACTGAAAAAGCTATAGGCCTTGTAGTATTTACAAGGTATATGAGTGCATCAATTGCACTAAGATATGGTACTTCATAACCAATTCAATTCGATATATTTCGAATTTCAGCAAATAATTTATTGCTTTGAAAGCTCTCCAAGAGTTCCAATGATGTTCAAGCAATAAACTTATACAATATAAGGATTATAAATAAATTTCCCAGAAACTTTTATATGTTTCAAGTAGTTTAAATCCTTAAAAGTTTTCACATAAGTTTTGTCAAGTGGCAATATTCAACATTTCATGAGTGACATCTTCAAGTGTCTGGACTGCAAATCAAATAAGTTTTACGCTTACCAAAATGCATCCTTTCATGTCACTTGATAAATGTTTCTACGTTAGCATGCTTAAATAAACATAAAATTCAGATTCTCGTAATCTTTTACAATATTACGCCAATATTGTGTCAAAGATATTGATGATATATCATTTTGTATCAGTTCACAATGCGACATAACATTTTGAGATCTCATCACTTCATTATTTTCAGGTACTTGAACCTCTCATAAGGTTTCATGAAATATTATGTCTAGGCTCTTCAAGAGCACATTACCTTCTTATTATGATTATTTGCTCCTTGTTTCATTTGGAACCGATTAGTCTACCGTGCTTCATGCATACATAGACTTTGTCCTTCAAGGATACAAAATAGGAGCACTTGCAGCTTACATATGAGATGCTTTCGACATTTGACTTGAATTATCTTATGAATGAGGATCTTATTATAATTCCTAACATATTTCATAGCTACTTATAATCTCCCCCTTATGTTAGGAAAACTAACATTCATCCTCATCTTCTTTGAAAAATCCATCTTTGTGCATCATGGTATATTCATTAATCGTATACTGCACATCAAAATTATTAGATGGAATAGTTGGTTCATGACCTTGAACCAATTGAGGGGGAAGAAATAATCATAATTTATTGGTCTAATGCATACAAGTGTTATTGTATGCAACATATCATATTTCAAACCAACACATGAAGCTTTGTTCTCATTAGCGATTGTTTAGCTATTTATGAAAGACATTCAATGCTAAACCATCATCATCAAGATGCATTATCTTGATTACACAATCTGAAAGTTATGCTTTTAACTCAAATTTATTGAGCAAATAACTTTATAAATGTCAAACGTAGGTTGACAATGAATATACATGTGATCATCTTATTGATGCATAATTTCAACATATCACATGATAGATGAACGGGCCCTTATTTACCATTTATAAATTTCAGATTTGAAGGGATCCAATCCCAATATTAGTTGGTCCAACTAACTGTCATGAGAACAAACGACATAAACAATTCTTGAAAAATCTTCTAGTTCTTCAATACATGCACATCTTCGAGATGTTACAATCGTTCATATTAATTTATGAACTTTTATTCTAGTAAACTCCAAGTTTGTCATGACATGTACTTTTTTTTAGTAAATTTCAGATTTACTATTTCATGAATAAATTGCAGATTTACTACTTCAGAAGTAGATTTCAAAATTATTCAACCTCTTTCGGAGGTGAGTTGTGATCAAGTGCACATTTGCATTAATAAGTTTCTCATTCCCCAGGAATGAAATATAATTGTGCCTTAAGTCTATCAAATTATGATAGCTTATAACCTCTTTAAAGATTTTGCTACTTCAGAAGCACATTGAGGCATACATATAATGTAGAGAATTTTTCTCTAGCATATCTTATAATCATATAAGCGTGTGAAAATATCATCACTTTTGATGATCATTATCATATTGTCCTTCCACGCGTATATTCGTACATTCAATCACTTGTCTTCTTTCAAACATATTATACACTGCTACCACATACACCTCAAGAATGAAGTAAGGTGTCATATTTCAGACTTATCATATATTGCTACCACAGTCACTTCATGGAATGAAGCATATTCAATGGGTCGAATTTCATGACTTTTCATCAAATACCTATTATTTTGCCTTATCCATCATAATATATCAATATGGTGCATTGAGATTCAAACTCAACGTCTTATCCATATAAAGGCGTCTTAGGCATAAATCGATGGGACTTGAACCCAACATATTATCATCTTTTTTGATAATATTGTTCTTGAGAAATAAATTCAAAATATAAATGGTTCCAAACCAATTATTTTTCCTCAAATTCAATAATAATTATATTAGTAGTAGCAAAAGAAAGATAACATAAAGAATTACTAACCTTGAAATCCTTCAGAATTATAATCTCACCTTGTTTGGCAGAGTCTCATGCTGATAACGTATAATGAAACAAGAAAGAATAAAGAAGAAGAGTAGAGAGAATAGAGAGAGTGATTCTTATTTCTTCTCTTGAGGGATGAGAGATCATAAGATTGTAAATACAATGAACAAAACCCCTCTATTTATAGGGAAAATTTACTCCTAGTCTGAGTAAAAGACGGATGCTTCAAATCCTAATAGATATCAAAGTAGATCTTGATAGATCTTGATAGACATTCACTATAATGTAAATACATTTATAACATATTTTATTTTTTTAGTAATATTTTAATCTATTTTAGAAAATAATTAATTCAAACTCACTACTTGACTCAATAAAATAACTATCCGATTCGATTTCAATTAAAATCAAGAGATGTATATCCAACAGACCCGTTTTTCCACCACTATAACGATACAAATACAAAATACAGTAATACCCACTATTATCATTTTTTTTAAAAAAAGCTAACTCATAACACCCAAAAATAATGCCAAATAAATTGAACCCCTCACATTTTAATCTCCAACGAAATTCCCTCAAAAAAATACTATCCATCCCGGATCAACACCACATAGACACTATCTCCGTCAACCCCCCATCGACGAACCTTTGTTGAATCCCTAGCTTCGACCACCTTCGACCTAATATCCACTCTCTAAAATCAGTAAATACCAACTAGCAGCAACGATCAATTGCTGCAATTTGATTAAGGTTCGCGTTCAAGAGAAAAACAAAGGGAGTATGGTGTTTGGAATAAAAAGTAGAGGTCAGGTTGAGTTGATTTGAAATTGGGTTCACTGGATTTATTGGGTTGGATAGTGGATTTGAATTAATTATTTGACAAAAGCATCTAAATGAAAAAGGAATAAATACACCCCTAAACTATGATAAATGGTATGTATATATCTCCCGTCATACTTTGGGTACACATATGCCCCTATCGTTAGTGTGAGGGGCATATACATATCATTTTATTAACGTTAGGAGTATATGTAAATCCAAAATATGATGGAGAGTATACACATATTATTTATCATAATTCGAGATATATCTATTCCTATTTCATTTAAAAAATTTTATGCAGATAAGAGAAAATTCTTAGATTGTAAGTAATAAGTACCCCACTTACAACATCAAAGTTGTATTTTTGGATGAGAAGAAAAGAGTCCGGAGCTAAAAAGGACAGTTTTTTAAGTTTAGGAGTCAAAATGAACGGTCCATTTTTATGTAATAAAATGGACAATTTGCCCAAAAATGAACAAACTACAACTAACATCATTAACACCATCGTCTGACAAACGTTTGGTTAAGGAAAAATATTTATCGAATGGATAAACAACATTTTAATAAATCTTTTTTAATAGTTTGTCCATCTATGAAAAAATTACTTTTATTTGGACAAATTATGATTCTTTCACTGAGTGAGACTGATAATTAAAATTTCTATTCTTATCAGTGGTCGATTCAAGGAGGCTAGAATTTAAAATGATGACTCTTTATCGTCTTTCTTCGTAGTCCTGATATTTTTCGCAATCAAATGCATTTAGCGATACTTGATATGTATGCCAAAACTCAAAGCGTTATTCAGAATGAAGAATCATCTAATAATGAATTAGATATTCGAAATGGTACATGTTTTACTAGTTTCAATGTTGGTTGGTCAAACAACTCTATTCAACAACAAACAGTACCAGAGTTTGACAGTCAAAATGATGGTTTGCCTTCACTAAATCAAGATTAATGAAGAAGAGAAAAAAAGAAATTATTGAAATTTTTTATGCGTTATGTTGTTTTGCTGTCTGATTTGGATTTTTTTTTTAACTGTTGATTAGTTATCATGTAATCTGTCAGTAAGACTAATGTGTATGCAGTATGTTTTTATAATTTTAGTAGATCGAATCTGTCTTTTTTTTTTTGATAAAATGGATATATATATATATATATATATATATATATATATATATATATATATATATATATATATATATATATATATATATATATATATATATATATATATATATATATATATATATATATATATATATATATATATATATATAAACTAAGAAGGGTTACAACGAGAAGAAGCATTGCATGTGGCAGTGGCAAGAGTATTATAGTTATTACAAAACATACTACAGTATAACCTCGATAAATTAATACTCGATAAATTAATAACCTCGCTAAAATAATAATTTTCTTTGGTCCCGAGTCGGGATCAACGTGGTAAATTAATAATTCGCTAAATTTATAAGATAATACAAAAAAAAATCATATAGGTCCCATTTGATATATAAATTAATAATTCATCTGTATCTAAATATTTCATACATAATACATAAGTAAACTAAACAGGTTTCTGAAAATATGAATCTAATGTTGTTTGTTTTTTCTTGAAATCAATATCACCTTGAATCTCATCTCTAACCCTTCTTACTGCATTAAGAATATCAGGTGTAGTCTTCTCATATTGCAAAAGGAAGTGATGTAAGGTGATTGTTGCTTTCAGAGCATCTTTGCGCGAAACTTGTTCTAATTCCACACTATCATCTTCCACTTCATCTTTTTTATGTGTTTCCATAAGACTCTCAATTATTTGTTCATCCGTAGGTAGCTCAAAACTCGTATCATTTTCTCCCGGATAATTCAAAACATCTTCAGCATTCATTGCATTTCGATACTTCAATCCATTGATTAGATTCTGCAATTGTTGTAAGCCATCATTATTCAACTGTTCTTGATTTTTCGAGGATTCATCATCTAACAACCTAAGTTTACAATGCTTAAAACAATTTGCAATTGTACTTGAGTTGACATCCATTTTCCATGCCGAGATTGCAAGATTCATTGCATCTAAAACATTAATTTTTTCTGGATTTGAGATCCCAATTTCATAACCCTCCAAAAGATTTCGATAAAATCGCCTACGATAATGCATCTTAAAAGCTCTTATGATCCCTGCATCACAAGGCTGAATCTTTGATGTTGTGTTAGGTGGTAAAAAAAATAATTCAACATTTCTCAAACCTTCGACATTTTTTGGATGAGCAGGACAATTATCAACAATTAAAAGAATTTTCCTGCCGTCCATTTTTGCATCAAGTTGTTGAACATATTCTTGGAATAGAATCCCAGTCATCCATGCTCTTTTATTGGCTCGATATTCACAATCCATGCTTCCCAAATTCACATTCTTGAAACAATGTGGTTTTAAATACTTCTCAATGATTCATAAAGAAATTTTCTCAGAACCATCCTCATTACAGCAAATAACAACTGTAAGTCTTTCTTTATCTTGTTTCTTACCTTCAAGTTGCTTCGTTGCAAGAGAATGATCTGGTTGTAGCCTAAAGAACAATTCAGTTTCATCCATATTGAAAACATCTTTCTTAGCAAACTGATCAAGTTTCTCTCCGATGGATTGTAAATTGCTCTCCATGGCCTCCATATTAACTGATCCACTTTCTCCAAAACGACGATATTACTTGATACCATGTCTTGATTTGAAACGCTCTAACCAGCCTTGAGAAAAATGAAAATCAGGTGTATCGATGGGATACATCTTTTTTAGAAGCTCTTTTCCCTTCGTTACAATTAGTTCCCCATTCATATTAACACGCTCTTGGTAATGAATAAACCACTCGAACAGAGCCTTCTCTAATTCTGAAAATTTAGCAGCTTTATGTCTTTTAGCCTCATCTTTTGAAATGTCGGCTGCTGATAGATACTCTGCTGACCTCTTGATCGTGTTTGATATTGTGGCTTGACTCACTTGCAAATTAAACTTCTCTAACACCCATTGTTGCAATTGCTTTTGAGTGCATGCTAGATTTTGTTGTTTATACTCACACAGTTCTCTACGTATACCATTAGTCATGGTTGATTTTTTAACACCTTTGAGATGAGAAGCCATTTTTTTTGTTTTTTGATTTGAAGACTTGCATAATACATCTATTTATATAGTAACTTAGTTAATGTATGTACGTGTAACTACATTAATAATTGAGTGGATTTATACATTTTAATGAATGTAGCATGTAACTATATTAATAATTAAGTAGATTTATATATTTTATTAAGATATACATAGAATATTGAAAATGTATCAGCAAAAATACATGAATTTGGTTAAGTATGCATAATTAATAGTCAATGTAGAAATTAGTTTTCACGTACACCTAGGTACATTCATAATATGGACCCAAAAAGTATATAATTTATAAATTAATAATTATTAATTTATACGATTAATTAATACCTCGCTAAATTAATAAAATTTGACGGTCCCAACAGTATTAATTTATCGAGGTTATACTGTACTTATACTAGGCTCAACATTAAGGGGTACATACAAACTAGTACTTACAGATTCATTCCTAAAACATAGAAGCATATGAAACGTAGACCAGGTAATTATTCTACTATATAGGACTCCACTAGCATCCCGTTGGAGTTGGACTGCAACTTCAACTGGTGGAGATAACAAAATATGACCATTGCCCGGATGTGGTAGACGTGAACCCATTCTTGACAAGATGTCGGCAACTTGGTTTATTCACGAAAATTATGTTGTACCACTGAATTTTCCATGCTCTCCAACATTAACCTTGATCATAGCATGCTGTTCCTAGGGTCTGTATCTTGCGAGTAACACTGACAATGTTCGTATGCCAAAGAAGAAGAATACCACCTGAACGACCCATAGCAGGGACTTCCCAATAATCATCAAAATCAAATTCGTACATGAGACCCAGATGATCAGATAACTTAGTTTCCAGAAGGGCAGGAAAACACGGATTGTAAGAGTTAAGGAGATCCCTAAAATTCCTTCGAAAGTTCTCATTATTTGCTCCTCTAGTATTCCAGACTATGAAACACGTGGCTTGATTCATGGAAGAAAAAAAGTTGAGAAAAGGTTGTGAACTTTCACCAGCCTAAAACTGACTACAACGAAGAGTTAAAGTCATCACAACTGCAAATTTCGCTAAGGCACTGTTTATGGCAGGCTGTAGATCGAACGAACTCTTGAGAAGGGAGACTGGGCACAAGTGAATGTACTTCTTGTCCTCATCTTCGAAAAAGATCATGAGAGCTGTGTTTTTGAGATTTTCGTGAAGGACTTCCTCCTCACTACCGCAGTCTCTAGCTCGCCTGGAACCGGAGCCCGTGTTGGGAAGAGAGAGTCCAGGTTTACAAACTGACCTTGTTGCAGTAGGATTGGGTTCCAAAGGAAGAAAAGTGGGTTGGCCTTAACTATCTCCTGCGGAGTAAAGAACAAAGTCCGAGCAATTTCGTTCATGTTGGAAAATTGATTGAGGAGATGTTGGAGGTTCCACAGAGATCGCATCGTGTGGGTGAACTGAGAAGTTGAGGATTGTACTAATGAATTCATAGCGTTGGAATGCCATATCTGGTTTACGATATATTCGATGGCCTTTTTCATTCCTTCCGAGCTGAGCTGAGCCAGGAAGTTTTGATTTTGGAGAATGACAAGAGTTTCCACGTCGTTGATATTCATTGAGAAGAGGGCTGCATAACTTTGAAGGGTTTATTCGATCCAAGTTAGTGGTTGGTGTGATGGATGGACTGGTTGAGTCGCATATAGTAATGGATGTAGAGTCGTTTGAGGAGGAAATGGAGGAGAATTGTTCATGTTGGACGATAGGAATGGACGAGAGAGTGGAGAAAGGCGAACCCATAGACGTATTGGTAGGACTATAAACTTGTTGTTCATTGATGGAGTTCGCTTTGGTATTTAATTAACAGTGGAGGGGTGTGATAGTAAAAGTGATGGTGGGTGAGTTAATTCAAGGAGTGTAGCAGATGTAGAAAGATTACAATGATTATAAGAATTTAAAGAAGGGAGATCAATAGGAAGATTTTGCATGTCATGCATGTTACCATGGATGGACAAGTGTCCTGGTAAAAGTCTTTTTTTGTCGTTAAGTTAGGGAAAGGGGGTAGGGACTATTGACAGCTTAGCCATAAAAAAATCTAGTGGAATTGTAAAATTAGAAGAGTAAATATTAGGATTTTGTTGTGGGCCGTCCACATTAGAAAGAGGCAAAAGTGTGTCAAAAATTTGGTATTGAAGTCCACAAGTAATTTTATTTGCAAAAAAGTAGGGTCAGAATTTTTTACACCAAAGAGGCCTACAGCTTAGTTGGTAGGAAGAATCAGGTCTGACAAAGTAGGAACAGAGCAATTGTTATGCAATTAAGCAGAAAATTCAGTCAAAACATTGAATTTATTAGAGCTAGAAAGAGCAATTTGGGTCCCATACCAGGTCTAGATCGCTTATTATTAAGAGTATTTTTAGTATTAGCAGGGATATGCTCAGTAGTAGTATTAACAGTGAAAGTACCATGAGTTTTCGTAGGTTGCTTGGGTGCAGCAGCAAATTTAAAAAGGGGAAAAGAAGAAGTACCTGATGATAGTGGTGAACTATTGTTTTCCTGGGCAGCCTTAGACACTGATTTGCGTGAATCAGCCTTGGCAGTTGAATTTGCAGCAAAATCTTTGCCCATATTGTTTTTTTCCTCCGCAAAGGAAATTTCACTGTGTGCCATTCTTGAGACGAGTCGTGGATAGATGTCCGAGATGCAGAAGATGATTGGGAGGTGGGACTCTCTGGAGAAGAGGTTTTTGACGTGGACAGTTCTTAGGAACATAGCCAAAACGACCACAATTAGTACACAAAAAACCATTGCCTTCATACAAGATGATTGACAAACTGACACATGAATGTAACATGTTACTTGAGTTAGTCCACACATAGGAAAACAGATTTCTAATTTCCACGCATAAGAAAACAGATTTCTAATTTCACTGATAGATGCAGACAAGATTGCTTAAAGATAAGAACGAATAAGAAAGCCTAATTCTGATATACTCAAGCTACTGATCATGTGGGGAATATAACAAGTTGAATTTGATTCAAACACTTAATGATAAAGGAAAACAATTTGAGTTGAAAAAGGATTCCTATGTGAAGGAGTTTCACTTCTGAGTATATCTTGAAGAGTCCTATGCGTTGGAGGAGAAAGATTCTGATAAATAAGCATGTGTTGATTTAAAAGAGTTGGAATTTTACAACAACACTAAGGAGATAAGAGTTGGAATTAAAGAAAAAGTCTCACTTGAAGTAGAACTCTATGTAATGAGAGTTTTGATTAAATGAGGAGTATAAAATAAAGAATAACTCTTTGGAGAGCTGTGCTTAAATAGAAGATGCATCATTCAGAGTAATTCGCGCACTTAAAAAGCAGAAAAGCACAATCGACTTTACAAAGTGCTACTCAATCACTGAAGAAACACGTTGAAGAACCTGGTCCTCAGTACAAAATCCAGCTAAGAGTTTTAGCATTGATTTTTAGAGTTGTTCATTGTGTTTGAACTATTGATGTAATATTAGTTTCAGTGTGTTATAAACTGAACTAGGAGCTAGTCTTCGAGTTGGGAAACTCAGAGACTTTGGGAACGCATACCTTAGGAGGTGTGTGTAGTTAGGAATTAGAGTTTATAATTCCTAGTTGTTGAGTTATAAGGATTAGAGTTTATAATTCCTATTTGTTGGTTACAAGAGTTTTGTAATCCGTTGTTGTTGAGGCTCAGAGTTATTTACTGAAATTGGGGTTAAATCCTGTAGAGGTGCAGGTTGTGGTTTTTTACACCTTTTGAGCCGGGTGTTTTCCACGTAAAAATCTACTGTGTTCTTTACTTTTTGTTTTACTGCTTCCGTGGAACACGTCAGGCAACCCGTTCCATCAATAGGCAACAATTAGGCGAAAATAAGATAATCAGTAGGGCACGAATTCTTAACATACTTGGATGCTGCTAAGGATCGGCTCATTCATGGGTATTTGAATACAGAGACGTGCATAATGCCCACGTAGAGTAGAGCTGGTGCAAGCGTCAACTTTGAGAAGCTTACCAATTCCATTACCGATTCTTTTTAAGAGACAAACATCATAAAATTTCGTTGGTAGATGGGGAAGACGCACCCAGGCAGCGAAGCAAGTTACTTTCTCATTCTGAGGGACGAAATTAGATTCCCAATTTTTAATGGACAAGTAATGTCTATTAATGAACCAAGGTCCATTTTGTAGAACATGAGAAATACTTTCTAGTTGTGAAAATTTAGCGATTTAGAAATCCAAACTCAGATCGATTAAAGAAAAGTTTTCACTAACTTTTCACTATGTGACAAGCTTTTCACGAAGGTATTGGTGAGTTATTTTTTTCCCCAAGAGCTTAATGATTAAAGAATGCTTCCAAGGGGAGCATAGTCTTGTAGTTTCTCCTTTGGAGAGAAAAATACATTTAGTCCATTGGTAACCACTTCCTCTTCCTCATTTAAAGTCTCTTTGGACTAGAAGTCTCATTCATATCTGCACAGTTATTCATTAGCATGTCTGTCACTAATTTCGAGGCCAACAATTTGGACTTAAATGAGAAAGACAAAGTATCTAGTGGTTCATGAGGAATGTGTGAAGTTGTATTTTCTTAATTTTGCGGTAGTTGTTTTTTCAGCATTGTTGCGGGGTGGAGGTGGGGGTGCTCGAATCTGTCATGTAATATATTTTTCAATTTTAATTCGAATAAAATTAATTTCTATGTAGTAATTACTATTAATTTTACTTCATCTAAGTAATTATTTATTATTCATTTTTATTACAACTTTTAATTTTTGTAAACTATTTTTTGTTAGCTATATTTTTTAAATTCATAATTTAAAATTAAAAATATCAATATTTAACACTACGAAAAAAAATTAATTACATAAAAATATTCGTAGAATTGAATTTATCTATTATATAAATATTTTCTTAGAATATAATTTATCCATTATTTTCTTTAATACTCCCGTTGTCTTAAAAATGGTTGTCCGTTTTGATTTCTACGCTTGAAAAATTATCTCTTTTAGCTCCAAACTCAAAAGAAGAAATATTCTATTTATAAAATAAAAATCTCTCTGTAAAGAGTTAGCAAAAAATTATTTTAAAATAAAATATGAGGGATAGAATTTAATAAGGAAAGACATTCAGGTAAGTTTTAACAAATCACCTCTTCGCTTGATTTTTCTGACAAAATTAATCTTTATCTTTCTTTATTACATATTTTTTATTATTATTTGTCATGATTAAAAATAAAATTCAACACATTATAAATTAAAATGGCTTAAAACTATTTTTAATTTTATTTTCAAAGATACAAAAATAGAAATGTTGAAAATATAAATGATAATTCATCTCCACATGTAATATTGTAGATAAAACTTTATTATCTTGAGATTAGTTGTAATTTAATTTGAACACATACTAAAGTTGTTTTCAATCTCGCTGAATAATTGATTCTCAAATTATTTGATGGGATCGAAATAACATAGCATCTTGTGAAGTTGACAATGCAAATCACAACGATATAAATCAAACGATAATTTTTTATTATTATTAAAAATGCATAATCTTTAATATGAACTAGTCAAGTAACTTATATTATTATCTGCATAATCGTTAATATGAACTTGCATACTAAAGTTGTCTTTAACCTCGCTGAATGATTGACTAAAATTATTTGATGGGATTGAAATAACATATTATCATGTGAAGTTAATAATGCAAATCACAGCAATAACAAACAATAAAGAAAAGTTTACTAAAAATGCATAATCTTTAATATGAACTAGTTTAGTGACTTATATTATTACAAAATTAATACTTCATCTTTCTTAATTTTTGTGACATTTCTTACTTCTAAAAAGTCAAACCATTTAAGTTTGACTGTGATTTAGCCACGAAATCTTAAATTTTTTAAAATAAAATTTATAAAGTTGAAACTACATAAATAAATATTATATTTAAAAGATATACGAAAAATTAAAGTTAAAAATAAAGTTGTTAAAATCTCAAAATCCAAAAAATACCACACAAATTATGAGAAGACATTAAAAATGTAAAATGTATTGGGAGAATTATTCTCTAAAAGTGCTTAAAATCAATCAATTTAAAATTATTGTTAGAACATCTCCAACCACACTATATTATGAAAGTTCCTGAGCTCTGATACCATCTAACAAGATCGAACAGGCAGACGGTAATTCGCATGGCCTATCAGACCCATTAAATACTATTGGAAAACCTAGTCGGAAAATCAACTGAGGCACCAACTGAAATATGAGAGAATTTCAAATAACTTATTGACTGTATGGAGAAATAAATTTTTTTACCCGAACAAAGGGCTTGTTAGAAGTTTAATACATACTTATGATGAGCCCATGTGCAGCATTTCTAACCGTGAGAAAGACGCCCTTTTCTTTATCTTTAACAGGCTTAACATTCAAGGCTTGGTAGACGTAGTCACTAAGACAAAGCCACCATAAGCAGTACTAATTTCGATTATACCAACCATTTCGAAACCAAGTCAAGAAACTATACAAAAATTCCTTCATATTTTGATAGAGTCTAGATCTTTCATAGTCACTATGTAAGAGAAGTTAGATCTCTAGCATAGATATGAAAAGTTTAGCCGGACATAGTTACAGCTGGAGCGGGAAAGCAAGTATCTTCAGAAAAAGAGAAGTAAATACCTTATAACAATGGCTATCAGCCTTCTTTTATTCAACCCTTGAAATATTTTACAGAAGAAAGAAAAGAGGTAGGAGACCAAACTGACGCAGAGAGAAAAGGAAAAACAAGAAATGAACATTTTTCTCTTGACCTTCCCTAATACTTGAAGGTCCTATATATAGAACAAAAAGAATCTATACATAGTACTTACGGGTCCCACATCCGGGTTCCTATGTACATTGGATCTACTGTGTAAAAAGATGGTTTCTCATCCGTTTTGGTCTTATCTAAACATTTTTTCCTTTTTTTAGTTGTCGGAACAATTCCTTTGTTTTGGTAATAGCTTGCTCGTTCAGACTATCTTCTGAATTAATTGGCTGAGAGTCTTGAATATCTTCTGCAATATCATCACCGGTGATGCTCTTCAATGGAGTATCGAAATATTGTTCGACAGTTTTTATCAAATTTTTTCGAACTTCTTCTAAATATTGTTCTATCATTGCCATTCTATCTCCATCACAAACATAAATTCTTCTAGAGATATGTTTTAATGATTTGTCTTCCACAATATTTTTCTGAGGAGTGGTTGCATGTTCTTGAATCTTATTAACAATACTATCCAGGAGTTCTTGCCCATTCAATTTTTTAGTGCTGGGTCCTTGCGCATCAGCTTGTCCCAAAAATTATTATAGAATGTCCTATACAAGCAAGGGATTTGTTCTTTTATAAATCCAGTTCAATATTTCATTTATGAATCCATGAAATTGAGAATTCTATAAAAAAAAAGTACATTTGATCTATTTTGTCTAAATTACAGACATGGTCTAAGTGGTATAACTCAGTCAAGAATGGGGATACTTTTGTCCATATTTTGTATAATTTCAAAAATGGATCTGGTAATATCTGAATAGTTGGGCCATGATATGACCACTAATGAACAAACCAATTAGGAAGTGGTTCGTCAAAATTCTTCTCACATATTTTAATAAATCATGTGTGTTTACACTTATTGTTATTATAATATAATGTTTTGGTGAAGGCTTGAATATAGTCCCAATATGAGAAGTTAATCTTGGAACCTTTCAGCAGTATCTGCCTTTCTGTCATTGAGGTCGTACCTCAATCTTCAAGAGTAATAATATTTTTTATCATAATTTTTGAGAACCCATGCACCTCTGGTTCTCCATCATAGGCCTGAAAGTGTTCATTCTTTGCACTTCCAGTAGATAATGGGATAGTTTCATAATATGTTTGAGTTTTATATGACTCTTCTGCAAAATAAAGGTTAGAAATTAAATATTTGTGGAGTATCTTTCACGATTCATTTTGTTTCTGAATTTCAGAATTTTCAACGAGAACTATTAGCTCTCTATTGTTAATTTGTTCATGAGGTTTGCTATCAGTGTTTTCTTTTGCAATATTAGCTAATGTATCTGCTTGTTTTGTAATTAGATATGACTTCAATTGTTCATATAATGGATGATCCTCCAAAATATCTTATAGATGAATCGATTATGAAGATGAAGATTCGCCTATCTGCGAAATCTTAGAATTTATCAAACTCGTATTTCCCCTTTGTATTACTGAGGCATTAGATGATAACGCATATGATGATGCCTGGGGCTGTGATGATGAGGGGGCGGATCTTCCCCCAGAGGAGTATCTTCCTCTGCCTCTGCCTTTTTCTCTGGCCATTTGTCAGAGCGGATCTATAGCCATGCTGCACATAATAGATTAGTCAGATAAATCAATATCATACCATTCTATTTCATCTCTAATTTCTTCATAATTATAGACAGCAAATTCGTCTTCTATTATTGCATGGATGATTTTCTCAATTATAAAAATATGCATATCTGTGTTTAAAGAAAGTACCTTTATAATAGTGATTATCATTTTTAGGAAGGAAATGAGTGTAAAAATTCATTTTTCACTTAAGAATTCTCAGGATAAAAAATCAGGCAAGAAATTATCAATTCCTTTCTTATATTGAATTTCAAAATAAAAAAGGGCTAATTGAGCCTGCCATCTTACAAATATCAATTTTGAAGCATCATGTTTAAAATATGTGTCAAACATATACTTCACAGATTGAGCATCTGTTTTAATAAAATATTTTTGATTATATAAATCATCTTGAAATTTAAGAACACATTTAACAATGATTAACATTTCATGTGCAACTGTTGCATATTTCTTTTGACTTTCAGTCCATTTTTCAAAATGAAATCATATCAATCGTTCAGTATTATTATGGAGATTAACTTGTTTAAGTATTCCACCATAACTAAGGGGCTTAAATCTCTTTACAGATTTTCATAGAATGGGGATATATAATTTAGGCTTTCCAAGAATCATTGCAATTGAGTTTTATCAGTGATAACATCCAAAAATTTATCAGAAAAATTAATAGAACGCTGAATAGGGATTATCTTCCCTCGACAAATATTATGATCTAAAAATCGAATATTTATTTGAAATAAACTCATTTTTGATTTAGATATGATCAAATTATTTTGTATTACAATCTTTTTAAACACATCAAGATGTTTAAAATGCAATTCAAATTTTTTAGAAACACAAGAATATCATCAATTTAAACAATAATAAAATTCATATATGAATTAAAAATGTCATTCAATATCTTCTGAAATTCAGAATAGACATTTTTTAATCCAAAATGCATCACATTCCATTCAAATTGTCCGAATAGGACATTAAAAGCAGTTTTATAAGTGTGCTCTTTGAATATCTGAATTTGCCAATAACCAGATTTTAAATCAAATTTTGAGAATATATTGGCATCATATAATCTGAACAATAAATCTTTTTTATTTGGAATAGAGTATCTAATCCATTTTAAACATTTATTAAGAGGCTTATAATTTATCACTAACCTCGATGTACCACGTTCCTTTTTAGCAGCATTATTCACATAAAATGCAATGCAAGATCATGGTGATTTTGAATTTTATCAAACCCTTTTGTAAGAGACAATCAATTTCTTTTTTACAGAATTCTGCTAACTCTGCATTCATGTAACAGAGTCTTGATTTCATTAGAATGTTATCCTCGCAGAAATCATTTTCATATGGAAGAGTTACAATATGCTATTTTTGATCCCAAAAAGTATTGGGGTGATCAGCATAAATATCAACAATCATTTGTTTGGAGATTATTTTCATTTTCTCCTGAATCTTTGCAGTTTTTATGGTATCACCAATATTCATGCTAAGCATTTCAAGTTGTAAAAAGTTAACATGCCGTTGCTTTATTTCAATCAAAGCATTTATATCCCTAGTTACAGGATCTGCATAAAAAAGGTAGGATATCTCCTGATTTTTATAAGTAGCAGTAAATCCTTTAGCATCAATATGAGGGTAAGGATAAATTGCATTTATAAAAGGTGTTCCAAGTATAATTGGGGGATATAATTGATTTTAACTAAAAAGAAGAAATGTGGAATGCAAATCTTATTTCGGCAAATATGTGCATTAAGCAGTTTATAATTAATATCAAGAGCATGACCAGATGCAGACTTAACAATATGTGTAGTCTTATGAAAATATCTAATTGAAATCAAACCTTCTTTAATGCAACTGACATCTACACCACTATCAATCATGTCAATATTAGTTACAGAAAAATCATTATCAATTAATATAGTACAACTAATATACCATTGATGGGTTGTAACAATTTGCATCATTCCCCTAAAATAATTATTTTTTACATCAAGATCACTATCATCGTCCTTCTTTCCTGGCATTTTTTTCTTTCCTTTGAAACTGGAAGAAACATTATTGTGAGAAGTATCTTTCTCAATCTTTGTAATGCTATGATCACAGATCATTTGATTTTGTTTTAGAGATATGATTTCATTTTTTAGGTTATCAACCTCAATTTTTAAATCATTAAGATGTATCTTTACCAGGTAGTTAACTTATAGAAAGTCTTCTGTTTACCTCAGATAAAGAATAAGGCATGCAATAATCAATATCAGTACTTCGAGCAACATGAGGGCTATCAACAATTTTTAAAGTACTATGAGTGCTATCAGCAGGTTTTTTAGTAGAAAAGTTAATAATTTTTTCAGGAAGCTTTTCATCATAAACTTCTTTTAATAATTCAAGAACGCTATCAGTAGTAAGTGTTTAAACATTTAAATCTAAATCTTCAAATTGTGATTCTAATTTATAAAAAGTATCATCATAAGTGCAAGTATCACTATTGCAATCAACACAAGTATTTCTTTTAACATTTACACGATCGCTATCTGATAAATAAAGAAATTCACATCATCTTCAAATTCAGAATCATAATTATAATCATATTCAGACCCAGAAGTGTATGATAAATCATATACCTGATCATGAATATCATCAGCAAAACCTAAAGACTTAAGCTTTTGGAGCTTGCAATTAGGAGTAATATACCCTAAGTTACCACATATGTAACACTTAAGAATTATCAGACTTAGGATATCTTCGATCCTTCGAAGTAGAAGAAGAAGTTGTCCACAAAAATCTCCTAATTGGGACTTTTCTCTAAGCTTATCAAGCTTAATTTGTCTAAACAGTTTCAACTCATTACACAAGTTTAAACCTTCCTGAGTATAGGCTGTTATTTGCTGACCATAGGTATATTTATCTCAAGGTATTTCACCATAGAAACCTCTAAGTCCCTTTCTAACCCTTTTCGCAAAAAGATGAGGAAGACCATCTATGAACTTAGCCTTCCAATGTTCATATTTATTTTTGGACAAATCCAAGACCCTACTTAAAAAGGTGTCTTTATACCACCTAAATTCTCCTAATGTCTTACATCTTAAACCATTTAAGAGGGTACAAGTATTTTCATACTGATTGGTAAATCAACCCTCAAAATATTGCAATATAGTAAGTATAAGGGTATAAACAACATCTTTCCTACCCGCAGGTAATTCTCTTCCTAGGTTATCAACATCAGGAGTGGAATTCTTGGCTTCAAATATATTTTTTCTATCGTTATCAGTCAAGAAATTATCCCCTCAGCCACGAAGTTGGCTTGTAAATCCAGCAACAATTATTTTACATATGACTGCATCCGTACCTTTTTAATGATTCTCGGCAGACGCCGTAGCTTTCGCTATTATAGAATACATTAACATATGATGAAAAAGGACAAATAGTTATCTTTCAGACAAATCATCCAAGTTTCATTCATAAATTACATCTCCGCTATAAGACGTATTAGTTTGGTTTTAATCCCTTGCTTCTATCAGCACATCTTGAGGAGTTGGATGCGGATAATAATTAGAAGTCATACAGGGTATATCAACATATCTTTGTCCTGGTTGTTTCTTAAACAAACCTCTAAGATTATTGAGCTCTGAGTGAATTTCATTACCCATATTGAAGTAGATTCCATGCTATCAACAAAGGCGTCAGTTAAATCAATGGGTTTAATATTGAAGCTGAAAAACTTCTTATCAAGCAATTTTTTCAATTCTTCTATGTGAGACCATTTTTCAAATCCCTCAATATCTAAAGGTCTCTGAATACAGGGCTTAGTTGTCAAATCTGCTATCTTACTTTTTGAAGTGGAAGCAATATCGGATTACTTTAGACTAACACTAAGCTTTTTTACCATCTCAACTAATTCATCAAGTTTTTTTATCAAGAGAAGAAATATGTTCTTCCAAAACTTTCACATATAAACTCAAATAATTATTTTGAGCAATCAAATTATTTATTTTTGCAACAGTTACTTTACCAATTTCATTATCAATGAATTTTTTGAATGCAGAAAACTTAATACCAATATCATTAAGCAATATAAAAGGTTATTGACGAGGGTAAACAGTTTGAAGAATATTACCACTCGCATCTTGATAAGATCTTTCTAAAATCTTAATATATAACGACAAATATATGGTTACAAACCACGGCACAAAGCACACAATCTAATTATGCAATGCACACATCTCATAAAATTCTTCAGAAACATTATTTAACTTATCTGGACTATAAGTCTCAAAGAACCAAATTCTAAATCGATTTCATTTTTAATCAAAAAATTCTTTTTTAATATAACTCCTTGCCTGGGAACCAGGACTAAAATCAATTTGATGAGGAATCATATTAAACACTATTAACATCAAACTCTATTTTAGAAAAAGTTGGGTTATCCCTATCAGAGATGTTATCTCTATCCTAAATAATATTGATTTTAGGATTAATTTTAATCTTTTCTCCAAAACTAGTAGATGCAGGTATAGATGCAGAATCAATAGTATGCAAAGATGTTGCACGATTCTTAACCGGATCATAAATTGATTCAATTGGAGATATATGATGTAGAGCAGGCAATGACTTAGGCGTAGAAAAGGAATGTCAGTTATAAACTGTGGACTTGTTATCAAATTGAAGACAAATTCTTTCATCTGGATTTTGAGTTACATGAGATAACTCAGAATAGGTCACATCATTCGTGACTTAATTCGGGGAAATAACGAAATTTAAGATTCATATTTTGGAAAATTCAATTTCATCCCATTTTATAGGTCTCCTTGTGGTGACCTTGGATCTTGCAAAGCTTGTTTCGATCAATAAGGTCTTCTTTGATGCCTTATCTATCAGTTTGCATCGTGAGTTCAGAGTAGACAACAATTTGTAATAAATTCTATAAGAAAGACAAATTAACTCAGAACCAGGGGCATAATTATAACCATGATTCTTTATATTCAGAATCAAAGAATCAAGAATATTCACATCAAACAAAGATAATTATAAATTTGATTGTGTGTTAAAATATACTAGACCATTGGCTACAGTGGATTCAATTGAACCCATAAGAGACTGTCTGAAATTTAAATTTATAACATCTCGAAGTGCAGCTAGAAATGTCTCTGATAACCCTTTAAGAGTCTCTAAAAGTACTTAAAATTAAATCAATTTAAATTTATTTTTAATACATCTACAACCACACTATATTTATATCTCTCAATATAGAGATTCTCTACATTTAGAGGAAACACCAACTCCAAGCAACAACTCTATTTTTCACTTCAAAAAATAATCTTCTTCTCTCTTTAATATTATATTTTAGTTTTATAAAGTAGTTTATATATATATATATATATAAACTCACTCTATAGAATTTATATTCTTTTAATTACTTGTTTGGCACGTGGATTTTTCATTGTTGTGATAGTTATTTTTATTATACGACTATAAATTATAATAGAATTAACTTATATTTTAAATAAAAATACCATACAAGAAATTAAATTAATAAATTATAAATTAATATAAATTTAAAATAATATAACAAAGATATTATATTAAAAAATATTTACAAATGTCATGGACTTAATTATTAGTTTTTATAATTTATAATATAAATTAAAAAAATTATATAATATAAATAATAATATAATATTACAAAATAAAATAGAAAAATTGAATAATGTACATTCAAATGTAAAAATACTAGATACCCGGGCAGTTTGGCAACACTAATATGTAAATGAGATCCAACTTTGAAAAAGATTATTTTCTACTTGTTTTAATTATTTAGTCTATGAGTAAAAGAAAAAAAAATAGTAAAATGAACCGATGTTAACATAATATATACATTTAGTGTCACGACCCGAGCCTAGGCCCTAGCCGTGACGAGCATCCCGAACCATAAAGGCCCGGAACACCCATTCCCTGTCTGGTTATCATGCACAACAGTCATACTCATAATAAAATGTGGAATTGGAACTGAGTACGGAAAACATGGTCAAGTTCTGCAACATTTCTGAATAATATTATCTGACATCAGTCTGCGAAATCTCTACTTAGAATATAAACATTTATCTGAAAATAAACTGGGACAAGGCCCCCAGTAGACCAAAACATAATATATAAGATAATGTCTGACATAAATAGGCCTTCCGAATAATAGAAGGCTCACCACGGTGAGATCAAGTCTGCAAGCCCGAGAATGTCTACTGAGTAGCTGGACCCCTAGACTGTGCCTCAAAACCTGGAAGGAGGAGGGGGGGGGGGGGGTCAGCACAAAAGTACTGGCACGCGAAGCACTCCAAAAAATAGTATAATGGAACATACATACATATATATAAGTGAAAGCAATTTTTCATCAAGACATCCTGTATAAAACTGTTTCTGAAAAATACATGGGCACTTTCTGAAAACATGCAACCTGTCTATTCATTTCAAATCATGATCTGTGTTTTACTTTTGAGTTAGGTGGTGTTCCCCTACAAGTCTGAATATTCCACGGGCTGTATGGAATCCGCCATTGACTCGGCGTGGAAGCCCCCAACCCGAGTGTGCCGCAAGGGTTGGAGTGTCTGAGTCTGATACGCCACAGGACATTTAAGTCAGCGCATAATAATATACCCGGGTCGGCAAACCACGGTTTTAGGCAAGAGTTTTCTGAACTCAAGCCCTCTTCGGGGGACCACCTAACATCTCTGTATGCCCATTTTTAACCTTTTCTGTACATGCAACATTCTGAATGTCTAAAATCATGAAAGTCTGATAAACGTCTGATTTCTGAACTAGTCTGAAAAGTCTGTTAGTCTGAGTCTGATATGACATTTATCTGAGTTGGTATCGTCATACCAAGACCTGCAGGTTCTATTTCTGAGCCATAATGCATTAAGCATGATCTTTCATAAAAGTGTAGTTTCAGACCACCCAAACATGTAATTTGCATAAAAGAGTTCATGTTCCGAAACTCAAGTCAAAACCATGCAAAAACTTTCATCAAACATATGGTGGTCATGTGCTTTTGGCAAAACCATGCAGTCTTGCATTATATGTATATTCAACATTTACAACCCTCTCATTCATGTTCAAAATCGTATTCGAAACATAGCAAAGCCAAAGCATTTCATATCATGATTTTTCAAGACTTATTTCAAAACAATCTATATCATATGAAACATGGAAAAATTTCATCAAGAGAGGAATTTCATGTAAATCATGCTCTCAATTCATATATGTATAAAAACTGTCAAATCGCTTTGGAGATGGTCAAAAGACCAAAACAATGATGTTAAAACATCTTATACATAAATATATATACATAATTTAAAAACCCCATTCTAAAACATGATTTTGGCTATGCCCATGAGAATTTAGGAAAAACCCCGCGTACCTTGTTCTCCACGAATTTTGGGTGTCTATCAAAGCCTACGTCGAGAGGATTCCAAATCTGAAATTATCTTCCAAATTCAACGGTTGAATCTTGAGTTATTTGGGATTTTTTTTGTTTGAAACCTAATGGTGTTCTTGAGAGGATTTGAGAAAAAATGATGTATTTTGCTGAATTTGGTCTGAATCAGGTGTTATAAACGAAATTGGGTAAGTGAAATGACTAAAATACCCCTAAGAAAACAAGAAAAGTCGAAACTATCCCTCAGTTGACAAACTGACAGGCTGAAGTAAAACGGATGTAACTCCTTACTCAGATATTGGATTTGGCTGAAACCAGTTGCATTGGAAAGAGGACTCAAATATATTTTGTTTGATATATAATAGCTCACACAGTTCATTATATACAGGAAGATATGATTGTTTCAAGTTGACCCTGAAATGCTACAAAAAAAAAACTGGGCAACAGGCTATGCGTTTTGCTACTGTTTTGAAATCCAAACGCAGCCTTATGCATTCCGAAAAATTCCAAAACTTATCCGAGATGTACTATGAGATTGCCCGATCGTAACGCAACTTGAAAATCTAAAAATGAAGGTCGGGAAGGTCGAGAAGTTGTATCCCGAAGGTTGCCAGCTAAGAATGAGTCTAATACATGCACGACTTTTACGGGGCGTTACATTATCCCCCCCTTGGGATCATTCGTCCCCGAATGATGACGCGGAACTAGTCACGCACGATTTTCAAACAGATTCATACATGGAAGGAAACATAAAGCAAGAATTGTACCTTCAAATTCGTCACTTGCTGATTCAAATAGGCTTGGGTATCTCGCTTTCATGTCATGCTCCGACTCCCAAGTTGCTTCTTCAACCTTCTAATTTCGCCATAACACTTTAACTGAAACTATCTCCTTACTCCTCAATTTTCGCACTTGTCGATCTAGGATTTCCACGGGCTCTTCTTCGTAAGACAAGGAATCACTCACCTTGATCTCATCAATGGGCACCACCAAAGAGTGATCTCCAATGCACTTCTTCAACATGGATATGTGGAATACTGGATGAACAGAACCCAAACTAGCAGGCAATTCCAATTCATACGCAACTCCACCTATTCTTCTTATAATCTGATACGGGCCTATATAGCGAGGGCTTAGCTTACCCTTCTTCCCGAAACGCATAACTCCCTTCATGGGAGAAACTTTGAGGAAGACCCAATCTCCAATCTCAAACTCTAACTCTCTTCTTCTGACGTCGGCATAGGATTTCTGACGACTCTGAGCTGTCTTAAGTCGTTCCCTAATGAGTTTCACATCTTCCATTGCCTGATGAACAAGATCAGGCCCATACATCTGCATCTCACCTACTTCATACCAGCCTATTGGAGACCTACATCTTCTACCATACAATGCCTCAAAAGGTGCCATCTTAATACTAGAGTGGAAGCTGTTGTTATAGGCAAACTCTATCAGTGGCAAGTGATCAACCCAACAACCTTTAAAGTCTATCACACAGGCCCTCAACATGTCCTCCAGGGTCTGGATGATGCGTTCAGCTTGCCCATCAGTCTGAGGGTGGAAAGCTGTACTTAAGTTCACCTGGGTACCTAAACCTTTCTGGAATGATCTCCAAAACTGAGAAGAAAACTGCGTACCTCGATCGGATATAATGGAGACAGGCGCTCCATGCAAACGGACAATATCCGAAATGAACAGCTTGGCATAATCTTCCCCCGAATAGTTAGTCCTGACAGGCAGAAAGTGAGCTGACTTGGTTAGCCTATCCACAATCACCCATATAGAGTCGTACTGATTTCGGGACTTCGGAAGTCCTGCAATAAAGTCCATATTGATCATTTCCCACTTCCACAAGGGTAACGCTATTTCTTGGGAAGTACCTCCTGGCCTCAAATGTTCTACTTTCACTTGTTGGCAATTCAAGCACTTAGAAACAAAGTTAGCCACATCTCGCTTCATATTGTTCCACCAAAACATAGATTTTAAATCATGGTACATCTTAGTAGAACCAGGATGAACAACATACCTCGAGGTGTGAGCTTCATCAAGAATTCTTTCTCGAAGCCCGTCGACATTTGGAACACATAATCTACCCTGAAACCTCAGAATGCCATCACCATCAATTTCAAAAGACATCACCTTCTGTTGACCCACATCTTTCTTGATTTGCATCAAGATGGAATCTTCAACCTGCTTCTCCTTCACTTCCGTACAAAGGGATGACTTAGCTAACTCATGAACAACCACACCTCCATCTTCAGAATCTAAAAGTCGCACTCCCAGATTCGCAAGGCGGTGAATATCCTTCACCATCTCCTTCTTTTCTTCTTCTACATGAGAAAGGCTGCCCATAGACAACCTGCTGAGGGCATCGGCTACAACATTTGCCTTGCCCGGATGGTAATGCAGGCTCATATCATAGTCTTTCAGGAGTTCCAACCACCGCCTCTGTCTGAGATTCAATTCTTTCTGCGAGAAAACATACTGCAGACTCTTGTGATCGGTGAAGATATCAACATGAACACCGTACAAGTAGTGCCGCCAAATCTTAAGGGCAAACACCACAGCCGCTAACTCTAAATCATGAGTAGGGTAGTTTCGCTCGTGCACCTTCAACTGCCTAGATGCATAAGCTACCACCTTACCATGTTGCATCAAAACGCAGCCAAGTCCCACACGGGATGCATCACAATAAACCACAAAACCATCAACACCCTCGGGAAGAGTCAAAACGGGGGCAGTGGTTAGTCTGTCTTTCAACTTCTCAAAACTATTTTCACATAAATCAGACCACACAAACTTTACCTTTTTCTGAGTCAATTTAGTGAGTGGAGCCGCTATGGATGAAAAACCCTCTACGAACCTTCTGTAATAACCTGCCAAACCCAAGAAGCTCCGAATATCGGTTGGAGTCGTGGGTCTGGGCCATTTCCTCACTGCCTCAACTTTCTGGGGGTCCACTCTAATCCCGTCACGGGACACAATATGCCCTAAGAATGCAATAGCATCTAACCAGAACTCACACTTGGAAAACTTGGCATATAACCGATGATCCTTAAGGGTCTGAAGAATGATTCGAAGGTGATCGGCATGATCCTCCTTACTCTTAGAATAAATCAGAATATCATCAATAAATACAATGACAAACGAGTCAAGAAACTGACGGAAAACTCTGTTCTTAAGATCCATGAAGGCTGCAGGGGCATTAGTTAACCCGAAGGACATGACAAGAAACTCATAGTGACCATATCGGGTTCGGAAAGCCGTCTTGGGAATGTCTGACTCCCGAACTTTCAACTGATGATAGCCCGAACGAAGGTCTATTTTTGAAAAACATCTAGCACCCTGAAGCTGGTCAAAAAGATCATCAATCCTAGGAAGAGGATATTTGTTTTTAACTGTGACCTTATTCAACTGACGGTAATCTATGCACATACGAAGGGAACCGTCTTTCTTACGCACGAAAAGTACAGGTGCACCCCAAGGAGATACACTGGGGCGTATAAATCCCTTATCTAGGAGGTCTGCTAGCTACTCTTTCAACTCTTTTAGCTCTGCGGGAGCCATTCTATATGGCGGAATAGAAATAGGGCGGGTATCTGGCAACACATCAATACCAAACTCTATCTCCCTATCAGGGGGTATCCCTGGGAGATCTTCGGGAAAGACTTCTGGAAATTCATTCACCACAGGGACAGACTGAAAAGGAGGATTTTCAACTTTGGAGTCCTGGACTCGAATAAGGTGATACAAACAACCCTTAGAAATAAGTTTTCGGGCTCTGAGATGAGATATAAAATGCCCTTTGGGTGCTAAAGAATGTCCCTCCCATTCTATCATTGGTTCATTCGGGAAAGAAAAGGTAACTCTACGGGTCCTACAATCCAAAATGGCATAGCATGAATGGAGCCAATCCATCCTTAAGATAGCATCAAATGCAACCATGTCCAACTCTATAAGGTCTGCCACCGTATCCCGACTACCAACAGTCACCACACAACCCCTATACACCCTTCTAGCAACAACAGAATCCCCTACCGGGGTAGAAACAGAAAAGGGTTCAGAAATCACACTGGGCTCAAACCCGAAACCAACAGCCACATAAGGAGTCACATAGGATAAGGTAGATCCGGGATCAAGTAACACACAGACATCACGGGAAAAGATTTGTAACGTACCGGTAACAACATCTGGGGAAGCTTCTGCCTCCTGGCGGTTGGTCAAGGCATATAATCGGTTGCGACTGTTCCCGACAGCTGATGTGGTGCCCTTCCGAGATGGGGGTGGCACTGTAGAATTGCCCTGAAACTTCGCACCACCAGCACTCCTCCTAGAAGATGGACAGTCCCTCTGAAAGTGGCCTGGCTGACCACATGAATAACATACAAGTGTGCCCAACTGACATTTCCCCAGATGATTCTTACCACACTTTTCACATCGCGGGTAAGTGCGATGCTGCTGAGCCACACTACCCTGCGACTGAGTATCTGATGCTCTAGATCCATGAGGAGTCTGATAGCTCTGAGTTTGTCTGTCTGCAGGGGGTCTGGGTGCTGGGGCGCTGGCTGCCGACTGCATATTATTCCAAAACCTCGTCTTCTTCGACCACTTATTTCCCCAATTACCACTCTGCGGCTGACTACGGTGCTGGTCTGCAGATTTGACTCTCTTGGCCTGCCTGTCCTTCTCTCTAGATTCAGCAATCTTTCTCTTCTTCTCTTCCACTTGCTGCATGTGGACTGTCAGTCTAGCAAAGTCTAACTCCCTATTCAACATTGCCCCCTGGCACTCAAGTATCAGGTTATCAGCAAGGCCGGATGCAAATTTCCTCATCCGGGCTCTCATATTGCTAGTCAATTCTGGTGCATAGCGGGCTAGTTGATTAAACTTCAAAGTGTACTCCTGTACACTCATACTGCCCTGCTTCAGGTTCATGAACTCTTCTGCTTTGGCCTCCCTAAACTCCAGAGGAAAGAATCTGTCAAGGAAAGCTTCTACAAACTCACCCCAAACTGTAGGCTCAGCACTCTCACCTTTTGCATCTTCCCAGTCTGCATACCACTGATTTGCAACATCCTTAAGCTGATAAGTTGCCAATTCCACTCCTTCTATCTCATCTACATGCATTACCTTAAAGATCTTCTCCATCTCATCCACGAACTCCTGTGGATCTTCCTCCACCTTTGTACCAGTGAACTTAGGTGGATTCATCTTCATAAAATGCCCGACTCTAGTAGCCCCAGACGTAACGGATGCAGACCCAACATCTTCCGATCGTTGAGCCTGGTTAGCTACCAGCTGTGTCAGCATATGGATAGACTGTCTGAACTCTGCATTCGAGATATTTCTCTGAGTAATTTGCGGACGGTTGGCATTAGTCCGCGGAGTACGAGGTGGACTATTTGGGACTGGAGGAACTCCCGAAGTAGGGACAAGTTCTGGCGTGGAAGCTCTATAACGGGTTCGCATCCCGTGGGTGGGACGGACCACATCTGCCTGAGCACTCTGATCGATGTTGCGACGGGGAGGCATAGTCGTGTTTCTGAAATACAAGATATCATTGATTAGGGGATAATTTAGAATCTGAAGCACGAACTAAATCACAAAGAAGGGAAATATTCCTAAATGCCCAGTAGCCTCCTGCTTATAAGTGTGGCGCGCTGCACACCCATACACAGAACTCTACTCGACGCGATTTCGCCGACACCCTGGGACCATGAACCGTGCTCTGATACCAAGTTTGTCACGACCCGAGCCTAGGCCCTAGCCGTGACGAGCATCCCGAACCATAAAGGCCCGGAACACCCATTCCCTGTCTGGTTATCATGCACAACAGTCATACTCATAATAAAATGCGGAATTAGAACTGAGTACGAAAAACATGGTCAAGTTCTGCAACATTTCTGAATAATATTATCTGACATCAGTCTGCGAAATCTCTACTGAGAATATAAACATTTATCTGAAAAGAAACTGGGACAAGGCCCCCAGTAGACCAAAACATAATATATAAGATAATGTCTGACATAAATAGGCCTTCCGAATAATAGAAGGCTCACCACGGTGAGATCAAGTCTGCAAGCCCAAGAATGTCTACTGAGTAGCTGGACCCCTAGACTGTGCCTCAAAACCTGGAAGGAGGAGGGGGAGGGGGGTCAGCACAAAAGTACTGGCACGCGAAGCACTCCAAAAATAGTATAATGGAACATACATACATATATATATAAGTGAAAGCAATTTTTCATCAAGACATCCTGTATAAAACTGTTTCTGAAAAATACATGGGCACTTTCTGAAAACATGCAACCTGTCTATTCATTTCAAATCATGATCTGTGTTTTACTTTTGAGTTAGGTGGTGTTCCCCTACAAGTCTGAATATTCCACGGGCTGTATGGAATCCGCCATTGACTCGGCGTGGAAGCCCCCAACCCGAGTGTGCCGCAAGGGTTGGAGTGTCTGAGTCTGATACGCCACAGGACATTTAAGTCAGCGCATAATAATATACCCGGGTCGGCAAACCACGGTTTTAGGCAAGAGTTTTCTGAACTCAAGCCCTCTTCGGGGGACCACCTAACATCTCTGTATGCCCATTTTTAACCTTTTCTGTACATGCAACATTCTGAATGTCTAAAATCATGAAAGTCTGATAAACGTCTGATTTCTGAACTAGTCTGAAAAGTCTGTTAGTCTGAGTCTGATATGACATTTATCTGAGTTGGTATCGTCATACCAAGACCTGCAGGTTCTATTTCTGAGCCATAATGCATTAAGCATGATCTTTCATAAAAGTGTAGTTTCAGACCACCCAAACATGTAATTTGCATAAAAGAGTTCATGTTCCGAAACTCAAGTCAAAACCATGCAAAAACTTTCATCAAACATATGGTGGTCATGTGCTTTTGGCAAAACCATGCAGTCTTGCATTATATGTATATTCAACATTTACAACCCTCTCATTCATGTTCAAAATCGTATTCGAAACATAGCAAAGCCAAAGCATTTCATATCATGATTTTTCAAGACTTATTTCAAAACAATCTATATCATATGAAACATGGAAAAATTTCATCAAGAGAGGAATTTCATGTAAATCATGCTCTCAATTCATATATGTATAAAAACTGTCAAATCGCTTTGGAGATGGTCAAAAGACCAAAACAATGATGTTAAAACATCTTATACATAAATATATATACATAATTTAAAAACCCCATTCTAAAACATGATTTTTGCTATGCCCATGAGAATTTAGGAAAAAACCCCGCGTACCTTGTTCTCCACGAATTTTGGGTGTCTATCAAAGCCTACGTCGAGAGGATTCCAAATCTGAAATTATCTTCCAAAACCAACGGTTGAATCTTGAGTTATTTGGGATTTTTTTTGTTTGAAACCTAATGGTGTTCTTGAGAGGATTTGAGAAAAAATGATGTATTTTGCTGAATTTGGTCTGAATCAGGTGTTATAAACGAAATTGGGTAAGTGAAATGACTAAAATGCCCCTAAGAAAACAAGAAAAGTCGAAACTATCCCTCAGTTGACAAACTGACAGGTTGAAGTAAAACGGATGTAACTCCTTACTCAGATGTTGGATTTGGATGAAACCAGTTGCATTGGAAAGAGGACTCAAATATCTTTCGTTTGATATATAATAGCTCACACAGTTCATTATATACAGGAAGATATGATCGTTTCAAGTTGACCCTGAAATGCTACCAAAAAAAAACTGGGCAACAGGCTATGCGTTTTGCTACTGTTTTGAAATTCAAACGCAGCCTTATGCATTCTGAAAAATTCCAAAACTTATCCGAGATGTACTATGAGATTGCCCGATCGTAACGCAACTTGAAAATCTAAAAATGAAGGTCGGGAAGGTCGAGAAGTTGTATCCCGAAGGTTGCCAGCTAAGAATGAGTCTAATACATGCACGACTTTTACGGGGCGTTACATTTAGTGTGGAACAAAATTGAATTTGCTAGACTGGTCCAGTCAATACAAAAGTGATTATATAAGTGGATAAAAATCTAGTTAGATTGTTGCAACTATAGTCGGCGGCACGTCTTTCATTTGAACATTCCTGAAAAAGTACATGATGCACGTATCATTTGAAAGTTTCAAATATATAAGTTGAGGAAACATACTCGATTCCAAAATATTTATTGTAAAATAAATTTATCGAAATACCCTTGGTAGTCATTTAATAAGAAATAAAAAGATATTTATAAAAAAATTACTATCATGTATAATTTAATTACTAAGGTTTAAATAAAAATAATACATGAGGACAAAATTAATAAATATAAGAAAAAAATATGCATGTGTAATCATTTTATTGCATCATAAAAATAAGGACAAAACTAATAAATATAAGGAAAAAATAATATGCATGTGTAACCATTTTATTGCACCATAAAATTATCAAAATACCCTTAATAGTCATTTAATAAGGAACAAAAAGATATTTATAAAAAATACTATCATGCATAATTCAATTATAAAAATCTAAATAAAAATATTATTAAAATAATACATGAGGACAAAAATAATAAATATAAGAAAAAATAATATGCATGTGTAACCATTTTATTGCATCATAAAAATAAAGACAAAATTAATAAATATAAGAAAAAAACTATATGCATGTGTAACCATCTTATTTACTACTATATATAAGTGAAGGTTGAGGTGACTAAAATTATCAAAATTCATTGATAATCATTCCAACCTTCACTTATATATAGTAATAGTAATAATTGTAATAATAATAATAATAATAATATATATATATATATATATATATATATAAATATAATAGAAATAAAAATAATAATAACAATAATAATAATAAAAAATATTTATAAAAATTAAATTAATAGTATTTCAAATCTTTACTTATATATTAATAGATATTATTCATCACTCCGAATATGAAGCATAGAAGAAATATAGAAGGTAATATAGAGTATAATTGAAGATTATCATCTTTATTCTTTCCCACCAAAATGGAATATAGAGAATAATATAAAGTATGGTTGCAACTTGAGTATCGGTGCTGGCATGGCAACTTGTGAATTTAGGTACAGTATGGGGCTTGTAGTGTTGCCCACAATATTTTTACTTGACATTTTATAAAAATATTATTTTAATTTAATTATTTTATTTATAAAATAAGAGAAATGTATTAAACTTTTTTATATTATTTTTATTATTAAATAATAATATAAAGTATATATATTTAAATTTATATATTTCAAATATAATTAATAGATTACTTTAAGAAAATAATTTCTTAATAATTTTTTTTCGAATGTCAGGTTAATAAAAGGACGAAGCGGAGGGAGTACTACCATAAGGATGTCATGAAATATGGATGTTGAAGAGAGTATACGTGGACATATATAATTTGTGTCGAAAAAAGACAAGTATTGGAAGCATAAGAAGAATCATGAAGCTGACGTAGATGGATCAATAGTCATAATTAATGAACGGAAGGAACCAAAGCTAGCCTACTGCCAACAAGAAAATGATGAAGAAAGAGGTCTTAACGTGTTCTTCCTTTGATATGACTAATGTCACCTTCTTCTCCTGCCATCCCAACATCTGTCTCTCCTCTTTACAATACTACTAGAAGGGAACAACAAATTAAAATCCAGCATGGAACACACTTTAATTTAATACTTTCTTCATTTTATTTTGCTTAACCCTTTTCAATTAAATTAATTTTATTAATGATGTTATAGAATTCTAAATCACATTATGTTATCTTTTAATACAAAAATAGCATGAAAGAAAAATATAACAAAATTCACCCGATTTCATAAATACTACAAGTAATTTGAAACAAATTCTAGTATGAAGATGAAGTAAAACGAAATAGAGGGATATTTTCTTTATTTCATTTTACTTCTTATTAAAAATAATTACTTTAATTTATTTGTCTATCTTATAAATTCCGGAGAAGTTTATAATTTTTTGTTAATATATTTTGATTATTAAATAATTATATAAAATATTAGCAGTTAAAATTAGATTAAAATATAATTAATAAGATTAATTTAGTAAAATAATTTTTAACAAACATTTCTTATGGGAGATTTTAAATTTATACGGCTCAAATAAAATGAAATGATAGAGTACTTCAATGAGGATAGATGAATTAATTGCTACACTAAAAAGTAATGTCATTTTGTATATACACATAATATACTTAATATTTTTATTTTATTTATTATTTATATATTGTAACTTTGGTGAAAAATATGATCAAGCAGTATCTCATGACATTGGTTATTGGATATTGAATAAAAATATAAAAATCAAAATTCAAATTTAAATTAATATGAAGAGTTCAAAACATATATAAACAACTGGTGAAATGTCGC
Source organism: Capsicum baccatum var. pendulum (assembly GCA_030864225.1). Lineage (NCBI taxonomy): Eukaryota > Viridiplantae > Streptophyta > Magnoliopsida > Solanales > Solanaceae > Capsicum > Capsicum baccatum. The sequence continues at coordinate 224,334,350 of CM061559.1, read as the reverse complement.
TGGTGTGCTGCGCACCGGCCCAATATCTTAGGAATTTAAAGGATAAGTTTTTTTATTTAAAATTTCAAAGGGACATATTAAAATAGAAAAAATATAAAAAATGGGCAAAGTAAACTGTCATGATTTGAGACTATCCTTCAATCGTAACACGGTACTTAAGGTTACGAGTAATCCCAAGCTAACTCATGATCTAACGCAAGTTGTAAATAAAAGAAGATATAAAATACTGTGTGAAACTCACTTAAGTGTCTGATGATTAAAACAATATCAAGTCTAACTGAAATACATCACTGAAAAACACATCTAACTGGCTGAAAACCTCTAAACATGAGTTGTTGGAACAGGCGTCCAACTAACTCTGACTAACTGAAATAGCAGGAAATAAAATACTAGGATGAATAACTAATAATATAACTAGTCCTCACTGATGAGGACTCACCAATGCTTCATCTGAATAGCATAGGGACGGACTACGTGTGATATGAGAACTGAACGTTCGAACCTATGTTATAAGACAACATAGCGTAAAAGAGAGTATGCGATCAATACTTTGAATGTACTGGTATTTGAGATAAAAACTAGATGGTATATATATACTGAGCAAGAATGGCCAAATCGAATGCAAGACCAAGTATAAACATGTACTGAAATAATCTGAATAACTGGATGACTGAGATGCTAAACACTTGGTCATGCAAACCTAAACTGAACATAATCTGAATAACTGGATTGAGGATTGTGGAAGCTAACCGCAACCGACATATCCCAATCTGAGCTAATCGGGGTCCAACATGTAACCCCAATTGAAAGGAGTGTCGATATCTTGCCACATGATGGATACACTAATCTGATGTCCCGAAGGACTAGGGTGTCGTTAAGCCTAAACTGACGGGTGACCTCTAACAGGGTGTCAAGTCTAAACTGATAGGCGACCCTTCATAACCTATGGTGGCAACGTAGTTCTGGATCTTAGGAACCGCTATTAACGACTCTACTTAACCGATGGGGATCCGACATTCCTACGTTCATTTGGTGATCAGTGTTACTCCCAACTAAAACATAAACTGAATAATGATATGCTCAAGTCATGATATTCTAAATTTAATACTATATTCATAACTAAAGGAATCATGAACTTGTGAATTGATGCATTTTTAAAACCTTAGTATTTGATGTTCATAATCCGCCAGCATAAACTAATACAACTGATCATAAAAGTGGTAAAACTGTTCATAGTATGAAAAAACATAATTAATACTCATGTCAATAACTGATTTTTGATATGAACAATGAAGATTATCGAACGCATGAAAACACAATTCTCATGAGGGAACATATTTTCATGGTACATAATCCAAATAACTAAGAAAAGAGATGATAAAATTCATATTTAACCTGAAACTCTATAAAATGAAAAATAGAGTTTATATTTGTAAATTTTGAGAATTTCCTGGGACTCAATAAGTGAAAGGGGTCCATTAATGAATATACCACGTACCTGAGAATAGATGCCTTGGTGAACTTCTTGAAGTTGATCTTATTCTTGAGAAATCCTAGTTTGCTCTTGAGGAAAAAGGAAATCGCTTTATTTTGGTTAGAGAAGTTATTTCTGAAGTTATGAGGTGTTAGGGTAGTTTTAATCCACCAATAACTGATGTTGGGGTACCCAAACCACGTGAGTTTGGGGTTAACTGAGGTGAAATTAACAAAAAGTTCTTATTAAAGATGTGCAAAAATTCTATTCCTAGTCGTTACGACTCACCTAGCAACTCATTACGACTGATCACGAGTTGTGGTTTGAGTCGTAACCGTGAACCCTGAGGGTCGGAGGTTCTTTCTGCTATGACTATAACCTTCCTCCTATGACTCATTACGATTGACTACGAGTCGTTAGATGGAGCTGTAGTTTGAGGCTTTATTCTTGAATCCTTTATTGATCAGGCTATGGGTCCACACAAAGAATCGTATTGTCTGCCCGCGAGTCGTGTGTTGGACTCGTAATCAATAGAATGGATTCTTGGTTGAAAATTATTGTGACTACGAGTCCCTCCCAACGACTCGTAATGTATGATTAAGAATCGTGGAGTGGAGTTGTGGTTACTGGGCTGAAACTGAAGGTTCTTTTTGTTGTGACTACAACTACCGTAACATCTGATTACGGGTCGTCGCGTGAGTATGATTGGGTAGTTATATGGAAAATTGGTAGAGGTGAGAATGCAGCTCCTATGAGTTGGCAAGTATTTCAGAATATATTTCTAAATAGGTTCTTTCTGCATGAAATGAGAGAGGCTAAGATAGAGGAGTTGGTGAACCTGAGGCAAGGCTCAATGACAGTGAAGGAGTACTGCCTTAAGTTCAATCAGTTGTCTAAGTATGCCCCTGATACGATGGTTGATCCTAGGAAAAGTATGAGTAAGTTTGTTACTGGAGTATCTGATTTGGTAGTCAAGGAGTGTAGGACTGTTATGCTTATTAGAGACATGGATCTTGCTAGATTGATGATTCATGCTTAGCAAATTGAGGTAGAGAAGTTGAAGGAAAGAGAGAGAGAGAGAATAAGAGGCTAGAATTGGTTAATTTAAGACTAGGTCTCAAGGGGGAAATCGTTCCCAGTTTTAGAAACATTCATCTATTCCAGCACCATCTTCAGCTAGTGCTCCTACTCCTAGATCTTGACAGGAGCAGTGGTGTAAGTCTTCTATGTCCAGATTTTAGAATAGTATGAGTGGAAGACCCAGTTATCCTCCATATTCTAAGTGTGGTAAGAATCATCCTGGTGAGTGTATGTTGGGACAGAAAGGTTGTTATGGTTGTGGTAAGTTGGGTCATGGAATTAGAGAGTGTCCGCATGCTAAGCATGGGAGCAGAGATGTTCGTCCCTAGACTCAGGCTACTACTGCACCAAATTCTCTAGGTCTCCCAGTTCCTCCTCAGGGCGCATCATCCAGTACTGATGTCGGTCACCACCAGAATCAGTTTTATGCTTTACCATCCCGTCAGGAGTAGGAGGATTCGCTAGATGTTGTCACTGGTATGATTCGTGTCTTTCACCTTGATGTTTATGTGTTATTATACCTTAGGTCGAATTTTTCTTATGTCACCTCGTTAGTTGCAGTAAATTTTAAGATAGGTCCTGAAAAGATCCCTGAGCCCTTCTTGGTTTCTACCTCAGTGGGTGAGTCAGTTGTTGCCGAAAGAATCTATAGAAAGTATCCCATCACTGTCCTTCATAAAATCATGTTAGCTGACCTAATAGAGTTAAATATGGTTGACTTTGATCTTATTCTTGGTATGAATTGTCTTCATTCCTGTTATACATCTATAGATTGTCGCACCCGAGTGGTGAAGTTTCAGTTTCCAGATGAGCCAAACTTTGAGTGAAAAGGTAATTCAGTGTCTCCCAAGAGTCATTTCATATCTTATCTTAAAGCCAGAAAATTGATTTCCAAAGGGTGTATCTATCATCTAGTTAGAGTCAAAGACATTAAGTCTGAGACTCCAACAGTTCAGTCAGTCAGGGTAGTCAATGAGTTTCCTGATATTTTTTTTGAAGATTTGCCAGGGGTACCTCCCAATAGGGAAATAGAGTTTTGTATTGACCTTCTCCCAAATACCTAACCTATTTCTATTCCTCTATATCGTATGGCTCCAGCCGATCTTAAGGAGTTAAAAGAGCAGCTCAAAGATCTTTTAGATAAAGGTTTCATAAGGCCTAGTATTTCTCTATGGGGCGCCTCCATCCTATTCGTACAAACAAAAGATGGTTCTTTGCATATGTGCATTGACTATCGTTAGCTAAATAAAGTTACAGTAAAAAAACAAATATCCTCTTCCTAGAATTGATGAATTATTTGATCAACTCCAAGGTGCTAGTTACTTCTCCAAGATAGACCTTAGATCCGGCTATCATCAGGTTAGAATAAGGGAATGTGATATTCCAAAGACAGCCTTCAGAACCCGTTATGGTCATTTTGAGTTTCTAGTCATGTCCTTCGAGCAAACAAATGCCGTAGCAACTTTCATGGACTTGATGAACAGAGTGTTCAAATAGTATCTGGACATGTTTGTCATAATCTTTATTGATGATATTCTTGTCTACTCTCGTAATGAGGATGATCATGCAGACCATCTTAGAATTATGTTGCAAACTCTTAGAGATCACCAGTTGTTCGCCAAATTCAGTAAATGTGAATTTTGGCTAAGATCAGTAGCTTTCTTTAGTCATATTGTTTCCAGTGAGGGAATTAGAGTTGATCCTTAAAAGGCAGAAGCAGTAAGAAATAGGCCTAGACCTATCTCTCCATCGGACATTAGAAGTTTCTTAGGTTTAGCTGGCTATTACATACGTTTTGTTGAGGTTTTGTCGTTTATTGCATCTCCTATGTCTGGATTGACTTAGAAGAAAGTTAAGTTCTAGTGGTCAGATTTCAGTGAGAAGAGTTTTTAGGAGTTGTAGACTCGACTCACTTCAACCCCAATTTTAGTATTATCTGATGGTACAAATGGTTTTTTCATATATTGTGATGCCTCTAGAGTTGGTCTGGGTTGTGTTTTGATACAGAGAGGTAAGGTCATAGCCTATGCCTATAGACAGCTTAAGCCTTATGAAAAGAATTACCCTACCCATGATATTAAATTAGCTATTGTTGTGTTTTCTTTGAAAATCTGCAGACATTATTTTTATGGGGTGCATGTTGATGTTTTTACAGATTACAAAAGCATGTAGTATATGTTTAATCAGAGAGAGTTGAATCTTCGGCAGAGAAGGTGGTTAGAATTATTGAAAGATTATGATATAAGTGTGTTGTATCATTCGAGCAAGGCCAATATAGTGGCATACACCCTCAGTAGATTATCTATGGGCAGTATTGCTCATGTGGAGAATGATAAGGATTCAGTTCGAGAAGTTCATCGATTAACTAGGTTGGGTGTTAGATTGGTTGATTCAGCTGAAGGGAATGTTTGGGTTCAGAGTAGTTCCAAATCTTCTCTAGTTTCTGAAGTGAAAGAGAAGCAAGATGAGGATTCTAGTTTGGTCAAACTGAAGGAGTCAGTTAAAGACCAAAAGATAGAGGTTTTCTTCCAAGGGGGAGATGGTGTGTTGAGGTACCAGAGTAGATTGTGTGTGACATGTGTTGATGATTTGAGGCAACAGATTATGCCGGAAGTGAATGGTGCGCGTTATTCCATTCATCTCGGTGCTACCAAGATGTACCGTGACTTGTGAAAATCTATTGGTGGAGTGGTTTGAAGATAAAAATAGCAGAGTTTGTAGCCAAATGTGCAACTTATCAACAGGTTAAGGTAGAGCACCAAAGACCTGGTGGTATATTGCAAGAGTTTGGTATCCCCACTTAGAAGTGGGAAGAGATAAATATGGATTTTGTGACTGGATTACCCCATTCGCATCATCAGCATGATTCGATTTGGGTCATTGTAGATAGATTGACTAAGTCAGTACATTTTTTGTCAGTTCACACGTCCTACATAGCTGATGATTATGCCAAGTTGTATATCAGAGAGTTGGTTAGATTGCATGGAGTTCCTTTGTGCATCATCTCAGATAGGGGTACTCAGTTTACCTCTCAGTTTTGGAGAGCCTTTTAGAAGAGTGTTGGTACCCAAGTTTATCTTAGTTTAGCTTTTCATCCCCAGACAGATGGTCAGGCAGAAAGGACCAGTGAAACTCTAGAGGACATGTTGAAGACATGTGTTCTTGATTTTAGAGGTAGTTGGGATGAGCATTTGTCGTTGATTGAGTTCTCTTATAACAACAGTTATCATGCTAATATTCAGATGGCTCCGTTCGAGGCTCTTTATGGGCGGATATGTAGATCACCAGTTGGTTGATTCGAAGTGAGTGAGGGTGCATTAATTAGGCCAGGCATGATGTTTGAGGCCATAGAGAAAGTTCAGTTGATTCGAGAGAGATTTAAAGCAACTCAGAGTCGTCAGAAATCTTATGCAGACATAAGAAGAAGAGATCTTGAGTTCGAGGTTGATGACTTTGTGTATTTGAAAGTTTCACCCATGAAAGAGGTGGAGTGATTTGGCAAAAATAGGAAGCTTAGTCCCCGATATGTAGGTCCCTTCCAGATTTTGAGTCGTATTGGGAAGGTAGCATATGATCTTGAGCTACCTGCAGGTTTATCCTCAGTTCATCCAGTGTTCCATGTGTCCTTGTTGAAGAAGTGCATGGATGATTCAACTGTGGTAGTCCCTCAAGAAAGTACAGATATTCAGAATAAAATCTCATATGAAGAAGTTCCAGTAGAGATTCTTGATCATCAGATCCGTAGGCTAAGGAACAAAGAAGTTCCCTTGGTCAAAGTTCTATAGTGAATTCAGTCCGTTGAGGGTGCTACTTGGGAAGCAGAAGCAGACATGCGTACCAAGTATCCTCAACTCTTCTCCATGAACTCGGATTCAGCGGAAGGTAATAGTCTTCCTTTATTCAGTTCTTTTTCTAGTCTCAAATTAAGCTATACAGTTGTCTTCAGGTAAAATTCATGCACTTACAGATCAGTTCAGTAGCTCAGTATATTTTAGATTTAGTCATGCAGTTTATTTCAGTTGTGCATGATAGCTTATAGCCTCAGATTCCTCAGTGTTCTCAGTTTAACTAACCACATTCAAGGATGAATGTTCCCAAGTGGGAGATATTTTATTACCCCGTAATTTTTCCTAGCTTAATTTCGCTCCTAGAATGTCAAGGGTTAGCTTAAAAAATGAATAACAATTGTTGCATGTGAATTTTTTCAGATTTAAACCTTTCATTGTGTAGATAATTGAATAGACTTTCCATCGATACCAATTTTGCCCAAATCTGATACTCGATTGAGAAATTATGGCATTTTTAGTAAAGCAGTATCCCAACTGGAGAAGCATTGCACCTCGGTGACTTGCAAAATGGCAATTGTCCGATTTTAGTGGACCTCCGCGATAAGCCAGCGTCGCGGTGAAGCCTTGTTTCCCAATTGTCAATTTCTAGTGGCTCACCGCGATAGTGGCGCATTGCGGTGATGGCCAAAATGGCATTTTAGTAGTGCACCACGATAGCTCCACGCCACATTGAATGTCCAGTTTTCAGTTGTTGAATTCCAGTGAGCCACCGCGATAGTGGCGCATCACGGTGGCATGCAAATTCGGAAAATTTCTCTTGTTTCCAGTTCTGATTAAATTTTGGAAGGGGAACTTTGGTCAATTCCCAAACCCCCAATTCGTCCAAAATAAGGAATTAAGCATATACTAGGCACTTTATGCTTATTTTCATCCATTCTTTCAAAGCAAAACCCTAGAGCTCAAAAGCTTACTCTCTAAGAAATCAATTTCCTCCATTGTTTCTCTAAGAAAACCCAAAATTAAGGATTCCTAAATCAAAATAATCAAGAGTTTATCTTCAAAGGCACAAATAGAGATTCAAGTTCAAGCTTTCTTAGAAATTTCATCAATTAAGGTATGTGTGGTTTATGAACAAGGATACTTCTTTCATCCTTGTGCCCAAAATCAAGCTTTTATTTTAAATTTATATGATTTTGAATGATTATACATGAGTTTTGAATTAGGGTTTATACCCATTATCGCTATTTGCAAGATTATGAGCTTTCAAGTGTTTATGAAGTTGAATTGGATGTCTATTTCTATATTTTCATGCCTATTGTAGTACATTTCAGATTTTAAATTAAATTATCATTACTCTCAATATCAAGCATGAACATTATGATGTTTTGACATGAACTTGATGGATGGGTTATAAAGCCCAAGATTACATGTTATGGTTTCAAGAAAGATTATGCTTTAAGCATACTATAATCAGATTATTTTTAGATTTTCAATAAAGCTTTGATCTTTCGATCTTCAGATAAGTTTTAAAATCCACATTATAGATTTATTACAAATTTTAAAAATCAGTATAGTTTTATTCAAGGAATGGATCAGATAAATGCATAATTGGTTTCGTAATAACCCTTATGCTAGTTTTTAAAGTGGATTTCCAACAGAATGAGTTTACAGATTAAAAGAGAGTAGTATTTAGCACCGAGTGGGAAGTGTGGGATTAGCGTATCCTATCTTCCATAGAACTACGTAGCCAACATAGGTACAAATTATCAGATTATTCCCATTTCTACATGGATGAAAGTTACAGATGTGATCACTTAGATTAGGTTATACTCCTTGGCAAAAGTATGACACGTCTCCCCATTGTGAGGTTTTCCCCATAGGTGAACAAGACGTTGGACTCCACGTTAGCTCGCATGGTTTATGTTGGTTAAGAGAACCTCCCTGCTAGTAAAAGTAAATAAACAACTTTTGAGTAACTTCCTTAAAGAATAGACTAACAGAAAAGCTTTTAAGAAAACTAAGTGTAAAGGCTCAGAGCTTTATTTAGATTATGTTTTTACAAAAAGATATTAGCTACAGACTACAACTTTCAGATTTCAGATATAGAAGTGAGCCATTTTTACACTTAGACAGTATGATTTACAAACAGAACATTAGTACAACTTTTAGAACTAATTGTTATGACTCATTAGATTTACAAAGTATGATTTGCTATTCATGATTACCGATTTCATTTTCCAGATATTCCAGCTTATGTGAGTCATTTGCATTTAACATGCATTGTTTTACAAACTATGATGATGATTGATATTATGTTTTACTTATGCATTCACCTCCATATACTCAGAACATCCTCAAAGTACTGATCCACATATATGTTTATGTGCTATATTGTCTCATGATGTAAGTTCAGGTGCTCAGTTTCAGCAACGTGAGTGATTTTGAGCATCTCCATCTGTATCCCGACAGTTGGTGAGTCCTCATAATTCGGAAACTTAGTCATTCAGTTTATTTTCAGCTTATTAGTTTAGATGATTCAGTATTATTTTCAGACAGTTTGAGTCAGCTGGGGGTTTGTCCCAGTGACTCTCTAGATATTAGTAGTAGAGGCTTGTCAGACTACTAGTTTTGATATAAATTGTTAGTATTGTTTCATCAGACCCCTGAGACTAGTATTTCTCAGATATTATATTCAAACAATTTTTCGCATTCAGTATTATTTTGATATCTATATTTCCATTTGTATGAGATTCATACTTAGTAGAAGGCAGACAGGGTTAGCTTAAGACTACTCGTAGTCTTGAGCACCATGTGACGTCTCGGTACCTATTTTTGGGGCATTAAAAAATCCAACTTAAGAGCATATCTTTTGAGGAGTTTAAAGATTGAAAATTTAGGGTATTACATAAACACAAGTAAAATCGTAGTTTTATCTTACAAGATAAATAGAGTCACTTACTTTATCTAATAGGGGTCGTTTGCTTGCAAAAAAGTTATCTCGGAATAATTAATTTCGGGATTAGTTATCCCGAAATAATTCAGGATTAGTTATCCCACCATGCAAGTGGGATAACCTATCCCATCACTATAGAGTAAATGGTGGGATAATTAATCCCATTACTAACAAATACTTCAAATCAAATATGGGATAAAATACTCATTCCTTTTATCCCGGGACTATTTATACCTTATACCTCACAACAAACTACCTCTTATAGTGCAAGGTAAAATTATGATTTTACTTACAAGGTAAATGAAGTCATTTACTTTATACTTTGGCTAAAAAAGTGGGAAATAAATTTTTCTACGGAAGGAGTGTCTACAAGATGAGACTTACTGCTGACAAGGGAGGGTATAAATTTCTATTGCTATTTGATTGTAAGTCGAGTATGGGCGCTCAACTTGTAAGGCAAGATCTCATGTTCACCTTGTAAGGAAGGATCACATGTTTGCCTTGTAACAACTTCAAAATTTATGATGTTATATAAAGAGTGTGAGTGTAGGTTTCTTTCATTTGCATCAATTTAAATTTTTTTTGTTAAAGTTCATAACTAAAAATATTTGTTGAACCTTATTCATTTCTTACTTTAAGATGGATAAGGTAAGAATAAATTTACATTGAGGTGGTGATGTTTTACATGATAGGGATTCAGTGCGATATAATCGACGTCCTATAGCGGTTCAATCATTTTCTTTATCTTTTAAGTATGATCGTTTGAAAAGTTTGTTTAGGAGTAAAATGAGTCTTACTAATTTGGAAGATGATGTGGTTATTTTTGATTGATATTCGAATTATTTTACGTTCAACGGACAACCAATATTTGGTGAAACTCCTATTTGAAATGATGATTTTTTATCTTTATTTCTTCGTACTGTTGAAATTTTAGATGATCTCCTTAATCTACAGACGTTTGGTATGTATGCGTGGAACATTCTTCTATTGTTGAAAAACCCAGATAGTGAATTTGATTTTTGTGGAAGTCAAAATTCTTCAAATTTGACTATTGATTCTTCAAGAATGGCAATGGGACAACAATTTGATGGTGGATTTGAAATACATTATCAAAACTCACCCGAACTTGTGAATCATTTTGCTATTGGAGGACCTAGCAATGCATCTATAAATTTGGAAAATTTTAATTCAAGTGGTCCATAGTATCTTTTTTCGTGGAGGCAATTGATAGGTAATAAGCAACCCATTCTATTTAATTAAGTAGTTTTTTTCTTATCATTCATGAGATGGTTTATCCATTTGTAGATTTAATAACTATGGAGGTACGTTCACTCAACTCACAGAAATTGTGAACAACAACAACGGCGTACAAGGAGAGTTGGATAGTGGTGAACCTTTACAATATGAATAGTCAGATTAAGTCTGGGTGGTATTTTAATACATAAAATTAGTAAATTGGAAATTTTTAACCATTTGATATTAAATTAATAATATTTATTTTGTATCTGCATTTAGGTATATTATTAACAAAAAAAATGAAATCGGTTGTGAGAAAGTATAATATGATAAAGGAGATGGAGTTTCTTTAATATAATCTGATAAAGGAGACAGAGTTTCTTTGTGATCGATCTAAAGGAGACAATTGAAAAATTATTTGCAAGCAATATATGTTGGGGTGTGAATAGATGATACACTTTAGAGTGGTTTTCAGTGATATGTGGAAGGCAAGAAAATGATTGAGCATACTATTAATCCAGATAAATATAAAGAGGATAATTATAATTTAAACAAGGACTTGATTGCTACTTCATTGATTCCCTATAATAGAAAGAACCAAATATTAGCATCAAGATGGTTCGTGAAAACATTAAAGGGTTGCACCATTATATCTCTAATTATCAAAAAGCTCAAAAAAATTAAAGAAAGATGTCACGAACCGAACCGGGGCCCTGGCCGTGACGAGCATTCCCGAACCGTGAAGGCCCAGGACGCCCTCTGTCTATCTGGTAATCATGCACATAATTCATATGATAAAAGAAATGTGGAAGATTCACAATATTATGGAGACATGGTCATAAATCAAATGAAATCAACAAAGGGGAAATTAATGTCCCACAACATCTATCGACATCTGAACAACCGTCTGTGAAATCTCTACTACATGACTGAAATAAATTACTGTCAGAAAACTAGGACAAGGCCCCCAATAGATCCAAAACTACTAAATGATAAATGAACTGACAGACATCAGGCCTTTCAAAATATAGAAGGCTCACCACTTGATTCTGTAAATCTGTCGAAAGAGATCTATTGGTTATCGGCACACCTAGACTGTGCCTCCGAACCTGGGAGGGAAGGGGGTCAATACAAAAGTACTGGTACGCAGAGAAATAAAAATAAAATACAATATTTTTACAAAATATAAGTGAGAGCCATTATAAAGCAGTTTCGTATCAAATCATTTGAAAACACATGGGCATAATGCAATAACTTTTCAACAACAGTACTATGTAGCTGAGCTAGGTGGAATACCCTACATGTCACATTTACACCAACTGTCAAACCTCGGTTGCCACCGAGATTAGAGTATAAGTGAGGGAAAGACACACAAGATCACACAGCAGAGTGTCTCGACCCAATAAGGCATGGTAGTGCACAAGATCACAAAGCAGGGCTCCTAACCATAGTCCCAATTTGGGAATGACATAAAGTCAGGTACACAAGATCACTTAGCTTGGTACCAAGTTCCCATGTCGGTAAACACAGTTTCCAGCGATGAGCCCTTACACTCAAACGCCTTCTTCGGGCATTCACCTATCTCATGTAAAATCAATGCATTCAACTCCATTTAATTCAATCACATATCATGTTCTGTAGGGTATCGTCATACCCGACTTGCAAGCCATCAATATCACAACATTACTTCATGCAACCATAATATTCATCATATTTCAACATAATAACCCTCTCCTTGCAAGTCGAAAATCATATCCACTTTCAAAATATGTCATGTCATGCTTGTCAAGATGATTTCAAATAATTCACATCATCTGAAAATTCAAAACAATTTCATATCAAGAGAGGGGTTTCATATAATTCATGCTATCAAGTTAACATCTTTTGAATCACAAGCATATGCATATATAATATATCAAATCACTTCAAAAATAGGCCTAAAGACCAAATCAATATCATAAAACGTTTAAAACATAATCATATTCATAATTTCAAAACCTCCGTTTTGAAAACATGAATTTTTAAGCCCATGAGATTTTTAGGATAACCCCACGTACCTCTATATGTGAATATAATGGGTGCTTATTGAAGCCTACGCTGCGGGGATTCCAAATCTTCAATTTGTTTTGAAAATCCACGATTGAATCTTGAGTTGCTTGGGTTTTTATTTTGAAACCCTAAGGGGTGTTCTTGAGAGAAAATTTGAGAAAAAGATTATATTTTGATGAATTGGAGGCTAAATCTGGTGTTATAGATGAAATTTGGGTGAGGTGAAATGACTAAAATGCCCCTAAGAAAACAAACAAAGTCGAAACTGTCCCTCAGTTGACAAGTTGACAGGCTGAAGTAAAACGGATATAAATCCTTACTTAGATATTGGATTTGAATGAAACTAGTTGCATTGTAAAGAAGACTCAAATATCTTTCATTTGATAGGTAGAATCTCTCCCAGTTCATTACAGTCAGAGAGTTATGATCGTTTGAATTTGACCCTGAAATGCTGAAAACTGGGCAATAGGCTATGCGTTTTGCTATTGTTTTGAAATCCAAACACAACCTTATGCATTCCGAAAAATTCCGAAACTGATCCGAGATGTACTATGAGCTTGCCCGATCGTAACACAACTTGAAAATCTAAAAACGGATGTCGGGAAGGTTGAAAAATTGTATCCCGAAGATTGCCAGCTAAAATGACTCTAAGTCCTTGTTAAACTTAGAAAATTTTTCAAGTTTTTAAGATTAAAAAGAGCACTTTATTAAAGGCTAATTCATGCATGACTTTTATGGGGTGTTACATTATCTCCTCCTTGGGATCATTCATCCTCAAATGATAGGTAGGAACTTGTTGAAGCCTTAAAGGTATGGAATAACGCGGACACGATATGTCCTCTAATAAAGAATACACTGATCTGAAACATGACCATATGGCTGGAACTACTGATATACTGAATTCTTATATCGGACATGCACATCTGATGCATGGAATATACGACTGAAGCTTCTCATAAGCTGAGTTCTCATAATGAACATGCATATCTGATGCATGGATTTGTTACTGAGTTGTTCTCATGAACGCAGAACTGAATACATTAATAAGCTGAACTTTTTCTATTGGACATGCATTTCTAATGCATGCATATCTGACTGAACTGACATATGAAGGTATGACTGAATACGCAATGATAACTGGTGCGAAGCTTGTAATAAGAATCTATGCATGCAAGTGAATGGGGTATCTCCCCGTGGGACCCTATGTCCCTCTATGAATGGTCAGTTCACTAAGATGCTCAGAAAACTAAGGCAATGCACAGGGCACGTACGAATTGAATCATAACTGAACCTCTGGAATCTGAATCTAATGCATGATGCATGAACTGGGCTATACTGGCAACTACTGGTATACTCTATCTTGGAATAGTAGCATGTCTGAGATTTCGAGTAGCATGAACAAATGAAAAGACGAGAAAACAAGTCATGCAAATCTGACTGTTAAACTGACTTATTGACTATACAGACTGAATTATGCAGGACCTTCATACTTAACTAGAGTATCTCTTCAACATTCTCTCTAAAGAAGTTTTGACAGTAATAGGGAGCCACGAATCTTGGGTATGGATTACACAAGACATCCAACTGAGGAAATCACAACATTGACACTACTCTGCAGTCTGGAATATAGACATATAACTCATAAATTAAGATGGAAGGCCTTTGACAACGCAACTTCTTACTTTCAAGCGTAGCATATTTCTCAAATATCCCTAACTATACTATTCTCATTAAATACCATACTCATTCAATTTAGCTTAAAATTCTCTTATGAGCATTGACAAATCTCTCTACTAATGTCTAAAATAGCTTAATCCTTTTCACCTGATCAGGACTAACTCCAACACACAAAATACTACATGCCACTCCACGATACAAGTCTAAACCATAAGATTCAACCTTCTATATCTCTTAAAAGATCATACCCTAAGCCTATCATTATAACCATATATGAACTTCAAAACAAATACTCATAAAAACACACTTCGCACATTCTACTAACCATCTATTGATATAGCTCCCATACGCTACCCCAAGAACATATACACACACACCTTTCAGCTAACCATCACATGCATCAAATATTTGGCCCCAACCTTACTTCACACTTATGGCCTTATCTAAAATAAGCATACCATGATCTTCCATCAACAAGAAACATTTACTCCTCACCACTATCATCACATAAAGAGGAGTCACTAAAGATTAGAACATAAGATATTGAAGCATGGAAGGATATTATATGAAACTTGACACTCAACTGAGGCCTGAGGAATAGCAAATCAACATCCGGGATTTATCAAAGAAAATCTGAATTGGGGCATACATGACTATAAGATGAATCTCGTCAATCATAAAGAGTATAGCATGAATTATGGGAACTGAGCACACCATAAAGCGTGAGTATATGAGTCATGAGCTGCATGACCTCAATTTGAAGTTTATAACATATGGAATGTGATTCTGACTACTGAATGAACTGAAGTTCCTCATTTAGGAATCTGGAAGAGCACGTGATTCTCTATCATACACATGAACATGAACTATGATCATAGAACTGAAACATAAAGCTTGAGTAGGCATTGGGATCACTGAAAAATACTGAGATAAGAATGGGTTGAGTCTCACCCTCACTTTCTGACGTTCTATATCATCATGACATCACTACTAGAATCTGAGAGCCTGACTTGGTTATTCGTTCTATCATCTCCCCCTTGGCTTTAAGCCATCATATTAAGTTCAAGAGATCCCTTATTACTAGACTCTAAACTTAACTACACTTACCGCACTCTGGGGTCTGGAATACAACAATACACATAATTAAATACAAATTTAGCCCAAAAGACCACACATGAAAGTGGAAAGCCCACTGCTAATACTACCTTCCGAGATGCACTCTATATTTCAATAGCCCCAATAGTCATAGTATAATACTCGCACACTTATTTCTATCGGTTCAACCTTCAAAGCTCAAACTTAGATCTCTAACACTTAACATGGATATTATCGAGCCTTTGATGAACTATACCACTTTCGTCATAGCCTACCAATATCGCGACTCCAAACTTATATCTCATTACTATGAGAATCAAGATCATATAAAAGAGCCCAACACTATCAATCAAAACTCTTTAACCTAGATATTTAGAACCCATATAGCATCTACTAGTCTTTCTCGATCTAGCAACTCAATGGTACTACTAGCCACACGCAACATGTAATAGTCTTAGAGAAATGCCACAACTCCCTATCACCTTGGGCATACTTACACACCATACCTACAACATTATACTTCATTACGAATCAACTTAAACTTAAGCCATTTCATACACCGTTCAAGCCTATTAGATCACTTCTATAAATCTGGTATCATTACTCAAGCAATCATCACAACTACCTTAATGGCCATCAACTGTTCAAACTTAATGTCTAGTGCTAAACATGATTTACAATCCAACCTTACACATAATTCTCACTTAGACACTACGAAATAAACATCAAGAAACACTAGTATGCTAGAACTTCACAACTATAATAATCGATCATGACCTTACGGCTTTCCTTATCATAATCCATTTGCACGTACTATTTCAACACATCAAGCCTACTAATTTAATCTCACAAAACATGCATCATCAATCTCATGCCACTATTCCTATATCCACATTCTACATTAAATTCAAGTCAATGGTCTAGCATCAATCATCTACCATCAATGAAGAAGGCAACATAATCTACTAGTCCGTCAAATCTGAACATTCTATCCAAATACCTTACAAATCTACTACATACCTTCTCACAAGTAGTACTAGTTTACCACTACCAACAAAAGAAGGTCAAGGGGTAAAGTCACATAATAGACATGATCAACCTTAATATGATATTATAACCCCATACAATCTTATCTACTTATACAAATTTCTCACCTCATACTTACTTACTCAATCACACATTTAGACTACCTTCAATTTCCACAACAACCATGAGTCTATAATTATAACTTATTGGCTAATAAACCATTTTCACACTTCAATCAATCGATAAATCACCCTGACTAACAACTCCTTCTCTACCTTCTACTAAACTAACACACAAGGACGAATCACCTCTTTACCAACTCAATCTCATGCAAATAGATTCAGCTATACATATACTAAACCAACACAAGAATAGTAAATTGGACAACAAGTTGCTAGTGAATCGAAATAGGCCTCACATGGCTTCACTAGACTTTGATTTTGTATTTTGAACAAGAAAATGAGATGAATGACAAGGCAATTATGCTAGTGAATCGAAAGAGCCCCACACGGCTTCACTAGACTTTATTTTTCAAAAATACCATGATAACAAGATTACATATTACAAGAGATAGAAAATTGACACATAATATTTAATGGTCTAAGAATATACATCTCACTCTGTATAAATAAAAATCTGAGTAAAACACTCCCCCCATAACTACTATACAATCTACACATGCTACTAAGTACCATATTAGCCCATCACTATGACGGGGTAAATCATCCTCAAATATCGGTTATTCAATTGAAATATTTATTTACACAAAAATCACTCTCACTCTTACTTCTAACTTTGTAACTTTACATCACCAATTCCTTGGTATAATTTCATTACCGATAAAATTGACAGCAACACTTTAACTTATCCGGTGAAAATATAATTCCAACACTTCTACTACACATCTTTTCCCTTAAGCATGACATCTGCAATATAAATTTCTGAAAAGGGCCGAATATACTCAATACAGAAGGCTGAAAAGCACGATTTCATCAAGATCAAGGTTCACACTAGAACCAATACACTCTGAAGCAATAACGGACTCTTCTTAAGTTCTTGCAAAATTTTAAGATCTTATATGACGTGATCCAAAGGGACCATACCATTTAGACTCTAAAATTCTGTACTTGAGTCACCCCAGTAATATGATGGGTCTAAGAACATCAGAGTAAGAAAAGAATTTGGGATGATTTAATTTTCGTATGGACGTCACCATAGCACGAATTAGAGTATGAAGGAGGAAAATTCTGACTCTATTACACGAACTAGAACATGAAGAAAGAGAGACATTTCTAAACGCCTTATCGTCTCCTACTTATAAGTGTGATTCGCTACACACCCATAAACAAGACTCTAGCCGACGTGATTTCACAGACACCCTGGGACCATGAACCGTGCTTTGATACCAAGTTTTTCACGACCCGAATTGGGGCCCTGGCCGTGACAAGCATTCCCAAATCGTGAAGGCCTGGGACGCCCTCTGTCTATCTGGTAATCATGCACATAATTTGTATGATAAAATAAATGTGGAAGATACAACATATTATGGAGACATGGTCATAAATCAAATGAAATCAACAAAGGGGAAATTAATGTCCCACAACATCTATCGACATCTGAACAACCGTCTGTGAAATCTCTACTACATGACTGAAACAAATTACTGTCTAAAAACTGGGACAAGGCCTCCAGTAGACCCAAAACTACTAAATGATAAATGAACTGACAGACATCAGGCCTTCTAAAATATAGAAGGCTTGCCACTTGATTCTGCAAATCTGTTGGAAGAGATCTATTGGTTATCGAAACTGCTAGACTGTGCCTCCGAACCTGGGAGGGAACGGGGTCAATACAAAAGTACTGATACACAGAGAAATCAAAACAAAATACAATATTTTTACAAAATATAAGTGAGAGCCATTATAAAGCAGTTTCGTATCAAATAATTTGAAAACACATTGGCATAATGCAACAGTTTTTCAACAACAATACTATTCAGCTGAGCTAGGTGGAATACTCCACATATCATATTTACAAAAACTGTTAAACCTCGGTTGCCGTCGAGATTAGAGTATAAGTGAGGGAAAGACACACAAGATCACACAGCAGGGTGTCTCGACCCAATAAGGTATGGTAGTGCACAAGATCACAAAGCAAGGCTCCTAACCATAGTCTCAATTTGGGAATGACATAAAGTTAGGTACACAAGATCACTTAGCCCTGTACCAAGTTCCCATATCGGAAAATACGATTTCCAGCGATGAGCCCTTACACTCAGATGCCTTCTTCGGGCATCCACCTATATCATATAAAATCAATGCATTCAACTCCATTTAATTCAATCACATATCATGTTTTGTAGGGTATCGTCATACCCGACTTGCAAGCCATCAATATCACATCATTACTTTATGCAACCATAATATTCATCATATTTCAACATAATAACCTTCTCCTTGCAAGTCGAAAATCATATCCACTTTCAAAATATGTCATGTCATGCTTGTCAAGATGATTTTAAACAATTCACATCATATGAAAATTCAAAGCAATTTCATATCAAGAGAGGGATTTCATATAATTCATGCTCTCAAGTTAACATCTTTTGAATCACAAGTATATGCATATATAATATATCAAATCACTTCGAAAATAGGCCTAAAGACCAAATCAATATCATAAAACATTTAAAACATAATTATATTCATAATTTCAAAACCTCCGTTTTGAAAACATGAGTTTTTAAGCCCATGAGATTTTTAGGATAACCCCACGTACCTCTATATACGAATATAATGGGTGCTTATTGAAGCCTAAGTTGCATGGATTCCAAATCTTCAATTTGTTTTGAAAATCCACGGTTGAATCTTGAGTTGCTTGGGTTTTTATTTTGAAACCCTAAGGGGTGTTCTTGAGAGAAAATTTGAGAAAAAGATTATATTTTGATGAATTGGAGGCTAAATCTGGTGTTATAGATGAAATTTGGGTGAGTTGAAACGACTAAAATGCCCCTAATAAAACAAACAAAGTCGAAATTGTCCCTCAGTTGACAAGATGATAGGATGAAGTAAAACGGGTATAACTCCTTACTTAGATGTTGGATTTGGATGAAACTAGTTGCATTGGAAATAAGACTCAAATATCTTTCATTTAATAGGTAGAATCTCTCCCAGTTCATTATATTCAGAGAGTTATGATCGTTTGAAGTTGGCCCTAAAATGCTGAAAACTGGGCAATAGGCTATGCGTTTTGCTACTGTTTTGAAATCCAAACGTAGCCTTATGCGTTTCAAAAAATTTTGAAACTTATCAGAGATGTAATATGAGCTTTCCCAATCGTAACGCAACATAAAAATCTAAAAACGGATGTCGTAAAGGTTGAAAAGTTGTATCCCGAAGATTGCCAGCTAAAATGACTCTAAGTCCTCATTACACTTAGAAAAATTTTCAAGTTTTTAAGTCTAAGAGAACTCTATTAAAGGCTAATCCATGCACGACTTTTACGGAGTGTTACAAAAGACATTTAAGATGGTGTATGGTGATTTTGAAAGTTCTTTCAAGGCATTACCTACATGTATGACAATATTGCAATCTTTCAATCCAGTCACTATCGTTGAATGAGAGCATGATTCAACAACAATACAACGTGAGCACATATTCAAGTTTTTATTTAGGAGTTTCAAGGCAAACATTGATGGATTTAAAAGTTCTAGGCTTGTCATTCCAACAAATGACACTCATCTTTATAACAAGTATGATATTAAACTATTAATTGTTGTCGCAACTGATGCGAACGATAATATTTTTTCACTCGCATATGTTATAGTGGCACATGAAATTTTTGAATATTGGTCATGTTTTCTCACATTATTATGAAGGCATGCTGTTGGTGAGAGAAAAGACATTGGACTCATTTCAAACAACCATAAAAAAATCTTACAGTGCATTCAATCTTACGCCTGGTTGCAACCACTAAAAACACACCACACATTTTGAGTTCGACACTTAAAATCTAATTTTAATAAAAAAAAATTAAATACTGAACTTAAAAATCTAATGTGGTTGGCTGCTATGGAGCATAAAAAAAAGATTCTTGCAGAGAATGCTACAAATTAAAGCAGTGTCCCCGAAAATATATAGATGGTTATGTGATCATTTTTTAAAAAATTGAATAATGTACATGAATGATGATCATAGATGAGGGGATATAACGATCAATGTATCTGAGTTGTACAATGATTTGTTGAAGAAAGATCGGAGCCTTTCAATAACTGCAATGGTTCGCATGGCCTTTCATGCCTTAGTTATCGTTTTGTTGAAAGGGGCAAACTTACAATTGATTTGTTAGAAAAAATGGCTTATTGTCCTCTTGGTGTAGAGGACAAGATTTAAGAATATTAAAAAAGAGCTCAATCACACATTTATATGATGAACAATCAGACCGGTGATGGTGTATTCGATATTTTGATATTTATAAAAAATGATATGGATGAAAATGTTCACAAAGTTTTAGCCAAGGATAAGAAATGTTCTTGTGAAAAGTGGAGAAATTTACATATGCCATACTCACATGCTATTAAATTTTGTGAAACTCGTGGGATCGAGCCGATGGATTATATTAGCAAGTACTACAGTATGAAGTATTACAAGCAAATATATAGTGAAAATTTCACTCCCGTGGATCAACAAGGGTATTGGCCACCTGCTCTATTTTATTTGATTACAGATACTGAATATTTGCGAACATTTGGTTTGAATTCAAGAACTCAACTCAAGAATGACATGGACATTGCTCCTGCTCGCATGACATGAAAATATAGTATTTGTAAGCAAACAGGTCACACTAAGGCACACCATCCTAGAAGAAATTAGTAGTATCTGTAAAAAAAATTCTATATTCATGTATTATTTGCAGTGAATTTTTTTAGTTATGTATGAAAATATCTTGTTCTTATATAATTGCATGAAACTCAATTTGATTAACAATATCTATAATTTTAAGAAAAATTATTCTATTAATTATAGTAGTATTACGTAGTTTTATTTCATTTTTACTGATTTCATACTAAATAAGTAGTTGTAGATTGGTAATTGTATTAAATCAGTAGTTGAAAAGTGATAATGTTTAAAATACAGTGTTCACTTATATCAATTCAAATAAGAAAATAGTGTTGTATCAAATCTGTTTGAAAAATTAGAAGATTTGTAAGGACTACAAATCTTGAATCTTAATTGAAAAGAAAAGTTAGGGTCACTAGATTCGTAAGGATTACGAATCTTGAATCTTGATGAAAAGAGAAGTTAGAGTTTGTGATTATGACAAAAAATAGGCAAGAATCTATATTACTATTACTATCAACTTTCCCCCATTCAAGAAATCTATATTATTATTACTACCAACTCCTCTCCATTCCTTACTTCATAAAAATAAATTTAATATGTACATACAGTTTTTCAAATTTGTGAATAAAATAAATCAAGTTAAGTAGAAAGTGATACAAATGAGCCACATTTCTAATGTGTTATCAAAATAAGCTAGTCTAAATTATTTATCTCAATTTATATAATTTCTTACTAAATAAATAATCGTGCTGAATTATTTAAAATGTGTATAAAATGATATTACAAATGTTGAGTTATAAAATAAATTTTTAACTTGCAGCTTCCATTATAAAGCAATATAATATTTTTTCTAGTAAATGAATTTTGATTTTTTAAAAAGTCACAAGTAGAATGAAAGGATGGAAAAATAAATGAAAACAAAAAGTAGGCATTTTCAAAAAGTAAAAATTGATTTAAAAAAATTTGATATCAAATAGTAATCAATTAAGTACTAAAATAAAATGCATTTTCAAGTTTGTTATATTCTACATAGAGAATTCAGCATTTAAAAGTAAAATTACAAAGCAAATAAATCCTTAACATCTTCTACGGGGTGCTTGTTCTCAAATATAGAAATTTCCAGAACACAAAATAGTTGATACATGTGGCCTTCTTGATCTTCGAGAGTTATTTATGTCCTGCAAAATTATTATTTATTAATATATTAAATTTTTGAAGCCATGCACTTAAAAAATACGTAAATCAAGAAAATTGCATCATAAAAATGCTTGCGAAGGCTCTTCAATAATATTGGACTCATGAGACATTGATTCCTGTAATAACATAATAAATTATTAATGTACTATTTAATTATAAAGTAAACATAAATGGGACGATACGCTCCCATGCCCATACTTACAAAAAAAATATAATCAAGAACAATTATCATCATAATAAAATTAAGTAATACAAAATGAAAAAAAATTTATAAAGTTCACATACTTGCAATAATGAAGCAAAACCACTAATGCAGCGCCACTTTCTATCAACGCCGATACAAAAAAAAAGTAGAGGTATAATAGCGTAGCGGTTTTCCAAGCTTGTGTTGGCATTGTGGGTTAGTCACGCATGTCAATCAAAAAGTCTGTACTAAATTTATTTCTAGATTTGTCAGAAAATATTGTCCCGTCACACAACCAAAAAGGGTACAACCTAACACTTCGTTGCACCTCTTCTTCCTCAATTTCATCAGTTATTTCATTTAGATTTTTCATGTATGCCTCTAATCGCAATAAAAAAATCTTGTTTCCTTGAAAAAAGCCTAGGTCAGGTATACATCCTATTAATTTGGCAAACATTTATTGTCGTTAATAGATAACATTTGAGCAACGCCTGAACGAAGAATGAGAGTTCATCTACGATCATTTCAAACATGAGTTTCATGTCTTGTAAGGTTATAGTCGTTTTACCTGTTCTCAAATGAAAGGTATGTGTTTCTGACAGTCACCTTTCAACCAGTGCAGTAATAAGGAAATAATCGGAGAAAACGTATCCAACATCTATAACACCCCTAAAATCATAAATATTAAGACAATTAAGAAGACGAGAATAGAACGAATGATTTCTAACATATTGCCAAAAATCATTATCATCATGCTGCACTACCAAAATATTTTTTCTTCTTTTAATGTGTCTCTCCAAATAACCTCGGACCGATGCTTACTTTGTGTGGCATATACGTCATATTGTGATGGTCATGAATGCACAAACTACTGATATTCCATATCTATTTGGAAATAAAATTAAAATTAATTTTGATATGTATTTCATGAATATTTATGTCAAGTAATAATTTGATGAATTGGCCAATTTACACATGCATACAACTAAAGGGAGTTCAGAGCCTAAATGACAAGCTTTTTACACATGCATGACCAAATTAACATCTTTATTGTGCAAACAACAAATTTAAAAAGAATAAGATAAACAATATTGACTTAACATAGGTTTAGGCTTAGCAAATTGGTATTATAACAACAACATTTGACAAATTAGTAAGCTAAAAAATTGGTTAATAATATTAATACCACATACTTGTTTGTTAGGTATTGAAATAATTATATAAAAGGGTGATTAAAGCATACCTTAAAGTATAAAAATTTTTATCAAATAGACTTGAACAAGCATAAAAACAAACATTCAAATACTATGGATGAAAAGAGTGAAACGAGTGAACAAACAAATATTGTGAATAAGCAATGAATGAAATAAATAAGTGATTTATAAAAGAAACATAAGGTAAGGGACCCATTTTACCTTGTAAGGTAAAATAGTCCCCCTTGCACTATATTTAAAATAAATTCTTCACTAAATATTTCATCCGTTCATAAATACTTGTTCACTTTTGACTTGACATATCCCTTAAGAAATAATAAATAGATGGATGATTTAACTATATCATCACCTTTTGATTATAATAAAATTTTTCTTTGAAAATGCAATGAAAGATGTATTGTATTTAATACCAAGGGTAAATAGGTAAAAATAAATAAATTATTCATTAATTTTTTAAATTGAACAAGTATTGTTGAAAATTTCCAAATAGAAAAGTCGATAAATAAAGATAGACGGAGGGAGTACATTGGTGTCATTAAATTTCCCTACTAACTTTTTCAGTGAAAGGATAAGGTAAGTGACTATCACGACCCAAAAACAAGGGTCATGATGGCACTTGTCGTGGCGTACCTTGACAAGTAAGCCTATCACCCAAACTAATACGAATAGAGAAAAAGACAGAAATACCCAAGGTAAGGCTTCTAGAATGAAGCCGAACCATATAAATACTCATAACAATGCGGAAAGAACTTATCCAAAATACCAATCATGCCCAAAATTAGGTGTCAATAGTGTAAGAACTACTAATACAATTCAAGAGTCAAATACATCGAAAAAATAACCACAAAGGAATAATAACTGTCTTCGAGCACTAATAAAGACATAACTAGTATAGAAAGATAGAGGTAATCTTCGGACGCATAAATGTCCAACCGCTACCTTGGAAGCTCCAACAACTGCCCGAATCAAGTAAGCTGAGGCGCACTCGAGCTAGGACCTGCACCCAAAAGGGCACAGTAAGCATGAGTACGGTCCACTTATACTCAGTAGGTATCATAGGCCGACTAAGCAAAGTGGTAAATAAGGCATACAAAATATACACTAAGGGCACGTCACCTGCAATCAGAAAATGTCCCACAACGGTAGCCCACACCGCTTGCACTAACAGTTCTAATATATCTCACATATATTACAAAAACACATCAAGATATAGAACATAAGTATAGATTATGTCACATATAAAATAGAGCAAGAGAGAACATGTAGCTACAAGATCATCAAATACAAGTAAAGAAAGGTAAGACAAATACATAGATGACAAGTCAATAAGGCAATACACACAACATAAACACAATAAAGTAAGTACAATGTATATGATAATGATGATGATGATGATGATGCACGAGGTTGTCGCACAACCTCCGGGATCGTCGCATAATCCCAATATACACCTACGGAGCCAAAGCTTCCCGATGTAGGACCCATGGGGGGTTCATCAACCCATATAAAATCCACATATCTCATATCTCCTTTCCAGCACATCCCTCGGAAAGGGTTTTATAAGGTGTTACAATATTTTTAAAAAGGTGTTGCCAGTGTTTCTCAGATGTTGCCACGGTGGTACCAATATTTCATGAATGAGTATGATATGAAGATGTAATGCTCACAACCAATTGCAATAAGTATTTCCACAACCAACCATAATGATACATTTCCACAACCACATGAGCCAATATTCACTGGTTATTTTTATTTTATCCATGAATTTCCACATGTCTCATATGCCAGTAAAGTATGAATATAATCACAATACACCCATGGTACCACATTAAACAGTATTAAACAATTATTCACATGTATTAAAGGCTATCAATGTCACATAGGACCCCACACGGTCAAACATATCACATAATATTTTAATTTCGATAATTACATCACATATAGGCCCCCACACGGGCACAACATGTAGATAGCCATTTTTCATGATTATTTTCCACCCTTAACATGCATTTTGTACCATTATTTACTACCCAGCCCAGTCTGAAGAGTTAAGCCATAACCTACCTTGAAAGCCGAAACTGGTCCGCTACACTTGAACCCGCGACCTTACTTTTCACGAACAATCCTGAACTCTACTAAAAACATCAAATATGAAATCTACTCATCAAAATAAAACCAACGACACCCAGATTGACTACTTTTGGTTCGGGGTCAAAACGGACCCCCAAAATAGGTTTCCAAAAAAGAAGGTCAAAATTAAAAATTTACTTAAAAAATATATTCTCCATATTTTTAGGAACCTACAGCTGAAAACTCAAGTTAAATCGAGTGAAAAACGGGGTTCAAATCGAAGAAAAACCATTTTTGAGCTTTACAGGGTAAAATCCTTGAAATCCGAGGTAAAATCAAGAATCGGAGTTGTTTTGAAGGTTAAATTGATGAAAAACTAGTAATTATAAGATAAAAATATTATTCAAGTGAAAGGGGATGAAATTTGGGTTTAAAATCATGCCCTAAGATTTTTGGGGTTTTGAGAAATTAAGGAAGAAATTACTAAGAAAATGGTGAATTCTTACCTTAAATCTGTAATATAATCAAGAAATAGGTGTTAATCTAGCTTCCTAAGCTCCCACAAACTTCACTTTTAAGATCCCAAAATATTTAGGGTTTAACTCTCAAGAGACAAGATGAAAAATGAGCAAAATGGGCCGAAAATGTGAAAAAACTGCTATATATGCAGATTTTTTTTTCTGCATAACTGAGCAGTTTTTTTATTCTAACTCAAAATGGACTTTGACGGGGTGCTCGGGATTCGTTCGGAGTCCGATTTATATAAACGAACTATGAAACCACACTAAATTCGACGTTCCGAACGCGATGGAGTTACCAGATTTTCCAGAAAAATCCGTTTTCACAAAATTGACCCCCGAGACCCAAAATCACAATTTTTCAAATCGAGGGTTGAAAAGAGATTTAAAAGTCGTAAAATCATACCAAATATGCTAACACAATAAAATCGATATTTCGAATCTGTTGGAGAAGTCAGATTTTTCATACGAGGTCGTTTCGATTAAATGTGGGTCCCACACCTATATTTTCAATTTTCCAACTTTCTGATCAATAGGTCGAAATGAGCTCGGGTGAACCAGGACCCGAACCAAAGGTCTACCTAGCCTAAAATCGATATTCCAGAGCTGCTGATGTAGTCCGTTCGGTCATCCGTCGCACGAATCAAAATATAACCACATAAGTCCAAAATAAGGCTCTCGAAGCCATCAAAAATCACAATATTGCATAAATGATACCAAAATACATCAAAAATCATTTCAACCACTTCCAAACCCTAGAAATACCATAATGCAACTACGGGAAGGGGTAAAACAGTCAAATCACATAAAATCACAAATTTCACATAGTTTATCAAATTTTTAGGTCGTTACAGTGACTCCATTACTCATTTTGAAATTTTTCTATTTTAATGTGCCATTTTGAAATTTTAAATAAAGAACTTGTATTTTAGGCTCCGAACTCAATATCTTAGTTTGTGTAATTTGTTTTGGTGAAGAGGATGCATAACATTAGTAATTAAGTAGCATTACAAGGTACGTTGGTACAAACTGGTGTCTCCGTCATTACAGTCCCTACTAAAGTTAATTACATTATCAACTGCAACCTTTTTGTAACACCCCAAAATCGGGTCCCCGAGACATCACACGGTGCTTAAGGTCACAAGTGACCCCAAGCTAACCCTTCTACTGGCATAACTCATAAGCAACTGAATAAAAATACAAATCCATACAAATCAGCAGAAATTAACTCTTTTCTGAATCTGATCGATACAAAAATGGAATTTTACAGGAGTACAATTCTGCCTTTACAACTAAAATTGAAACAAAATACATCAACTTCTACTGACTGTCTATGAAGCCTCTACTAGTACTGACTGTAGGTAGCCGGGTCATGACTCCCAACTACCCCAACTCAATACGACTGATAAAGAAAATACAACACTATAAACTCTGCATAACTAACCCAAGCCCTTGAATCAAAAGGACTCATCACCTGCTGACTGGATACCACGAACTGACTGGATCTGAAGGTACAACTATTTCTTGTACCTACATTCCGAGAAAATGTAGCCCATATACGAATATGTGGGTCGGTACCATGAAAAAATACCGAGCATATGGGGGTGAAATGCATATATAAAATAATATCTTAATATCATCACAGTTTATAAAATTATGCATGCTGATATAGATAACTCACTTAGCTCGAATTAAATCATCAAAATCATGGATGAATAATATATGTAAAGTAAAACAAGTGAGTCATTACAATACATTCTCAATTCACTTTCATCTCAATTTCAAATCATCAAAACAATAAAATCTCATGTCAATTCTCATTAGAATATATTCCTTAAATCTTTTAAGAATAATGACTTCCTCAAACTCAGCCTTTTAAGCAAATATGTTTTCATCTCAGATAGAGGAGTACGCACACACATTGGGAGATCCTATAACCGACATAAATCATGTGAGCTACATGGAGTCCAACGTAAAACCCACGTTGGGGAGAGCTGTCCTATCCTTGCCATCGGAGTAGGACTTCCAGTATCAATTCAAAAACACTAGTGATCACTATATAAATCAGCCTCAGGCTCACATCCTACGGGGGCACGTAGTTTTAGGAAAGTAAGGTCACTTTATACCTCCCGGACTTAGCTCAGAAATTTAAATCAGCCTCAGGCTCATATTAAAGAAAATCCACAATGAACACTTCAACAATTTTCATCGGGAGCCAATTTGCTACCCCTTTATCATAATCAATAAAAATGTGGATTTCTTTCACAGTCGAGTTCAAAATAACTCATTCACGATCAAAAGGTCAAATCATTCAAAATATCTCAAATATTCAACATCAACGTGCTTATAACACACACACTCTCAAAAAAACACAATTTTCAATGGGGATTCATGACCCAAATATCAAAATCATGACAAATATCATTCAAGATTCATGCTTTATATCACCACACATGTAAATTCATCTTTCAAAATCATAAACATCAAGATTTCATAATAATCATCATAAGATATGGATTCATGCTTCAATTTCATAAAAATCAAATAAAAATCATGCCTTTGTAAAGAAAATTACTTTTGGGCACAAGAACGAAAGAGAGTTCTTGTTGAAAAACCCCACATACCTTGAATGATAAACTTTAGATCGATACTCATTTTTGAGATGTTAATCGTGTCTTTGAATGATGGTTCTTGGAGTTCTTGAACTAGGAACTTGGAATCTTGCATGAATTTGCAGAATTAATGGTGAACTTTGGAGGTTCTTCAAGTTCTTGAACTAGGAACTTGGAATCTTGAATAAATTTACAGAATTAAAGGTGAACTTTAGAGGTTCTTGAAGTTAGATGTAGGAGCTTAGGGTTTTTTTTTAGGGAATTTGATGAAATATAACATATAATACTTCTAATAGGCCTTAATATAGGGTTTGGACGGATTTTGGGTGAGGGAAAATGACCAAAACGCCCTAAAAATTAAATAATTCTCGCATCTTTCCTTTGGTGGACTTTTTTGATAGTTTGAAGTAGATCAACCATAACGTTTTACTCCGATATCCAAATTGGATTAAACTAATTTCATTAGAAAGAGGACTCTCATATCTTTCCGTTGATATATAGTATCTCACCCAGACTATTGTGTACGAGGAGTTATAATCGTTTGAAGTTGACCCAAAAATTCACTTTTGATAGGCTGAAGTAGATCGACCATAACTTTTTGCTCCGATAGACAAATTAGATGAAACTAATTTCATTGGAAAGAGGACTCGCAGAGCTTTCCGTTGATATATAGTAGATCACCCAATCATTATGTACAAGGATTTATGATCGTTTAAAGTTGGAGAAAAAAATACGCCAGGCCTCAGTATTTTTTTTCCTGCACGTTTTACTGTTCACAGTTCGATCGGAATGGTCGTAGTTTGATCGAAATGGTCACTCATCGCTCGAGTATCCATTTTTGATGATCTATATATTGTTGTAAAGCTTATTTGATACTCTACGCAATGGTAGGTCAACATCTTAGAAATACTACACAAAAAATTTATG
This sequence comes from Capsicum baccatum var. pendulum, assembly GCA_030864225.1. Taxonomy (NCBI): domain Eukaryota; kingdom Viridiplantae; phylum Streptophyta; class Magnoliopsida; order Solanales; family Solanaceae; genus Capsicum; species Capsicum baccatum. The sequence continues at coordinate 224,304,409 of CM061559.1, read as the reverse complement.
GATCGCTCTAAAGCGTAGAACTCGATACATTTCTCACGAAATCTTTACGAAGAAAATTTTTAAGGGTATTACACTTTCTAGGAAAGGCAATTCCTAGTTTGTATAATACTAGCATTTCTGTTGAATACAAAGGAGGAATTGTCAAAATTTGCACTTGATCAAGCGAGCCATCCTCTACTCTATTTCTAGCCAAAGTATCAGCAACTTTGTTCTGCTCCCTGCATACATTCTTCAAGATTGGATTACGTGGGCAATTTGCAATAAGTACCTGCATTCCAAAATAATATTGCAATAGCCAAGATGGTTAGAGGATATCATATTGATGACAGTAAGTAAGTCGGAGTTGATCTCAAGAGGGACTAGCCTTCTGGTAGAGGCTATTCAGAGACCCTCTAGAATGGCTAGTAATGCAGATTATTACGCGTTTGCATGAGGGATGTTCCTTATGTAACCAAGTATCCATGTACCCTCATGGTTTCTGAAGGCTCCTCCTAACCTGCCAGGACCAGTTAGTGATTTAACACTAGCATTAATGTTGAGTTTGTAAGTTCCCTAATCAGGTTGGTCCCACTTGAGATACATTGTTGTGGTAGGCTTGGCAGCATTGTTAGAGGTATCAATGATCAGAGCATATTTAGTAGTGAGAGCTAGGTTTCTCTCTACAGAGATGGTGTTGTCCTTGTTATTAAAGAGGTTTTTGTTCCTCGTAAGCCAAATATTCCACAAGTCGAAGGGGAGAATGGTATCCTAGGAGTACCATTTATTGAAGGTTTTTTTTTAGGAACTTTCAGGTGCTAACCCAGTTAGAGATGTTCAGGGAAATGGAGTCAAATGTTGTAATAGAGATGTTATGGGCTGTAATATTATCCCAGAAACTAGTAGCTTTGGGCATTAGAAGAAGACGTGGGTGATGTCTTCCTCATGTCTAGTGTATGTCTTACATTTGGGGGACACATTCATTCCTAGCTTGCTAAGGTAGCTTCCAGTAAGGATCCTACTATAGAGAATAATACGGGTGTACCAAGATGTCCAACAAGTTCATGATCATTCACACGTAGCCAAGCTCGGGAGTTACAAAAACTCCAAGCTATGTTTATGCAAATGGCTATGTGTGAGTTGGTACTTAAGCCATCCAAAGGTTTAAATGTTTTTAAGTATGAAGAGGAGCTTTGAAGTGTAATAAACTTACACTCCAAGGCCACCCCTTGGCAAGGGTAGGATGGTCATTGTTCTCTCACTTTGTGGTGTAATATAAATAGATAGTATTAGGGTTATTTGGACTTAGTTCATTCATGATATTTTGAGAAACAATACTTGTAATATTTTTGAACTTCTCTCTTCCATTGAGAAGTCCAAAATCTAAACTCATAAGTGGAGTGACACTTGGGTTGTATCTTGGCTAGAAACTTAGGTCTTGAGGTTCATAAGTTCCTCTTGGTCCAAGTAAGAGTTTGGTGTTCACTTTCATTAATCTTAGGGTCCTTACATGTTGTTAGGTTTCTTAGATATATGTCAAACTACCTATCCATCTTTCTTGATATCATTGTCTTATTGTTGAACTTTGAAGACTAATGAAGCCATGTGGGGCTCTTTTTGGTTCACTAGCATTGTTGAATTTTTTGTTCTTGTTGTCAAATTCTTTATTTTGTTCTAAATGAAATCTTGGAGACTAGTGAAGTCGTGTGTGACCTATTTCGATTCACTAGCACCTTGTTGTTCATCTTGTTGTTCTTGTGGTAACTTTATTCTCTTGATACACACTCACTTTTGTATTAGAGAAGTAGCCAAAAGAATATTTTGATCTTATTTGGAGTTTTTAGTCTCCAGATCCAAAGGTAGTCATGGATAGATTTTGGGTCATGGGAAAATTTTAGGGGCTCAAGAGTGTTGTAGGCACTATTGATGGTGAACTTTCCATCTAGGGAGTTTTCCCAAATGAGTTGGTCCTCATAGTGACTTTGGGGATGCAGGTAGCTATTAGTAATGATATAATTAAAATCATGAGGGAAGGTGAAGGAAATGGAATCTAGTTTCCATCGACCTTGATTGTACATATTCTCCAAAGTAAGCTTATTTTCCCCTTTGTTTAGAGGGCCCTCAATGCTATTTCTGATGGATTTATGGTTTGGGATCCAATTATCCTCAAAGAAGTTTACTCTGTTTCCTTTATACATTATCCATATATGGTTTTTGAGGCAAGTGTTCCCCTTTTTTAATGCATTTTCAGGTTCTGGAGCAAATCCTTTTCTTGGGCTCAATGTAGTACTATGTGCAGTATTTGTTATAGAGAATTCTTGCCCAAAGATCTTGAGTGTTGTGGAACATTCTCCATGATAGGCCAGCATCTGCAGCTTTGTTCCTAGTTCACTTTTTTGCAGTCCCAACCCACATTTATCCTTAGTCATAGTGATTTTTTCCCAACTGAGGAGGTAGACTTTTTTCTTTTCAGCAGTACTTCCCCAAATAAAATTTCTCTGGATTTGGTTGATGGTCTTGGTGATTTTTTATGAAAGTTAGATGTATTGTATAAAATAAGATGGTATGCTGCTAAGGGTAGCTTTTGTGAGGGTCAGCCTACCTGCCATGTTTAATATCTTTGTTTTCCAACTAGTTAGTCTGTTCTGCATGTTATCAATCACAAATTAGAAGTCTCTGTTGGAGGGTTTGGTATGGAAGATTGGAAAGCCTAAATACTTACCAAAGGTATTACTAGGACTAATGTTTAGCTGGGATGAGCATGAAGAGATAGTGGCAACATTACAGTTGGATGAAAAGATGATTTTAGACTTGGAGGAATTTATTTTTTGTCCAGACTTTGCACATAAATTAGAAAGAAAATATTTTATGGTCTGAGAAGCTTTAGGACTGGCTCTTGAGAAAAGGGTTAAATCATCAGTAAAGAAAAGGTGGAAAATGTAAGGTCCATGATGGAAAATGCTGATGGGTTTCCAAAATTTGGAAAAGCTTTTAGTGTCAATATCCCTGGAGAGTCTCTCCATGCAAAGGATAAATAGATAAGGGGAGAGATAGTTGTAGTGGAAACACAAAATATGATGAGTTTGACAAGGGGATTAGGGAGGCCAAAGTATTGTAAGGTGTCCCTAATGAAAGACCATTCTAATTTGTCAAAGGTTTTTTTCAAATCTATTTTGAGAATCATGTTTCCCTGCTTCCCTTTTATCTTTTTAAAGTGGGTTATAAACTCTTGAACTATGATGGCATGATCAGAGGCCCTTCTATTCTCAAGAAAGCTGGCTTGGCTAGGGCCAATGATCTTATGGAGAAGTGGTTTTATTCTGAAGATAATAATCTTAGTGATCATTTTGTAAAAGGTATTTCAAAGTCTAATTGGTCTAAAATTTCTTATATGGACTGCATTGGGACATTTGGGGATCAAGCAAAGAAGGGTTTTATTCATGGTAGGGCTCCTATTGCTTGAAGTGAAGGTATCTTTGCAATAAGTAATTACATTTTGCTGCACTATGTTCCAGTATTTTTGAAAAAAAATTGGTTGGATACCATCAGGCCCAAGAGCCTTGTGTGGATTGGAGGATTTGATGGCCCTGATGATCTTAGAATCCCTCAAGGGAGTGGCCAGAGAGGCTCTGTCAGAAGCATTGAGTATATTGTTAAAGTGGTTAGTTGCATTGGGGGAAGGATGGTGGTGGTTTGGGAAGGTTAGATGGCTGGTGGAGTATAAGTTGGAGAAGAAAATAGTAATATGGTTAGCAATCTCAGCTTGGTCTCCAATCCAGTTTTCAGCCTTATCCCCATAGAGAAGACAACTGATTCTTGATTTAGTTCTCCAAAAATCTTCTTCAAACTTGAGACGATTATCATACTCTAAAACTAGGTCACTTTCAAAATTTTAGAGAAAGACACTGGAAGGGTAATGGGGGGATTTGTGAATATCCTCTATCCTAGATAGCAGTCTTCTCATGTTATGGAAGACTTTATTCCATTTGGTGGAGTTCTCTTAAAGATTATTGACAACTTGGTGGATAGGGTTGGGGAGTCAAAAGAGTGATGGACCACTCTTTCAAAATCAGGATTTCTGCACCACATGGGTTTCATCCCGAATGGTCTATTATGGGTGTCAAGTGGGCCGAGCCGGGTCAACCTGGAACTGGCCCATTAATTTTAACTGGTTTGTGGGCTGGGCCAATTTCGAGCCTGGTTAAGTGGGCCAGGTCGGTTCCAGGTCCACTAGTAATTTTTTTAAAAGCAACCCTGAAACGGCCCACTTAGCCCTATCCAATCTAACCCACCTAAACTTGGTCAAACCCGGTTAAAATTGGTCAAAATACAAAAAAAATAGTTTTTTTCTAATATACACTATATATACCCACCTATATATATTTTAAATATGTTAAACAATATATATATACTATATATATAGTATATACTACATTAGAATTTAAAAAATATATACACATATACACAATTACACATAAATACATAACATTCAATATATACGACTATACGTACTACTTTAAATAAAACATATACTACAATATATATATATATATATATATAGTTATATACTAATTTATAAAACATATACACATGTATACGTTAAATATATACGTCTATAGAAGATATATACACATATATATATACCATTCAATATATGTACTACTTTAAATAAAACATATACTACAATATATATACACTACAATATTTATATATATATACATATAGTTATATACTAATTTATAAAACATATACACATGTATACGTTAAATATATACGTCTATAGAAGATATACACACGCACACACACATATATATATACCATTCAATATATGTACTACTTTAAATAAAACATATACTACAATATATATACACTACAATATTTATATATATAGTTATATACTAATTTATAAAACATATACACATGTATATATTAAATATATACGTCTATAGAAGATATATACACACACATATATATATACCATTCAATATATGTACTACTTTAAATAAAACATATACTACAATATATATATATATATATATATATATATATATATATATATAGTTATATACTAATTTATAAAACATATACATATGTATACGTTAAATATATACGTCTATAGAAGATATATACACATATATACGCACCATTCAATATATATGTACTACTTTAAATAAAAAATACTAGAATATATATATATATATATATATATATATATATATATATATATATATATATAGAGAGAGAGAGAGAGAGAGAGAGAGAGAGAGTTATATACTAATTTATAAAATATATACAGATGTATAGGTTAAATATATACGTCTATAGAAGATATATACACATATATACACACCATTCAATACATATGTACTACTTTAAATAAAATATACTACAATATATATATATATATATATATAGTTATATACTAATTTATAAAACATATACACATGAATACGTTAAATATATATGTCTATAGAAGATATATACACATATATACGTATCATTCAATATATACGTACTACTTTCAATAAAATATACTACAATATATACACACACTATATAAATAGTTATATACTAATTTATAAAATATATACACATGTATACGTTAAATATATACTATTTTAGAAAATATATACACATATATACACTATTTTAAATAAAATACCTGCTACTTAATATAATAAATTAATAATAGTATAATACTTAATAGTAAATTAATAATATATTAAAACTAAGTTTTTAATATCAGAAGTTAGGGATATTCTACATTGAATATTTTTTAACAATGTTGATAAATAAAAATAATATTGTGAATGAAGTCTAAAAATATCGGTCTGACAAGTACTTCTAGGAATACCATTAAACATAAGATTATAATTTGCTCGAATATAATGAATAAAGGCATCAGAAGAAGGAAAACTAAAAGACAAACAACCCACAGCTACCATTTTAGCTATTTCATTCCGGTCCCTCAATTTATTATACTTCTTCATTACATGGCCGGTTGCTGGGTCCATTCTAGTTTGTGTGGACCCACCAACAACCTCACCACCTTGTACAATTTTTAACTCTCTTTCGTGAACATCACCTATATGTCTCATTAACGTATCTGTACCTCCTTGCTTGCCTCCACTTTTATGCTTATATATTTGTTGACAAATATTGCATTGCACCTCAGTATCTGATATATGTTCAAAAATTGCCATGCAATACTAGTTATTTTACGAGCTCTTGGGGCATGGGGAGGACCGAGAGGGAGATCAATCGATTTAGATCTAACGTTAGCATTTTCTACTGCGGGTGTCTCACCAATATTTTCATCATCTTCGTCTAAATTAATCGCATCTACTTTTTTTTTCTTCTATACCGTAATTTTTTCGAGCTTCTACATAATCCATATCGTGGGCACCTACACCTAAATGTACACCTGCTTCTTCCTCAAAAAGTTAACTAAGCGGTTTCGGAGGCACATGGGTATATCTACTACTTGAAGTACCTCTACCGCTAGTAATTCGCTTTTTACTACCACTACCACTTCCAGGACAAAAAATTTTAACACCTTTGGTGGCGAGGTTTCTTAATTTATCCATAATATAAATTAAACTAAAAAAAATTCTAAATACAAAAATATAATAAAAATAAATATTCAACAATTAATATATAAATTAAAAAATAAACGTAAGAGATGGAATGACAATATCAAATTTTAAAAGTATCCGAAGGTTGCGACTTTAGAAACTTTCACTCGTACTTTGTAATCGCAAAATTAAAAAATTAAAGTGAACACTTTAGAAAATTAAATATATAGAATGTTTGAGAATTGAGAGAGAATGAGAATTGAGAGAATGAAAAATTGTGTGGAAAATAATTTGAAAGTGTAGGGTATTTATAGGAATTTTTTTTATGTTAAAAAATAATTTTAAATGTAATTTTTTTTTCTTAATAAAAAGGTCAAACTAGCCGTTTGGACCCAAAAACGGCTATATAGCCGTTGGGCCAACGGCTAGTTTGGCCCAATCTCCGACTTTTTTCTTTTTAAAAAAATTAACCAGGCCGGTTAATCGGCGGGCCCTGACCGGGCTTGGTCCAGTCTATGTTAACCAGGCCCAACCAAAAAAATAAATCGGCCCGAGACTCGGTACCCTACAACTCGTGGGCTGATCGGACCGGGTCAAACCGGATCAGTTTTTGTAAGTGGGTCGAGCTGAGTAGGATTGGTCGGGTCAGCTCGATCCGTTTGATAGGTATATGGTCTATTTTGGTTAGTCTGGCTATGATTAGAAAGATTGACTAGTAGAGGGCAGTGGTCAGAGTAGGTCTTGGGGAGGTGGGTGATACTAGCTTCAGGATACTTGGAGATTTAAGGGTTGTTGGCAAGACACCTATCAAGCCTTTCAAGGATAAGGCTATTTTTTTTTATACCTCTTATTTCTCCAGGTATACTTACTACCCTTAAAGCCTAGGTCCACTAGACCACATTGGTTAAGGCAGTTCCAAAAGAGTTTCGTCTTACTATTATTAATGTTATTACCTCTAAACTTCTCTCTAGGTTGGAGGACTTCATTAAAGTCTCCACCTAGAAGCCATTCAGAGTTATGGTTTTGAGACAAGCTTATAATGTTGTCCCAAAGAGAATTTCTGAGGGAGGTATCAGTACTAGCATACACCACAATAAAGAGCCATGAGTGGAGTGTAGAAATTACCTTGACTCTAGTGTGGATGAACTAGTGTGTGATGGAGATGTCTTTCAATTTTAGGAGGTTGTCCTTCCACATGATAACCATTCCACAAACTCTACCAACTGCAGGGGATTGGATTTGATCATCAAATCCCAAATCTGAGGTGATACCCTTATGCTCAGCCATTTTGGTTTCAAGTAATACAAACATAAAAGGTTTGTGAAGTATCACTAGATTGGTGTACTGCCTCTTGAAGGTGGCACTTTCCCTTCCTAATATTACAAATGATAAAATTCATTATCAGATGCATTGGGGTTGTTGGCATGTTGAGGACCGTCTTTCCTTTCCCCTGGGCTTAGGAAGGATTGTGCACTTTGGTTGATCTCATTATTACCCAGGTGGGGTCTGATCCACCATATTCTTCAGATCTAGAGAGTAGGTCATTGTATTTTTAGGACAGGATACAATAATAACTTTTCTCGATGGCTCTTTGAACTCTTTTTGAAAGTTGTCCTGAGAGAAAAGGTTTCTGGCTTTGTTTCCCAAGATTTTACAAGACTTTTTCTAGATCTTGGTTGCATTATTTTAGGTGGTTGATAGTGGTATTTCCTTCCTCTTTTGGGTCTTCTTCCTAACTTTTTGGTATAGGGGGTGGTAGCTATTGGTTCAGGAGGGAGCCCATGGGGTTCTATAGAATGAAAGATAGACCCACTAGTGTTGCATTGGTGGTCTGGGTTAGAAAGAAGGGGAGACTTTGGAAAATTTGAGTCAAGAGTGTATTGTGCTCCTGAGTTGGTAGGTGCACTGAGTTCATGAGGGATTAAGCCTGGAAAAGTGTTTGCATCTATAGTGGTTGCCCAGCTGATGGACAGAGTGACCTATTGCATCCTTTACCATATTGGCCAGATAATGAGGATCCTGCAGTAAGAGTACCACATGTTGGTCTCTTATGTAGGCATTCAGGGTCAGGGGGAACCCTGTAAGAGGAGTTCCAACCAGGATATTGGTGAATGCTTCTGGGTAGGAGGGGCAATCACCAAGAAAATGGGTGTTTTGGAAGGGGGATGGTTTGGATTTGAGTTATGTGCTTTGTCTATTGGGAACTTGGGGTTCTAGTAGCTGAGGGTTGTTAGGTTGGAAATTTCTACTTTTAGTAGAGGATTGGTGGTTGGTTTTGGGAGAGTTAATAGATGTGACCTCGGTGGTCATATCATAGTCAGAGAGACTCTCAGAAGCTCTCATTTTAAGGCAGTTGTGCTCAACATTAAGTGAGCACGTAGGCTAGTTTTAGTCTGGGGTTTAATGGACATAACCTTAAGGGTCTTGTCTGCTACAGGACTATGTTGAAATTCCATTCATTAGGAATGTTTTTACTTAAAGCATGGAACTTATTGTTCCCTGAGTGTGACCGACCATTGTCAATGGGTGGGGTCCTTTGAGAAAGGTTCTTAGGACTATGTGCCTTCAATGGGTGGGTCTTACTGCTCTTGCGCAGTGGCCCCTTTTCCTTCAATAAGTTTGCCGGTGGGACCTTCTTTTTTAAGAAGCTATCAATTAATTTTGCTTCTGCTCCGCTTGGCACAGGGGGTGGAGATTTAGCACTCCAACTGATGAGGGGAAGGGGTTTAGTGGGGCGGGAAAATATATCTGATAATGCTGCGTGGTTAGTTACCTGAGCTAAGCGGTTCTTCTTGTTGGTTTTCTTTTAGGGAAACTTACCAACTTCTACATAGTATTTGTCATATCCGAAATGATGGGCGCAGTGGATGATGAGCTAGGAACTGGAGGGGCTTGGGGGTTTGGTGCATAAGGGCAGCTTCAGAGTGTATGACCCACTCTACCACACCCGTGCATAGTATTCTGATACCTTCGTATTCCACTATTTGAATGTGGTTTCCGATGGTAACAGATTTCTTCACTGGATGGTTGCGGGAAATTTGTATACAAATGCGGGAGTATCTTCCCCTTAGTGTTGATGATGTACACGAATCGATCTTTAGCAGAGAGCCCACTTTTCTCCCAATCTTTTCGAGGATTTGTTGGTCATAGAACTCCGTTGGGAGTTGGGGTAGCCGAACCCAAATTGCGGTGTGGGTTATTGTTGACTTACAAGGTACAAAGTTTGGATCCCATCCAGGAAACCCCCAACTACGAACCACGACCCTCCATGTAGTGCCTTCACCATATTTTCTTCTTTATTGAACTTTGCAGTGAAGAAGCCATATCCCAAATCGATAAGCACTAAAGGTTCCGACGGTTTTCATAGCTTTGAAATTTTATATCTGAGTAATTGGTGTGAGATCTTCCTACCCATAAGATTCATGATTACCGAGAATCTCAATGGGAGGTAGATCCGTTCCTTTTCCAGATGTGAGAGGGAAATTGGGTCGTCATCTGCTTTGACGCCTTCGGAGGGGGAATGGTCACCGGTAGCGTAAGATTTGTTGAGATTTGGTAACTTGTCTGTTAGGATCTCTTTAAAGGATTGCTTGGGTGGTTCATTGTCTTCCATGGTTATATCGCCATTTGGTGGTGGGTCCGGTGGCTGTGGCGGTATGGGGCCGGTGAGAAATTGACTGTTGATTGGGTTCTCCGTTGATAGAGACACAAGTCTTTCCTTTCTTACACACTATGGTAAACTATCAGGGACAACTGATTATCTTAGTTTGTGTATTTTATTTGTGCTACTATTATCATGGGGTCTATTATTTTGTTTGTTCACAGCCAAACGTTCAACTCCGAAGTTATTTTGTACTTTATCATTTATTATCTTTTGCTATTCAATTCTACTTGCTTATTTTACACCCGGAGACGAAGTGTAACTCACTCCAAATGTTAGACAAAAGTCATTTCATTTTCTATAACCTAATAGTTATTGCTTTGCATCTTATTTGAATAATTTAATTAGATTTTCTTTATTGACTAATAGTTAAATTCAAAATGTGCAGTTGTTGGTGAAATAATAATGTTTCGTCCTGCATAAGACCGATCACAAGATATATAGGTTCATAATCGATGCATTCTTCAACCTTAATATTATATTATTCACGCTTTAAATATTTAATTTTATAACTATAAAATACAAATTGTGAGTGAATTATTTAACGATTTATTCAAACCTAACAAAAACAAAATCAGAATACTGACATTTTGGGACTGGCAATGGTTACGTCAGCTGCTGAGGTCCCATTTCTTTTTTAATTCCTTGTTTGGTTCATTCTGGATTAGCTGTAATTAATATAATTAGTTGCAAGATTTCTTTTTCAAATTTAATTCCTAAAATTTAAAAATGTGTGGCTAGTTGTATGAATATCTTTTTCATTTCCAACTTATCAAAATATACTATTAGATAACATGAACTTAGCTATAGAATTTATCAAATTCCAAGCTAATGCTTCGTTAAATAGATTTTATCTAATTGAATTTTCTTATAATTTATCACTAATTAGTAGCTAAATGGGATTAGCATGAAATTTGGCTGTTTCACCGCAGAATCTCATCCGTCACTAATTTCTTATTTTATCGTAGAGTTGTAGTGATAAAAAAAAAGTTTGAAAATAGAACAACAAAATATCTTGGAATTAATGACTTTTATATAAGCTGATTGTATCTACTTTAGTTCCTCTTTATTGGATTCTTAAAGATGACCTCATGAAAAAGACTAAAAAAGGATTGATCATTTTCATAGATTTTGTAATCGATTGAAGTCTCTCTATTTATTAATCTGCTTATACGGTATTAAGTAGCATTAATATTGTGCGATGAAAAAGATTTTTCCATCTTTAATGAGAAATTTTCAGGCTTGTAGCATGAGAACGAAGACACACTTGTTGTTCCCCCTTTAATGCCTCAATTTGGAGTTTTGGACAAATCTGAATTAATCATGTCAATAAATTTTGAATATTAAATATTTATGGAAAAAAATATAAAATACTTATCTATCTAGCTGTTTGTAAATGGTAGAAAATGAGTTTGTGGAAATTTACTATCTTCATGTTGTGAATCGTTTTCATGTTTTACCTAAATAAGGGCTTCTAGTGATCATCAAGGCTTACGGTCTATTTTGTATGAATAAAAGAGTAGAAAAATTCGTAAATAGTGTTATTTGTGCCTATATTTGTAAAAAATAACGAGAGTTTGCTTAATTACGAAATGTAGCAATATTTGATTTTAAAAAGTAGCGGAATATATTATCTTTCCGCATATAATAATAGTGAAATACATTGTATTATTTCGCATAATAATGAGAAAGGAGATATAACGTCATTTGTTAGTTATTAGTTACATAACAGTGTAGTTAAAGTTAGTTATAACTAATAGGATCCTTTAATGAGTTGGCTATTTTTTAGTAGTTGACAGTTGTACAGGTTAGTGGGATTAGCTCATTTATATAAAGGAGGAAATTAGAGAATCCAAAGTGTTAGTTTTCATTTTCCCTTAATCACTTTGTATGGTTAGCCTTCTTCTGTATAATGAGAAGTTTTCTCTGAGTTTCACTTGAGTTTTGTAGGTGTTTTCATTCTATTTCACAATATGGTATCAGAGCCTTCAGCCATGGATATGGTTTAGTCTTAGTTGGGAACGCAAAGTTGAAGACGACGACCTACAATGGTGGCTGAACTGGACAACACCTTGCCGGAGAAACTTGGTTATAATCATCCTCTGTTTTTAGTACAACAGACACTTCTGGAGTGGTTTTAATCTCCATTCAGTTAACGGGTCCAGAGAACTATTTTGTATGGAGCCGATCGATGCGCATTGCGATACTTGGCAAAAAAAAGTTGGAGATAATCGATGAAAAGTGCAGGAAAGCAAATTTTGGTCCTAATCTAGCTGATCTGTGGGAAAGGTGCAACGCAATTGTCCTTTTATGGATTATGAATTGTGTTTCGAAGGAGCTTTTAGGGGAAATTGTCTATTCTTCTGATGCATGTGTTGTTTGGAACGATCTCAAGGAGCGATTTAATAAAGCTGATAGCTTGTGCATTTTCCAATTGTATAGAGAAATTGCAACCACGACATAAGGTACCAACAGTATTGCATAATACTTCCTTAAGCTGCGTTTGCTTTGGGCAGAATTCGATTGTTTAGCTCCTTTTCCGGGATGTGATTATGAAAAATCAAGGGAATTTGATGAATTCATGACGAGGCAAAAGCTTCTGCAATTCTTAATGGGTCTCAATGAAACATATGAACAATCAAGCGCTCAAATTCTTATGCTCATTCCCCTTCCTTCGGTTAATCAGACATACTCCATGATGATTGAAAGGGAGAGACAAAAGATGTTAACTAATTCTACAACCACAACTACAAATCTGAAGATAGCTGCCTACATGAATGCTGAACATCCTACTAACAATAAGTTTTCGTTAAATTGGAACCCTAATCGGAGTGCAAAATGTGAATACTGCAAATTGATGGGACATATTGCAGATGATTGCTATCGGTTGCATGGCTATCCTTTGGATTTCAAATTCAAAAGGACTTTTGGGAATAACAATGGTTCATACATGAAAAGAGGTGAGAGTAAAGAAAATTCACCCAATATGAGAATTTCTCATGGCAGGGGTCAACACACATGTGTGGACAATTACAATAACTCAGGACATAATCTTCACAGGAATGCAGAATGCTATGAAAATGAGAGAAGTGCGTAATATTTTGGTGGAGAATCCAGTAAGATGTCTGGAAGTCAACACACATGTCTGGCAGGGGTCAACACACATGTGTGGACAATTATAATAACTCAGGACATAATCTTCACAGGAATGCAGAATGCTATGAAAATGAGAGAAGTGCGTAATATTTTGGTGGAGAATCCAGTAAGATGTCTGGAAGTCACAACTACTTACAACAATAATACAGTGATATAGTGCAACACATGGATAATCCTCATCATTATTCTCAGTTTAAGAAGGTTATTGACAAAGACAATGCAGTTGATAGTTCAGCTCTCTTAACTGAACATTCCGACTCAGCAAACATGGGAGGTGATATGTTTTCCTCATCTGTGTTTGATGCTCAGATTACAGGTATTATATCTACTTCTTGTGTGAATGATAATAAAATGGAATGGATAGTAGATACAGGTGCAATAAATCATATGATTTCCAACAAAGAGTTGTTAAGTGCTAAAATGGAACCTAGTGTTGTCTGTAGTAGAAAGATCCACTTACCTGATGGAAAGACGGTAGATGTTTCACATGTTGGTCATTGTGACATTATAGATGGAAATTCCGTTATAAATGTGCTATACATACCAGATTTAAAGTATAATCTCTTGTTAGTATCCAGGTTAACTAAAGAGATGAATTGCCCAGTCAAGTTTTTCCCTGACTTCTGTATATTCCAGGACCTCTCAAATAGAAAGGTACTGGAGATTGGCGAGGAAGTTGAGGGACTTTACATGTTGCACCATAATGGATCTGATAACAAGAATAAACAAGTTCCTAGAGGACTGATAGCAAGAATGAATAAGCTGGACATCCTGCTTTGGCATAGAAGGATGGGTCATGTATCTGTTGGAGCAATGAAAAAATTACTTAGTCTTAGTCATGTTGAATGTAAGCAAGTTCTAGAAAAATGTGTAGTATGTCCACTTGCTCGACCTACTAGATTACCTTTCACTGACAGTACATCAAAAACATCTTTCATTTTTTAGTTATTGCATTTGGATGTATGGGGACCATTTCATGTACCTACTTTTGATGGAAATAGATTATTTTTGACTATTGTAGATGACTATTCTCGCATGACTTGGGGTTTACCTACTAAAACTGAAAAGTGATGTTATCGTGGTATTAAAGCATTTTATACAGCTGGTCCAAACACAATTTGAGAAAACAATCAAAATACTGCGGTCAGATAATGGTACAAAATTTGTTAATTCTGCTTGCACTGATTTGTTTAATTCTCATGGCATCATCCATCAACGATCATGTGTTTACACCCCTCAGCAGAATGGGGTTGCATGAAGAAGTGTACACGTCTTTGCCTGAGGGTTTTACTAGCCAGGGAGAGTATCCAGGCATGATATGCAGGCTAGTAAAGTCCTTATATGGGCTTAAACAAGCCAACAGACAATGGAATGTCAAACTTACTGATGCATTGATAGAATCTGATTTTGTGCAAAGTAGTTTGGACCATTCCTTGTTCATCAAATGACAGCATGGACTTGTGGTGGTAATTCTAGTATATGTAGATGATATGTTGGTGGCTGATAATGATTTAAAGCTGATTGAACAAACCAAACAAACTCTACATGCTAAATTCAAGATTAAGGATCTTGGAATACTGAGATATTTCCTGGGAATAGAGTTTAGCAGATCATCTAAAGGGATATTGATGAATCAAAGGAAATACAGTTTAGAATTGATAGAAGAAATGGGACTATCCGGAGCAAAACCATCTTGGACACTAATAGATTGCAATTTGAAACTAACCACTGCAGAGGTTGATCAAGCAATGGGAATTAAAGATGATACAAAATCATCAAATAAGAGTTCTTATCAAAGATTGATTGGAAAATTGTTGTATTTGACTTTAACTAGACCAGATATTGGCTTTGCAGTTCAAACATTAAGTCAATTCTTGTAAAATCCCAAAAGAACTCATATGGAAGCAACACTCAAAGTTGTAAGATACATAAAAAGGGAACCTGCTATGGGAATTTTGATGAGTAGCAGAAAAGAGAACAAGTTAGTGGCATTTTGTGATGCAGATTGGGCAGCATGTTCGAATACAAGAAGGTCAGTAACAGGGTTCTTGATTAAATATGGAGATTTCTTGATATCATGGAGGTCAAAGAAGCAGACAACTATTTCTAGAAGTTCAGCAAAATCAGAATATAGGATCATGGCCTTACAGTTTCAAAACTAGTGTGGATTATTGCTTTGTACAAGGAACTAGGGGAAGAGTTAGAGTTGCCTGTGACTCTTTTTTCTGACAGTAAAGCTGCATTGCAAATTGTAGCAAACCCGGTGTACCATGAGAGGACAAAACATATAGTGATAGATTGTCATTTTATCAGAGAGAAGATACAAAAGGGACTGATCAAGCCACAACACTTGAAGACGCAAGAACAACAAGCAGACATCATGACGAAAGGATTGTTTAGACCACAACATGAATATTTGGTTTTCAAGCTTGGCATGCTAAATGTCTTTAGACCTGCCAGGTTGAGGGGGGGTAATGAGAAATGAGATATAACGTGATTTGTTAGTTATTAGTTACATAACAGTGTAGTTAAAGTTAGTTATAACTAATAGGATCCTTTAATGAGTTGGTTATTTTTTAGTAGTTGACAGCTGTACAGGTTAGTGGGATTAGCTCATGTATATAAAAGAGGAAATTAGAGAATCCAAAGAGTTAGTTTTCATTTTCCCTTAATCACTTTGTATGGTTAGCCTCTTATGTATAATGAGAAGTTTTCTCTGAGTTTCACTTGAGTTTTGTAGGTGTTTTCATTCTATTTCACAACACATAATAAGTGTATTTGTAGGTATATGATATTTCTATAGCAGAATATACTTTTGTAATAATAATGAAATACATTATATCCGAGTGTATATAATACTTCTGGCTGACTATATCCATAGGGACAATAAGTGTATTCGCACGTATCTACTATAAAATAAAACCCCAAACAATCACTACATTATATAATTTTCTTAGACTACCGTTAGGAGTTCATATATATGATAAGGCTTTAATTTATTGTGTCACGTAATATTTCCTTTATAATACTCCCAACTTTTTTTCATGATATTTCCACATTACCACAACATCCACCCATTTGTCTAACATTTCTAAAGGACATTTTTACTTGAATAAATAAGACTGTCTTCTCAATTGTGTTCAGCGTTTGGTTCAATCCTCATCAGTAAGCTCACAGGTACGTTTCTCTGCTTTATTAGTTTCTTCATATTCATAATCCGTTTACAAGTTGGAAAGTAATTATTCTGATTACTTTGTGTTATTAGAAGGCAGAATATGAGATTCTTGAATACCCATTTATTTTTTAACTTTTTCTTTTTTTTGGAGGGGAGCTTAGTTTGGTGTTGCTACAGATTGAAATGTGGGATTTTTGAATAACCCTTTTAAATTTTTTATTTTTTCCTTCTCATTTATGTGTGTTGTTAGATGCTAGAACATAAGATTCTTGAATACCCCTTTAATTTTATTTTTTTCGGCTTATTTTGGTGATTTTTGCGTGTGTGTATGTGCGTGTGTGTTTGTTAGAATAGAATATGGGATTTGATACACTAAAGTTGCTTTTCGGATACTTGTTGCTTTTCCTCTGTCGATTTTGTTTCTATTTATTTTGGCTTCATGGATTGGTCCGTTATACTTTAGTAAGTATATATATGAAGACAAGTGAAGTGAGGTTAGCAAAATATCTAGTAAAAAATGAAGAAATAAAAACTAATAATGATATATGCCTAGCAACGTCATAATCCATTGCCTAATTGTTACCATTTGTCATATTCATTATATCTTTTAAATTTATTTTTGTAGTATATAGGTTTTCTTATTTCTGTTGTTTTGGGTATTAAATTTTCATCTTCTTTTTTATCAAGAGTATTTATTTCTGTATTATTATTTTCTAAGTTTTCTTGATTAATTCTTTCTTGTTTTTCGTTAATTTCTAAATCTTTTATATTTGTTAATATTTCCGTATACGTTTCACTATCTTCTGAATCATAATTATCCGTTTCTTCTACCTCTATATTATTTATTTCTAATTTTTCTTTAAATTGATTTATCTCGTTTATTAATTTTTGTTCCTTATCTATTTCTTCTTTTTCTTTTTGTCTTTGTTCGTATAAATCTTTTAACATTTGTAATTCTTTTTCTAGTTCAGCAATTCTACTATTTTTAGTTTCTTCTATTTTTCGTATTTCTTCCGTAGATTGTTGTTTAATTTTTTCTATTTCCTTTTTTCTATCTATTTCTTCATTTTCCTTTTCTATTCTTACCATTGCTGTTAATTTATCTTCTAATTTTAATTCTTCTTTTTCTAACATTAAATATAAATGTTCTCCTATTTTCTTGTATCTTCTTCCTAAATTGGAAAATACAATTTTTATTTTTGATCCTTCATTTGTAGGGGGGTGCGGATAACTAAGCTGATAAATAGTAAATAGTTTTATAAATAGATTTATAACTGATGAATCTATTCTATTTTGTGCGTGGTTATTTCTTAGATTTTGTTTTAATAAATTATTCTTTTTATTAGATGTATTCATTAATTTAATTTATTATTTTATCCTGTAGTAACTACTGAGTTACAAATTTCTGTGTAATAACTTATTCTTTCTGTACTGTAGTGTATATCTAATTCTAGATTTTCTATGTCATTTATTATTTTATGTTGTTCTTCTCGTAGTGAGTTTTTTATATTATATAAACTGTTACATGTACTTTTTTCTAAATTTTCTAAGGTTTTTTCTATCCATATTAACTTTTCTCTTAGATCTTCCATTATTTTTCTAATATGGTTTCTATAATTAATTTCGTTATTTAGATTATCTTGGTTTTCTCTAGTTTTTCTAATATATTCTAACATCCACAATCTTGGTCTGAATAATATCCTTCTGGGTAAATGTCTTCGTATATTTGTGCTGTAGCATTTATCATTTCTATTTCGTAGTTTATTACTTCTTCTAATATCATTTTCTTAATATCTATTATTTCTATATCTTTAAGTATATATAAGACTAAAATTCTAAGGTAGTCTAAATGGGCTATTTTTTAAAATTGATATTTTATAGCTATTTGTTTTAGACTTAGTAGTTTTTGCATATTTTTATTAAGATATTTTATATATTTTTTATTTTCCATGTATTTGTCTATATTTATTTTTATCTGTTTTTCTAGTAACTGTATTTTTTGCGTATTTTTAAAAATCCTACGTAATTTTAACATAATAAATATTTATAAGAGTAGTTAGGTATGTGTGGTATATAATTTATTCTATCCGTATAATTTTTTCCATATGTTTTTTCTAATATAACTTTTCTTATATCTGCAATATCTATATCTCTAAATGCATACAAAATAAGTATCTTAAATTTATCTACCATGACATCAGATATATTATCATTCATTATCATAAAATTGTTTTTTTCAAAATATTCCCTTCAACCATATACATAATAAGATATAGTCATCTCAGATTACTATATACTAGATTATTCTTAAATAACATGTTCTTCGGTCACTACTAGCATGGTAATTCGGATACTTTTCCCTTAAACAGCGCCTCGACTTTGGTTACTCCCCGCCACGGCTTCTTGCCTCATTGGTTTCACCTTTAGGATGACATAGTTCCTTGGGATTTTTCTCCGTTTCCACTTTGCTAATAAACTTCTTAACATATTATTTTTCGAATAATTCTACTATAAAGTAACTAATATGAATTTATTTTATCATATCATGATTGTCGGGAATTATGAATTTAGCTATTCATAATCGTAAATAGATATACCTGTTCCGGTAGCTTTGATATTTCTGAGGTTTGTTGTTCCATAGCTTTTTCCATTGCGGTGTATATATTTAATTAACTGGGCTAAATATTTTTGAACGGAATGGAGAGAGTATTTTTGCTGAATGTTTGAAGGCTTGCCTTTGCAATGCCTTCTGAGCTCTTATTTATAGATGATTTCAAACTCTTTACATTTCTTTACAACTTTACGTAAAACTAGAAAACAAAAAACATTTAATGAAAAGACTTAAAGTCTAACCTACCTAACCTACCTAAAGATCTTTTTCAAACTTTTACAACTTTTTCAAAGTTTACCATAAATGCTAAACTACTTACTACTACGTATTTTCTAAAGCTTAAGAAGACTAAAGTCTTCTATTAAATATAAACTTTGTACAAATAAGTCTTCCGTCTATCTGTCATATCTTCCGTCTATTTTGTCATATCTGATGTATCTCCATTATTACTCTGGTCTTATCTTTTCAGCTGTCGTTCTTATCTTCTTTTATTCTAGCTGCACTGCTGGGACGTCGTTATCTCCTCCATTACATTTTGAACATCTGTGGTCTGGGTATTTGTGTCCAATAGTTTTGCAATATCTGGTCAATAATTCTTCTGAAATAAATTTTTCTTTAATAGCTCTGGCGATAGGTTCTGTCTCTGGTTTAAGCAACGTCATAATCCATTGCCTAATTGTTTCCATATCTGTTTCTCGTAGTTCTTTTGAATTTGAATATATCAATACATGGTTTCTTGAATAATAACTCCATATAGGATTTTGATTACAATATGTATTTGCTAGTTCTTGTAAAATCGTAGATAGTCCGATAACTCTTTTATTCGCATAAAATTTTGGTATCTCGATTCTGGGTATCTCTGACTGTGTACCAATATCTTGCGGTATAATCATATCTCTTGTCATTCCTATTTTTACAACTTGTAAAGGTTTCTTAACTTCGTCAAATAATATCTCTGCTGGAGCCGTGTAGATTTTTATAAAAAATAAAGTACCTTTGGTTATTCTTTTAAATGTGGTAAATGCTTCATATATCTCGGGTATAGTGGATATCTCAGTTCCATCCGTGGTATATACGGTACTAAGTAATCCATATTCGTAGCAAGTTTTAACTAGGCTTGGTTTAGTTTTTGGTAAGGCAATTAGCTTGTTGTATCCGGTTAATTTCTGGGTTATATAGTTCGTATCTGGTTCTTGGATATTTGTAGCTTTTGGGTTGCTATTTAAGAAAGTTTGTACGTTGTAGATATTTTCTATATATGTGCGGGCTGTGTAGTTATATGTCTTTTTGTCTTGGTTTAGGCTTTCTCGGTATGTAGTAACTTGTGGGGGTGTAAACATAGGGTCTTTTGGTATATTTGGTGTATATGGCTTGTCAAATAGCTTATTTAAGTTCATATTTTTTTCTAACTCCTTTGCTTGTACCTGCAGAAGTAGATTGATAAGCGTTATGGGTTTTATGGAGTATCCCAACATCTCCTTCTAGCTCTGGAATTTTATTGTCTTCCGATCGACATAGCTCTGCGCATTGGTGAGTTAGCTGATTCATAGCTATAGACTTCAGATTATCTTCACTAGTCTTTAGCTTTAGCTTTTCTATCTCAGTACCCATACTGTCTACTTTCAATAAAAGCATAGTCAGGGCGTTGAGTATCTTTTCATGTATATTTTCTTCTATCATTTCAGTTTGCGTAGCTTTGTCTTGATATGTAATCTGCAATAACATTTTTGTTAGTACTAATTACTTCTATTATAAATGTAAAATTTAATATGTTTAAAACTAGTCTCCGAATCTCTTTTGTTGTAACTGAATTTTGTATTTTCTTTGTTAGCCACCAGCGTACCTGCGTATTATCTGTTCGCACAATAAACTTGTTATATACAATATATGGCTCAAATGCTAATAAACATTTATATAATGAACATAATTCTTTCCTATTTATTTCCCATTTTATTTCTGTCTCGTTGAACGTACCTGAGTAGTATCTACAATGGTGTTCTATTTTTTCTGCTTCATATCTATATTTAAGTACTCCTCCGTAACTATATTCACTGGCATCTGCTTCTACTATGTATGTAAATTTTCTATTTTCATCCGGAAATTGTAATTTTGGTAAATCCTTGCAAAGTAATTTTATTTTCTGAACTTGTTTTTTATCTTCTTCATTATAATTATATTCTATATCCTTTTTTAATTTTTTCTGTAGTGGTTTTAAGTTTTCTGCTAATTTTGGAATATATTCTCTTACTTGGTTTACTAATCCTAAAAATGATTGTAATTTCTTTTTTGTATTTAATTCTTCTTTCGAATTTATTATTTTTTGTACTATATGTTGTTGCATTTTTACTCCACTTTTATCTATTTGTATTCCTAAAAATTCTATCTGATTTTTCATAATTTCGGCTTTCTTTTCACTTAGACTTATTCCTGAATTTTCTATTATATCTGTAAATTGTTCTAATAATTTTATATGTTCTTCTTTAGTCTTTGTATATAATAATATATCATCTATGTATACTATGCAATTAGGTAATTGTTTAAAATAACTATCCATAAAATGTTGATATCTACCTGGTGCATTTTTATATCCAAAGGGTAATACATTCCATTCGTAAAATCCTTGTGGTACCGTAAATGCGGTTAATTCTTTAGATTCTTCTTCTAACTTTAGATGGTAAAATCCTGATTTACAATCGAATTTACTAAAATAATTATATCCTTGGATTTGTCTTATTTTTAATATCTTATTTGGTATTGGATAATTATATGTTATAGTTTTTGCATTTAAATTTCTATAATCAATAATCATTCTACTTTTTCCTCTTTTTTGTTCACTATGTTTATTTACTATAAATGCTGGACTATTATGTTTACTATTACTTTTTTGTATATATTGTTTTTCTAATAATTCATCTATATGCATTTTAAATTCTTTTAAATCATCGAAATTCTATGTTAATGGTTTTTGGGTTATTATACTGTTTTTATCTATTAATTCAATTTTTATGGTAGTTTTATGTTTTTCCCATCCTTTTAATGGATCTTCGCTGTATAATTGTTCTAGTTTTTTCTTAACTATTTCTATCGTATTTATTGAAAATATAGTTATTTCTGTTTTATTTATTGAAAATACTACTAATTCTATTGTATCTTCAGCAGTTTTTATATTTTCTAACTTTTGTGTAATTTTTTCACTTCCTTTTATCCAGTCAGTTTTCTTTCTTATTTTATTATTAACTCTTTTTGCTCTTACTTTTTGTTTACATGGTGTTGTGAACCACCAATCGTTTCTAGTTATTATATGTGGGTATAGTTTATCTAAAAATGGCATTCCTAAAAGTATATCTTTTGATGTTAGTTCATATTTATAAATTTCTTCTATTGTCAATATCTTATCCCATATTTGTGCTTTTACATTCCTAGCTTTATAAGTAATTAAGCTTCCTTCATTATTAAATCCTTTAACTATTATTGGTATTTTTAATTTATCCCATTTACTTTCTGGTAAGCAATTATATCTACATAAATTAGCTTCTGCTCCTGTATCTATCATAGGCGTATAATATCTACTGTAATATCCTTCCACTACTATCTTCATTAATACATATATTTTCATTTTATGTTAAGGCTCTTCTTAAGAGTAATCTTTCCTTATTATATGTTATGGCTAATTGTGTATGTTCTATATTATATGGTTTTACTTGTTCTAACCATTTTATTCCTAATATTATATCTGCTTTTTGTATTTCTTCTTTTACCTCGAATTCTATTTTTATTTTTCTAATTCCTCCTATTATTATTTCTTTTTCTGCTATATCTTTATTATTTATTAAACTTCTTGGTAGATCTGGGCATATATCATTATTAGTTTTTATTTCTTCATTTTTTACTAGATATTTTACTATATAATTTTCTTCTTGTCCTGTGTTTAATAGTATTAAATGTTCTTTTTCATTTATTTTTCCTGTTATGTAATATTGGTTTAAATTACTTATTGAATTTGTTTCATAACTCATTCTTTTTTATGAGCTCGATGACTCTGGTTTTTCATTAGCTATTCTTTTCGTTGTACTTATTCTATCATTTACTATTTCTAAATTTTCTTCTATATCTATGTCTCTATAGCTATAGTCATTATAATCTATTGTTTTTACAATTTGCTCAAATGGGCTATCTATTTGTATTTTGTTAATCTTATTTTTCCCTGTTATTTTATGTTTTGTTGTTAATACATATAAATTTTTACATCTCGCTGTAAATATTTTACTTCCTGGGGTTAATTCTATTCCTGATATCTTCCAATATAATACTAATGATTTATCTATATTTCTATCTGTTACTGCTACTGAATAATTTGCACTTATTATAAATTTAAATTTTTGGTATATTAAATTTCCTTTTACGGCAGTTATTATGCTTTTTTCTATAGGTTTTATAATTCTATCATCTGCTAAATATAATTCTATTGGTGTATCTATTCCTTCTCTAAAACATGCTTTTATTAATATTTCTGTACCTCCAAGGTGTACGTATTTTATTGGATCTCCTTTACTTTTTATATCATTTATTTCTTTATTAATTATTCTTTTTGTTACTAGTGGTATACTAGCTTTTCCTTTTGCATATCTACAGTCTATTACATGTTCTTTTTGGCATACTACATAATATTCATCTTTTTTCCTAGTAAAAAGATTTTTTATTGTTGGTATTTTAAATATTTTTTCTACACTTAAATCTAACTCTTTTCCTTTTATTTCATCAAATATATTACTGTCAAATATTATCTTTTGTTCTGTTCCTTCATCATTTAAATATTCTTCCTAAATTGGAAAATACTATTTTTATTTTTGATCCTTCATGATTTTCATATATTTTTTCATCTATTATAAATTCTTCTTTATTCATTTTATTGTAAATAGTTCGTGTTGATATATATATTCTAAACTATCTATTTGTGATTCTTATTTGGATATTTCATCTTTTTGTATATTTATTGAATTTTTACTAACTCTGGCAAATATATTATAATGTAATCATTCTTTTCTTATTTTTAATTCTTTACGTTTTTCAGAGATAAATTGTTTTAATTCTTTGTATTTTTGTTCTTTATTCATTTGAATTGTGTTTATAATATTTTGGTGGATATCTAAATCTAATTTTATCATAATAAGGTGGTATATGTCTCATTCTTCTAGATTTTAAATGGATTATTAATTTTGCTTCAATACTAGATATTAATGTAATTAAATAGGCTAATCTTTGTGGGTTTTCTTTTGTTTTATTTAGACTTATATATTCTGAATAATTACTAACTAAAGATCCTTTAATATTTCTAAAAGCTTCTCTATTTTTAAATGGTCTTCTCATAATTAATTTAATAAATAACTAAATTTAAATCTAACTTAACTAATTTAACTAATTCCAACATAGCTATTTTAACTAACTCTAACACGTATATCGCTTCCATATCTTTTAAATTACTGTGCTCTGATACCATTTGTAGGGGGGTGCGGATAACTAAGCTGATAAATAGTAAATAGTTTTATAAATAGATTTATACCATTTGTCATATTCATTATATCTTTTAAATTTATTTTTGTAATATATAGGTTTTCTTATTTCTGTTGTTTTGGGTATTAAATTTTCATCTTCTTTTTTGTCAAGAGTATTTATTTCTGTATTATTATTTTCTATGTTTTCTTGATTAATTCTTTCTTGTTTTTCGTTAATTTCTAAATCTTTTATATTTGTTAATATTTCCGTATATGTTTCACTATCTTCTGAATCATAATTATCCGTTTCTTCTACCTCTATATTATTTATTTCTAATTTTTCTTTAAATTGATTTATCTCGTTTATTAATTTTTGTTCCTTATCTATTTCTTCTTTTTCTTTTTGTCTTTGTTCGTATAAATCTTTTAACATTTGTAATTCTTTTTCTAGTTCAGCAATTCTACTATTTTTAGTTTCTTCTATTTTTCGTATTTCTTCCGTAGATTGTTGTTTAATTTTTTCTATTTCCTTTTTTCTATCTATCTCTTCATTTTCTTTTTCTATTCTTACCATTGCTGTTAATTTATCTTCTAATTTTAATTCTTCTTTTTCTAACATTAAATATAAATGTTCTCCTATTTTCTTGTATCTTCTTCAGTCATTTGATTCCTCTATCTCACTATCTATTTCAGTATCTGTGTCGTTTTCTGAAATTTCATATATACTATCTTCACTTTCTAGTTCATAATCTATATAATCTATTTGCATATATTCTGTATTTTCTATTTTTATTTCGGATATTTGTTTATTTTTTGGATTTTTAGGTAATTTACAATCTCTAGCTAGATGTCCTAACTTTCCACAATTATAACAAGTACATTCTTTTATAGATTTTTTCTTTCTATATGGTCTTTTGTTTTTGTAATTTTTTACATAATATCTTTTTCTTGGTTTCTTATATTTATATTTTGATTTTTTATATTTCTTATATTTCTTATGTCTTTTTCTTTTCTTATAATATCTTTCTTCGCATCCAAATTGGGGTGCTATTTTATTTTTGCAACATGCTAAATTTCTTATTAATGTTTTTTCCATTTTTAATTCCTCTCTATATTTTTCACATAGCTTTCTATACCATTGTTGTAAAAATTTTATTCTAGCTCCTAATGTATCTACTATTTTTGCTTCTTCCCAACTTTTTATTATCTTTGATCTAAATGGTTCGGGTAAATTATTAAAGTATAATTTTCTTATTTCCTTACTTTCTTCTATGCTATATGCTCCTTTATAATAATATTCTTTAAATACGCAAGTATATTCATCTATATAACACATATTACATATTGTTAATTTTATCATTAAATTCCTATTTGTATCTTTTTCTTCATCTTGTTCTTCTTCTAATGTTGTCATACTACCAAATTCATCTTTTATAGCTGTTTCATATTTTTTCAATAATTCTATAGGTGTTAATTTAGTTGTTGTTGATGAAATTAGAAATAAATAATATAGAGGTAGAAGAAACGGATAATTATGATTCAGAAGATAGTGAAACATATACGGAAATATTAACAAATATAAAAGATTTAGAAATTAACGAAAAACAAGAAAGAATTAATCAAGAAAACTTAGAAAATAATAATACAGAAATAAATACTCTTGACAAAAAAGAAGATGAAAATTTAATACCCAAAACAACAGAAATAAGAAAACCTATATATTACAAAAATAAATTTAAAAGATATAATGAATATGACAAATGGACACCAAAACAGATAGTTAATAAAAATTATAACTTTTTAGATCTAGACTGTGTAATAGATACAGAAAAAACAATACAATTATGGGTAGGATATATGACAAAACAATTATTAGACAATAATATAAACATAACAGATGCACCAGAATACATAGAAAAAACTCTAATAGGATCAGTAAAATTATGGTTTACAAATTTAACTGAAAATAGTAAGAAAGTATTAAGAGCTAATAAACCTATGGAAGGAGCAGCATCAACAACAACTAAATTAACACCTATAGAATTATTGAAAAAAATATGAAACAGCTATAAAAGATGAATTTGGTAGTATGACAACATTAGAAGAAGAACAAGATGAAGAAAAAGATACAAATAGGAATTTAATGATAAAATTAACAATATGTAATATGTGTTATATAGATGAATATACTTGCGCATTTAAAGAATATTATTATAAAGGAGCATATAGCATAGAAGAAAGTAAAGAAATAAGAAAATTATATTTTAATAAATTACCCGAACCATTTAGTTCAAAGATAATAAAAAGTTGGGAAGAAGCAAAAATAGTAGATACATTAGGAGCTAGAATAAAATTTTTACAACAATGGTATAGAAAGCTATGTGAAAAATATAGAGAAGAATTAAAAATGGAAAAAACATTAATAAGAAATTTAGCATGTTGCAAAAATAAAATAGCACCCCAATTTGGATGGGAAGAAAGATATTATAAGAAAAGAAAAAGACATAAGAAATATAAGAAATATAAAAAATCAAAATATAAATATAAGAAACCAAGAAAAAGATATTATGTAAAAAATTACAAAAACAAAAGACCATATAGAAAGAAAAAATCTATAAAAGAATGTACTTGTTATAATTGTGGAAAGTTAGGACATCTAGCTAGAGATTGTAAATTACCTAAAAATCCAAAAAATAAACAAATATCCGAAATAAAAATAGAAAATACAGAATATATGCAAATAGATTATATAGATTATGAACTAGAAAGTGAAGATAGTATATATGAAATTTCAGAAAACGACACAGATACTGAAATAGATAGTGAGATAGAGGAATCAAATGACTGAAGAAGATATAAAGATAATAACAAAGGAAGAATATTTAAATGATGAAGGAACAGAACAAAAGATAATATTTGACAGTAATATATTTGATGAAATAAAAGGAAAAGAGTTAGATTTAAGTGTAGAAAAAATATTTAAAATACCAACAGTAAAAAATCTTTTTACTAGGAAAAAAGATGAATATTATGTAGTATGCCAAAAAGAACATGTAATAGACTGTAGATATGCAAAAGGAAAAGCTAGTATACCACTAGTAACAAAAAGAATAATTAATAAAGAAATAAATGATATAAAAAGTAAAGGAGATCCAATAAAATACGTACATCTTGGAGGTACAGAAATATTAATAAAAGCATGTTTTAGAGAAGGAATAGATACACCAATAGAATTATATTTAGCAGATGATAGAATTATAAAACCTATAGAAAAAAGCATAATAACTGCCGTAAAAGGAAATTTAATATACCAAAAATTTAAATTTATAATAAGTGCAAATTATTCAGTAGCAGTAACAGATAGAAATATAGATAAATCATTAGTATTATATTGGAAGATATCAGGAATAGAATTAACCCCAGGAAGTAAAATATTTACAGCGAGATGTAAAAATTTATATGTATTAACAACAAAACATAAAATAACAGGGAAAAATAAGATTAACAAAATACAAATAGATAGCCCATTTGAGCAAATTGTAAAAACAATAGATTATAATGACTATAGCTATAGAGACATAGATATAGAAGAAAATTTAGAAATAGTAAATGATAGAATAAGTACAACGAAAAGAATAGCTAATGAAAAACCAGAGTCATCGAGCTCATAAAAAAGAATGAGTTATGAAACAAATTCAATAAGTAATTTAAACCAATATTACATAACAGGAAAAATAAATGAAAAAGAACATTTAATACTATTAAACACAGGACAAGAAGAAAATTATATAGTAAAATATCTAGTAAAAAATGAAGAAATAAAAACTAATAATGATATATGCCCAGATCTACCAAGAAGTTTAATAAATAATAAAGATATAGCAGAAAAAGAAATAATAATAGGAGGAATTAGAAAAATAAAAATAGAATTCGAGGTAAAAGAAGAAATACAAAAAGCAGATATAATATTAGGAATAAAATGGTTAGAACAAGTAAAACCATATAATATAGAACATACACAATTAGCCATAACATATAATAAGGAAAGATTACTCTTAAGAAGAGCCTTAACATAAAATGAAAATATATGTATTAATGAAGATAGTAGTGGAAGGATATTACAGTAGATATTATACGCCTATGATAGATACAGGAGCAGAAGCTAATTTATGTAGATATAATTGCTTACCAGAAAGTAAATGGGATAAATTAAAAATACCAATAATAGTTAAAGGATTTAATAATGAAGGAAGCTTAATTACTTATAAAGCTAGGAATGTAAAAGCACAAATATGGGATAAGATATTGACAATAGAAGAAATTTATAATTATGAACTAACATCAAAAGATATACTTTTAGGAATGCCATTTTTAGATAAACTATACCCACATATAATAACTAGAAACGATTGGTGGTTCACAACACCATGTAAACAAAAAGTAAGAGCAAAAAGAGTTAATAATAAAATAAGAAAGAAAACTGACTGGATAAAAGGAAGTGAAAAAATTACACAAAAGTTAGAAAATATAAAAACTGCTGAAGATACAATAGAATTAGTAGTATTTTCAATAAATAAAACAGAAATAACTATATTTTCAATAAATACGATAGAAATAGTTAAGAAAAAACTAGAACAATTATACAGCGAAGATCCATTAAAAGGATGGGAAAAACATAAAACTACCATAAAAATTGAATTAATAGATAAAAACAGTATAATAACCCAAAAACCATTAACATACAATTTCGATGATTTAAAAGAATTTAAAATGCATATAGATGAATTATTAGAAAAACAATATATACAAAAAAGTAATAGTAAACATAATAGTCCAGCATTTATAGTAAATAAACATAGTGAACAAAAAAGAGGAAAAAGTAGAATGGTTATTGATTATAGAAATTTAAATGCAAAAACTATAACATATAATTATCCAATACCAAATAAGATATTAAAAATAAGACAAATTCAAGGATATAATTATTTTAGTAAATTCGATTGTAAATCAGGATTTTACCATCTAAAGTTAGAAGAAGAATCTAAAGAATTAACCGCATTTACGGTACCACAAGGATTTTACGAATGGAATGTATTACCCTTTGGATATAAAAATGCACCAGGTAGATATCAACATTTTATGGATAGTTATTTTAAACAATTACCTAATTGCATAGTATACATAGATGATATATTATTATATACAAAGACTAAAGAAGAACATATAAAATTATTAGAACAATTTACAGATATAATAGAAAATTCAGGAATAAGTCTAAGTGAAAAGAAAACCGAAATTATGAAAAATCAGATAGAATTTTTAGGAATACAAATAGATAAAAGTGGAGTAAAAATGCAACAACATATAGTACAAAAAATAATAAATTCGAAAGAAGAATTAGATACAAAAAAGAAATTACAATCATTTTTAGGATTAGTAAACCAAGTAAGAGAATATATTCCAAAATTAGCAGAGAACCTAAAACCACTACAGAAAAATTAAAAAAGGATATAGAATATAATTATAATGAAGAAGATAAAAAACAAGTTCAGAAAATAAAATTACTTTGCAAGGATTTACCAAAATTACAATTTCCGGATGAAAATAGAAAATTTACATACATAGTAGAAGCAGATGCCAGTGAATATAGTTATGGAGGAGTACTTAAATATAGATATGAAGCAGAAAAAATAGAACACCATTGTAGATACTACTCAGGTACGTTCAACGAGACAGAAATAAAATGGGAAATAAATAGGAAAGAATTATGTTCATTATATAAATGTTTATTAGCATTTGAGCCATATATTGTATATAACAAGTTTATTGTGCGAACAGATAATACACAGGTACGCTGGTGGCTAACAAAGAAAATACAAAATTCAGTTACAACAAAAGAGATTCGGAGACTAGTTTTAAACATATTAAATTTTACATTTATAATAGAAGTAATTAGTACTAACAAAAATGTTATTGCAGATTACATATCAAGACAAAGCTACGCAAACTGAAATGATAGAAGAAAATATACATGAAAAGATACTCAACGCCCTGACTATGCTTTTATTGAAAGTAGACAGTATGGGTACTGAGATAGAAAAGCTAAAGCTAAAGACTAGTGAAGATAATCTGAAGTCTATAGCTATGAATCAGCTAACTCAGCAATGTGCAGAGCTATGTCGATCGGAAGCCAATAAAATTCCAGAGCTAGAAGGAGATGTTGGGATACTCCATAAAACCCATAACGCTTATCAATCTACTTCTGCAGGTACAAGCAAAGGAGTTAGAAAAAGTATGAACTTAAATAAGCTATTTGACAAGCCATATACACCAAATATACCAAAAGACCCTATGTTTACACCCCCACAAGTTACTACATACCGAGAAAGCCTAAACCAAGACAAAAAGACATACAACTACACAACCCGTACATATATAGAAAATATCTACAACGTACAAACTTTCTTAAATAGCAACCCAAAAGCTACAAATATCCAAGAACCAGATACGAACTATATAACCCAGAAATTAACCGGATACAACAAGCTAATTGCCTTACCAAAAACTAAACCAAGCCTAGTTAAAACTTGCTACGAATATGGATTACTTAGTACCGTATATACCACGGATGGAACTGAGATATCCACTATACCCGAGATATATGAAGCATTTACCACATTTAAAAGAATAACCAAAGGTACTTTATTTTTTATAAAAATCTACACGGCTCCAGCAGAGATATTATTTGACGAAGTTAAGAAACCTATACAAGTTGTAAAAATAGGAATGACAAGAGATATGATTATACCGCAAGATATTGGTACACAGTCAGAGATACCCAGAATCGAGATACCAAAATTTTACGCGAATAAAAGAGTTATCGGACTGTCTACGATTTTACAAGAACTAGCAAATACATATTGTAATCAAAATCCTATATGGAGTTATTATTCAAGAAACCATGTATTGATATATTCAAATTCAAAAGAACTACGAGAAACAGATATGGAAACAATTAGGCAATGGATTATGACGTTGCTTAAACCAGAGACAGAACCTATCGCCAGAGCTATTAAAGAAAAATTTATTTCAGAAGAATTATTGACCAGATATTGCAAAACTATTGGACACAAATACCCAGACCACAGATGTTCAAAATGTAATGGAGGAGATAACGACGTCCCAGCAGTGCAGCTAGAATAAAAGAAGATAAGAACGACAGCTGGAAAGATAAGACCAGAGTAATAATGGAGATACATCAGATATGACAAAATAGACGGAAGATATGACAGATAGACGGAAGACTTATTTGTACAAAGTTTATATTTAATAGAAGACTTTAGTCTTCTTAAGCTTTAGAAAATACGTAGTAGTAAGTAGTTTAGCATTTATGGTAAACTTTGAAAAAGTTGTAAAAGTTTGAAAAAGATCTTTAGGTAGGTTAGGTAGGTTAGACTTTAAGTCTTTTCATTAAATGTTTTTTGTTTTCTAGTTTTACGTAAAGTTGTAAAGAAATGTAAAGAGTTTGAAATCATCTATAAATAAGAGCTCAGAAGGCATTGCAAAGGCAAGCCTTCAAACATTCAGCAAAAATACTCTCTCCATTCCGTTCAAAAATATTTAGCCCAGTTAATTAAATATATACACCGCAATGGAAAAAGCTATGGAACAACAAACCTCAGAAATATCAAAGCTACCGGAACAGGTATATCTATTTACGATTATGAATAGCTAAATTCATAATTCCCGACAATCATGATATGATAAAATAAATTCATATTAGTTACTTTATAGTAGAATTATTCGAAAAATAATATGTTAAGAAGTTTATTAGCAAAGTGGAAACGGAGAAAAATCCCAAGGAACTATGTCATCCTAAAGGTGAAACCAATGAGGCAAGAAGCCGTGGCGGGGAGTAACCAAAGTCGAGGCGCTGTTTAAGGGAAAAGTATCCGAATTACCATGCTAGTAGTGACCGAAGAACATGTTATTTAAGAATAATCTAGTATATAGTAATCTGAGATGACTATATTTTATTATGTATATGGTTGAAGGGAATATTTTGAAAAAAGCAATTTTATGATAATGAATGATAATATATCTGATGTCATGGTAGATAAATTTAAGATACTTATTTTGTATGCATTTAGAGATATAGATATTGCAGATATAAGAAAAGTTATATTAGAAAAAACATATGGAAAAAATTATACGGATAGAATAAATTATATACCACACATACCTAACTACTCTTATAAATATTTATTATGTTAAAATTACGTAGGATTTTTAAAAATACGCAAAAAATACAGTTACTAGAAAAACAGATAAAAATAAATATAGACAAATACATGGAAAATAAAAAATATATAAAATCTCTTAATAAAAATATGCAAAAACTACTAAGTCTAAAACAAATAGCTATAAAATATCAATTTTAAAAAATAGCCCATTTAGACTACCTTGGAATTTTAGTCTTATATATACTTAAAGATATAGAAATAATAGATATTAAGAAAATGATATTAGAAGAAGTAATAAACTACGAAATATAAATGATAAATGCTACAACACAAATATACGAAGACATTTACCCAGAAGGATATTATTCAGACCAAGATTGTGGATGTTAGAATATTTTAGAAAAACTAGAGAAAACCAAGATAATCTAAATAACGAAATTAATTATAGAAACCATATTAGAAAAATAATGGAAGATCTAAGAGAAAAGTTAATATTGATAGAAAAAACCTTAGAAAATTTAGAAAAAAGTACATGTAACAGTTTATATAATATAAAAAACTCATTACGAGAAGAACAACATAAAATAATAAATGACATAGAAAATCTAGAATTAGATATACACTACAGTACAGAAAGAATAAGTTATTACACAGAAATTTATAACTCAGTAGTTACTACGGGATAAAATAATAAATTAAATTAATGAATACATCCAATAAAAAAAATAATTTATTAAAACAAAATCTAAGAAATAAGCACGCACAAAAAAAGAATAAATTCTATCAGTTATAAATCTATTTATAAAACTATTTACTATTTATCAGTTTAGTTATACGCACCCCTAATTGAGATTTTACAAAATGTTTTTAATGGTTTCGTTGATTTTGAATTGCTGGGAAATGATGAAGGTGTTAGTTCGACCATTTTAAGGCAATATCGTTGAGGATAGTAAAGCTGCTTTCCCAGTAATTTGTTCGTTTTCCTCTGATGTTGTTAATTTTGTGTTTATTTTTTGTTGCTTTGAAAAGCAGTTTAAGGCAATAGTTGATGACAAAAAAACTGCTTTTCCAGTAGTA
This sequence comes from Capsicum baccatum var. pendulum, assembly GCA_030864225.1. Classification (NCBI taxonomy): domain Eukaryota; kingdom Viridiplantae; phylum Streptophyta; class Magnoliopsida; order Solanales; family Solanaceae; genus Capsicum; species Capsicum baccatum. The sequence continues at coordinate 224,270,443 of CM061559.1, read as the reverse complement.
GTTCATTTTTTTTTTACAGAAAGTGCCATCTTTCCATCACTATGTTCACGAGTTAATTTCATTTTAAAGAATTTGGCTGTACATTGTGGAAATAATTTGGAAAATTACTTATAAGCATTCCTCAACAGTAAGGATAGAACACTGGAAGTCCTCTACTCATGGATTTCGTTCTATTTACGACAAATTTGGGGGTAAGTTTGTCAGTTTTCATTATTTATGAAATGGTATTTTGCCGCTTATAAATAGCTATTGTGATATCAAGAGCTCAAGGAAATTAAAGCAGTTTAAAATCCCTGAACTGTGAAAATCAAGTTGTAGGATGTAAGTTAAGCAGGCTATTGATTTAGGGACATACATATCTTCTTGTGCTATCCATGTATAGAAACTTCTTATATCTTCTTTTGTTTCCAAGTGGACGCCATTATGGAGAATCTGGAAAGGCAGTTAACCACAGTTAGTTTCTCCTACTCATTTTTGCAGTCTGTTTTTAAGAAGTAGTTGTTTGTGCACTTCTGGATCCTGTAGCCATGAATGATACATCAGGAGAAGCATCTTTTGCTGCCAGATACGGTTGCTTGGTTGCAATAGAGAAAGTTAGTTTACTTGCTTTGCTGCTCTAAAACATTATCAAATAGAACTCACAATATTTGAGATCTTCACTATGTTGCGCAGGTTGAGAAATTGGAGATTGGTGCATTGGTCTTTATTAGCGGTGTAGTCCGTGTCAAAATTCTGAAATTTGAATAGGCGAGAACCCGACATGGTAATTCTCCTATATGTCTGCTAACACATTATTTAACTCCTTCTATGAAGATTTGGTTAAGTCTTTGTTGAATTGTGATTTATTTGATGGGAATTGGGTGACAGATAAATCTTATCCTTTATATAAACCTGGTTCTTGTTCTCTTATTGATGAGCAATTCAATTGTTTTCTCAATGATAGGCCTGATAGTGGTTACTTGAAGATGAAATGGAAGCCTAAGGCATGTAGTCTTCCCAGGTATGGACTCTTTAAAGTTTCTTGTTTTTTCCCATTTCCAGATAGTGTAATTTTAGGAGAGGCCTTGGAGGAATCAGTAAAGTTGTTGTCATATGTGTCGTATGACCAGAAGGTCATGGATTCGAGTTGTGGAAACAACCTCTTGTAGTTGTTGTCATGTGTCATATGACCAGAAGGTCACACCCTTGGATGCTTATTTCTTAGAATTTTGATGTACTCAAATTCTATTGCCTTATGGAGTGATAATATAAGTTCTACTATATGTTTTATGTAATACTTGAGTTAGTCAGTAGCTAAACTAGGACCCCCTTACATTTTACTCCCTCCGTTTCTAATTGTTTGTCTGGTTTTGACTTGACATGTATTTTAACAAAGTAAAAACGATTTTCGAATCTTGCGGTCTTAAATTAAAAATAAGTAGAATGTGCCAAAAAGAGTATTCTTTTTGAGACCAACTAAAAAGGAAAGTAAGACAAAGAAATTGAAACGGAGGGAGTAATAAAGTTGATCTCTTGCATCAATTATGTAATGTATATGTTTAATCAGATCTTCATAGTGTATATGTGGTATTGTTTCTTGATATATGGAATTAGCAATCTTTGATATAATTCAATGTTTAATTGGTCTAATGGTTTATTTTTGCAACTTGCTATCAGATTGAATGCTACTCATATGCTGGAATTGTTAAGAGGAAAACTCCTCGCTTTCGTTGGCGATTCTCTAAACCGAAACATGTGGGAATCCCTTATTTGTATTCTTAAAAACTCAGTAAAAGAACAGAAGAAGGTTTATGAAGAATTTGGAAGACACCATTTCAGGACTGAAGCTTCGTATTCGTTTATATTCGAAGTATCTGATGTAGCTGGATTCATTTCTTGTATCAGACTTCATCGTCAATGTTTTTAATCCGCGTGTTAAAATTTCAGGAGTATAAATGTAGAGTGGAGTTCTTTGTGTCTCCTATCTTGGTTCAACACTGGGAAGTTTCAGATAAAAAAGGAGGGAAGAAGGAAACGCTTCGACTTGATTTGATCGGAGAGTCTGCTGATAAGTATAAAGGCGCAGATATCATAGTCTTCAACACTGCTCACTGGTGGATTCACGAGAAGACTTCCTTAGGGTAAATTTTATTTTGTGTTTTTCGACATACATAACCGAGTATTTAAACAATGTTGAATGTTTCAGGAAGGGCTATTATCAAGAAGGAAGTCATGTACATGATGAACTAAACGTTCTAGAGGCCTTTCGGAGAGCATTAACAACATGGGGAAGATGGGTCGATGCACGTATAAATCCCAAGAAGACATTCGTTCTCTTCAGACGTTATTCTCCTACTCATTTCAGGTAATAACGTGAAATTCAAAACCAAATCACTTGTCAGTAACTCTTCTCTAGCACTTTATCGTGTAGTTTAAGACAAAGGATCAGTTTATTATCGTTTTTACATCGCGGTTAATTGATTAATATTCATCGTAGACTGCAATGTTAACCTTCTCGTTCGTCTGTATTACTAGCATTAGAATTGTTCTCATCACCATTTAGATTAAAATTTACGTACTTCCACAGTGGGGGGCAATGGACCACTATATATTAGTCTATTAGTATTAAAAAATGGATTTATACATGAGGTTAAATATGAGGAACATGCATACCATGACACCATAGTGGAAACCCCAGCCCATAATAAAGCCCAGAGGGACACCAAGTAAATAATAGCAGCCCAAATTTATGTATGCAACATATGCTTGCCAGCCAGATCCAACAGCAACCCCTGTAAATTGAAAAAAATCATGAAAATAGAATTACAAATTGTCAATAAAACCAGAATTTAGAGTCAGTAATTTTTTTCTCATATATATAGTTTGAGTTGAAGGTAATGAATTCAGTCGAACTCGCATAATAGCATTTAGCTAAAGAATGAGTGGCATGAAATAAAACAATGTTGGTAACCTTATATCCTCTTCATTTCGAGAAGCACCAATTTAGCTAAAAAATGAGTGGCATGAAATAAAACAAATAAAAGGAAAGAAGAAAATCACATATTAACTTCATCAAAAGAAAACTACATTATTAATAGTAAATGCAAGTATGTCAAGTAGTTAATCTCTTTTCCCCCTTCAGTTGGATCTATTAGCTTTCTGAGAACAATCAAGGATTATGCTGAGAAACAATCTTTGCATTTTATTCAGAAAAAGAACCCAAAGTACGTTTCCGAAGTTAGAATTGTTGCCCTGTTCTCACTGTGGTTCTATGATATTTGGTCTAGCTGTATTTTTAATATCTTCTTTGCCAAGAGTAGTCACTCAGATGGTGCTTCTTCTCTGCAACATTCAACCTCAGAAACCAAAGACTCAGTATTGATTTGAGAGGCAGAAAACCATAGTTATATTTCACTTAACAGCTTTCTTGCAACTTGTGCCTTAATACACAGAAAAGGTTACCATGGGGAAAGGTTTAGCTTTGCAGCAAATCACTGGAAATGGTTGGACTTAAGGTAGAGAAAACTTTGAAATTTAGCAGTGAACATAATATCTAGGTTGGATAATGAATAAGTGCAAGAATTCAAAAAGGTTACTTTATCTCAAGCTTCATACAAGTTCTTAATCCATAACAGTATGCTCCCCTGTTTGCCAAAAGGTAATAACCAGCTGTTTTAGTAGCATTCTCACCTACTTTGACCAATTTGTTGTTGTAAATTACAAAGATCAAATTTGAAATTAATTAGTAATATAAAGGACCTTCTCAAAACCTACAATCACCTCCAACAAGTTGTTGACAACTACCAAGGCAACTTGTATGCCATTACTTATTGCTATAACACTATCAACCACATGATGAAGCAAAGTCATTTTTCTTGAGTTGACGTGCTTAGCTTAATAGCTAAGAAATAATTCCAGAGAATAAAACACATCTGCTCAATATGTTACACCAAGAATGAGTAGCTGATTTACCATCCATCATTCATATGCTAAATACCATCCATCATTTCTTGGCAAACCAAATGTTATCATTTCTTGGAAAATAAAGTTGACATTCGATAAAGCAAATTGATGATCTATTACGTCTGTTTCTAATTTTTCAATCTTGCGTCATTTCCCTTCCACAGGATCCTCCAAGTCAGAACTTCTGAAGCTGCAAACAAAGAAGTTGAGGGCAACCTGAAAAGAATATGAGACCACCTATTCATGGGGACTGCCCTCCAACCATAAGAGCTTTAATTGAACTGTGTTGGGCTTGGCAACCTGAAAAGAGACCTGAGTTTTGGCAGATTGTGAAGGTGCTGGAGCAGTTTGAATCATCAGTCGCTCATGATGGAACTCTGAATCTTGTTCAGAAGTCAATTTGTCAAGATCACAAGAAAGGGCTTCATCATTGGATCCAAAAGCTTGGTCATGTACATCAAACTGTTGCATTACATCAAAATGTTTCATCAATGCCCATGCCAAAACCTAGATTTGCTTGAATTTTCTTGATGATCTGACTTTAATAGTTTTACCAGGTCTCTGTGTAATGAAACTGCTTTTGGTTACATGCCGTTGTATATCTCTGTTCCATTATTAAGCCAATGTGAATTATTAGACTTTAGGGTGTGCATTGTGGTGGCCTCTGTCATTTTACCTGATTGGTACACAAAGTATGATCCTTAATTCTTGAATGCAAAGTGCCATCTGGAAGGGCTTGTTATAGCCTTTGTAATTTTGTATGATGGGTACACAAAATATGATCATCAGATTTTGGATGCAAACGCCATATGATTAAGCTGAATGGAATAAATTCTGCACCTTTAGGTGGTCTATTATATACTTGTTAAACCAAGATAACCATTGCTAATAAAGATATAGTGCGTTTACTTGCATATTTTCCTGAAATTTTCTGCTACCTTTAATATTGCAAGCATAATCTTGCTTGCTTTAGATACTCAAAACGAATTGTCTGCTTTTTCCTTCAGCTAATTTTTGAGTTGACCATAAGGTTTGTGATTTTTGTATTTTACTGAAGCGTGACACCTACACGCTGCTGCTGATTGTTAGTGATATAACTAATGCAGCTTGTTAATTGTTGCATGTGATTTATATCTGTCTGCCAACAGGTTGTATGAATAAATATTCTCAATCCTTTTAGAGCTAAATATTCTCAATTTGTTTTTCATAATTATTAAAAATTTCTGATTTAATCGATACTAATACATCACATTCTTTAGAATACATCACATTTTTTGGACATGTTACTTAATTTTACATGGATATATTACTTACTTTTACACAAATACATTATATTCTTTCGTGGTGTATTTAAGCTTATAAGTAAAATTGAAGATATGTAATTATTTAAAAATATTGAGATTTCAAATAGTTATGATAATTTAAATTGTGGTATGATTCTCATAAAAAATATATCAAAATCCAAAGTCGAGGCGCTGTTTAAGGGAAAAAGTATCCGAATTACCATGCTAATAGTGACCGAAGAACATATTGTTTAAAAATAATCTAGTATATAGTAATCTGAGATGACTATATTTTATGATGTACATGGTTGAAGGGAATATTTTGAAAAAAACAATTTTATGATAATGAATGATAATATATCTGATGTCATGGTAGATAAATTCAAGATACTTATTTTGTATGTACTTAGAGATATAGATGTTGCGGATATAAGAAAAATTATATTAGAAAAAGCATATGGAGAAAATTATACGGATAGGATAAGTTATATACCACACATACCTAACTACTCTTATAAATATTTATTATGTTAGGATCATGTAGAAATTTTAAAGATATGCGAAATATACAGTTAATAGAAAAACAGATAAAAATAAATATAGTAAGATACATGGAAAATAAAAAAATATATAAAATCTCTTAATTTAAATATGCAAAAACTACTAAGTCTAAAACAAATAACTATAAAATATCAATTTTAGAAAATAGCTCATTTAGACTACCTTAGAGTTTTAATCTTATATATACTTAAAGATATAGAAATAATAGATATTAAGAAAATGATATTAGAAGAAGTAATAAACTACGAAATTGAAATGATAAATGCCTTAGAACAAATATACGAAGATATTTACCCATAAGGATATTATTCAGACCAAGATTGTGGATGTTAGAATATATTAGAAAAACTAGAGAAAACCAAGATAATCTAAATAACGAAATTAATTATAGAAACCATATTAGAAAAATAATGGAAGATCTAAAAGAAAAGTTAATTTGGATAGAAAGAACCTTAGAAAATTTAGAAAAAAGTACATGTAACAGTTTATATAATATAAAAAACTCACTACGAGAAGAACAACACAAAATAATAAATGACATAGAAAATCTAGAATTAGATATACACTACAGTACAGAAAGAATAAATTATTATACAGAAATTTGTAACTCAGCAGTTACTACAGGATAAAATAATAAACTAAATAAATTAATGAATACATCTCACAAAAAGAATAATTTATTAAAACAAAATCTAAAAAATATTCACGTACAAAAAAGAATAGATTCATTAGCTATAATAAATCTATTTATTAACCTAGTTATCCGCACCACCTACAAATGGTATATAATAAATCTATTTATTAACCTAGTTATCCGCACCCCCTACAAATGGTATCAAAGCCCAGTAATTTAAAAGATATGGAAGTGAGATATGTGTTAGAATTAGTTAGGTTAAATTTAGTTAAGTTAGATTTAGTTATTTATTAGATTAATTATGAGAAGACCATTTAAAAATAGAGAAGCTTTTAGAAAAATTAAAGAATCCTTAGTTAGTAATTATTCTGAATATATAAGTCTAAATAAAAAAAAAAATCCAGAAAGATTAGCCTATCTAATTACATTAATATCTAGTATTGAAGTAAAATTAATAATCCATTTAAAATCTAGAAGAATGAGATATATACCACCTAATTATGATAAAATTAGATTCAGATATCCACCAAAATATTATAAATATAATTTAAATGAATAAAGAGCAAAAATACAAAGAATTAAAATAATTTATCTCTGAAAAACGTAAAGAATTAAAAATTAGAAAAGAAAGATTACATTACAATATATTTGTCGGAGTTAGTAAAAATTCAATAAATATACAAAAAGATGAAATATCAAAATTAGAATCAGATAGTTTAGAATATATATACCAACATGAATTATTCACAATAAAATGAACAAAAAAGAATTTATAATAGATGAAAAAATATATGAAAATCACGAAGGATCAAAAATAAAAATAGTATTTTCTAATCTAGGAAGAAGGTATAAGAAAATAGGAGAACATTTATATTTAATGCTAGAAAAAGAAGAATTAAAATTAGAAGATAAATTAACAGCAATGGTAAGAATAGAAAAAGAAAAATGAAGAAATAGATAGAAAAAAGGAAATAGAAAAAATTAAACAACAAACTATGGAAGAAATACGAAAAATAGAAGAAACTAAAAATAGTAGAATTGCTGAATTAGAAAAAGAACTACAAATGTTAAAAGATTTGTACGAACAAAGACAAAAAGAAAAAGAAGAAAAAGATAAAGAACAAAAATTAATAAACGAGATAAATCAATTTAAAGAAAAATTAGAAATAAATAATATAGATATTGAAGATACAGATAATTATGATTCAGAAGATAGTGAAACATATACGGAAATATTAACAAATATAAAAGATTTAGAAATTACCAAAAAATAAGAAAAAATTAATGAAGAAAACTTAGAAAATAATAACACAGAAATAAATACTCTTGATAAAAAAGAAGATGAAAAAATATAATACCTAAAACAAAAGAAATAAGAAAACCTATATATTATAAAAATAAATTTAAAAGTTATAATGAATATGACAAATGGACACCAAAACAAATAGTTAATAAGAATTATAACTTTTTAGATCTAGACTGTGTAATAGATACAGAAAAAACAATACAATTATGGATAGGATATATGACAAAACAATTAATAGACAATAATATAAACATAACAGATGCACCAGAATATATAGAAAAAACACTAATAGGATCAGTAAAACTATGGTTTACAAATTTAACTGAAAATAGTAAAAAAGTATTAAGAACTAATAAACCTATGGAAGGAACATCATCAACAACAACTAAACTAACACCTATAGAATTATTGAAAAAATATGAAACAGCTATAAAAGATGAATTTGGTAGTATGACAACATTAGAAGAAGAACAAGATGAAGAAAAAGATACAAATAGGAATTTAATGATAAAATTAACAATATGTAATATGTGTTATATAGACGAATATACTTGCGCATTTAAAGAATATTATTATAAAGGAGCATATAGTATAGAAGAAAGTAAAGAAATAAGAAAATTATATTATAATAAATTACCCGAACCATTTAGTTCAAAAATAATAAAAAGTTGGGAAGAAGCAAAAATAGAAGATACGTTAGGAGCTAGAATAAAATTCTTACAACAATGGTATAGAAACTTATGTGAAAAATATAGAGAGGAATTAAAAATGGAAAAAACATTAATAAAAAATTTAGCATGTTGCAAAAATAAAATAGCACCACAATTTGGATGCGAAGAAAGATATTATAAGAAAAGAAAAAGACATAAGAAATATAAGAAATATAAAAAATCAAAATATAAATATAAGAAACCAAGAAAAAGATATTATGTAAAAAATTATAAAAATAAAAGATCATATAGAAAGAAAAAATCTATAAAAGAATGTACATGTTATAATTGTGGAAAGTTAGGACATTTAGCTAGAGATTGTAAATTACCCAAAAATCCAAAAAATAAACAAATATCCGAAATAAAAATAGAAAATACAGAATATATGCAGATAGATTATATAGACTATGAATTAGAAAGTGAAGATAGTATATATGAAATTTCAGAAAACGAAACAGATACTGAAATAGATAGTGAAATAGATGAATCGAATGACTGAAGAAGATATAAAAATAATAACAAAGGAAGAATATTTAAATGACGAAGGAACAGAACAAAAGATAATATTTGACAGTAATATATTTGATGAAATAAAAGGAAAAGAGTTAGATTTAAGTGTAGAAAAAATATTTAAAATATCAATAATAAAAAATATTTTTAGTAGGAAAAAGGATGAATATTATGTAGTATGTCAAAAAGAACATGTAATAGACTGTAGATATGCAAAAGGAAAAGCTAGTATACCACTAGTAACAAAAAGAATAATTAATAAAGAAATAAATGATATAAAAAGTAAAGGAGATCCAATAAAATATGTACACCTTGGAGGTACAGAAATATTAATAAAAGCATGTTTTAGAGAAGGAATAGATACACCGATAGAATTATATTTAGCAGATGATAGAATTATAAAACCTATAGAAAAAAGCATAATAACTGCCGTAAAAGGAAATTTAATATACCAAAAATTTAAATTTATAATAAGTGCAAATTATTCAGTAGCGGTAACAGATAGAAATATAGATAAATCACTAGTATTATATTGGAAGATATCAGTAATAGAATTAACCCCAGGAAGTAAAAAATATTTACAGCAAGATGTAAAAATTTATATGTATTAACAACAAAACATAAAATAACAGGAAAAAATAAAATTAACAAAATACAAATAGATAGCCTATTTGAACAAATTGTAAAAACAATAGATTATAATGATTATAGCTATAGAGACATAGATATAGAAGAAAATTTAGAAATAGTAAATGATAGAATAAGTACAACAAAAAGAATAGCTAATGAAAAACCAGAATCATCAACCTCAACAAAAAGAACGAGTTATGAAACAAATTCAATAAGTAATCTAAATCAATATTATATAACAGGAATAATAAATGAAAAAGAATATTTAATACTATTAAACACAGGACAAGAAGAAAATTATATAGCAAAATGTTTAGTAAAAAATGAAGAAATAAAAACCGATAATGACATATGTCCAGATCTACCGAGAAGTTTAATAAATAATAAAGATATAGCAGAAAAAGAAATAATAATAGGAGGAATTAGAAAAATAAAAATAGAATTCGAGGTAAAAGAAGAAATACAAAAAGCAGATATAATATTAGGAATAAAATGGTTAGAACAAGTAAAACCATATAATATAGAACATACACAATTAGCCATAACATATAATAGGGAAAGATTATTCTTAAAAAGAGCCTTAACATAAAATGAAAATATATGTATTAATGAAGATAGTTGTGGAAGGATATTACAGTAGATATTATACGCCTATGATAGATAAAGGAGCAGAAGCTAATTTATGTAGATATAATTGCTTACCAGAAAGTAAATGGGATAAATTAAAAATACCAATAGTAGTTAAAGGATTTAATAATGAAAGAAGCTTAATTACTTATAAAGCTAGGAATGTAAAAGCACAAATATGGGATAAGATATTAACAATAGAAGAAATTTATAATTATGAACTAACATCAAAAGATATACTTTTAGGAATGCCATTTTTAGATAAACTATACCCACATATAATAACTAAAAATGATTGGTGGTTTACAACACCATGTAAACAAAAAGTAGAGCAAAAAGAGTTAATAATAAAATAAGAAAGAAAACTGATTGGATAAAAGAAAGTGAAAAAATTACACAAAATTTAGAAAATATAAAAACCACTGAAGATACAATAGAATTAGTAGTATTTTCGATAAATAAAACAGAAATAACTATATTTTCAATAAATAAAATAGAAATAGTTAAGAAAAAATTAGAACAATTATATAGTGAAGATCCATTAAAAGGATGGGAAAAACATAAAACTATCATAAAAATTGAATTAATAGACAAAAATAGTATAATAACCCAAAAACCATTAACATATAATTTTGACGATTTAAAAGAATTTAAAATGCATATAGATGAATTATTAGAAAAACAATATATACAAAAAAGTAATAGTAAACATAATAGTCCAGCATTTATAGTAAATAAACATAGTGAACAAAAAAGAGGAAAAAGTAGAATGGTTATTGATTATAGAAATTTAAATGCAAAAACTATAACATATAATTATTCAATACCAAATAAGATATTAAAAATAAGACAAATCCATGAATACAATTATTTTAGTAAATTTGATTGTAAATCAGGATTTTACCACCTAAAGTTAGAAGAAGAATCTAAAGAATTAACCGCATTTGCGGTACCACAAAGATTTTATGAGTGGAATGTATTACCCTTTGGATATAAAAATGCATTAGGTAGATACCAACATTTTATGGACAATTATTTTAAACAATTACCTAATTGCATAGTATACATAGATGATATATTATTATATACAAAAACTAAAGAAGAACATATAAAATTATTAGAACAATTTACAGATATAATAGAAAATTCAGGAATAAGTCTAAGTGAAAAGAAAGCCGAAATTATGAAAAATCAGATAGAATTTTTAGGAATACAAATAGATAAAAGTGGAGTAAAAATGCAACAACATATAGTACAAAAAATAATAAACTCGAAAGAAGAATTAGATACAAAAAAGAAATTACAATCCTTTTTAGGATTAGTAAACCAAGTAAGAGAATATATTCCAAAATTAGCAGAAAACCTAAAACCACTACAGAAAAAATTAAAAAAGGATATAGAATATAACTATGATGAAGAAGATAAAAAACAAGTTCGAAAAATAAAATTACTTTGCAAGGAATTACCAAAATTACAATTTCCGGATGAAAATAGAAAATTTACATACATAGTAGAAGTAGATGCCAGTGAATATAGTTACGGAGGAGTACTTAAATATAGGTATGAAGCAAAAAAAATAGAACACCATTGTAGATACTACTCAGGTACGTTCAACGAGACAGAAATAAAATGGGAAATAAATAGAAAAGAATTATGTTCATTATATAAATGTTTGTTAGCATTTGAGCCATATATTGTATATAACAAATTTATTGTGCGAACAGATAATACACAGGTACGCTGGTGGCTAACAAAGAAAATACAAAATTCAGTTACAACAAAAGAGATTCGGAGACTAGTTTTAAACATATTAAATTTTACATTTGTAATAGAAGTAATCAGTACTAACAAAAATGTTATTGCAGATTAAATATCAAGACAAAGCTACACAAACTGAAATGATAGAAGAAAATATACATGAAAAGATACTCAACGCCCTGACTACGCTTTCATTGAAAGTGGACAGTATGGGTACTGAGATAGTAAAGATGGGTACTGAGATAGAAACGCTAAAGCTAAAGACTAGTGAAGATAAACTGAAGTCTATAACTATGAATCAGCTAACTCAGCAATGCGCAGAGCTACGTCGATCGGAAGACAATAAAATTTCAGAGCTAGATGGAGACGTTGGGATACTCCATAAAACCCATAACGCTTATCAATCTACTTCTGAAGGTACAAGCAAAGGAGTTAGAAAAAATATGAACCTAAACAAGCTATTTGACAAACCATATACACCAAATACATCAAAAGACCCCATATTTATACCCCCACAAGTTACTACATATCGAGATAGTCTAAATCAAGACAAAAAGACATACAACTACACAGCACGCACATATATAGAAAATATCTACAATGTACAAACCTTTTTAAATAGCAACCCCAAAGCTACAAATATCCAAGAACCAGATACAAACTATATAACCCAGAAATTGACCGGATACAATAAGCTAATTGCCTTACCTAAAACCAAACCAAGCTTAGTTAAAACTTGCTACGAATATGGATTACTTAGTACCGTATATACCACGGGCGGAACTGAGATATCCACTATACCAGAGATATACGAAGAATTTACCACATTTAAAAGAATAACCAAAGGTACTTTATTTTTTATAAAAATTTACACGGCACCAGCAGAGATATTATTTGATGAAGTTAAAAAACCTATACAAGTTGTAAAGATAGGAATGACACGAGATATAATTATACCACAAGATATAAGTTCACAGCCAGAGATACCCAAAATCGAGATACCAAAATTTTATGCGAACAAAAGAATTATCGGACTATCTACAATTTTACAAGAGCTAGCAAATACATATTGCAACCAAAATCCTATATGGAGCTACTATTCAAGAAATCATGTATTAATATATTCAAATTCAAAAGAGTTACGAGAAACAGATATGGAAACTATTAGGCAATGGATTATCACGTTGCTTAAACCAGAAACAGAACCTATCGCCAGAGCTATCAGAGAAAAATTTATTTCAGAAGAATTATTGACCAGATATTGCAAGACTATTGGACACAAATATCCAGACCACAGATGTTCAAAATGTAATGGAGGAGATAATAACGTCCCAGCAGTGCAGCTAGAATAAAAGAAGATAAGGACGACAGCTGGAAAGATAAGACCAGAGCAATAATGGAGATACATCAGATATGACAAAATAGACGAAAGACTTATTTGTACAAAGTTATTTACGTAAAGATAACATTAGTTAGTAGCATTAAATGAGAAGTTAATGTAAAGTTTGAAAGTCTTATAGGTAGGTAGGAGAAAAGACTTTTAAGTCTTTTTAGCTTTTTAGTTTTTTAGTATTTTATTGAATAGTTTTTAGACGGATGTAAAAAATTTGTATACTTTCATTCTATAAATAAGAGAAGGAAGGTATTGCAAAAGGCAAGCCTTCTCACATTAGCCAAAAAACTCTCTTCATTCCGTTCAAAAATATTTAGCCCAGTTAATTAAATATATACACTGCAATGGAAAAAGCTATGGAACAACAAACCTCAGAAATATCAAAGCTACCGGAACAGGTATATCTATTTATAATTATGAATAGCTAAATTCATAATTCCCGACAATCATGATATGATAAAATAAATTCATATTAGTTACTTTATAGTAGAATTATTCAAAAAATAATATGTTAAGAAGTTTATTAGCAAAATGGAAACGGAGAAAAATCCCTAAGGAATATGCCATCCTAAAGGTGAAACCAATGAGGCAAGAAGTCGTGGCGGGGAGTAACCAAAGTCGAGGCGCTGTTTAAAGGAAAAAGTATCCGAATTACCATGTTAATAGTGACCGAAGAACATGTTGTTTAAGAATAATCTAGTATATAGTAATCTGAGATGACTATATTTTATTATGTATATGGTTGAAGGGAATATTTTGAAAAAAGCAATTTTATGATAATGAATGATAATATATCTGATGTCATGGTAGATAAATTCAAGATACTTATTTTGTATGTACTTAGAGATATAGATGTTGCAGATATAAGAAAAATTATATTAGAAAAAGCATATGGAGAAAATTATACGGATAGGATAAGTTATATACCACACATGCCTAACTACTCTTGTAAATATTTATTATGTTAGGATCACATAGAAATTTTAAAGATATGCGAAATATACAGTTAATAGAAAAACAGATAAAAATAAATATAGTAAGATACATGGAAAATAAAAAAATATATAAAATCTCTTAATATAAATAGGCAAAAACTACTAAGTCTAAAACAAATAACTATAAAATATCAATTTTAGAAAATAGCTCATTTAGACTACCTTAGAGTTTTAATCTTATATATACTTAAAGATATAGAAATAATAGATATTAAGAAAATGATATTAGAAGAAGTAATAAACTACGAAATTGAAATGATAAATGTCTTAGAACAAATATACGAAGATATTTACCCAGAAGGATATTATTCAGACCAAGATTGTGGATGTTAGAATATTTTAGAAAAACTAGAGAAAACCAAGATAATCTAAATAACGAAATTAATTATAGAAACCATATTAGAAAAATAATGGAAGATCTAAAAGAAAAGTTAATTTGGATAGAAAAAACCTTAGAAAATTTAGAAAAAAGTACATGTAACAGTTTATATAATATAAAAAACTCACTACGAGAAGAACAACACAAAATAATAAATGACATAGAAAATCTAGAATTAGATATACACTACAGTACAGAAAGAATAAATTATTATACAGAAATTTGTAACTCAGCAGTTACTACAGGATAAAATAATAAACTAAATAAATTAATGAATACATCTCACAAAAAGAATATAATGAATCTATTTATTAACCTAGTTATCCGCACCCCCCTACAAATTATAATGAATCTATTTATTAACCTAGTTATCCGCACCCCCTACAAATGGTATCAGAGCACAGTAATTTAAAAGATATGGAAGTGAGATACGTGTTAGAATTAGTTAGAATAGATTTAGTTAAGTTAGATTTAGTTATTTATTAAATTAATTATGAGAAGACTATTTAAAAATAGAGAAGCTTTTAGAAAAATTAAAGAATCTTTAGTTAGTAATTATTCAGAATATATAAGACTAAATAAGAAAAAAAAATCCAGAAAGATTAGCTTACCTAATTACATTAATATCTAGTATTGAAGCAAAATTAATAATTCATTTAAAATCTTGAAGAATGAGACACATACCACCTAATTATGATAAAATTAGATTTAGATATTCACCAAGTTATTATAAATATAATTTAAATGAATAAAGAGCAAAAATACAAAGAATTAAAACAATTTATCTCTGAAAAACGTAAAGAATTAAAAATAAGAAAAGAAAGGTTACATTATAATATATTTGACGGAGTTAGTAAAAATTCAATAAATATACAAAAAGATGAAATATCAAAATTAGAATCAGATAGTTTAGAATATATATACCAACATGAATTATTCACAATAAAATGAACAAAAAAGAATTTATAATAGATGAAAAAATATATGAAAATCACGAAGGATCAAAAATAAAAATAGTATTTTCTAATCTAGGAAGAAGGTATAAGAAAATAGGAGAACATTTATATTTAATGCTAGAAAAAGAAGAATTAAAATTAGAAGATAAATTAACAGCAATGGTAAGAATAGAAAAAGAAAAATGAAGAAATAGATAGAAAAAAGGAAATAGAAAAAATTAAACAACAAACTATGGAAGAAATACGAAAAATAGAAGAAACTAAAAATAGTAGAATTGCTGAATTAGAAAAAGAACTACAAATGTTAAAAGATTTGTACGAACAAAGACAAAAAGAAAAAGAAGAAAAAGATAAAGAACAAAAATTAATAAACGAGATAAATCAATTTAAAGAAAAATTAGAAATAAATAATATAGATATTGAAGATACAGATAATTATGATTCAGAAGATAGTGAAACATATACGGAAATATTAACAAATATAAAAGATTTAGAAATTACCAAAAAATAAGAAAAAATTAATGAAGAAAACTTAGAAAATAATAACACAGAAATAAATACTCTTGATAAAAAAGAAGATGAAAAAATATAATACCTAAAACAAAAGAAATAAGAAAACCTATATATTATAAAAATAAATTTAAAAGTTATAATGAATATGACAAATGGACACCAAAACAAATAGTTAATAAGAATTATAACTTTTTAGATCTAGACTGTGTAATAGATACAGAAAAAACAATACAATTATGGATAGGATATATGACAAAACAATTAATAGACAATAATATAAACATAACAGATGCACCAGAATATATAGAAAAAACACTAATAGGATCAGTAAAACTATGGTTTACAAATTTAACTGAAAATAGTAAAAAAGTATTAAGAACTAATAAACCTATGGAAGGAACATCATCAACAACAACTAAACTAACACCTATAGAATTATTGAAAAAATATGAAACAGCTATAAAAGATGAATTTGGTAGTATGACAACATTAGAAGAAGAACAAGATGAAGAAAAAGATACAAATAGGAATTTAATGATAAAATTAACAATATGTAATATGTGTTATATAGACGAATATACTTGCGCATTTAAAGAATATTATTATAAAGGAGCATATAGTATAGAAGAAAGTAAAGAAATAAGAAAATTATATTATAATAAATTACCCGAACCATTTAGTTCAAAAATAATAAAAAGTTGGGAAGAAGCAAAAATAGAAGATACGTTAGGAGCTAGAATAAAATTCTTACAACAATGGTATAGAAACTTATGTGAAAAATATAGAGAGGAATTAAAAATGGAAAAAACATTAATAAAAAATTTAGCATGTTGCAAAAATAAAATAGCACCACAATTTGGATGCGAAGAAAGATATTATAAGAAAAGAAAAAGACATAAGAAATATAAGAAATATAAAAAATCAAAATATAAATATAAGAAACCAAGAAAAAGATATTATGTAAAAAATTATAAAAATAAAAGATCATATAGAAAGAAAAAATCTATAAAAGAATGTACATGTTATAATTGTGGAAAGTTAGGACATTTAGCTAGAGATTGTAAATTACCCAAAAATCCAAAAAATAAACAAATATCCGAAATAAAAATAGAAAATACAGAATATATGCAGATAGATTATATAGACTATGAATTAGAAAGTGAAGATAGTATATATGAAATTTCAGAAAACGAAACAGATACTGAAATAGATAGTGAAATAGATGAATCGAATGACTGAAGAAGATATAAAAATAATAACAAAGGAAGAATATTTAAATGACGAAGGAACAGAACAAAAGATAATATTTGATAGTAATATATTTGATGAAATAAAAGGAAAAGAGTTAGATTTAAGTATAGAAAAAATATTTAAAATATCAATAATAAAAAATATTTTTAGTAGGAAAAAAGATGAATATTATGTAGTATGTCAAAAAGAACATGTAATAGACTGTAGATATGCAAAAGGAAAAGCTAGTATACCACTAGTAACAAAAAGAATAATTAATAAAGAAATAAATGATATAAAAAGTAAAGGAGATCCAATAAAATATGTACACCTTGGAGGTACAGAAATATTAATAAAAGCATGTTTTAGAGAAGGAATAGATACACCGATAGAATTATATTTAGCAGATGATAGAATTATAAAACCTATAGAAAAAAGCATAATAACTGCCGTAAAAGGAAATTTAATATACCAAAAATTTAAATTTATAATAAGTGCAAATTATTCAGTAGCGGTAACAGATAGAAATATAGATAAATCACTAGTATTATATTGGAAGATATCAGTAATAGAATTAACCCCAGGAAGTAAAAAATATTTACAGCAAGATGTAAAAATTTATATGTATTAACAACAAAACATAAAATAACAGGAAAGAATAAAATTAACAAAATACAAATAGATAGCCTATTTGAACAAATTGTAAAAACAATAGATTATAATGATTATAGCTATAGAGACATAGATATAGAAGAAAATTTAGAAATAGTAAATGATAGAATAAGTACAACAAAAAGAATAGCTAATGAAAAACCAGAATCATCAACCTCATCAAAAAGAACGAGTTATGAAACAAATTCAATAAGTAATCTAAATCAATATTATATAACAGGAAAAATAAATGAAAAAGAATATTTAATATTATTAAACACAGGACAAGAAGAAAATTATATAGCAAAATGTTTAGTAAAAAATGAAGAAATAAAAACCGATAATGACATATGTCCAGATCTACCGAGAAGTTTAATAAATAGTAAAGATATAGTAGAAAAAGAAATAATAATAGGAGGGGTTCGAAAAATAAAAATAGAATTTGAAGTAAAAGAAGAAATGCAAAAAGTAGATATAATATTAGGAATAAAATGGTTAGAACAAGAATCTAAAGAATTAACCGCATTTGCGGTACCACAAAGATTTTATGAGTGGAATGTATTACCCTTTGGATATAAAAATGCATTAGGTAGATACCAACATTTTATGGACAATTATTTTAAACAATTACCTAATTGCATAGTATACATAGATGATATATTATTATATACAAAAACTAAAGAAGAACATATAAAATTATTAGAATAATTTACAGATATAATAGAAAATTCAGGAATAAGTCTAAGTGAAAAGAAAGCCGAAATTATGAAAAATCAGATAGAATTTTTAGGAATACAAATAGATAAAAGTGGAGTAAAAATGCAACAACATATAGTACAAAAAATAATAAACTCGAAAGAAGAATTAGATACAAAAAAGAAATTACAATCCTTTTTAGGATTAGTAAACCAAGTAAGAGAATATATTCCAAAATTAGCAGAAAACCTAAAACCACTACAGAAAAAATTAAAAAAGGATATAGAATATAACTATGATGAAGAAGATAAAAAACAAGTTCGAAAAATAAAATTACTTTGCAAGGAATTACCAAAATTACAATTTCCGGATGAAAATAGAAAATTTACATACATAGTAGAAGTAGATGCCAGTGAATATAGTTACGGAGGAGTACTTAAATATAGGTATGAAGCAAAAAAAATAGAACACCATTGTAGATACTACTCAGGTACGTTCAACGAGACAGAAATAAAATGGGAAATAAATAGAAAAGAATTATGTTCATTATATAAATGTTTGTTAGCATTTGAGCCATATATTGTATATAACAAATTTATTGTGCGAACAGATAATACACAGGTACGCTGGTGGCTAACAAAGAAAATACAAAATTCAGTTACAACAAAAGAGATTCGGAGACTAGTTTTAAACATATTAAATTTTACATTTGTAATAGAAGTAATCAGTACTAACAAAAATGTTATTGCAGATTAAATATCAAGACAAAGCTACACAAACTGAAATGATAGAAGAAAATATACATGAAAAGATACTCAACGCCCTGACTACGCTTTCATTGAAAGTGGACAGTATGGGTACTGAGATAGTAAAGATGGGTACTGAGATAGAAACGCTAAAGCTAAAGACTAGTGAAGATAAACTGAAGTCTATAACTATGAATCAGCTAACTCAGCAATGCGCAGAGCTACGTCGATCGGAAGACAATAAAATTTCAGAGCTAGATGGAGACGTTGGGATACTCCATAAAACCCATAACGCTTATCAATCTACTTCTGAAGGTACAAGCAAAGGAGTTAGAAAAAATATGAACCTAAACAAGCTATTTGACAAACCATATACACCAAATACATCAAAAGACCCCATATTTATACCCCCACAAGTTACTACATATCGAGATAGTCTAAATCAAGACAAAAAGACATACAACTACACAGCACGCACATATATAGAAAATATCTACAATGTACAAACCTTTTTAAATAGCAACCCCAAAGCTACAAATATCCAAGAACCAGATACAAACTATATAACCCAGAAATTGACCGGATACAATAAGCTAATTGCCTTACCTAAAACCAAACCAAGCTTAGTTAAAACTTGCTACGAATATGGATTACTTAGTACCGTATATACCACGGGCGGAACTGAGATATCCACTATACCAGAGATATACGAAGAATTTACCACATTTAAAAGAATAACCAAAGGTACTTTATTTTTTATAAAAATTTACACGGCACCAGCAGAGATATTATTTGATGAAGTTAAAAAACCTATACAAGTTGTAAAGATAGGAATGACACGAGATATGATTATACCACAAGATATAAGTTCACAGCCAGAGATACCCAAAATCGAGATACCAAAATTTTATGCGAACAAAAGAATTATCGGACTATCTACAATTTTACAAGAGCTAGCAAATACATATTGCAACCAAAATCCTATATGGAGCTACTATTCAAGAAATCATGTATAAATATATTCAAATTCAAAAGAGTTACGAGAAACAGATATGGAAACTATTAGGCAATGGATTATCACGTTGCTTAAACCAGAAACAGAACCTATCGCCAGAGCTATCAGAGAAAAATTTATTTCAGAAGAATTATTGACCAGATATTGCAAGACTATTGGACACAAATATCCAGAGCACAGATGTTCAAAATGTAATGGAGGAGATAATGACGTCCCAGCAGTTCAGCTAGAATAAAAGAAGATAAGGACGACAGCTGAAAAGATAAGACCAGAACAATAATGGAGATACAACAGATATGACAAAATAGACGGAAGACTTATTTGTACAAAGTTGTTTATGTAAAGATAACATTAGTTAGTAGCATTAAATGAGAAGTTAATGTAAAGTTTGAAAGTCTTATAGGTAGGTAGGAGAAAAGACTTTTAAGTCTTTTTAGCTTTTTAGCTTTTTAGTTTTTTAGTATTTTATTGAATAGTTTTTAGACGGATGTAAAAAATTTGTATACTTTCATTCTATAAATAAGAGAAGGAAGACATTGCAAAAGGCAAGCCTTCTTACATTAGCCAAAAAACTCTCTCCATTCCTTTCAAAAATATTTAGCCCAGTTAATTAAATATATACACTGCAATGGAAAAAGCTATGGAGCAACAAACCTCAGAAATATCAAAGCTACCGGAACAGGTATATCTATTTATAATTATGAATAGCTAAATTCATAATTCCCGACAATCATGATATGATAAAATAAATTCATATTAGTTACTTTATAGTAGAATTATTCGAAAAATAATATGTTAAGAAGTTTATTAGCAAAGTGGAAACGGAGAAAAATCCCTAAGGACTATGCCATCCTAAAGGTGAAACCAATGAGGCAAGAAGCCGTGGCGGGGAGTAACCAGAGTTGAGGCGCTGTTTAAGGGAAAAAGTATCCGAATTACCATGCTAATAGTGACCGAAAAACATGTTATTTAAGAATAATCTAGTATATAGTAATCTGAGATGACTATATTTTATTATGTATATGGTTGAAGGGAATATTTTGAAAAAAGCAATT
The DNA here is from genome assembly GCA_030864225.1 of Capsicum baccatum var. pendulum. Classification (NCBI taxonomy): domain Eukaryota; kingdom Viridiplantae; phylum Streptophyta; class Magnoliopsida; order Solanales; family Solanaceae; genus Capsicum; species Capsicum baccatum. Next base: position 224,248,853 of record CM061559.1, on the reverse strand, counting down.
TTATGATAATGAATGATAATATATCTGATGTCATGGTAGATAAATTTAAGATACTTATTTTGTATGCATTTAGAGATATAGATGTTGCAGATATAAGAAAAATTATATTAGAAAAAGCATATGGAGAAAATTATACGGATAGGATAAGTTATATACCACACATACCTAACTACTCTTATAAATATTTATTATGTTAGGATCACGTAGAAATTTTAAAGATATGCAAAATATACAGTTAATAGAAAAACAGATAAAAATAAATATAGTAAGATACATGGAAAATAAAAAAATATATAAAATCTCTTAATATAAATATGCAAAAACTACTAAGTCTAAAACAAATAACTATAAAATATCAATTTTAGAAAATAACTCATTTAGACTACCTTAGAGTTTTAATCTTATATATACTTAAAGATATAGAAATAATAGATATTAAGAAAATGATATTAGAAGAAGTAATAAACTACAAAATTGAAATGATAAATGCCTTAGAACAAATATACGAAGATATTTACCCAGAAGGATATTATTCAGACCAAGATTGTGGATGTTAGAATATATTAGAAAAACTAGAGAAAACCAAGATAATCTAAATAACGAAATTAATTATAGAAACCATATTAGAAAAATAATGGAAGATCTAAAAGAAAAGTTAATTTGGATAGAAAGAACCTTAGAAAATTTAGAAAAAAGTACATGTAACAGTTTATATAATATAAAAAACTCACTACGCAGAAGGATATTATTCAGACCAAGATTGTGGATGTTAGAATATATTAGAAAAACTAGAGAAAACCAAGATAATCTAAATAACGAAATTAATTATAGAAACCATATTAGAAAAATAATGGAAGATCTAAAAGAAAAGTTAATTTGGATAGAAAGAACCTTAGAAAATTTAGAAAAAAGTACATGTAACAGTTTATATAATATAAAAAACTCACTACGAGAAGAACAACACAAAATAATAAATGACATAGAAAATCTAGAATTAGATATACACTACAGTACAGAAAGAATAAATTATTATACAAAAATTTGTAACTCAGCAGTTACTACAGGATAAAATAATAAACTAAATAAATTAATGAATACATCTCACAAAAAGAATAATTTATTAAAACAAAATCTAAAAAATATCCACGCACAAAAAAGAATAGATTCATTAGCTATAATAAATCTATTTATTAACCTAGTTATCCGCACCCCCTACAAATGGTACAATTTACAGATATAATAGAAAATTCAGGAATAAGTCTAAGTGAAAAGAAAGCCGAAATTATAAAAAATCAGATAGAATTTTTAGGAATACAAATAGATAAAAGTGGAGTAAAAATGCAACAACATATAGTCCAAAAAATAATAAATTCGAAAGAAGAATTAGATACAATAAAGAAATTACAATCATTCTTAGGATTAGTAAATCAAGTGAGAGAATATATTCCAAAATTAGCAGAAAACTAAAAACCACTACAGAAAAAATTAAAAAAGGATATAGAATATAACTATGACGAAGAAGATAAAAAACAGGTTCAAAAAATAAAATTACTTTGCAAGGAATTACCAAAATTACAATTTCCAGATGAAAATAGAAAATTTACATACATAGTAGAAGCAAATGCCTGTGAATATAGTTACGGAGGAGTACTAACCGATAATGACATATGCCCAGATCTACCGAGAAGTTTAATAAATAGTAAAGATATAGTAGAAAAAGAAATAATAATAGGCGGAATTCGAAAAATAAAAATAGAATTTGAAGTAAAAGAAGAAATGCAAAAAGCAGATATAATATTAGGAATAAAATGGTTAGAACAAGTAAAACCATATAATATAGAACATACACAATTAGCCATAACATATAATAGGGAAAGATTATTCTTAAAAAGAGCCTTAGCATAAAATGAAAATATATGTATTAATGAAGATAGTAGTGAAAGGATATTACAGTAGATATTATACGCCTATGATAGATACAGGAGCAGAAGCTAATTTATGTAGATATAATTGCTTACCAGAAAGTAAATGGGATAAATTAAAAATACCAATAGTAGTTAAAGGATTTAATAATGAAGGAAGCTTAATTACTTATAAAGCTAGGAATGTAAAAGCACAAATATGGGATAAGATACTAACAATAGAAGAAATTTATAATTATGAACTAACATCAAAAGATATACTTTTAGGAATGTCATTTTTAGATAAATTATACCCACATATAATAACTAAAAACGATTGGTGTTTTACAACACCATGTAAACAAAAAGTAAGAGCAAAAAGAGTTAATAATAAAATAAGAAAGAAAACTGATTGTATAAAAGGAAGTGAAAAAATTACACAAAAGTTAGAAAATATAAAAACCACTGAAGATACAATAGAATTAGTAGTATTTTCGATAAATAAAACAGAAATAACTATATTTTCAATAAATAAGATAGAAAATGCATAAAAATTGAATGGATGGAAAAAGGATGGAAAAAACATAGAACTATATTTTCCACTAAAAGGATGGAAAAAACATAGAACTACCATAAAAATTGAATTAATAGACAAGAACAACATAATAACCCAAAAACCATTAACATATAATTTTGACGATCTAAAAGAATTTAAAATGCATATAGATGAATTATTAGAAAAACAATATATACAAAAAAGTAATAGCAAACATAATAGTCCAGCATTTATAGTAAATAAACATAGTGAACAAAAAAGAGGAAAAAGTAGAATGGTTATTGATTATAGAAATTTAAATGCAAAAACTATAACATATAATTATCCAATACCAAATAAGATATTAAAAATAAGACAAATCCAAGGATATAATTATTTTAGTAAATTTGATTGTAAATCAGGATTTTACCACCTAAACCTATAAAAGAATGTACATGTTATAATTGTGGAAAGTTAGGACATTTAGCTAGGGATTGTAAATTACCTAAAAATCCAAAAAATAAACAAATATCCGAAATAAAAATAGAAAATACAGAATATATGCAGATAGATTATATAGATTATGAATTAGAAAGTGAAGATAGTATATATGAAATTTCAAAAAATTATATTAGAAAAAGCATATGAAGAAAATTATACGGATAAGATAAGTTATATATCACACATACCTAACTACTCTTATAAATATTTATTATGCTATAATGAATCTATTTATTACCCTAGTTATCCGCACCCCCTACAAATGGTATCAAAGCACAGTAATTTAAAAAGATACGGAAGTGAGATATATGTTAGAGTTAGTCATTTAGTTAATTAATTATGAGAAGACCATTTAAAAATATAGAAGCTTTTAGAAAAATTAAAGAATCGTTAGTTAGTAATTATTCCGAATATATAAGTCTAAATAAAAAAAAAAAATCCAGAAAGATTAGCCTATCTAATTACATTAATATCTAGTATTGAAGTAAAATTAATAATCCATTTAAAATCTAGAAGAATGAGATATATACCACCTAATTATGATAAAATTAGATTCAGATATCCACCAAAATATTATAAATATAATTTAAATGAATAAAGAGCAAAAATACAAAGAATTAAAATAATTTATCTCTGAAAAACGTAAAGAATTAAAAATTAGAAAAGAAAGATTACATTACAATATATTTGTCGGAGTTAGTAAAAATTCAATAAATATACAAAAAGATGAAATATCAAAATTAGAATCAGATAGTTTAGAATATATATACCAACATGAATTATTCACAATAAAATGAACAAAAAAGAATTTATAATAGATGAAAAAATATATGAAAATCACGAAGGATCAAAAATAAAAATAGTATTTTCTAATCTAGGAAGAAGGTATAAGAAAATAGGAGAACATTTATATTTAATGCTAGAAAAAGAAGAATTAAAATTAGAAGATAAATTAACAGCAATGGTAAGAATAGAAAAAGAAAAATGAAGAAATAGATAGAAAAAAGGAAATAGAAAAAATTAAACAACAAACTATGGAAGAAATACGAAAAATAGAAGAAACTAAAAATAGTAGAATTGCTGAATTAGAAAAAGAACTACAAATGTTAAAAGATTTGTACGAACAAAGACAAAAAGAAAAAGAAGAAAAAGATAAAGAACAAAAATTAATAAACGAGATAAATCAATTAAAAGAAAAATTAGAAATAAATAATATAGATATTGAAGATACAGATAATTATGATTCAGAAGATAGTGAAACATATACGGAAATATTAACAAATATAAAAGATTTAGAAATTACCAAAAAATAAGAAAAAATTAATGAAGAAAACTTAGAAAATAATAACACAGAAATAAATACTCTTGATAAAAAAGAAGATGAAAAAATATAATACCTAAAACAAAAGAAATAAGAAAACCTATATATTATAAAAATAAATTTAAAAGATATAATGAATATGACAAATGGACACCAAAACAAATAGTTAATAAAAATTATAACTTTTTAGATCTAGACTGTGTAATAGATACAGAAAAAATAATACAATTATGGATAGGATATATGACAAAACAATTAATAGACAATAATATAAACATAACAGATGCACCAGAATATATAGAAAAAACACTAATAGGATCAGTAAAACTATGGTTTACAAATTTAACTGAAAATAGTAAAAAAGTATTAAGAACTAATAAACCTATGGAAGGAACATCATCAACAACAACTAAACTAACACCTATAGAATTATTGAAAAAATATGAAACAGCTATAAAAGATGAATTTGGTAGTATGACAACATTAGAAGAAGAACAAGATGAAGAAAAAGATACAAATAGAAATTTAAGGATAAAATTAACAATATGTAATATGTGTTATATAGACGAATATACTTGCGCATTTAAAGAATATTATTATAAAGGAGCATATAATATAGAAGAAAGTAAGGAAATAAGAAAATTATATTATAATAAATTACCCGAACCATTTAGTTCAAAAATAATAAAAAGTTGGGAAGAAGCAAAAATAGTAGATACGTTAGGAGCTAGAATAAATTTTTAACAACAATGGCATAAAAACTTATGTGAAAAATATAGAGAAGAATTAAAAATGGAAAAAACATTAATAAGAAATTTAGCATGTTGCAAAAATAAAATAGCACCACAATTTGGATGCGAAGAAAGATATTATAAGAAAAAAAAAGACATAAGAAATATAAGAAATAAAAAAAATCAAAATATAAATATAAGAAACCAAGAAAAAGATATTATGTAAAAAATTACAAAAATAAAAGATCATATAGAAAGAAAAAATCTATAAAAGAATGTACATGTTATAATTGTGGAAAGTTAAGACATTTAGCTAGAGATTGTAAATTATCCAAAAATCCAAAAAATAAACAAATATCCGAAATAAAAATAGAAAATACAGAATATATGTAGATAGATTATATAGACTATGAATTAGAAAGTGAAGATAGTATATATAAAATTTCAGAAAACGAAACAGATAGTGAAATAGATGAATTAAATGACTGAAGAAGATATAAAAATAATAACAAAGGAAGAATATTTAAATGACGAAGGAACAGAACAAAAAATAATATTTGACAGTAATATATTTGATGAAATAAAAGGAAAAGAGTTAGATTTAAGTGTAGAAAAAATATTTAAAATACCAACAATAAAAAATATATTTACTAGGAAAAAAGATGAATATTATGTAATATGCCAAAAAGAACATGTAATAGACTGTAGATATGCAAAAGGAAAAGCTAGTATACCACTAGTAACAAAAAGAATAATTAATAAAGAAATAAATGATATAAAAAGTAAAGGAGATCCAATAAAATATGTACACCTTGGAGGTACAGAAATATTAATAAAAGCATGTTTTAGAGAAGGAATAGATACACCAATAGAATTATATTTAGCAGATGATAGAATTATAAAACCTATAGAAAAAAACATAATAACTACCGTAAAAGGAAACTTAATATACCAAAAATTTAAATTTATAATAAGTGCAAATTATTCAGTAGCAGTAACAGATAGAAATATAGATAAATCACTAGTATTATATTGGAAGATATCAGGAATAGAATTAACCCTAGAAAGTAAAATATTTGCAGCAAGATGTAAAAATTTATATGTATTAACAACAAAACATAAAATAACAGGAAAAAATAAAATTAACAAAATACTAATAGATAGCCCATTTGAACAGATTGTAAAAACAATAGATTATAATGATTATAGCTATAGAGACATAGATATAGAAGAAAATTTAGAAATAGTAAATGATAGAATAAGTACAACAAAAAGAATAGCCAATGAAAAACCAGAATCATCAACCTCATCAAAAAGAACGAGTTATGAAACAAATTCAATAAGTAATCTAAATCAATATTATATAACAGGAAAAATAAATGAAAAAGAATATTTAATATTATTAAACACAGGACAAGAAGAAAATTATATAGCAAAATGTTTAGTAAAAAATGATGAAATAAAAACCGATAATGACATATGCCCAGATCTACCGAGAAGTTTAATAAATAGTAAAGATATAGTAGAAAAAGAAATAATAATAGGAGGAATTCGAAAAATAAAAATAGAATTTGAAGTAAAAGAAGAAATGCAAAAAGCAGATATAATATTAGGAATAAAATGGTTAGAACAAGTAAAACCATATAATATAGAACATACACAATTAGCCATAACATATAATAGGGAAAGATTATTCTTAAAAGGAGCCTTAACATAAAATGAAAATATATGTATTAATGAAGATAGTAGTGAAAGGATATTACAGTAGATATTATACGCCTATGATAGATACAGGAGCAGAAGCTAATTTATGTAGATATAATTGCTTACCAGAAAGTAAATGGGATAAATTAAAAATACCAATAGTAGTTAAAGGATTTAATAATGAAGGAAGCTTAATTACTTATAAAGCTAGGAATGTAAAAGCACAAATATGGGATAAGATACTAACAATAGAAGAAATTTATAATTATGAACTAACATCAAAAGATATACTTTTAGGAATGCCATTTTTAGATAAATTATACCCACATATAATAACTAAAAACGATTGGTGTTTTACAACACCATGTAAACAAAAAGTAAGAGCAAAAAGAGTTAATAATAAAATAAGAAATAAAACTGATTGGATAAAAGGAAGTGAAAAAATTACACAAAAGTTAGAAAATATAAAAAACGCTGAAGATACAATAGAATTAGTAGTATTTTCGATAAATAAAACAGAAATAACTATATCTTCAATAAATAAGATAGAAATAGTTAAGAAAAAATTAGAACAATTATATAGTGAAGATCCATTAAAAGGATGGGAAAAACATAAAACTACCATAAAAATTGAATTAATAGACAAAAATAGTATAATAACTCAAAAACCATTAACATATAATTTTGACGATTTAAAAGAATTTTAAATGCATATAGATGAATTATTAGAAAAACAATATATACAAAAAAGTAATAGTAAACATAATAGTCCAGCATTTATAGTAAATAAAAATAGTGAACAAAAAAGAGGAAAAAGTAGGATGGTTATTGATTATAGAAATTTAAATGCAAAAACTATAACATATAATTATCCGATACCAAATAAGATATTAAAAATAAGACAAATCCAAGGATATAATTATTTTAGCAAATTTGATTGTAAATCAGGATTTTACCACCTAAAGTTAGAAGAAGAATCTAAAGAATTAACCGCATTCATCTATTTCACTATCTGTTTCAGTATCTGTTTCGTTTTCTGAAATTTCATATATACTATCTTCATTTTCTAATTCATAATCTATATAATCTATCTGCATATATTCTGTATTTTCTATTTTTATTTCGGATATTTGTTTATTTTTTGGATTTTTAGGTAATTTACAATCTCTAGCTAAATGTCCTAACTTTCCACAATTATAACATGTACATTCTTTTATAGATTTTTTCTTTCTATATGATCTTTTATTTTTGTAATTTTTTACATAATATCTTTTTCTTGGTTTCTTATATTTATATTTTGATTTTTTATATTTCTTATATTTTTTATGTCTTTTTTTTTTCTTATAATATCTTTTTCGCATCTAAATTGTGGTGCTATTTTATTTTTGCAACATGCTAAATTTCTTATTAATGTTTTTTCCATTTTTAATTCTTCTCTATATTTTTCACATAAGTTTCTATACCATTGTTGTAAAAATTTTATTCTAGCTCCTAACGTATCTACTATTTTTGCTTCTTCCCAACTTTTTATTATTTTTGAACTAAATGGTTCGGGTAATTTATTATAATATAATTTTCTTATTTCCTTACTTTCTTCTATATTATATGCTCCTTTATAATAATATTCTTTAAATGCGCAAGTATATTCGTCTATATAACACATATTACATATTGTTAATTTTATCCTTAAATTCCTATTTGTATCTTTTTCTTCGGCCGTGCTCATCACGACTATCTAGTGTATATATATATATATATATATATATATATATATATATATATATATATATATATATATATATATATATATATATATATATTCTAGTTTTTGCTCTTCTCATATCCAGAAGCAACAGTATCATTGAGATAAACATCCCCTTAAGGGAGGGAAAAATTAAAGCAACACATACAAGATACAACCAATGATGTATCATGTATAGCATCATTTTTAAAGTAATTAGTTCTATTTTTATAATGGATTATTCTAATACTATCATTTAGTGATTAGTAGTAGGACCACATATGATTGGTTGTGTAGGAAAATGACATAGCAACTTCTTACTTAATTTAGAGAAACATTCAACTTAATTCAGCATCAGTGGAGTAATGAAAAACCCATTTCTTGGGCAACTAACCTATCTAAATTAATACTTTGCTTTTGCATTTTAATTTTCTTTCCTCTTGTTGATACAACAAAAGCAATAGTTTATTTACATCATCATTCGATGATCGCTTGATTCTTGCTCAAGGCACATAAACAATCTCATGAGACTATAGTAGTTTAACTTTGCTGGTGAATTTATACTACTAATAACTGTGTTTAGAGGTTTTTCATAGTTAATAATAACAAAATTTCTCAACAATTTTGTTATATACTGTAGATTGTAATAAGTGATTCTGATAGATGATTAAAAAGCTTTTGTTCTACCAAAAAAAAAAATTCTCAACAAGGATAAGTACAAATAAAAGGGCTAGGCCTTTAACTTACCAGTTCTAATGAAGTAACAAACCTCGTAATAATAGTTCACTTGTACAAAAGATGAAAAAAAATTACTCTTGCCACTTAGTAATAAATATCACCTTTTTTTTTTATAATCGAGAAATTACCGAAAAAACTTTTTCTGAATCCGGAACCATTCTATGCTACCAAACTAAAAAAAACACCAAACAATGTCATATATTTAAAAAAGTACCAAACTAAAAAAAGCATAAATATTTTTAACGGAAGACAGCTGACGACGTTAGATTTTTTGAAAAGTGCATAACTCACAATTTTTGTAAGTTATTCATTCTTATTTTAACATAACTCACAAAATTTGTGAGTTATGCATTTTATTTTAAAATAACTCACAAAAATTGTGAGTTATGCATTCTTATTTTAAACATAACTTAACATAACTCACAATTTTTGTGAGTTATGCATTTTATTATAACATAACTCACAATTTTTGTGAGTTATGTGTTAAAAAATAAAGCCTTTTTCTTTTCCAATCTTCACTTTAGCGATTGAGGTTCAAAATTTCAAAGAACTCTACCCAATTTCAACTGGTCTCCCCCCCCCCTCCCCCACGCCCTCCCCCCCTTTGTCCATCGATTGTGCTTGGACATAAATTAATTTTGTATAGTTACGATTTATGTATTCTTTTATTTTTCACTTGGATATTCGATATTCGTATTAGGCATTGTTTAAATTTTCTAGCATGTTCTTATCTTGAGTCGGAAGTAATTCAGAAACAACCTATCTACCTCATATTTGAAATAGAGATAAGGTCCGAGTACATTCTATTATGTTAAAACTCAACTTTATGAGATTACACTGAATATGTTGTTGGCCTGATTAAATTTGAATTTGTTTCATAAAGTCTTATAACGGGGATTAAAGCTCACTAACAAAGACAATCTTATATTCAATATAATTCAAACTCGAGACAACTGATTTAAAGATAAATTTCTTATTTTCTTTTTAGCCCTAATTTTATATTAGAAAAGCTTGGACATGAATTAATTAATTTATTTATGTCCCAAACAATAACTATAACTTCACATCAATCTAAACATAGGCAAATTTAAAATTTGAATGTTATATATAGATTCAAGTTCAGGATCCTACTACAACTAATTTACCCAATTGGGTTCACAATCTTTACGAATGGGATAAGATTTACATACATTCTATTCTTCCTCGAGCTCACTCGTGTAACTACACTTGATATATATGTTATTGTTGTTGTTGGATTCAAATTCTACTCTCTTTATCTTAATTTATGTAAAATAGTTCAAAGTACAAGAGTCAAAATACTTAATTTTGACTATAAATTTGGGTACACTGTGATTTATCATATGTTTTAAAATAAAATTCACATACTTGAAAACTATACGAAGCACAATCGATGGTCACAATCGATGGACAAGGAGGGGGAAGGGGGACCAGTTGAAATTGGGTAGGGTTCTTTGAAATTTTGATCAATAGCTAAAGTGAAGATTGAGACAGACTTTATTAGTTATATACATAACTCACAATTTTTGTGAGTTATGTTATAATAAAATACATAACTAACAAAAATTATGAGTTATGTTAAAATAAGAATGCATAACTCACAATTTTTGTGAGTTATATTAAAATAAGAATGAATAACTCATAAAAATTGTGAATTATGCACTTTTCAAAAAATTTAATGTCTTCAGCTACCTTTCATTAAAAATATTTGTGCATAACTCACATTTTTTGTGAGTTAAGCATAGTTTGGTATTTTTTAAATATATGACATAGTTTGGTATTTATTTTTTTTAGTTTGATGGTATAGAATGGTTCCAAATTCACTTTTTCTGATAGGGTCAGCATGTGGAGTGGCCGAGAGTGGACTTTTTTGATAATTGTGCATACTTAAAAAGAACAAAAACAACAATAGCAAACGATATTAGGTGGACAGTGGATTTGCTAATCTACTATTTTTTTTTAAAAAGGCAAAATAGTTAGGTGGATTCTTATACTTGTTTGAATTTGTAAAGTGAACGTTTCTATTTAGACTTTTGTCATCTAAATTCCTCAACCAATAAAATTTAATATTTTAAACCCCATTTTGGTGTGTGTAAAATAATTGCTGCCACGTCGACTTCCACGCCATTTTTAATTATTGTACTAAATTCCACATCATTTTAAAAATACCACATAAGAAATTAAATATTAAAAAATTTAATTAAATAAATAACTTTTACAAATTATAGAAAAATTTTAAATTTCATTCCAAATAGTTGAAATTCCTCTCCAATTAATTTAAATTTTCAACTATAAATTCAAATACACTAACACAATGAATTTTTAAATTTTTAGTTTTGAATATTTTTGATAAATCACACACTTTCGATTCAAACTTAAATTTTAATCCTAAAAAAATATGAAAAAGTTTGAATTGATAAATTAATTTGTAAGAAAAATAAAAAAATAAATCTCAAATGAAGGAGAAAAAAATTTAAATTCGCTCGTCATTTTAAAATGCCATGTAAAAAATTAAATATTAAAATAAATTTAATTAAATAAACAACTTTTACAAATTGTAGAAAAATTTCAATAATCACATTGTTGATGCCTGCTCACAAATTAAACATCAAATTCATTTTAAATAATTAAAATTTCTCTCCAATTAATTTAAATTTTTAATTATAAATCACATATAAACATAATAAAATTTTAATTTCTAAATTTAAATATTTTTAATAAATCCATAAAAACTTCAAATTGAAATGAAAAAGTGAATTAAAAAAAAAACAAAATGGTGGGGCTGTAGCGTGGCCTGGAGGGGGGGAGGGGACTTAATGGTGGCAATAGCAACAGAGGAGGATGATTGGGGAGTTTGGGTGGGGTCTTTAATGGCGATAGTAGTAAACGAGGATGATTGGGGGTTGGGGGGGAGGGGATAGGAGGGGGGAAGGGAGGATGATTGTGGGAGGTTTTGAGTTGGTGTTGGGTGGGGTGTGGGGCTCTAATTGCGATAGCAATAGCAGCCTTGCTGCAATGGTGGTTTGTGGGTGGGGGTGGAAGGGTTGCTTTTTCTTCCTTTTTAATTTTTTAATTATTTTAATGTAAAAATATATAAAAAAAAATAACCCTCACTCGCACCTATGCGCGTGTACTCACGCATTTCATCCAACTCAGCTGATTATGTGCCACACACGCTTGGTAAACGGATAGAGAAGCTTAAAATATTGTGTTTTGATGAGTTCAGGAGTTCAGATGACAAAAAGGATAAGTGGAGACGTTCACTTTACAAACCCAGACAAGTACAAGGGTCCACCAAACTATTTTGCCTTTTAAAAAAACTGGTAACTTAATTTACTCATTTACCATTTCCTATTTAAATATCAAGATTTTACATGCAACAAGATTCAAATTGTAACATGCATCTAATCCACATTCAAGTTGCACTCGTACTTCTACACTAAAGTCATGGGGTATAACAGTAGTACTTTAAGGTGCCGTTTGGTTTGCGGTTTGGATTTAAATAATTTCGAGATAAAAATTTGTTTCACTTGTTTGGTTGTTAATATTTGGGATAACTTATTCCGGGACTAATAATTAGTCCCAGGATATGTTATCCATAGATATGGTGGGATTATTATCTCATGTTAAGTTATCCTTGGGATAAAATTAGAATAAGACACAATTGCTCTCCAAATTCTTTTTAGATTTTATATATATATATATATATATATACTAGTTTAGGTGTACGCGCCTCGCGCGTGTACCTCACTTTATTGAGTTCAAACGTTACACTAAATAGGATATTTATTTAAATAATAAAGATGATGAATACAATAATTAAATTCAACATCTTTTGGAGAATTTATTTAATTAAACCTAACCTTTATAAAAAATAAATATCGAAGTTGATCGACATTCATCTACCACCTGTAAACTACAACAAAATAATACAATGAGATATTAAAATAATATAATTAAATCTAACCTTTATACAAAAATTTTCTCAAAGTCGTCTGACACTCATCTACCACCTGTAACTATAAAAAATAATATGAAATAGAGATATCAAAATAATACAACTAAATTTAAGTTGTACATAAAAAAATTCTCAAAACAAAGATATAAATACAATATAATTAAAAAATTCTCAAAACAAAGATATAAATACAATACAATTAAATCTAACTTTTATCTAAAAAATTCCTCACAGCTGACCAACATTCACCTACCACCTGTAAATTACAATAAAATAATAAAATAGTGATCACAAAGCTTCAATTTTGATAAAAATAATTCTTTGTCTGAGCAAAAATTTTGATTCTAAAAAATGACTTGAATGAAAACAAAGAAGATATATATATACACACACATTGAATTCTATTATGATGACAAAAACAGTGAAGAAGTTGAGGGTTAGAAAATTAAGCATCCATCAATCTCGACATGCAACCAAATCAAGTTAGATGAACATCAATCATATTTTTTCAATAAGTAAATCGATTTCTTCGATAGTTTAATGTGCATCTCAATATTCATAGAAGTATTTCCTTAATAGAGTCCTATTTTAGGAGTATTTTTTGTATCATATTTTAGGAGTATTTTTCTAATTGACAATAAAAAAGAAATATTAATTAATTTTATTTCATATATTTTAGGAGTTTAGTTAATATAATAAAAATAATTAAATAATAAATTAAAAATAATAAAAAGATAATTTTCGTCTTATAATAAAGGACAAAAAGTGCAAATCACTAGTAATTCTCTTAGTTGTTAATTCTCTTAATATCTCATACCATATTGTAGAACTCTTTAATTTTAAATCTTATAAAAATATTTAATTTATAATTTATGAAAAATATATTATCAAATAAAAAACAAATTAAATTAAAAACTTACAACAACAATATTAGAATAATAATAATAAGTTATGTACTTATTTTATTATTCCTTTTTTCCTTTTAAACGTGTACTTCTTTGCCTAAAATGTGCACTTCTTTTTCAAAATTTTCCTCCTCATTTACCATATATCTTAGTATTTAGTAATTATTATTTTTCCTAATAACTCTTACCATATATTTTAATGTACCATATTTTAGTATATTTCTTAATTTTTAAAATTTACCATATATTTTAGGACTCCTTGTTAGAATATAATAAATATAATTAAATAATAATTCTATGAAAATAGCAAAATTACCATTTTATCTATTGTGGAGACTTTTAAGTAAATACAAAAAGTTCAAATCACTTTTCTAAGGGTCTTCACACTTTTAATATATTATAGATATAAATTATAGATTATAGATATAGATTGTAGATATAGATTATAGATATAGATTATAGATATGTATTACTTTATTTTTTTTTAATAAAATATAAAGTATTTTTATAAAATTATGGACAAGTTACTAAAGTATGTTGACATTCGCTTTCTAACTTAATACATGTTTAGTTATTAAATAAAAAAATATTTTTATATTTAGCTAAAAATATATGAAAATTAAATTAAAAAATATAATTTGACTCTCCAAATATTAATGATACTAAATAATAAAAAATGAGAGTAATTCTTTTTCACATTTTTTGAAGATGAATTTTTTTAACAAAACAATGAGATTATCAATATTTTATGAAATTTAGAACAAAATAAGTAATTTAACAAGAAATATTAGAGATTCATACACATTTAAGAAATATTTCATTTATGAATATATTATACGTTAAATTTATTTGAATAATTATTATGTTTATTTATGTAAACACCTAATTTTTGACCCAAACCTAATGTTTTTATACCATTTTAATGTTCAATTAATTTTTTATTTTTACGCATTTTAAATTTATCTTATTTTTTGAGGTTTGTTAAAAATTTTGAAAACTACAAAAATAGAGTCACATTTTAAATAAGTTTTTATTTTATTGTTTATTTATTTGTTTATTTATTTTAGAAAAAAAAAGAATTTTTTTAAAATTATATTTGTTTTCTTCTTTCAACTTTTAATAAAGAATGTTGTGATATTAATATTTCTTAATCATATTCCTAATACTAGTTATTAACTTATATTATATTTTATTAGTTTTTAATTATTTTTATTTTATTATTATTATTATTATTATTATTATTATTATTATTAATAATAATAATAATAATAATAATAATAATAATAATAATAATAATAATAAAAGTGACCTAAACTATCCAAACCACCCCACAATTCCCACTTCTACTTAACATCTCCCACTCTCTCCACATCACGTAACCACTACACATGCCTATTATATAAACCAACCACACAAACCAAAAAAAAAGGAAAAAAAAAGATTACAGAGGGGACAAACAAAAAATAGAAGAGAAGAAGAGTTGGGTTTTAGAGTTTGGAGTTCCGTTTGACGTTTTCGGTGAAGGCTTCCTCGCTACACTACTTGATTTAATTTGCTACACAGGTTCTCATTTAATTCAACAATTTTGTTTTTATAAGTTTTATTGTAAACCAAATTATGAATAAAGTTGTCTAGATGATTTGTTAGGTTATTTAATATGTGTGGTTGATTAATTATGTTAGTCTTTATTCTTGACATGAGCTCTATGTTTAAGTTACTAAGCACTCATATTTTACGCGTAGATTTGATGTTTAACACGCTCTTTGTTGGTTTAATGAATTTAAATTTTCTACTATATGATGATACACATGCTATATATAGAAAAATAAAATTTTAAGAATAAAAAAAAAATGAAAAACAAGACAGAAGAATAAATTAGAAAAGAATCAGAATATAGAAATAAAAGAATGAGAAAGAAAAACAATGAAAGAAATGGTTATAAACTCTTAATCGCGGTCATTTTTGGCTAATACAACATGCTATGTTTGCTTAAATATTAGTACTACCATTCTAATAGTTGAGTCAGCGGGACACTTACTCACTTTGCATGTAACCCCCCCAACATAATTTTACCTTTTGAGATTTAGATATAAATATTAGAAGTTTATCATTACTTGAAAGATAATGTATTTGGTCTCAAACGATAATATATGTTTATTCCTATCATGTAAAAAAAAAAGTGATTTGTTTACTGTTATGAGATAATAAATTAGCTTTATTTATTTGAGATAAAATATTGCTTAGATGTTTTAACATGAAAGATGGAGCTTAACCGGAAGTCCCCAAACATGATTTAGTAATAGTAATAATGATAGACTAATAATAAATTAATCGCCTAGCCGATCAGGATAGGTGTGTCTTGAATTTACACTTATTTGCCTTTCTTAGAATAAAGTTGATTATATTTCCCTAAAAGAAAAAAAAAACTCTTATAAGGTCTTAAGCTGCATATTTCGGTAATGTTTTATTTATATACATTAATATTTTATTCTATTTTGAACCAATTCATTAGCATGAGGAAAATAAGAAGTTTGAGTAGCGAATTAGTTTTGAAAACACCAGTATTGAGAGCTTTTTCATAATTCATAAAAGAATGATTTAGATTCTTAATCTTTAGAAAACTAAGAGTTTAATATATAAATGAAGGTTAACGATGAAGTTGGAAAGCCCTGCTACCGACCATTCGTTATAATAAAATCTAACTTATCACTTTAAAATAGATCTAATCGAGTCGGGTAGATTCTGAACATATTAGGTGCTTATTTAGACTATGAAAAATTGAGCGATCCATAAATGTCTCAAAGACGGGAGTGATATACCAAAACTCGTGGTAAGGCCGAAAAGTACTACTATCGGTAAGCCACACATCAATACAGTTTTAAATAATTCAAAATAAATTCAAAGTAGGATGTAAGTAGCTTTTAGGCTGACAAATATTATGTATCCAAGAGTTTAATTTAAGCTAGACGTAAGTCACTAAAGCGACCGTGCTAGAACCACGGGACTCGAGGGGTGCCTAACACCTTCCCCTCGGTCAACAGAATTCCTTATCCGGATTTTTAGTTCGCAGACCAAAAAAAAATAAAAATAAAGAGTCATTTCCTTTTGAATAGGGATTCAATAAGGTGACTTGGAACACCCAAACTCAATTCCAAGTGGCGACTCTGTAAATAAAATAATCCCTTTTCAAAATGTCACTTTAATTGGAAAAACCCATTTTCTCTAAAACCAACTCCCTAGCGGGGTCAGATGCGGTGAAAAACAGGGGTGTGACAAATGGAGACTCTGCTGGGGAAACAGAATTTGAGCTTTTATATTGACTTAATTCGCTTTATTTAATTTTTGATATTGTATATTGTTGGCCTAAATGTGTTATTTGCCTACATGTTCAACTGCTTTTATATTATTTGAATTGCATTATAAACTGTCTTCTTTCGCGCACCCATCTGAGTCTTCTGAGATACTGTATATTCGGAGATGCAGTATACGCTCCCGAGCTTGAGATACCAGAGATGCGGCAATGCTCCTGGGAAGGATTCTGTAGTCACCCATGATTTAGGACGAAAAGGGACCAACAGTGAGGCCGGAAAGCCCCGCTACCGGTAAAGCTGTCTCTTGCCGACTCGAGTTGTCCGCTCGTTTTACAGCCAGTCTAGATACCTAACTCCACCAGGTTGAACCTAGCATAACTGGAACTTAGACATGGCTATCCCTAATAGACTGCATTTTATTGGTATCACGTGCATTTTTGACTTAGTGGGGCTCGACACGGGGTTCGGGTCCGTCTAGGACAGGTGTCACCTTTTGAGATCATCATGTACATTTTATGTGCTACTTGTTGCATTATAGGAAATGCCATATCGAATGTTGACCGGCTTTTAAGTGAATTAATTGATCTGAAGAAAAGGGGTTAAATAAAAATTTTTAAGGATTTATTTTAGAAAATATATAATATGTTACATAGAACTTTTTTGTGAAGATTAAGCCGTTTTAACGTCGTGGTCTCGTTATGTCCGTTTTCTTTGGTTTTAAAATCTTTATTTGGAATATCATAGAACCCATTTTTGTCTAACACAATTAAAATTTTGTTAAATAATTTGGTCCACTATTTTGTTTTAATAATTTAATTATTTCTGATATGTCTGGTTCAAACGTCATCAAATTATAGTCTCTACTCTAGCATGTTTTAGAAGACTTGGATACTTCCTGTTTTGTCAGTTATTGTTTTCTCATGCGTTTTGAAATCTTATTCCATGTCGTTCCATCAACTTCTTTCGAAAATTATTTTTGTCTTGCTTTAGGATGTTTAAAATAGAATTCTTATTTGCCATCATTATCCAATAGGGCAATATGAACTCAGTCGGAAGGAGTGACAAGAGGCCGAGGGATGATGAAGTACCCCATTTCATGGTGTTGGATAAAGTTCCAAAGCTATTACGGATGTGGTGTAACAATATGACTGACTATGGACAAGGAGAAGTATATAAACACTTGGGATTCTTAAGGAGTCTGTTGAGTGTTGAACCACGAAGAGACGTGATAGAATTTTTTGTACAGTTTTGGGATCCTTCAAACAACGTATTCTGATTCTCCGACTTTGAGCTCACTCCCACACTGGAGGAATAGAAGCATTTATTGTAAAGGGAAAGAACCTTCATCGAGGAGAACCCATGATACCGAAGCATGTCACTTCCGAAAGATTTTTCGAGCTATTGCACATAAAAGAGAAGAACATAGGAGGCTACCTAAAAAATAGATGGGTTCGTCTAGAATTTTTGTACAAAAGATATGGTCAGGAAAGGGGATTCGAGTTGTTTGGATCAGAACTTAACAACGGGGGGTGCTATCGAACCTGGAAAAAGCACGGTTCTAAAGCATTCATAGTGGCTTTTTTGGGAATCATGGTATTTCCAAAGAGAGGAGGTTAAATCAGCACCAATCTGGCTACGTTTATTACCGCTTTTGAGAAGAATCCTAAGGTCACCCTCGTGCCCATGATTTTGGCAGACATTTATCGGGCCCTGACGATGTGCAAAAATGGGGCAGACTATTTTGAAGGATGTAACATTCTATTGCAGTTATGGATGCTCGAGCATGTTCGTTATCATCCATTTGTTGTGGATTTTCGAGTCAAATGGAATGATTATATCAATGGCCATGAGAAGAGTATGGAGGACAAAAACTTTCCCAAAGGAATAGGAGCTTGGAAGGAGTACTTGGAGAGGTTGACGGCGGACAAGATAGTGTGGAATTATCACTGGTTCCCCTCAAAAGAGGTGATATATATGTCTACTTTCCGACCCTTCATCGTCTTAATGGGTCTCCGAGGCGTTCAGCCCTACGTGCCACTAAGAGTCATGCGACAATTCGGTCGACGTCAGCATATACCGCCAGTCGAGGATATGAAAGAGTTCATGTACGAATTCCTCCTTGACATCCCTCTAAGGAAGACTGAGATACTTAAGATTTGGGGAGGATGTGTACTTTTAGATTTTGATCACATGGTGGAAGACCGCGACAAGGGCGAGGTAAACTATTGGTATCTGCCATGGTTTCATGACCAGCCTCCTCCTAAAGCTATGCCAGAAAGGTCAGCCAGAGAGCTAGTGGATCGAGAAGCGGAGATCGAAGTCAGAATTAAGTAGGCTCGACGAGAGGTAGAAGAGAACTATCAATCTACTCTGCACGTCTTAAATAATGATTTGGAAAAGGCTAGAGAAGAATTGGTTCACCATGAGGCGAGATTTGAGGCCAGAATTAGGTCGACTCGTACGGAGATTGAGAGAGAGAACTGTGTTGCCATGCATGCCCTATAAGAAGACATGGATATTTCCACCGGTGCTATGGAGCAGCAATCGAGTGATTTTGAGAAAGAGAAGGCCTTGCTGATAAGTACACAGTCGAAGCTTCGAGCTCAGCTAAAAGCTTCCATGGAACGGGAAAGAGAAATAACGAGATGCTTCACGACTTTTTAGAAGGAAGTTGAAGTTGAGAAAAAACAGTGGATGACCGAACGACTGGCGCTTCACTATCAGATTGATGACCTTCATGAACAAGAAGGAGACCTAAAGCATACCCTCCGTACTACGCAGCATTAGGTGCAAAACCGCCATAAGAGTATGATCGAGGCCAGGGGAGAAGTACTTCAGCTCAGTGAAACCTTGATTAATGTTTATGCTAAGTATCTTCACCGAGGTGATGAAAATCTGGGCCGTCAGGCATGTGCTCTCGCTCCACATCTGCCAAAAGCATTATCCAGGATCTACTCAAGTCTGAAGGAGGATTAAGTTGCAAGACAACTTTGGAAGGCATCTTGATGATAATTATTAAAGACCTTATTTTCTTAGAGTTAGTTTCTTTATAGGTTTTTAGTGTTTCTCCAGTATTTCGAGTCTGTTCTAGTTTTAGATAATTTTAGTTTCCTTTCATTAAAGCTTTGTTTTAAGAACAGTTGGAAATGTATGGAAAAGTTTGCATTTGTTTCAAGTTTTTATTCTCTTTATTTCTGAATATATACATATGTTTACTATATCCATGAACTACGTGATGATCTGATTCATGTAAAACATGATACGTAGGCAACCCTCGGCGGGTGCGATCAAATATTTTTTTTCAAGTTTCAAGTAACAATTTTAAGATGTTGGCGTTAAATAATGAGGAAAAAAAATTAATTCACCAAAGCCGGGATGAAGCAAGAGGGTTTTCCTAAGTCCATTTCAGGAAGGAATTTACTTAGGTTCATGACATTTGAGTTAGTTATGAATATATCAATATTTTTAAAAGCTCTAAATCCTAACATATTTGTTTTTGTTTCATAAGAGAGAGAATAAGGTGGTTCGTTGTGGTTAAGCTAGCCTCTCACCCGTACAACACAAGGTATAAAGGAAAAAGAAAGATGACTCGAAAAGATGGAACAGAATCTGATAATGAAGAAGGTCAAGATCAATTAGTTCCACGAGAGTTCGTATCTTTGGAGGAGAATAGGTTATTGAAGCAACAAATTGCGAAAATGTATCAGTCCTGGGCGAATGGACAAGCCCCGCGTTCCTCGATTCCTGGCCTTTCAGATGCAAATCATCCCAGTTCTACTCAAGCCCAAGTCGACGATCCACTTTATCCGCCGGGATTTGGTCCATACGTTAATGTGTCTAGTGCTGCTGGCACATCCACCATGCGTCCTCCAAATCCATCATTCACGAACAACCCGTTTTTTATTTCGGCTGTGAAAACTAATATAAATCCTCCATCAATGATACAGAAGCCTATCAACGAGATAAATCATGATCAAGTCTATCCTCCTGAATTGGCATTCAAACCTGTAAATTCATATCAGCCCACTCATCAACCTGAGTCTCATATCGTGATTGAGAAGGCTATTATGAATGAAGAACGAGAAAAGATAGTTAGTAAAGTGAGGAGTCTGGAGCAGAGTATGAGAAACATACAAGGATTGGGAGGACACAAAAACGTCTTTTTCAAAGACCTGTGTATGTTCCCTAATGTTCATTTGCCAATAGGGTTCAAGACACCAAAATTCGACAAATATACTGGTCATGGTGACCCAGTGGCCCACTTAAAAAGGTATTGTAATCAACTCAGAGGAGCAGGAGGGAAAGAGGAGCTGCTTATGCCTATTTCGGAGAAAGTCTGACGTGAATAGCCTCTAAATGGTTTATCGATCAAGACATCTCCCATTGGCACGTTTAGGATGATATGGCTCAAGATATTGTACAACAATTTCAATACAATCTTGATACTATCCCTGACCGCACTTCTCTCACTAATATGAAGAAAAAACCATCTGAAAGTTTTCGAGAGTTTGCCATAAACTGGAGAGAACAGGCATCTAGAGTCAAACCGCCACTGAAGGACTAGAAATTGATTGACGTTTTTCTCCAAACTCAAGAGTCCAATTATTCTCATCATTTACTAGCCGCGGTTGGTAAACCTTTCGCTGAAGCAATAAAAATTGGGGAAATGGTGGAGAATGGCATCAAATCATGAAAAATTATGAGCCAAACCGCCCTCAGGGATACTACACAAGCCATTCAGAGTGGATGAGGTAGTTTCGGAAATCAGAAAAAGAAGGAGAAAAGATTGATGATGGCATCGGGACCGGGCAACGCCCAAAGGGGACAAAACTCCCCTTATGTTCATGTCCAACAAGGACAACCCAGCCCTCATCAACATTATTATACACCTCAACCTGCTGTTCTTAATGCTCAAACGTATGCCCGACCTCCTCAGCATCCACAATAGAGGGAACCTGCGCCATAAGATTTTTGTCCGCGGCAGGCAAATTTACAAGCCCCTCGTAATCCGTATGTTCAGGCAGACTATACAAGAGAACAGAGGCCAAGGGGAAACTTCACCCTAATAGGAGAATCATATACGAGCCTGTTGCGGAGATTGGTCAAATTAGGATGGATTGAACCTGTTTTGCCTTTTAAAGTGGATCCGAATGCAAGTTGGTTTGATCCTAATGTAAGGTGTGAGTACCATTCAAACGTCCAAAGTCACAGTACAGAAAATCGTTGGAATCTGAAGAGAGCCATCGAAAAGTTAATCGAGAGCAAGGCAATCGTAATACAAAATGAAGAAGCACCGAATGTCACCGACAATCCACTTTCTAATCACAGTAACACACACATCGTGGGGATGATTTTTAACGATAGATACTACAGGACAACAAGCTAAGCAATGATGAAAATAGGCACCTTGAAGGAGAACCCGGGTGAAGCACTGAAGTATATGCAAAGAGAACCACTGATCGTGAAAGGAGTGAGTTCCATTATAAGACCCCGAGATTAAAAAAAGATGGTATTGTATGTTCCTGCAAAGCTAAAGGGAATAGCACAAGATGGGCCAAAACTATATGTTTTGAGTGGTCCCGCATGGTTCGACCAACAGCACAACAACATGAGAAAGGTAACAAAACCAATTGTCATAAGACACGCAGCACAGCTCCCAGTGACAAGATTGAAAACCATCCCATGGAACTACAACAAAACCACGGTGATGTACAAAGGAAAAGAGGTCATGGAAGAAACAAACGAAACAGGGGGTTTGACTCGATTAGGAAGATGCTATGTTCCAGAAGAATTAAGGAGACCAAAACAGTTTAAAGATAGTCAAGGTCCAATGAAAAACCCTGTCACAAACGAAGAGGCTGAGGAATTTCTGAAGAAAATGAAAACCCAAGACTATTCCATTGTCGATCAATTGAGGAAAACCCCAGCTCAAATCTCATTATTATCCCTGCTGCTATATTCTAAAGAACATTGTCAGGCATTGATTAAGTTGTTGAATGAAGCATACCTCCCAAAGGAAACTACGGTATGTCAAATAGAAAGGATGGTTCGTAGAATATTTAAAGCAAATAGAATCACTTTCACTGATGATGAGTTACCCACAGAAGGTTCTGGTCACAACAAGGCTTTGTATCTGACTATCAAATATTAAGGATATTACATAAAAGGGGAAATGATCGATGGAGGTTCAGGAGTAGATATCTGTCCTCTCTCTACTTTGCAAAAATTAAAAATCAGCCCAGATAGGATTCGGTCCAATAATGTACGTGTTCGGGCTTTTGATGGTGCAAAACGAGACACAATTGGTGAGGTAGATCTTGCTTTGGTTATTGGACCAGTTAAGTTTACAATCACCTTTCAAGTAATAGACATGGATACTTCCTACAATCTACTTTTAGGAAGACCATGGATCCACACGGCCAGAGCCATACCTTCTACTTTGCATCAAGTAGTTAAGTTTGAACACGACAATCAGGAAATCATTATACATGGAGAGGATGACCTTCCCATACATCGAGATCCTTCTGTACCCTGTATCGAAACAAAAGGGGGTTGTGAATCTTCCCATTTATCAAGCCTTTGAAATTGTGACAGTTGATCAAGTCGTGGAAGGCACGCCGATTCCAGGGCCTCATCTCTCTTCTACTTCAATCATGGTGGCTAGCCAAATGCTACAAAATGGTTATGAATCGGGAAAAGGATTAGGGGTTTCGCTGCAAGGAATTACAAACCCTGTAGATCCATGCGGTAGCCACAACTCCTTTGGCTTAGGCTTTAAGCCTACCGTGGCAGATAGAAAATGGGCAAAAGAGCAGAAGAAGAAGGCTTGGAAATTGACAAGTCCGGTTCCACACATTAGCCAATCTTTCACGAAAGCTCAAAAGGAAGAAAATCAATACCCATATGCTAACAAGGATGTGGATGAAATATGTCAAGGTCTCAAGGAAATGTTTTATGAAATAAACATGGTTCAGATGGGTGAAGGCCCTAGCCATGCAGATGTGCATTTCGTCGGGCCAAATATCAAGCTCACTAACTGGGAAGCCACTCCTCTCCCCACAAGGAAAGAGTCTTGGTAGTTTATTTTATTGTTTCGTTTTTCTTTCTTTTGTATTTTGGACTATTCTCAGGGTTGTAGTCCACATATTTTAGTTGCTCTGCTTTCATGTTAACCCTCCTATCCTTTCCGATTCAACTAAATAAAATTCAAGTTTTCTAGTAAATTTATCTTTTCTTCCCTCTTTTAATTTTTATTTTTCTTTATCTTATTTCAGTTATGTTAATACTGGCTTCGATAACATGGCATGTACGTGGAGTTCACATTTAGATCCTAAAAAGTTGTCTAATCTCGAATCAGTAAACCAAACGGTAGATGAATACGATGAAGGTGAAGCTGATAAGGAAGTCAAAAAAGGATTGGATCAATTTGAGGATAAGCCCAAACCCAATTTAAATGACACTGAGATAATAAATTTGGGAACTGGTGAGGAGGTTAGAGAAATAAAAATAAGTATTCATGCGGATCAGAATATCAGGAATGATATTGTTCAGATTTTGATCGAGTATAAGGATGTTTTTGCTTGGTCTTATGATGATATGCCGGGTCTAAGCACAAATTTGGTAGTCCACAAACTGCCTACATACCCTGATTTTTCACCGGTCCAGCAAAAGCAAAGAAAGTTTAAAACTGACGTGAGCGATAAAATCAAAGAGGAAATCATGAAGCAATTGAATGCGAACGTGATCAGGATCGCTTAGTACACCACATGGTTGGCTAATGTGGTGCCCGTACCGAAGAAAGATGGCAAAATCAGAGTTTGTGTTGATTATAGAGATTTGAACAAAGCAAGCCCTAAAGATAACTTTCCGCTACCCAATATTCATATCCTTGTTGATAATTGTGCTAAACATGAGATCCAATCTTTCGTGGATTGTTATGTCGGATATCACCAGATCTTGATGGATGAAACAGATGCCGAAAAGACTGCTTTCACCACCCCGTGGGGTACTTATTGCTACAGGGTCATGCCGTTTGGTTTAAAGAATGCGGGAGCTACGTACATGAGAGCTATGACTACTATTTTTCATGACATGATGCACAAGGAAGTAGAAGTATATGTTGACGATGTCATTATCAAGTCCAAGACACGAGTCGATCATGTATATGACTTGAGAAAATTCTTTGAAAGATTGCGAAAGTATAATCTTAAGCTCAATCCAGCCAAATGTGCATTTGGAGTTCCATTCGGAAAACTGTTGGGTTTCATAATTAGCCGCAGAGGCATTGAATTGGACCCCTCCAAGGTAAAATCCATTCGAGAATTGCCGCCTCCGAAGAATAAAACTAAGGTCATGAGTTTTCTTGAAAGGCTGAATTATATAAGCAGATTCATCGCTCAGCTCAGCACTACATGTGAACCGATATTTAAGTTGCTAAAAAAGGATGCTGCTATCCATTGGACAGACGAATGTCAAGAATTATTTGATAAGATTAAAGAATATTTGGCAAATCCTCCAGTACTGGTCCCACCGAAACCTGGTAGGCCTTTATTTCTATATCTGTCAGTGATGGACAATTCTTTTGGTTGTGTTTTAGGACAGCATGATATCACAGGCAAAAAGGAACAAACAATCTATTATTTGAGCAAAAAGTTCACGAGTTACGAGGTAAAATATACTCTTTTAGAGAAGACGTGTTGCGCCCTAACTTGGATTGCTCAGAAGTTGAAGCACTATCTTTCGTCCTACACAACCTACCTCGTATCTCGAATGGATCCTTTAAAGTATATTTTTCAAAAACCTATGCCCACAGGCAGATTGGCGAAGTGGCAGATTTTACTTACAGAATTGGACATTGTGTATGTTACTCGTACCGCTATGAAAGCGCAAGCATTGGCCGATCATTTGGCAGAGAACCCAGTTGACAATGAGTATGAGCCTTTGCGAACTTACTTTCCTGATGAAGAGATAAATTCAATTGAGGAAGAAGTTCAAGATGATATGTATGCGTGGAAATTATATTTTGATGGAGCAGTCAATGTCAAAGGAGTAGGAATTGGGGCGGTTCTTATCTCACCGAACGGGCATCATCATCCCGCCATAGCACGACTTCATTTTTTTGTACTAATAACACAACAAAGTATGAAGCTTGCATCATGGGGTTAAATATGGCAATAAATCTAGATGTACACAAGCTAGTGGTGTTGGAAGATTCTGAATTACTCATTCGACAAATTCAAGGTGAATGGGAAACGAGAGATATCAAGCTCATTCCATACAAACAGTTCTTAGAGGACCTTAGCAAAAGGTTCAAGTCTATCGAGTTTAGATATATTCCCAGATCCCATAATGAGCTGGCTGATGCCCTGGCTACCCTAGCTTTCATGCTCCCATACCCAGGAAATACGCATCTCGACCCATTAGAGATACAGATACAAGATCAACATGGTTATTGTAATATAATTGATGCAGAACCAGATAATAAACCTTGGTACTATGATATCAAACGCTTCATAAAGTCAAAAGAATATCCAATACACGCCAATGCAGATCAAAAAAGGACTATTAGGATACTTGCTAATGGTTTCTTCTTAAGTGGGGAGATTCTGTACAAACGAACCCCAGACTTGAACTTGTTGAGATGTGTTAATGTTCAGGAAGCTAAAAGAATCATGAATGAGGTACATTTGGGGGTATGTGGTTCGCATATGAATGACTATGTTTTAGCGAAGAAGATTATGCGGGCAGGATATTATTGGTTAACTATGGAGCGAGATTGCTTTCGCTTTGTTCGCAAGTGTCATCAGTGTCAAATTCATGGTGATTTGATTCACTCGCCACCTTCATAGCTACATCCTATGTCTGCTCCTTGGCCATTCGTTGCTTGGGGCATGGATGTAATCGGTCCAATAGAACGAAAAGCTTCTAATGGGCATTGATTCATACTGGTCGCTATTGACTATTTCACCAAATGGGTAGAAGCTGCTACTTTCAAATCAATCACGAAGAAAATAGTAGTGGATTTTGTTCATTCGAACATCATATGTCGTTTTGGTATACCAAAGTCCATTATCACAGACAACGCAATCAATCTCAATAGTCATCTAATGAAGGAGGTTTGTGAGCAATTCAAGATCGTGCATCATCATTTTACCCCTTACCATCCTAAAGTAAATGGAGCCGTTGAAGCAGCAAATAAGAATGTTAAAAAGATTCTTAGGAAAACGGTCCAAGGATCTCGACAGTGGCATGAGAAATTACCATTTGCTTTTTTAGGATATCGTACAACTATCCGTACATCGACTGGCGCAACTCCTTATTTACTAGTCTATGGTACTAAAGCTGTGATACCCGCAGAAGTCGAAATTCCCTCGCTTTGAATCATTAGTGAAGTCGAAATTGACGATACTGAATGGGTCAAGTCTAGACTAGAACAATTATCGTTAACAGATGAAAAAAGGTTGATGGCAGTTTGCTTTGGTCAATTATACCAGCAGAGAATGGCGCGAGCTTACAATAAGAAGGTACGTCGTAGAAAATTCGAGGCCGACCAACTTATTGTAAAATGCATCCTTCCACACCAAGAAGAGGCTAAAGGAAAGTTTGCTCCAAACTGGCAAGGTCCATACATAGTTAAACAAGTATTATCCAATGGAGCTTTGCAACTTGCGGATCTGGATGAAAAAATAACAGAAAAAGCTATCAATACCGATTCAGTTAAAAGATATTATATTTGACCCACTTGTGATTAACATTCTCAAGTTGAGATGATGAAAGATCATCATTCTACTTAACTAAATGTCATTAATCCCTTGTCAGCCCTTCGAGCCTTATTTACCTTTCCTTGCTTATCCTCTTTGGAGTCAAAAAAAAAACTTGTGGGTGAAAAACCATGGAGGCACCCATAAGATTATTCAAAAAAAAAAAAAAGATAATGCGTTAGCATTGAACTACGTTCGACCTGATTCCTAAATGGATATGTAGGCAGCCCTATCTTAGGGTTCGGTCCGACAAAAAAAATCTTGGTATTTAAAAAAGATGAGATATATATCCTATTGTCACTTTTATATGGCTCTCAAGTTGTAATTTATCCTAAAAATCCTTTTCCCTTTGTCCATTAAAGACCTTCCGATCAATCTTTGAGAATGTCAAGCCTTGTGTGCTGTATATATATATATATATAAAAGGGGGGGGAGGGACTTGTAGGTGAAAACCCATGGAGGCACCACAAGATATCAAAAAAAAAATCTTATTGGTGAAAACCCTCAGGGGCGCCATAAGACAATGATGAACGAGACAATCGAAATTAGAGAGGTCAATTGAGAAAATCCCAGAAGGAATGATTTTAGTCAAACAAAGTTTATTATGACAGGACAAAGATCAAGAAAGATGATTTGATTTGATTAAAAGGTGCAGCCTAATTCGAGATTAGACAGTTTTGAAGGATCAAATATCTACTTCAAATTGTGTGTCATGCGTTATTGAAGTCAATATACACCTCCAAATAAGCATTTCTTACTTTACTGTTAGAAATACCTTCTATTCAAACATAATTCTTTTATTCCTTCTTTTGATTTTTCCTTATTTCATTTTTACACGCTCTGTTTTTTATGCGTAAGTCTTGCACCAAATGCAAAATAAAGAAAAACGCGCAAAATTGACCATGGCTCCCAGTGAAATTGAGTAGATATTATTGGGCGTTCACCACCCTGACAAGGACAGGGATCCAGTTAAGATAAGTGTTACGAGTGAAGCATTTGAAAATGAAGAACAGAATCGTACTGAAACAAACAAAAATACAACAGAATTTGAAAGACAAAGATTCAAGCTCGCCAGCAAATTAGTTTAATCAACCGTATCAAGTTGGGGCAAGGATAAGACAAACCTCTAAGGGATTCAAGGCCACAAACCAACTGCCAAGTTTAAAACTCACAATTTTTTTTCTTTGCTTGAACATGGGCAAAACAATCTTGTGAAGTTTAGTGAAAAAAAAATAAGTATAACAAAGTTAAGATTTCTTAAATTTTCTCTTTTTGTTATACTCCTATAATTCTAAGTTCATATCAATATAATTATAATAATAATAATAAAACCCCTCATATTCAAGACTGGGGCATTTTTTTTCTTTTCTAACGAAAAAAAAATCCTAATCTTTATTCGTCTTCATAGGGCGCCATACCCTAGTGGACATCTTATTTCGTCTTCATAGGGTGCCATCCCCTATTTGACATCTTATTCGTCTTCATAGGGCGTCATCCCCTAGTTGACATCTTATCTCGTCTTCATAGGGCGCTATCCCCTAGTTGACATCTTTTTCGGCTTCATAAGGCGTCATCCCCTAGTTGACATCTTTTTCGTCTTCATAGGGCGCCATCCCCTAGTTGACATCTTATCTCGTCTTCATAGGGTGCCATCCCCTAGTTGATATCTTTTTCGTCTTCATAGGGCGCCATCCCCTAGTTGACATCTTATCTCATCTTCATAGGGCGCCATCCCCTAGTTGAAATCTTATCTCGTCTTCATAGGGCGCCATTCCCTAGTTGACATTTTTTTCTTCTTCATAGGGAGCCATCCCCCAGTTGACATCTTTTTCGTCTTCATAGGGAACCATCCCCTAGTTGACATCTTATCTCGTCTTCATAGGGCGCCATTCCCTAGTTGACATCTTTTTCGTCTTCATAGGGCGCCATCCTCTAGTTGACATCTTATCTCGTCTACATAGGGCCATCCCCTAGTTGATATCTTATCTCGTCTACATAGGGTGCCATCCCCTAGTTGACATCTTATCTCATCTTCATAGGGCATCATCCCCTAGTTTATATCTTATTCGTCTTCATAGGGTGCCATTCCCTAGTTGACATCTTATCTCGTCTTCATAGGGCGTCGTCCCCTAGTTGACATCTTATCTCATCTTCATAGGGTGCCATCCCCTAGTTGACATCTTATCTCGTCTTCATAGGGCGTCGTCCCCTAGTTGACATCTTATCTCCTCTTCATAGGGTGCCATCCCCTAGTTGACATCTTATCTTGTCTTTATAGGGTGCCATCCCTTAGTTGACATTTTATTTCGTCTTTATAGGGCGCCTAGTTGACATGTTAGGAAATAAACCTTCCTATTTTTCTTCTTTATGTCTTCATAGGGTATGACAATCCCTAGTCACATTTTTAGGAGCAAAAATCCTAATTCTTTTTCATGCATTCATTAGGCATAACTTCCTTTGGTTGCATTATTAATAAGAGAATCTTATTTTATTGCATGCCTAGCTTTGATTTCTATCATTTTTATTTATTTATTTTTAAATTGTTGTGTAGTTTTTCTAATAACTCACAAAAATTTCCTAGTGCAAACTTGGGACAGAAAAATTTCGTTTGTTTTGTTTTGTTTTCTTGATGGCTTGCAGGTTTTCTGCAAAACACCGGTTTAATGCCGAGAATGGCATTCCATCTATGATTTGAGTAGCGGAGAATGATTAGTTTGAAAATACAGAGTCATCTATGCATCTGTAGCGGCCCAACATCCCAAGAGTCATCTGCATAACTCCTGATCAGGAGAACAAACATCCAAAGTATTTTATGAACTATCCTTTGGAAGAGTGTCAATGACACAATCCAAGTTGCAAGTTCAAGTCTCAAATCCTAACTTCAAGATCAAATCTTGAGATCAAGGTACCCACCATAAGAAGGTGAAACGATAACTGAGGACCCAAGAAGAAGATCTGAAGCAAGAGAATCAAGACAATTAGAATATATAGGATTTTGTATCTTTCATTTTTAGTTTCATTTTTCTTTTTTCTGATGTAATAAAAAGAGCCACGAACCGAAAACTCGACGGGACCTCAAATCGACTCTCCAACTCATCCATTCATTCCTACACCCACTTGAACTACATGTGACCTGATTCTCTTATAACCCGAGATATGTAGGATGTCTAAAACCAAGGCTCGGTCGCACCTCTTTTCTACTTATTTACTAGTGAATAAATGGTTGAGCCAAAAATTAGTCATGTTTACTTTTTTGCTTGGAAATTCTCCATATTTCCAAGCAAAGAGGGGCATTCTGTAAACACCTAATTTTTGACCCAAACCTAATGTTTTTATACCATTTTAATGTTCAATTAATTTTTTTATTTTTAGGCATTTTAAATTTATCTTATTTTTTGAGGTTTGTTAAAAATTTTGAAAACTACAAAAATAGAGTCACATTTTAAATAAGTTTTTATTTTATTGTTTATTTATTTGTTTGTTTATTTTTAGAAAAAAAAGAATTTTTTCTAAATTATATTTGTTTTCTTCTTTCAACTTTTAATAAAGAATGTTGTGATATTAATATTTCTTAATCATATTCCTTTTAAACTTATATTATATTTTATTAGTTTTTAATCATTTTTATTTTATTAATAATAATAATAATAATAATAATAATAAAAAAAAAAAAGAGAGAGACCTAAACTACCCAAACCACCCCACAATTTCCACTTCTACTTAACATCTCCCACTCTCTCCACATCACGTAACCACTACACATGCCTATTATATAAACCAACCACACAAACCAAAAAAAAAGGAAAAAAAAAGATTACAGAGGGGACAAACAAAAAATAGAAGAGAAGAAGAGTTGGGTTTTAGAGTTTGGAGTTCCGTTTGACGTTTTCGGTGAAGGCTTCCTCGCTACACTACTTGATTTAATTTGCTACACAGGTTCTCATTTAATTCAACAATTTTGTTTTTATAAGTTTTATTGTAAACCAAATTATGAATAAAGTTGTCTAGATGATTTGTTAGGTTATTTAATATGTGTGGTTGATTAATTATGTTAGTCTTTATTCTTGACATGAGCTCTATGTTTAAGTTACTAAGCACTCATATTTTACGCGTAGATTTGATGTTTAACACGCTCTTTGTTGGTTTTATGAATTTAAATTTTCTACTATATGATGATACACATGCTATATATAGAAAAATAAAATTTTAAGAATAAAAAAAAAATGAAAAACAAGACAGAAGAATCAATTAGAAAAGAATCAGAATATAGAAATAAAAGAATGAGAAATAAAAACAATGAAAGAAATGGTTATAAACTCTTAATCGCGGTCATTTTTGGCTAATACAACATGCTATGTTTGCTTAAATATTAGTACTACCATTCTAATAGTTGAGTCAGCGGGACACTTACTCACTTTGCATGTAACCCCCCACAACATAATTTTACCTTTTGAGATTTAGATATAAATATTAGAAGTTTATCATTACTTGAAAGATAATGTATTTGGTCTCAAACGATAATATATGTTTATTCCTATCATGTAAAAAAAAAAAGTGGTTTGTTTACTGTTATGAGATAATAAATTAGCTTTATTTATTTGAGATAAAATGTTGCTTAGATGTTTTAACATGAAAGATGGAGCTTAACCGGAAGTCCCCAAACATGATTTAGTAATAGTAATAATGATAGACTAATAATAAATTAATCGCCTAGCCGATCAGGATAGGTGTGTCTTGAATTTACACTTATTTTCCTTTTTTAGAATAAAGTTGATTATATTTCCCTAAAAGAAAAAAAAAACTCTTATAAGGTCTTAAGCTGCATATTTCGGTAATGTTTTACTTATATACATTAAGATTTTATTCTATTTTGAACCAATTCATTAGCATGAGGAAAATAAGAAGTTTGAGTAGCGAATCAATTTTGAAAACACCAGTATTGAGAGCTTTTTCATAATTCATAAAAGAATGATTTAGATTCTTAATCTTTAGAAAACTAAGAGTTTAATATATAAATGAAGGTTAACTATGAAGTTGGAAAGCCCTGCTACCGACCATTCGTTATAATAAAATCTAACTTATCACTTTAAAATCGATCTAATCGAGTCGGGTAGATTCTGAACATATTAGGTGCTTATTTAGACTCTAAAAAATGGAGCGATCCATAAATGTCTTAAAGACGGGAGTGATATACCAAAACTCGTGGTAAGGCCGAAAAGTACTACTATCGGTAAGCCACACATCAATACAGTTTTAAATAATTCAAAATAATTCAAAGTAGGATGTAAGTAGCTTTTAGGCTGACAAATATTATGTATCCAAGAGTTTAATTTAAGCCAGACGTAAGTCACTAAAGCGACCGTGCTAGAACCACGGGACTCAAGGGGTGTCTAACACCTTCCCCTCGGTCAACAGAATTCCTTATTCGGATTTCTAGTTCGCAGACCAAAAAAAAATAAAAAAAAATAAAGAGTTATTTCCTTTTGAATAGGGATTCAATAAGGTGACTTGGAACACCCAAACTCAATTTCAAGTGGCGACTCTGTAAATAAAATAATCCCTTTTCAAAACGTCACTTTAATTGGAAAAACTCATTTTCTCTAAAACCAACTCCCTAGCGGGGTCGGATGCAGTGAAAAACAGGGGTGTGACAATTTATATATTTTAATTTCTCTAAAAAAATAATAAAAATGTCGAATCCATTGTTGAATTACATATTTTAAATTAAATATTTTTTTAATCACTTAAAAATTGATATTTTATATATCAATTAAAATAAATTTTAATATTTTATATTATATGAGTGATATGTATTTAAATGAAGTGACATAAACAATAAATCATTTTTTACTTTAATAAACTTAAGTTGAAATTTTTTATTTCAAACTAAATAAGATGTAGTAAGATTTTTTTTAAACACACACGACAGAATCATGGGAAGGCACACGCAAAAAAATTAAAGCTAAATAAAATGAAAGTTTTATTTTAAAATACACACGATATAATTATGGAAATGCACACACACAAAAAAATTAAGCTAAATAAGATGAAAGTTTTATTTTTAAGAATAAATATATATATATATATATATATATATATATATATATAAGTTAAATAAGATGGAGGACATTTTGGTAAACAATTAATTTATTCCTAGAAATTATACCATGCATATTACTTTGAATACAACAAACCAAATACTTAATAAAAAATAATCTCAGCATAACTAATCCCAGTATAACTTATTCCATCACAATTTATCTCAGCATAACTAATCCCGGTCTAACTTGTTTTCAAACCAAACTACCCCTAAAGGCTGAAACTTGAAATAGTTGCTTTTTTTGAAAGAATAAGAAGGATTACTTAAAATAGATTTTCTAGGTGCTACTATAATTTCATCCCTAGGTGCTCAGGAGGAATCTATGTTTAAAGTTTATGGGTTTTAGATTTACTATCCAATTAGTAGCTACTTTTAGTTACTGCACTGGCAATTAAATATCTATATAAATTCAATGAATTTTCTAATACAAAAAAGATTTAAGCAAAAACTACTGAATTTTTTGAATCTGTACCTAATATTGCAACTCCATTCCAATTGGTAGGCCTTTATAAGCAATTTGAAGGGACTACTTCTGAAAGATACGTGGATTTATAAAAAGTTGTGTTGTTGTGAGCTATCTGGCTATAAATATCTTTCAATTCCTCGATTTGAAGTATGATTTGAAACCAAAGATGGAAGATTTTCAAGTGATACATAATGCGATAGAGTTAAAACAAAGTAGTATCACAGTAAGAATAGCTCCTTTGATATAGGTAAACTTCATAACAGATTCTCTATCATCTCTTTTTCTTTAGTTTCATTTAATTAGTCTATGTTATAGTCTTATAGGATAATAGCATGCTCAGAAATCCTTTATTTTTTTTTAACTTAATGCTCTTTTAATTTGGAAAAATGTTTTGTTTATCAATATACTGTTTCCTCCATATAAGTATAGAATTTATCTTGAATTTGGTATAGATAGTTAGGAGGGCTGAAAGCTTACATATCAGAGATAAGGAAGAGGATCATGTAGTTAATGTTACAGTACTTCTACTTGTCAGTTTCTTTACCTCACTGAACGAAAGTATAGAACTGTTGGTTTTTGTTTTTTTTCGTATATTACATTTTCTGTTCAGTTTTAAATCTAGTGAGAAAGAGTTCAATGCTATGACGGAATTTATGCTCTGATAGATAGGGTTCAATTTCATGCGGCTTGAATTTCCAAAAATATTGTTACTAAGTGTCAGGTGATAGGTTAAATCTGATACATAAATTATTTACTCAATATTCTAGCATTGATTCATACCAGCTTAAACTAAGTATGAAATTTTCTGCAATGTATCAATGTACTTCTAAGTAATTACTCCATAGATCCTAAATTTATCTATATGAAGAAGAAATCAGGTAAGAAAAGAAATTAAACAATATAAGTATATTTTTAATTATTTCTACTATATTGAAAGACGATCCAAGGAACGACCAAGGATATTTTGGATATTTCATATTCATTTCATTGTATATAATTGGCTCAAGGATAATTTTGATATTTCATATCTATTTCATTGTTCAAAAATATCTCTTCAAGTTTCCATTTTTCTATCACATAATGAATATTATTTATCAATGGGTCTATAGTTGGACCACAAGTACATTACATTGTATTTCTAGAAGTGATTACCAAAGATAGTTTTGTTATTTCATATATATTTGATTTATTGTAATTGTCAAAAAATATCTTTCAATGTTTGTATATTTTTCATTTCATTTTATGTATCGTCATTTTTTTTCGTCAAAGTTTGTATTTCCTTCATTTCATTTTATGCATCGTTATTTTTGAAAAAGTTCATATAAAAATATCATTTTTTTTCTTATTTAGCAACTATTTAATGCAAGATTTATATTTTTTTCGTTTCATTTTATGTGTCGTTATTTTTTTATAGTAATTATTTAATGGCATATCATTCCTAAATTATCTTTATTAAGTCCCACTTAATAAAAAAAATACAACTTAAAAGAGATAATTTTATAAATTTAATAAATTTATTATTTATTTCTTAAACTCCGTAGTTGATTAAATGGTAACACATAAAAGAAACGATGGACAAATTATTTATCTACCACATAAATATCTGTTCATGTGTCTTTTATTTGCACCACATATATACATTATTGCAAGACATTTTTAGAAATGATGATGTTTCTAGAATTAAATAAATTTCTTTTTTCTTATTTAATAATATTATATAATGGTATCATCCCTAAATTATTTTTCTTAAGTCCCACTTATAATAATTATTATTATTAAGAAATACAGTTTGAGAGGGGTAATCTTATAATAAATTTAATAAATTTATTATTTATTTTTTAAACTCCGTATCCGATCAAATGGTAACACACGAAAGAAACAAGAGAGAAATTATTTCTCTAGCACATAAATAAATGTCTATGTGTCTTCTATTTGTACCACACATATCCATTATTACAAGACATTTCTAGAAATGAGAGATGGTGATATTTGTAGAAATATAATTAAATATTTTAAAAAATAAATTAATGATTCAAATAAATAAGAGCAGAGACTCTTCATTTTACTCACCTCCTTGATCTTTCCTCTTTGGTATGTTTCTCTACTTCTTTCTTATATTTTTATCTTTTTCTTTCATAAATAATATATAATTTTTCTTACTATTAATTTATTTTAAAATG
Organism: Capsicum baccatum var. pendulum; assembly: GCA_030864225.1. Classification (NCBI taxonomy): domain Eukaryota; kingdom Viridiplantae; phylum Streptophyta; class Magnoliopsida; order Solanales; family Solanaceae; genus Capsicum; species Capsicum baccatum. Next base: position 224,211,983 of record CM061559.1, on the reverse strand, counting down.
AAGTGTTGTGTTTGATTGATTATCATAATTCTTCTATTTTTTGACACAATATGAATATTGTTTTAATATATATTAGTATTCTCTGTAGCGCAGAAGTCAATTTATTTATGCACGTAGCTTATAAGTGTGACTATCATTACAACAATTGATACACGGTGCTATATTTTTGAGGTATGTGTTCTTTTCATCCATGACAGATTTAGGCCAAGGTGAATAAGTACTGTTGTACAAATATAACAAATAGTAAAATGCACAGTGTTATTGTTTGTTTTGATAATAGTACACAATGTCAAACTCAAAGTCTAATTTAAGCAAGCTGCTTGATTTGACTTCAATACTGTACTATATAGTGGATTCTACATATTCCAGTTTATTTTCAATCTTATGTGCAATTTGACCTGTTGTAAGTTGCATATACAAAACCTCTGCTTAAGATAATAGTATTATCGATAAACCCCTATGATCTCTCTGTCTCTCTAATTTCTTAATAAAAGCATTCTTTTGCTTCAAATCTAGAACTTTTTAAATGTCAAATTTAGCAATAGGATTGCCATTTGATTTCTTGGACCATCCTGACTTACTCATATGATTTCTTGTTTAGGCATGATCACTCTGCATACAGACAATCAAGTAGAAAGGTTAGATACCTATTTCCTTGGTCATATGTACTTTACACCTTTTTGTTCTTCGTGTTCATAAATAAAGTAGGGACAAAGACAAAAAACTTGTTGCCTTTACCTGTTTCAGTTTGTTATTTATTTAATGGTAATATGATTAGTAGTAAGAAAGTTGACATCTGTTTTAGAAATCAACTTTTATCGACCTGCTTGCGAACTTTCAATTATACTTGTTAAATGATAGAAATTTAATTTTTGCCTTTTTAAACTTCATTAAAATTTCTGATGATTAGAAGTAAAATGATGCTAAGATATAGTAGAAGTCAACTGTCAACCTCATCCCTAAACTATATAATTGTTATGTTAGTGTTGATTTATATGTAGGCATATCATATTACTAAATTCTTCTGCAACTCTCGCATGTAGATTACTTAAAAACAAAAGTAACATTGAGCTACTGAAGGATTAATGTGCCTCTAGGCAATTGAATAGTTGAGTACACTCTTAAGAAATTTTGCCTTGAATTTTGGTGTGAAAGAAATGGATTCTCACAAAAAATGTAGACAGAAATAGATTGATATCTTCATGTTGATTCATTTGGCTATAAGCTATTGGCTTTCTTTTCTTACATTTTGAACTTCTAAACTAATTTACTCATTAAATTTAATTTAACAGGTATTTGATCGTGCATGTTCAAGAGGTTGATCACAACAATAAAAATGCCTCTTCTGTTATAAAATTTATAAATATTATCTATACCTATGTAAATAAACAACAGTCACTATGATATATGAATGTCATTTTAACATTCAGTAGTGTGGTATTCCCATGATTATATAAAATATACTTTTGGGATTTGATGATATGTCTATGATAATGGTATGCAATAATGTGCTAAAAGTAAAGAAAACACGAGTTCTTAAAAGAGTGATACGCGTTGGGCCCGTGCAAAGCACGGGCGTACCTATCTAATTATATAGAAGAGTGAGTTGGAGGACAATCAAGGGCAAAATTTGTCAATTCATAAAATTCTAGAATGTTTGTTTCTATACTAGTCTTAAAAGCAGGTCACAAATTTATAATGACAAAATAACTAAACAACTTTTTTTAAATGCCAAGCGTATCCTTATAATGTAATATTAAATTAATGTGGACCCCACATTTTTCCTTAAATGCTTTGTGTATTAGTTATATTTGCCGTTTTAATGAGATATTTAACTTCATGTAAACTTTTTTTTTATGGTGTGATTTTTGAATATGTTTTATTATAATATAAATATCTAGAAAAAAAGTAGAATTATTTTTTATTTGCACAATTATATTTTTATTTTCATACATTTAAATGTAATTATAAACTATGATTTGTTAGACCTAAAAAAGTGATTCAAATGATGAGTTTTTGTATTTTATGTTAGAATACTATAATTTATATTCATAAATTGACGTGATAACTTATTTTAAGAAACCTACTTATTTTTTTAAAAAATATTTTCTTTTCTATTAAAAAATTCTAGGTCTAAAACACTTTCAACATTTGAAGTAAAATATAGGGAAAAAAACACCTTTTATCCGTAGCAACAAACATATGTAGAATCTAAGATCTAACAACAGATGAACTCAATTGGTACATCCTGAACACACCTAATTTAGTTCAATAAGGGTAAAAATATCATTTCAACAAGTTAGTAATTTTGACAATATAATCCAATTTCAAGTAGTTGTACAACATGAAAAGATTATATTAAATTTCTGAAAAGTCATTCAAGTTGTACTAAATTCTAATAGACACGTGGAAATCTATAATACCTCGAGAATCCCAACCGATAGTAGAACCATGCTTCAAGCTCATGAGAAATAAATTATAGTGATTTGATAGTTTTATGATCAATTTTGATGTATATTAATACCTCAAATACGTCCTAGCTATTAGACGAATCAAAACATCCCTTACCGATTGAATTCTTGAGAAGGATATTGTCATAGTCAACTTCAAACAAACATATATTTTGTTATACTATAAATTTTTGATCTCATGACCCATCAACAGATAGATAATTGAATTATCTTTCTAACTATACCAATTTTTTCAAAATCTGGTAGCGGAGTAAAAAGTTATGATCGTTTTACTGAGAGCTATCCGAGTTGTCCGGGAGCAACGGGCAAGCTGACAGACCGTCAAGTCAGGGATGGACCGTCGCTTTGGCCGTCACAACTGAGGCAGTAAGGCCATTTTATGGCCCAAAACTGATGGTTGGAGTGACGGTCCGTCACCCAGACCATCAATTTTGTCCGAAACAACGCTGAAACAACATTTTAAAGGGATTTTTGGGTCTTTTCCCACCCTTTTTAACCCCTAATTACATCAAATCAAAGCACATAACTCCTCATTCATCTGTAACATCAAAATTAGGGTTCTTTTCAATATCAAAATCCAAGAACAAGATTCAAAGCCTTCTCTAAGAAAACTCAAGAATCAAAACCTCACCATTCAAGAACCTTCAAGAAAAGTTAACCTCCTTCAAGATTCAAGCTTTTGAGGTATGTAAAGTGTTAATTCATGGGTTTCTTTCACCTATGAAGCTCAAGAATCCTATTTTTAAACTTATGAATTGTGATTTTCATGTAGTGGGTTGATTTTAATTATGTTGATGTGGTTGTATGAATCCCAAGTTGGAGTCTTTATGTACTTTTCATGAAATTATGCTAGTATGTGGGTTGGAAACTTTTAAATGGAGTTGATTAAAGTAACCATGATGTATGAACTAGTGAATATGCCTAAACCTAAGGTTATGCATGTAATGTGTTTGATAAAATGCCCAAAGAACAAGAATCATGCTTTAGGACTCAATTATGACCAAATTGATGAACCCATGCTTTACCCTTATGTTCAAAATGACTTCCATGTTATTGTTTTGCATTGAAATTGTTTGATGGATTGTTTATGAGATTAGCATATGAAATTATAACATGTTTATATGTTTTCCTATTCATGTACCAACCATGATAATCAAGTGCCTCATGAAATTCCCCAATGATTGTATTATGGATTGTTGATTATGGTCGTGAGTCTAGAAAGTGTCATGTCTTGTCAGTTTCATGCTATCGAGTCCTGGGGGTACTTGTACCCAATAATTTAGCTGTGTGCCTAGAGCCAGTGTCATATTTTCAAGATACTCTCAGTCAAGCCATGTTCAGTAGAATTCAGTCAGTCTCATGACTTAGGAAAACTCAGTAATCTTAGTAATCTCAGTCAGTTATCAGATCTCAGCAATATTTCATCAGTCAACAGAACTCAGTAAATTCAGTTCAATTTAATTAATTCAGTGTCTAATCAGATGGGAGTAGGATTCAGCACCGAGTGAGCCCAAGGATGGGAACTCACCTACGAGTAGAGGGTGTGATTCTTAGAAACAATTCTTGTACTCCATAACTACGTAGCCACCGTAGGTTGAGACATCTAACCTGTTAGATGAGGGTTGATGAAGTGTCTTAACCTGTTAGATGAAGGTCCCACCGTTCTCCTTGGAGTACCTGTTAGATGAGGGATTACTCACAGCTTGTCTTTACCAGTGACGCGGTATTAACACCCTTCTAATTGGGGTTATAGATTGGACCACAACTCAGCTATAATTCTTTATTTGGGGCATTTCGGTTAGATGACTACTTTCCACAGTTACAGTCTCAATCTCAGTCTCAGTAATAGAACTTAAATAGTTCTACAGAATTCAGGACTGTCAGATACAGTCACCCAGTTCAGTACGAAACTCAGCTAGTTCCATCAGCAACAGGACTGTCAGACATAGTCATTTAGATAATAGTATATCAGATATATGAAACTTATGTTATCAGTATTCAGATTCAGTGATGTCATGATCTCATTCACAATTCATGCATTCATGCATGTATTCTCACGTTTATGTTATTCAGTCGGTTAGTATTGTTCATGCATATAAACCCCTTGCATTCAGCCTACCTCACTTGCATACCAGTACATTCAATCTTACTGATGCATTTGCGCTATGGTGTTTTTATACCATAGGTTCAGAAGCACGAGCTCCAGAGCATCCTTAGTAGATCAGCCGTTCAGTAGACAAACTAGTAGTGAGTCTTCATCATTCGAGGATGATATTATTTGACTATTTATTCTTTTAGTACTTAGTTTATTTCAGCAGTTGAAGTTAGTTGGGTACATGTCCAATCAACTCCTTATTCAGACCATTTAGAGGCTTTCAGACTAGTATGTTCAGACAGTTATTTTAGTTATTTTGGTATTGATGTACCATATCTCCAGATGTTATGTTTTATCAAATTTTTGAACCTTATGGCCTTTTAACCCTTTATTCCGTATTTATACAGTGTGTTATGCAGTGCTTAGTTACAGATATCAGTTATGGGTTAGCTTGTGGTCCTTCGGGGTCATGAGCACCGTGTGGAGTTTCGGGTACCAGATTCGGGGCGTTACAAAATCACACATTGAAACAACCAAAATATTCTGTGTGAACTCAATTTTTGTCCTCAAATGGTCATCAATTATCACCTTCATTAGAGAAGCTTTTTTTCTAAAAGTAATTTTCAATACCATACACTTTTTTTTTACTTCTTTTAATTAATCTGAGATTTTATCTCATTATTTTTTGCAATTGCTTCATATTATTCATAACATAACTAATCTGAGTACTATTTATTATTTTAAAAATTAAATAAATTAATTATTTTCTAAATTTTTTTACTTTAATATAATAAAAATTTAATGATATTAGTGTGATAAAAACAAATAGTATATGTTAAATTGAAATAAAAATAATTTATTGAATTATTATTTTTAATATTTAATAGAGCATAAAAATATCAAGAAAAATAAATGAATCAGATGGAATGCTTGAAATTTAAAGTAAACTAAGTAAGCAATTGGTCACAAATATTATTTACAGTATTTCGAAATACATTTTCATTTCGTTTTGACATATTTGTTTGGCCATAAATATTTTGAAATACTTTTTTACTACTTTTAAATTTTTGAAAAACACCTCTAAATGCCTCAAGAGGTATTCCACTATTTTTGAATTTCTCAAATTACCAACTAATACATTATACATACTACTCCACATTCTTTTGTCTCAAACAGAAAAGAGGACGAAATTTCTTTTTATAATTTATTTTATTAATATATTATATTGACAAATTTGAGTTTTCATAAGCTTTATGTTGGAGCCAAACGTAGTTTATACTTCAAATCTATCATACAAATGTTGTTTTGTCTAATGTTTCTTATTTTGATTTTGAATTAAGAGAACTGTTTATTAATGTCAAGAAAAATTATCAAGTAAATAATTTTAATTCGATTTTAGGTTTACACCTCAAAATATTCTCATAGCAAATAAATTATTTTTTATTTTTATGTGGTAAATATTGATTTTTTTATTTCTATATTTATTTTCTTATAATTTAAACTTTCTAAGTGAAAATACTGACTCTGCCAAAATTTTTAATATTCCAAGCTTCTAATATTTTAGTTTTTTATGCAAAAAATACTATCACGCATAAACTTGATGGGATAAAATTTAATTTGTTAACCTATTGAAACAAAAAAGGGTCTAATATATTCTTCAACTATTGAAAATGATACACAAATACCCTCCTTCCACCTTTAGGCTCAAAATACCCTTAATGTATTAGAAATGACTCAAAAATGCCCTTCTTCCTCTGTTGGTTCAAAAATACCCCTCCATCCACCTATTTGGATAAAAAATGCCCTTAACATTAAATTTAAGTCCAAAAATATCTCCTCTTTTATATTATATTATTTTTTCTGGTTTCACGTAGTGGTGGAATTTTTTTAGTTACAATTTATTTTATTATTATATTATTTTGAGGTTTTTTTAATTACATCTTTTTATTATTATATTATTTCTGGAGTTTTTTAATTATAATTTCTTATTACTATATAGTTTTTGTGGGTTTTACATTAGGGGTGGGTTTTTTTTTTTATTATTATTTTTTTAGTTTTAGGTTGGTACCAAGTTATCAAGTAATTTATGGTACATCATAATAGCTATATTTATTGTAATTTTTGTTTTTTCAAGAAATATATTTTTTCTATTTTAGGACTCTTAATTTCCTTCCATATATTTTAGAACTCTTAATTTTTCTATATGTTTCGGGTTTCATATTTATATATTTTAGGACTCTTAATGCAATTCTATATATTTATTTAATAAAATAAAAATTAAAGGAAAAATATTAAATGATTTTATCTATTGTAAAGTCTTCTAAGGGAGAATGTTTTTTAAAAAAAAGTTTTTTTTTTTTTGGTTTCACGTAGGGGTGGTTTTTTTAATTACATTTTAATATATATATATATATATATATATATATATATATATATATATATATATATATATATATATATATATATATATATATATATATATATATATATATATGGATTTTATGGTTTCATGTTGGAGAAGGATAGAAGTGTAAAATATTATGCATTCTTACCTAAATTAAATAAAGAATTAAATTACTTTCAAGTTTTTTTTTTATTATAAAAAGTTCAAAACCTAAAAGAACTAAAAGTCTTCAAAATTTTACCTAAAATATGTTTTCTAATATTTGAGCACATATAGATAATCATTAACTATGAGAGTATTTGCCCTTTGCTAATTATCCTATTTAAGGAATTCTTTTCTAATTTTGCACTTACACATTAATTAATTCTTTTTAAATTTTTATATATAACTAAAAAAATTAGTGAAAAGAAGACCATTAAATTATGAATGAATTTGAGTCTAATTACATGTGGACCAATAAAAATAATGTCATGTATCTAATTTAAATAAAATTATATTTCACATCAGAATTTGTTAAAAGGAGGAGACATTTTTGGACTTAAATTTAATGTTAAGGGCATTTTTTATCCAAATAAGTGGATGGAGGGGTATTTTTGAACCAATAGAGGAAGAAGGGCATTTTTGAGTCATTTCTAATACATTAAGGGTATTTTTGAGCCAAATAGATGGATGGAAGAGTATTTTTGAGCCTAAAGGTGGAAGGAGGGTATTTGTGTACCATTTTCAACAGTTGAAGGGTATATTAGACCCTTTTCCTTTAAATATATATTCTTTTGTTCATTAGCAAATAATTTTATAAAAATATATTATTATATCAGTCTATATATGTTTTACTAGAAATAAAAAAGAATTAAATATGTGATATTCATATATGGCTTTGAACGCACAGTTTTTGTATTCACTTATGGATTGTAGGTGTAATCACAATTGACGTGAAAAAATTATTTAAAAAATAAATTTTTGGAAAGAGATTGAAGTACATTAAAGACCAGTGTAAAGAACTTTTACTATATTGTTTAAATATATTTATATGTAAGCTTTCATGAAAAATGAGATTTGTAATCTTAAAAATAAGATATATAATACTCCATCCATTACTTTGTATTTGCTCATTTGGGTTGTATTTCTAAATATTTGCTCCTTTAATCTTTCAAAAATACTTTGAATAAAATATTCCTATTATACCCTTGTTCAATAAAATGTAATCGTATTGATTTGAAAAGAGGTATAAAATTTAATTAGGGGTATAATAGTGAAATTATCTTTAATTTATCCCCTTATATAATTTTCAAATAAAATAGAAAAACAAAAATATTAAAACTAGTTATTTAATTCAAAAAAATATGTTTGACCTGATGTTAAAATAAGCATTGAAGCATATTATATTTTAATTTTAATTAGGGCAATTTAAATAAGTTGTAAGATATTCTTTGATTTTATAAAAATAAAAAATATAGTTTTTTTAAAGTGTGATCTCTATTATCATTTTCTATCGTATTTATTTATAAATATTAATTTATTTTTTAATAAACTAATTAAATAACGATAAATATATTTAAAACTATAATATTAAGCCCATAAAAAGGGACCTTCATATCGTGTGTGTGTGTGTGTATATATATATTGTCATAGACGATATACATGTTTTGGGATGAAAGGATTCAACCCTTAGAATAGCGGAGGGAAAGTTGACTATTGAGTTCAATTTTGACCATTATCTTCATACCTGTAATAGTATGAAAAGAAGGGCCCGAGATACCTCTCTGTTGCCTATGTTACCCATGAAACAAATAAAAGGAAACGATCCAAATGACAGATTTTATCAGTACAAACTGAACAACAAGACTAGGTAGTGGTGTCTGTTCTCCCTTCCCTAATTGTCAATGTCAAAAGCAAGGCAAGATGGGAATTGTAAAGGCTACAAGATGAAAACCAGTAAAAATGCAACTGTAAATTTCTATAAAAGAAACTGCAATGAAGAAGGAGAAACCAAAACTTTTTTAGTTCTCAATTTTTCTTAGATAGTTCATTAATAAACAAAAATAAAAATATCTCACACTAAATTATGACATATGTGGCTCACTAACCACCACTCATTTTAACTAAAAGACTTTTCTCCTACAAACATATCTACTATCTAGGAGTGTCTAGAGAAATCTTATTTCCTAACACTCCTCCTTAAGATTTTTCATTGAAACTCCCTGCAACATCATTTGAAATTCAAACTTGTTGGTGGGAAGAGCCTTGGTTAGAAAATCAGCTTGTTGTTCTTCACTTCTGCAATGCATCAACTTAATTTTACTATTCTTCTCGGTATCTCGTAATGCATGAAATTTAATGTTAATATGCTTCGTCCTTCCATGTTGCACTGGGATGTTCAGTCACAACAACTGATTTATTGTCCACATAGATCACTGTTGTTTTTTGGGCAAAAATTCTAATTCAAATAAGATTTTTCTCAACCAAATTCCTTAATTTGTAGCAGATGGAACAACCACATACTCGACTTATGCTGAAGATTGAGCTACAATATTTTGCTTCTTTATGCTCCAAGAAAAACTGCCTGAACCAAATGAAAAAGAGTAACCAAATGTGCTTTTATAATCGTCCAAATAACCAGCTCAGTCACTATCTTAATAACCAATAAGAGATCTCATTCTCCACACTTCTATACCAAATTCCATAATCTGTTTTCCCTGTAATATACCTCAACACCCTTTTAGCAACTTTAAAATTCTTGATTATGGGATATTGCATATATCGAGACAATAAACTAGAAGCAAACATCACATCTGGCCGGGTAGCATTCAGATACAACAAGCTTTTAATAAGGCCTGTATATAGTTTTGAATCTACCTTCTATTCCCCATCATCATTCATTAACTTTTCATTCACAACAAGTGGAGTTCCAGGTTTGCACTTATCAAGGTTAAACTTTTTTAAAAAATTCAAGGCATACCTCTTTTAGGACAAGAAAATTCCTTCTGAAGATTGAGAAATTTTTATTCCCAGGAAAAACTTCATCTCTCCTAGATCATACATTTCAAAAACTTTTAGCATCACATTTTTAACTTCTTGAACTGCAAGAGAATCTTCACCTGTGATCATTAAATCATCAACATAAATGGATATCACAATCAACCTCCCACTAACTTGCCTTTTGACGTATAAATTAGGTTCATTTAGGTTTCTGTTGAAGCCTTGAGACAACAAATGAGTATCCAGCCTACTTACAAATCAGATCATGATATGATCAAGTGCTTTCTGGGTCGTCTCAGACCTTCTAATTGGTATTTATCTCCAAAATTCTTGGAGATACACATACAAGGTTTGCTTGTTACTAATATAGTCTAGTTTAAGGCCATAGAGAGCCTTTTTAAGTTTATACACCTTATCTTCTTCGCCTGCAACTATAAAACCTTCAAGTTGTTCAACAAAAATATTTTCCCCAAGAAATCCATTTAGAAATGTAGATTTGACATCAAAATGGTAAATTTTCCACTTGTATTGTGCTGCAAGAGAGACTAAAAATCTTACTATTTCATGCCTTACGACAGGAGAAAACGTATCTCCAAAGTTCACTCCAGGCTACTGGGAGTAGCCTTTAACTACAAGTCTGGATTTATGTTTAAAGATGGAGCCATCTGGATTGAACTTGGTTTTATAGACCCATTTGACACCAATGATATTCTTTTTTTCTGGCTTATTAACCAGATCCTAAGTATCATTTTTATTAATCATGGAAAGATCCTCCTCTATTGAAGAAATCTAAACTTTATGGCTTGCTGCTTCTTCAAAACAGGATGGTTTACCAAAAGCAAAATTGCATTGCTCATAAACTTCAGCTAGTGACCTGATCTCAAAGATGGAGAATCAGTTGTCAATTCAACATCTGAATAGTGTTCTGTTCGAGCAATAAGACTGGAAGAAATGTCACTCGTTTGCTGATTTAGAGCTGCAACTGAAGTACTCCCATTTTGTTTCATTACAATAATATCCGGATCTCAATCATAGTGGCTAGACTCGTCCACTATAAGATCTTTATTTGTAAATACCTTTTTGGTGCTAACGTTATACACTTTGTATCCTTTTGCAAATGTGCTATAACCCAACAAAATACATAGTTCTGCCTTGTTGTCCAATTTTTCTCTTTTAGTATCCGGAACACAGGCATAACACACCGAACCAAATACTTTGAAGTGTCTCACAGACGGTTTTATACCCTTCCATGCTTCAAATAATGTCATATCTTGGAGTACTCTATTTGGTAATCTTTTCATCAAATAGACTGCAATATTGACTGTCTTACCCCAAAAATATTTAGATATCTTCTTTTCCGCCAACATGCGTCTTGCCATCTCCATCACTATTTTGTTCTTCCTCTCAGAAACCTCATTCTGTTTTGGAATGTAGCTAATAATAAATTGTTGTTGAATACCCAAATCTTTACAATACTTGCTGAACTGATGTGAAGTATATTCAGTTCCATTATCTGACCTGATATACTTCAACTGATAGCCACTCTCTCTTTCAACCATAGCCTTGAATTCCTTGAAAATTAAAAACATATGAACTTTGCTACTTAGAAAATAGACCCATGTCATTCGATTTAGATCATCTACAAAAAGAATCAAGTATTTATTTTCACTCAAAAATGGCATCCTCATTGGTCAACATATATCTGTATGAACCAACTCTAGCCTTTTCTTCACCCTTCAAAGACTTCCTTTAGGAAAGGATCATCTATGCAATTTACCAAATTGACATGACTTACAAGCATCGCGTCACATGTCAATTTTGGATACAAAAAGCACCATACCCTTGGATTGCATATACACCAATGAACTAAGGTTGTAATGACTGAACCTTTTGTGCCAAAGTCAAGTATCACTCATTTCAACATTGAAAGAGCAACTTCCAGCAGAATAGCATGAAATTAGAAAGAAATTACCAATCATGCTAATTTTAGCTACTTCACATCCTTTATGATTATAAATGACACATTTTTTATCCTTAAAGTTAAGTGAATAATTATTATGAGGCAACTGAGCAACACTCAACAAGTTTTGAGACAAGCTTGACACAAAAAGAACATCACTTATAATTTTCATACCTTCATTCATAGGAAATTTCACTGACCATCTTCCTTGATCTTGCACCAGTGCACCATATCTAAGTTCACTTTGGTCCTATCAGACTTGTCCATGCAAACAAATAGATTTTCATCAATATCCATGTGCCTAGTGCACTCACTATCGACATACAAATTATATTGATCAACATCTGATGTATGTGAAGCCATGAATACCTCCTTCTCTGCTTTTTCAATTTGGTGATCTTTCGCGAAATTTTCTCATTGGGAAGACTGACCACTTTGAGTTTGCTTTTGCCTGTAATACTTCTCAATATATCCATACTACTTACAATATCTACATTGAATAGGAGACCTCTTGGACTTCTGTCAATAATTCTTCTCCAAGTGGTTTGTATTCTTACAAATACCACAAGGTGAAAATTTTTCTTTCCTCGACGATTCACCTTGGTATCACCAGATTTCACCTCTCCAGAGTGGTCTATAGAGACTTTTTTGCCTTTTTTTTGTTGCTTGAATTTATGCCTTACTTGAAAGGCATCTTCGACTATCCCTTCACTTCTCATAGTTACCCATTGCTCTTGGATTTGTAATTTAGAGATTAACTCAGCTGTTGAAACAGTAGTCAAGTCACAAGACTCTTCAATAGCTAAAATTTTTTATTCGAACTTGTCTAGAAGGTCGACCATGATCGTCTCTACAACTTTCTGATCTAGAAAGTTTTCACCAAGTATTCTTATTTGGTTCACAATATCCATCAGTGTGGAAGAGTATTCTTTCACACTATCCTAGTCCTTCATCTTCAAGAGCTCAAACTCGCTCTTCAACGTTAAGACCTTGACAGAGTTTACTTTGTTGCTACCTTCAAACTCCCCCTTCAACTTATTCCAGGCTTCTTTGTCTATTTCACGAGCCATAATTCTTGTAAAGATCACTTTCGTAAGACTTGAATATATGTAAGTGAGAGCTCTTGAAGATCTAGTCACCAACTCATCATACTTTTTGATTTCCTTGAGAGTTGCATTGTCTCTCAATGGATGGACAACAGATTCTCCTCTCTCAACGATATCCCACAAGTTGAGAGTCTTCAAATAAGTCTTTATTTTAATAGCCCAAAAATAGAAATTCTCTCCCGAGAAAGTCAGAGGACCCATTGTTGGTTGATTTTCTAGTGCCATGATTTGCAAATAGATTCAAGAAAACCAAAAGAAAGATGAACTAATCATCTGAAAAAAAGATTCAGATACCTTAAGAAATGGGCCTTGATACCATGTCAAAAGCAAGGCAAGATGGGAACCACAAAGGCTATAAGAGTAAAAATGCAACTGTCAATTGCTACAAAAGAAACTGCAATGAAGAAGGAGAAACTGAAACTTTTCGAGTTCTCTATTTTTCTTAGATAGTTCATTACATAGGTTATATATATATATATATATATATATATATATATTGTGAGAATTACAAATCACAAAATAAATAAAAATATCTCACTCTAAAATATGACATATGTGACTCACTAACCACCACTCATTTTAACTAAAAGACTTTTCTACTACAAAAATATCTAATATCTAGGAGTTGTTAGAGAATCTTATTTCCTAACAATTTTTATAACTACATTCTCCATTTATCACAATCATTATCACATGGTAATTTTTTTCTGACTAAGATCTTTATTTATAATGCATAAAAATGTTCACATATTTTTAGACAAAAGGATTAAAATTCAGTTGAAAAATTAAAGATACCTACATGATTCCCCTTATTATGGCTGACTTTAAGTTCAATATGATACGTTGAGAATATCTAAGAGCATATATGCACGAAATTTCTGATGTCTTTTTAACATTGAGGTCGAGTAACCATTAGCTTCGGACTTGTAGCTGTCACTAGCTTCCACCATCACCAACTTCAGACTCGTCGACTTCACAAGCTTCTTTTCTTCCTGGAAATAGAGATTTGACGTTAGATTTATACTGTGTTTGGTTGGTGAAATAAATTTATATTGGCTTAGTAAGTACAACTACTTGAAAGATATAAGAGCTCAATGATGCTTTAGTTTTCTAATGGGAAATATTTGGGCAAGTAAAAAAAGTTGTTTCAACTGATAAGCAAACATATATAACTATCTGAATATTACTACTTCCTCCCTCCAACAGTAGTTGTTCATTGTTGACTTAACACACGTTAAGATATAATAAATAATAGAGGTTATTTTACTGTATCACCCTTTGAATATAATAAATTTTATGCCTTGAAAAATGCATTGAATGACTAATAGTATTTAATAGATATTGTAAAATGGGTAGAAAATGGTAAATTATCTATTGATTTTCCAAACTGGAGAAATATTGTTGGACATCTATTTTTAGTATAGTGGACAAGTATTATTGGTCAGAAGGAGTAGTAATTACTTTTAAAAATGAAAAGATAGCACTTGAGAAGGTATTAATGCATCCAACAAGTATTGTAAGTTATGCAACAGGACAAGACAAACATTCAGTTTGAATTAAAGATCTTATGTATAGCTTTATTGAGATAGATCGTCTTTCTCCTTAGCTTTTTTGATTTTTTTCTACTAACAGACATTCCAGACATGGCATACTAACAGATCCAGGACAGACGTCTTCATTTCAGGGCGGCGATAAATCTCCATTTCTTTAAGAAATAGAAATTCTAAAAGATTCTTAGTAGAAAGAAGTGGCTCATATTTGGTATCTTGCTAAGCTCCAAGTTCTCCAACCAGGAAAATAATGGCTCATTAGTCATCCTTTCCCGTTGTTCCTCTTTTTGATCACTTCATCCATTGACGAACAATATCTTATCATTAGTAATTGGAGATTTAGAATCCCTTGGCTAGTTGGAAGTTGGTGAGAGCATAAAGCAGTTATGCGTTCAGCATAATCGAGTTTTAACTGTTCTGGCTGGAAAGTGTTAGTAATTTTAGTGAAAATGATATGGGATGACTATTTAAAAAAAAAGATTCATAATTGAAAAGGTGGATATGCTGTAGCCAGTCGGCTAAACTAATCCCTTGTTTTAGCTATTTGGCCAAATTAGGCACATGCAGTCTCTAGAGAATTTTTTGATTCCTACCCACTTTCAAAACATATTTTGATTCATAGACACCAAATTTCTTTTTGATTTATTTTTGAGGGTTAGGTCTTGAAAAAGGTAAAAAGTGGGTTAGGGTTGTGGGGTCATGGGTTCCTTTAACATTTTTAAAACTTGGAAAAAAATACAACTTTTTAAAAAACTACCACATGGTCCCTTTTATATTTTTCCATTTTCAAAATATTTACATTAAAATCATTTAATATTTTCAACTACACATTTCTCTTTTCTCAAAACCTTCCTTCTCCCGTTTTGGTTCCTATTTTTTGAACAAAACAATTCGGTTGATTCTTGCTTCCTCAGGCGAAATTTTTGAATTTCTCTTGCTCAAGTAAGTATAATTTTCTTCCCCAATCAGTTCTAGATCCATTTTACTAATATTTTTCGATGACGCTTTGTGTTGGGGTTCTTCAATTTTGACAAAAATTACACTGTTCTTCGTTGAATCAGTCAAAATTTGAGTGTTTTTAGTTAACATTGTCGATTTTGCATGTTTAATCGGGTTTTGCTTTGGATAATGATTAGAAATTTTTTCAATTTTTTTAGTTATATTATGTTTGATTTTGAATTTTTTGTACTGAATTGAACCCATTTTAATGGTGTTCTTGTCGTTGTGAATTGCACTACCAATGTTGGAACTTGAATTGCATGTTTGATGTGAGATGTTTTTCTCGTTTTTCTTAATAGATCAGTGGTCGATAGATTTGTCTTTGTTGTATTTGTTCATTTTTTTAATAGACCAGTGGTTGATAAATTGACCACTACAGATTCATTTTTTGCTGTAGATCATAAATGGTGAGAAGAGTTCATATAGCGGTTAAAAGGCCTACTTCCACTGCTTCTACCAGCAGGAAGCAAAAATCCAAAGAAGTTTTGAAAACTTCCAAGAGAAAAAAACCCGTAGTCGATGAATCGGAGTCAAAAATTGAATCAAGAATCCTTGTCGATATTTTCGAATATGACGAAAGTAGTGCACATGAGAGTGACGATGCTGAGGATAGCGAAGGTTAAAGCGAGGGGAAAGCAAAGAAGAAAGTGAAAGTGATAGCGGGGACGGTGAGGATAGAAGAGATAGCGGAGACGGGGAGAGGATCCCCTATCCTTGCCAATTTGTGCGAGAGATATCTCCGTTGAGTCGTACGGCCTAACAACTTGGATAGATGATCTTGGCTCTTTTCCTGCAAAGATTTTTGTGAGAGCAAGAATAGCTGTGTATCGAGAGTTTAGACGGGTTCTTGTTGAACAAAAGTTGTATTGTGATTTTAAGAAGACATGTTTCAGACACTTGAGGCATATTCTGAAATATTTTAAGTTTAATGGACAGATGGTTCATTATATGTTGCTGCGACGTATAAAAAATAAAAAAAAACTGCTTGAAATTTGGTTTTATGTGCACGGTAAGCCAGCTTGTTTCGACTTAAAGGAATTTTCTTTGATTATGGGGCTAAATTGTTCAACATATCCCCGTGAATCAAAAATGAACAAAGTCCTCCAAAATGGAGAAAGTTTTCATTTTAAGGTGACGAAGAACAAAAGCATTACTGCTGCAAAGTTGATTAACCTGATGAAAGGTAATAGACTGAATAATCAATAAACGTTGAAGTGTTCTTTGGTTTGGTTTGTACACGCGATGCTGTTGGCAAAGGACCCATCAAAGAAGGTGGATTCATACCACATCAAGATGGCGACTAATTTAGAATTCTTCGGGGGGTATCCATGAGGAAAAGAGTCCTTTGAGATAACCTTGAGCTATCTGAAAAAGAAGACTGATCTGACCAAGCAGAAAAAAGCTTTTGTTAAGAGGAATAATGCATCGTACGCATTATTTGACTTTTCCTAGGCGTTTTTAGTACTTATAATTAACCAGCCTATTGATTTATTATAGACTCCTACATATTTATTGAGTAATACATAGACACTATAGACTTACTTGTGCTTTTATTGATTGCAGGTTTGGATATATGAGGCCTTTCCTCATCTGGGAAGGTACGCCGGTAAGTCGTTGGATTCTTCTCTACCCATTCCTCATCTTCTTTCATGGCACACGGCGAAGTGGGACAACATAATGGAAGGTGACCCATTTAAGTATAAAGAAAACAACACAAAGGTAAAATTATACTTATTATGATATGATACTAATATTATTATAGTTGTGAATATCTTGTAATTTATTTTTATTTTTTTGTAGATTGTGCACCCGTACCTTACCCCTATTGTCCGTCAGATGGAGCAGAGATATATGAAAACTTTTAAGCCATACATAGACGAAGTTAAGGATACGTCCATCATTGCATTGAAGGTGCAGCTAAAAGGTGTGACTATCCTGACTTCATCAGTGGAGGTCGCGGATGAAGACGAAGATTTGGGTGGCCACCATTATGTTCCAAGTTCACCACGCGCTTATGATCATGTTGGTTCAAGTGGACACAAAACTTCACCAGATGCTTCAAATAATAATGACCTACGCGAGCCCGTTGCCTTGCTTGAGAAAAGTCTATTGGATATTGCTTCTTTTGTTTGAGATGAGAGGCTGCGGAGAATCGAGAAGAAGTAACAAGAAGAAGGTAAATTAATTTATTTTTTACTCTTTCAATTTAATTTTGTTGCATATGTTTAGTAATCCTTTCAAAATAATACAGTGCACCTCGACAACCCCCCTCTTAGCCGAAATTAAGTAAACCTCAAAAAACTTGCAGTCGCAGTGATGGACATGACTACAACAATTGAAAAAGGTGAAGAAGAGAAGAAAGAAGAAGAAACGAAAGAGGAGAATGCAGCAGATGAAGAAGAAGAAAAAGAAAAAGAAATAGATGAGGAGATGACAGTTGAAGCAGAAGAAGAAAATGAGGAGAAAACAAAAGAAGATAGTGAAAAGAAATCAGTAGAAGAAGAAGAAAAAAAAATGAGAAGGCAGTTGAAGAAGAATCAGCGGTCGAACAGGAGGTTGAAAACATTGAAGAAGAGAAGAAATTAGCAGAAGAAGAAGAGAAGGAAAACAAGAAGAAAGAAGTTAAAGAAGAGGAGAAAAAACAGGAAGAAAAAGAAGTGGATGTGATGGGCATTGTTGCTGAACTCAATCAAGAAAACAAGTAGTTTTATGGATTTGTAACAAACAACTTTCTTAATGATTTTTTTTTAGTGATTTGTTCTTTAGTGATGATTGAATTACATATATTTCACATGTTTTTTTTAATGATTTGTTCTTTATAGATAATTGAATTACATATATTTGACATGTCAATGATGACATTTACTGATGAAATAATGTTCAGTTATTCCATTGTCTCTTTAGATTAAACAACTGGTTGCATTGCAGTACCAGTCAGCTATTGTCCTAATTTATGATGGTTGATTGGAAACATAATAGAAGTTGTTCTCTATAATTTATAGACTTAACATACTATCAATTGAGTAAATCATGAATTTACTTACCGAAACTATCATGGTTTATGAGGTCGATGATAAAAGACGTAGACATAATTCTCTATTAATTATAGATTACACCCAGAATTGATTTAATAAACCTTACGTCTATTTATTCAGTTTTCTATATCCCTGTTACACCTTTGCAGAAAGCCAACAACAGTAACAAACCATACAATAAATTTTTTAGGCCTTTCTTTTTTTCTTCAGCCAAAATTATCCTTTGCTTTACTTGATCCCTCTCCATTTCGACTTCTCTTAGCAATCATTTCAAGTAATCCCTTTGCTCTTCGGCTTCTTTTAGCAATGTCATGAGTAGATCTCTATTTTCTTTGAATTTTCGAAGCCTTTGGAGTATATAAAACTTGGAAGCGCCTCGAAAATTTGATGTCGATGGGTTGCTCGTTGGTGAGTCTTCGTCAATCCACTTAAAAAAAGAGCATCTGCCATTATCCTTTCCAACCGCACAGTTAAAATTTTTTTGACCTGGATTCCAATCAGCGCATGACGTCCTAAAAACAACTGGATTGCCACAATGACATATGTAGGACACTTTTGCATTTGATTTTTGGTATGCTTGAGACATGGTAGATGTTAACAAAAATTAAAGCCAAAAAAATGAGAGTGTTAACACAAAAATAGCCTTCCTTTTATAGAAGAAAAAAATGAGATATTACCATTGGGTGTTGATTTGACGTGTAATTTTTTACCGTTGTAAAAATCTGACATTTTTATTTTTTTTACTGCTGGTCTTATTTCATAGTCTTTATTTATAATCGATGCCTTCTCAGGATTTTCATAGATGCTTAACCAAATAGATAGATAGTCTAGCATATACTAAGAGCTAAATCCTTAATAACCTCACTAGACTGTGCTACATATTCATAGACCATAACTAGCACATATTTTGAGAACAAACTTTTAATCAATAAAATAATAGATAATTGGATTTTATGCAATTAAAGGATCTTGAACAAGTCATGTGATCGTATGAGAGTCCACGTAAATTGAATAAGGTGATCAATGATGTGTGAGGATGGGTAGTACATGAACAACAAACATGCTTGGGGAAATGTTTACCCAAAACACAAGTATGTTATGGATAATTCATTTATTCAACCATAGCTCTTCACCTCATATCTTGTTTCACCATTTTCAATTTATGTGGACTCTCATACGATCACATGACTTTTTTAGGCTCATTCGATTGCATAAAATTCAATTATTGATTGTTCTATTAATTAATTAATCCTTCTCAAAATATGTGCTAGTTATGGTCTATGAATATCTAGTACAGTCTAGTGATTTATTTGTGGAACTAGTTAACCGTCTATGCAATACTATATTAGGTCGAGGACATAACTAAGCATAGTCTAGCATAGATTTAGTACAACTTCATTAATACATGCACTAGACTATGACACATATTTATAGACCTTGACTAGCACATATTTTGAAAATAATTATTTAATTAATAAAATAATAAGTAATTTTATTTTATGCAATCGAGTGAGCCTAAACAAGTCATGTGATCGTATGAGAGTCCACATAAATTGAAAGTAGTGAAACAAGATGTGAGGTGATGAGTTTTGGTTGAAAAACCAACCTCCTTAGGGCAATGTTTACCAAAGAACACGTATGTTGTGAGGAATTCATTTGTTCATCCACTACCCATCCTCACACATCATTGTTCACCTTATTCAATTTACGTGGACTCTCATACTATCACATAACTTGTTCAAGCCCCTCTAATTGCATAAAATCTAATTATTTATTATTTTATTGATTAATTATTTCTTTTATTTTCCAAATATGCTACTAAGAGCAATAAACCAATATTGTATATTATTGACAACGCGTACAGTTTATGAAATTTACTTAACACAATCGACGGAGTGGTATTTTTTAATACATCGAATATGTATTTATTCGAGCATTGACCTTGATATAAGTGTCGAATAAATCTCATCGACTTTTCATTTAATTTTGTATAAATTAACATAATCGCGGATAGACCAGATTAGTTTTCCATTGGCGTATATGAATTAATTTGACGTCTGATTATTGTCCCGTTCATCTTCTACCTTGATGTCATGTAAAAATTCTAAAAAAGGAAAAAATGTAAAATTACAGTGGTGAAAAATGCAGGAAATAAGAATTAACCAAGAATTAAATTCACATCTCACAGCCCTTTGATTCATCTTCTAACATCAGAAATTAATTTTTCACAAAATATAGTGGAGACAAATGCAGAAAAAAAAATTAATTTTTCATAAATTCACAACTGTTAGATTCGTGTTGTAACAGAGGAAATTGCACATAAATTTAAAAGAGTCTAAAATTGTAAAAATTTAAAGAGAGACAGATATAGGAAAAACTAAAATATTTCATTCATTCATTCTTCATTGCAATGGTAGACTCATATTTACAACAAAACCCAAACAAAAACTGCAAAATAAAAAAGATTTCATCAAACATAAACCTAACCATGAAAGCTTCCCATTGCAATGACATTAGAACAAAAAAACAAACATAAATACTTAAATCCATATTGAGCCGCTCTATAATTGCCCATAAAAAATGGGCAATCCACTGGAGTTCGTGGTGGACATGCTCCCAGTCTTGTCCCAGTCCATAGAAGAGACGGTTGAAGTCGTTACGGAGGAGGAAAAGGTCATATTTACGGGAGAGGTTGATCCTTCTTCTGGGTCTCAAAGAAATGCCTGACATCTTTTCAATTAAATCTGATTTTGAGTTGATAACGATGAATTTTGGGTGGAGTAGATGGGTATTTATATAGACTAAAATAGAACCCTTTGGTATTCCCTCCCTTTGGTTAGTAGACGTGTGAATGGTGAAAATCGAAGAGAGGTAGCGTATACCCAATCAACTCAACATCTAATTGGACGTGCCACAACTTTTTTGAGGTGTAATAAATGCTCAACTGTTCGCATTTTTCCCTTTAAATATTTAGGGTTTTTAATAGACTATATATGAGACCGACTATATACCATGTCTTAAATAAAGAATAAAAGAAATAGATCGGACACATAATATATGCAATACTGTAAAAAGGTCTATAATAGACGCAGAGTTAAGTCAATAAATCTGGTAATAATCAGGAAACTAAAGGGTAGTCAAAATACATACACTGCCATGACTTACAAAAACACAAATTCATACAAGACTAACTACGATTTGTTGTTGTTACAAGTGGTTCTCTTTTGCCCGGGTCTCTTGCACAATGAACACTTGTTCCTCCTCTTTGACTTGAAAGTCTAGCCCACGCCCTTAACACATTTTCTATTCTTCCATCTGAGCATGGTGACCCCAAGTGGTGGAATAATGTTCACGTCTAGCAATTCTTGCGGTATGCGTCATTTAGACTCCATAGGGACAACATTAATTGATTTCGAATAGGCAAGGAGGTACTCTTCCACTTTATACAGGGACGAAGAGTAATCATTGACACTCTAACCATAATCATCACCGTGCTTTGATCGCAAAGCGGCCATCGCATGATCACATGGTATTTTGACCAGGTCAAACTTCCTACACGAACAAGACCTTTCCAGTAGGTCGACTTTGGCCATAGAGCCACTTCCAAACACAGTGTATTGCCTTTCGTCCCCGCTTATATTTTCCACATAGAAGGAGTCGCCCTTGCTTATATTATCTCTTAAGATCTTTTCGGCGGCAGGAACAAATTTGTTATCCTTACATTTGAGGACGTAGGCACGCCTCTCCCTAAATATTTCACCAAACCTCTTGGCAATCAAATTGAATATGGATGCCACGGGGTACTCCCTTTCATCAATCAACATAGCATTTATCGACTCGGTAATATTGATGGTCATCACATTAAACCTATTATCGGGGAAATATGCCCTGCTCTATTTTTCAAAACCAAGCTCATGCTCGAGGAAAAAGGTTGCCTCAAGACAGTAGTTCTTGAATTCCACAAAATGGTCACTAAACTTCTCAGAAGAATATGCCTTTGCCACATTGTATAAAAGATAGAGGTTTTCTCCGCAGTGGTAATTTACCCACAGATTTTCACCTAGGTGCCTCATGCAGTACCCGTGATGAGCATGGGTGTATGCCTTCGCGATGCCGTTGGCGATGCTCTTGTGCCTATCGAAGATAAAGCACAAATCTGGTCCATTGACCACAATAGACTTCAGTTTCTCAAAGAAAAACGTCCAAGACACATCGTTCTCCTTGTCAACAATGCAAAAGGCAATGGAATAAATATGGTTCTCCGTATCTTGTGCAACCGCGCTTAACAATACCCTCTCGTACTTGCCGTATAAATGAATGTCGTCGATCGTAATAACCTTCCTCATGTGTTCAAATCCCCTAATGCAAGGACCCAATGATAAAAAGTAGTACATAAATCTACAATCGACCTTGTTTACCATGATGGAATAGGTAGTGTCAATATTAAGAGCGTCGATCATGTACAAAAAAAGCAGAAAGCCAGCGATACCCGTTCTCCGTTGTCCCTCGAACCATTTCTTTGACAATCACCCCCCCAGCCAATATTTCCAATAGCTTGGTCTACTTTTCAAGTTCTTGAAAATGATCCTCCAAATCTTGCTAGTGTCGGGACCCTTTTCTTCGCGATACATGTTCACACACAGCAATGGAATGACTTTAGATGAGATTTTCCTATGGCAGCGGGTGGCGTATTTGATTTCGTAATTGTGATCTCCGACATATTTATAGATGACGAATCTGTCCTTGCATTCATACTTCTTCTCCCACAACATCCACCCGCATCTAGGACAAACATATTTCACCTTGAGGAATTTGTTGCAGCTCTTCAACGTAGCATAATCAAAAGAATTTCTCGCAGCTGCTACGTCCATCAATAATTTCAGCTTTTTTTTACTGTTAAATGTTTGATTTACCTGAAAATTAGTTCCGTCGGAGAAGGTGTGGTTGGTTTGTGCTCTCAATTCGCACTCTGCTCCCCTTTCTTTAGAGAAAATTGAATTTTCTAATTATATTGAATCATCTTCCGAATTCATTGGATGAGAATCCAAACTCTCATCTTCAAATGAATCATGTTCATCGATTATCGGATATGGTGGCAGGATTGTCGGAGACCCCAGGATGACATTTATCCTCAATAATAGCCTAGAGCTATCGGCAGCGACATCCAACATGTATAACTACATATACCGATCATTATTTATGAACGTGGGATGTATTTTACCCCGCCCATTCATTAAATAGCTAATCACAATGTTCTTTGGCTCGCATTCTAATTCTCCGCTCTCAATTACTCTTCGAACCATGTCGTCGTACGATCCATTGCGATGCAGCGGGATGGGCGATGTCTTCTTTGTAGATGATTTCCACCTCCAACAGTTGGGACCCTCCTCCCACACACCCATATAATTACCACCCACGACAACAACCTCAGCTATTGCCATAATAGACCGTACAAGTCGATAATAGATCAAGGTTTAGATCTATAGATGGTCGATCACTGGTATCAATACGTCCGTACTGAGACGCGAATCGACTGATTTTTGATACAATCGTTGCCCTCCTAGCACTGGAATGGAAAAATATATGTGTAGGCCTTCTAAACAACTAAAATATATCCAATGATGAGGTATTGAGCTAATTTGAAAATCGTTTCGAGCTAGTAGAAATGGTGAAATTTTTTTTTGTATTATTTTTCAAAAAGGATAGAACAACAATGGAGGCAATGATGAAGAATAGAGATTTTCAGTTGTGATGAATAATTTTTAGTCGGAAAAGTGGTCGAAAAAGTTGCCGAAATTGGAAATTATTGGTGAAAAAGGGAGCTCCTATTGGTGGCTTCTTGGATAATTTTTTAAATTAAAATAGAAAATATGAAAAAAATTGTGGGAATATAAAAAAGGTGAAAAATATTAAATATTAAATGGATGAGGCGGGGGACTAAAGTGTAATGTTTAAAACTTGTGTGGTTGGTTTGGATGAAAGAACGGATGATGTCATAAATGTGTCTAAACACCTAATTTTGCAGGACTTGTTTCTAAATGCTAAAATAAGTTTTGAAAGTGTCTAAATGTCAAACTATCCCCAGTCTCTATACTCAATTGATACACTTTTAAAAAAAGAGAAAGGAAATTTTATGTAAGCACATGCAGTCGCTATACCCAATTAATATTTTTTTATACCGCATTAATACACTTTATACTACATTGATACACTTTCAGTGTCCGTATACTCAATTGGTACTCTCTTATACTAGATTGATACATTTTTAGAATGCATGTAGAAACTATATAGAGTAAAATATGTAGCTAAATAATAACTATAGTTAAAAATTATATAGAATGTGTATAAAAATACTATAATTATTATATAGAATATGTATATATATATTAAAACTGTATCATTATTATATATATATCTTTAAAAATTGTATTATATTAAAAGTATAACTAATAGGAATAAAAAATATAATGTATTGTTTTTTTTGGTTCTAACTATAAATTATTGAGAAAAAAAACTCCATAAAATTATATTTAATTGTTAAAATAAAAAAGCAACTTTTTAAAATTTAAGAAAGAATAGCGAGAGAGAGTGAGAAGAGAAGCCAACAAAGGAAAAAAGAAAAAGAGAAAACAATGAATTGGTATATTAAAAAGGAGCCGAAATGGCTAATTAGTGGAATTACAATTCTTAGGTTACTTTTGGTGGAATTTGTTTGGCCGACTGGCCATTTTTGTCCTTTCCCCTAATTTCTATTTTGTGGACTCATATATATATATATATATATATATATATATATATATATATATATATATATATATATATAGAGAGAGAGAGAGAGAGAGAGAGAGAGAGAGAGAGAGAGATAGATATAGATATAGATAAATATAACATAAATACCAACCCTTTTGGAAGTAATTACACTCTTTCCCACTTTTTTAATTAGTTTACTCTCTCTCCCTATTAATATACATAACATAGCCGCCATATACATAGCATTCTGTGTATATGTTGGAATTTTTGTCATATGTTTAGGGAGTTAGAATTTTTTGTAATATTGAAAACATAAGTTGTGTATTTGTATAATTTTTAGTTAATATATTGTACATAGATATGTTATGTTCAAAGAAGCCCAATTTATGATCTAATAAAGTATTGAAGTATTTGGTTCTAAAATGTAAATATCTAATTAGTATCGATTTATTTTGGATAGGTTAAACCTCATGGACCTTTTCATAAGTGTGATGACAACTTAATTGTAAAGGTACCTCTTATAAAGAGGTATAATTAAAGGGCGTCTTTTAGAAGAGTCAGAATATAAATACCATGGTCCCTAAGTTTGTATGAAATTTTTCTTTCTCTACCCCATCTTAAAAAAGAATATAGAATGCATATTAAAACTTAGAAGATTATACAATTGTTTAATAAAGTAAAGAAGATCTTCAACCAATCAAGTTATTGCAGTGGAACAAGGTTAGTGTTCCTACCATTCTTTTGTACTTATATCTTTGTCTAGTGATTTACATGATGATCTTGGGCGAATCATTTAAAGTTTTTCAACAAATGGTATCAGCGCACAGTCTTGTTAAATCATTAGACGTATTTTGAATAACTTTTGAATCAAATTCGGATGAGAAACAAAGTTCTGTTGGTAATTTTTTCCCTCTTCTTTCTTTCTGCGTTTGGTTACTGTTTCTATAAAGATGGCGCCAACAAATAATATTTTGTTAAAATTCTATCATATTTCTTTGAGAAGTATTTCCATATTATTTTATATGGTGGCAGAATTTTTTTTTCTCATTGACCAAAAGGAGGAAAATATATGGCTATCAAGAAAGGGTTTGAAACTTTAATGCTAAGCTCGTTATTTTCTTCTCATTTCACCATTCTCTCTTTTTTTTTTTTTTTTTTTTCAATTTTTGATTTTTTTAAAAAACTGTAACACCCCGCATTTTTGAGCTAGAAATCGAACCGTCATTCCTACATGTGTTAGCTCCAATTCCATGATTTTTATTTAAATTCATGTGACATGATCTTTCTCCTAGTATATGAAGTGATTATGAGGTGAAAAATGTTCATAGTAATGGGCTAAAGCAAAGTTGAGCTAAGAACCCTTCATTCATCCAAATTTGAATATTTAATTCTACAAGGATCATTTTTGAACGAGTATAAATTTTTGTATATAAAGAATTTGGCCGATTAAGACCCACCAAATTGTAGATAATCGGATTAGATTTCCAACGATATCAATTTCTCCTAAATCCGCCAACCGAGTAAAAATTATGTCATTTTTCGCATAAGGCAGAAACGGGTCGCGATAGCCCCGCGACACGAGGGCTACTTAACCCAAATAGGGGTCGCATCGCGAGGGCTACTTAACCCAACTAGGGGTCACGATGCGGGGGCTATTCCTGCACAGTTTCAGCTTCTTAAGGGTCATGAGGCACTTTGGTTCTTTCCCCTAAATCCCAAACGTCCAAAGAACGATTTATATCACCCAAAATCCGTTCATAACCCTTAAAATTCATTCCCTAAAGGCAAAATATGCCTCACTACCCAATTCCTCTAAAAAATCCAACCCTAATCCTTTTCCTAAATATCAAGAACTCATCCTAAGATCAAGAATTTCAAGAAGAGGATCAAGATCCGGGTTCCATCTATCAAGAACTAGGTTCCATCTTTTAAATCTCGTAATCTAAGGAACGTGAGATTTTCGTAAAACTACTTGGGCATAAAAAAATTATTCAACAACTTTTAAAATTGTGAAATCATGAATATTGAAGGGGTTTTAGAATTTATATTACAATGTTGCTTTATGAATTCTTTAATGACATTATTATTTTGGTCTTGAGGCCTTTTCCCAAAATTAATTTGAAATTTTTTATATTTATGTATGTGGTTAAAGTTGATAATTGAATTGAGAGCATAACTATTTACACTCCCTCTCATGTTGCAACACCTCTTGATTTTAGAATGTTATTTAGAAGCATGGCATCAGTGTTCTTGACTATTGTTGAGTGATTTAAGATTGATTTAATTTATGAGAGGGGAGTTTTGTATGTTGATAAATGCTGAATATATTTAATGACAGAATTGTATGGTTTGCAAAAATACATGACTGCCTCATGTTTATTGAAATGATTGGAAGGAATGATCTTTGCATAATTTGATAAATGTATTGAAGAACGAATCTTCTTGAATTGTTTGAAGTATGGTGGTCTAAACTTTATGTTTGAAAGAGAAAACTGTGATATGATTTTTATGGCTCAGAAAAATGACTTGAAAGTCTTGGTGTGACGACACCAAAATAGATAATTCCATAAAAAAACTCAGAATAGAATAGAAGTCAGATTTTACTCAGATTTACATATTTTAAATTTTGAAAAATGCATGTTCAGAAAAGTTTAAAAATGGGCATAAAGAGATGTTAGGTGGTTTTCCAAAGAAGGAACGAGTTCAGATAACTCATTGCCTGAAATCGTGTTTTGTCGATACGGGTTATTATGTCCCCTAGAGGGATTTTACGCTGTCCTAGTGTCCTGTGGCGTATCAGACTCAGACATCCCAATCCTTGCGGCAAACTTGGATTAGGGGCTTCCCTGCCGAGTCAATGGTGGATTCCATATAACCCGTGGAATATCAAACTTGTAAGGGGTGTACCACCTAACTCAGAAGTAACACAAAGACAAGAATTGCATTAACAAGAATGTTTTATGAATATCAAAGAATTGTCCATGTGTTTTAAAGTATATCATGCATGATGTTTTCATGACTTGCTCTCATCTATATTATATATATAAATGTATTATTTTGGATTTCTTTGCGTATCAGTACAGTTGTATTGATCCCCTATCTTTTAGGGTCTGAGCTTAGTCTAGAGGTCTTGCTAAGCCGTAGACTTGTTCTGATAGAAGAGAAGTGTGTGCAGTTGGTGAGCCTTCTTTATTTTGAAAGGCCTATTTCTTTCCAGTCAGTTGTTATTTAATTTGGTTTAGGTCCACTGGGGGCTTTATCCCAGATCCAGACAAGTTATTGATGTCTTATGTAGTAGAGATTTCACAGACTGAGAAAGATATTGTTTAGAATTTGGTGATGTCTCTTTTATGTTAAGAGTTGTGGCTATAGAATTGGTAAGGGGATATGTGTGTAAGTCTAGGATTGTGACTTTGATCTAAGAGGAAGATGGAGAAGAAAGTTAGTTCCCGAATTTTTCTCAATGTGGCAAGTTGCGGGAAAGAGTCATGATGAACCTAATTCTACTCAAGCATAATCCTCCTACTTCAATTTAGGAGAGTATCCTGCTAATGTCTTACGTCATCTATTCATGTTTTGCCTATGCCTAAAGTTTGAACTCCCTATGTAACTCATGTCAAGTTCCGACCTCCAAACAAGAAGCAATAATGTCCCACAGTGATCCAATATTTTGAGTATCCAAGCCATAGGTTATGTTGATCATGATCCAAATCTATATCTCACAGCATGTTTGGTCCTAAGGAAATAAGTTTCTATATGTTACAGAATCATCTTATGCCGGAATTAGCCAAAGTATAAAGTTTATGCTAACTCATGGAAAAATTTCAGCTCTTTGAATGAGAAGCAATCACTTTAAGTGAAATCCTTGTCTTAGTTGTTAATGACATAAATTTCGGCGTTATGCCATATAGCTTATGATATATGCATCCATATTTCTCATTTTGGTCGGTCCTAAGGAAATCATGTTGTGTAGTGTTCATGCCGAATGACTCTTTACTTATGATCTAAACGGTTGATATTTGAAGCACTCCGTGTCTATTCTATCGTATCTTCACTTCATGTCCCTCCTCAGGTAGTGCAATAAGTATGAGTGATGGTCTGATAATGTTACTTCCATTCATGATGTTTATGCTCGGGTCCCTTAATGACCCTTCGTATGTTAGTATGATGGTGGTTGTGAAAGCGTAGTAGTGTGTTAAGTATGGAAGTAGATGTTCTTGAAGGTAAAAAATTTGATGTGATTCTCGAGCTGAGGTTATGGGTGAAAGAGAAAAGAAGGATATGAACTTTTATTGTGCAAAATAGCTAAGAAGGAGAAATGTGGTGACAATCTTTGTGAATGTGATCGAATTTGCTGGTCTTAGTGGGGGAAATCCATGTAGTGGGTGTAGTAATGATTAGGCTTGAATGTTTTGATTGCTGAAAATGCAAACCTATATGCTATGTGGTTGGTACTCTCTAAAATAGATCTTGAATGTGTTTGATGGTAGTGATAAGATAAAGAAATATTCTTAAAGGGATGTAAAGTACAGGGTCTCGTAGCTTAAGCTAGGACTTCTATACTCTGAGTTAGAATTCAACATAGGAGTATTATACAGTGGGACTCAAATTATTGTGGCTAGATGTGTGATTGGGGAATTGTAAGTTTGCGAGTGTGAAGTATACTATTTAATGATTGGGGTGTAGATGATTAGTGCCTTTAAGTTTAAGTCTATTCATGGTACTTAGTACGGTTGAGAATGCTTCTAATACTATTTTCCACGAAATCTTATTCATGATTAGTACCAATATAAATCAGGTCTATGGACATCAAATAAACCCCTACCATATGTGGTGATGATAATGATTCGTAGAACTCATGTGCAAGATCATCCCTATGTAAAGTCTTATTATCCCATGTTTCGTGATTACGCGTGTCACTAGGGGTTATCATGAAGCTTGTTTGATGCCTTTGCATATTTTGTCGAGGAAAAATGCTCAATGTGAGACTAATTTCTTTATTCTACACTCTTAGAGCTTCAAAAGGTCCCTACCCATCATTCGGGGACGAATGATCCCAAGGGAGAGATAATGTAACACCCCACATTTTTGAGCTAGAAATCAAACCTCGTTCCTTTGCGTGTTAGCTCGAATTTCATGGTTTTTATTTAAATTCATATGACATGATCTTTCTCTTAGTATATGAAGTGATTATGAGGTGAAAAATGTTCATAGTAATGGGCTAAAGCAAAGTTGAGCTAAAAACCCTTCATTCATCCAAATTTGGATATTCGATTCTACAAAGGTCATCTTTGAACGAGTATAACTTTTTGTATATAAAGAATTTGGTAGATTAAGACTGACCAAATTGTAGATAATCGAATTAGCTTTCCAACAATACCAATTTTGCCTAAATTCGCCAACCGAGTAAAAAGTTATGCCATTTTTCGCGTTAGGCAGTATGGGGTCGTGATAGCCCCGCGGCGCGAGGGCTACTTGACCCAAATAGGGGTCACGTCACGAGGGTTATTCCTGCACAGTTTCAGCTTCTTAAGGGTCATGATGCACTTTGTTCCTTTCCCTTAAACCCCAAACGTCCAAAGGACGATTTATATCACCCAAAATCCTTCCATAACCCTTAAAATTCATTCCCCAAAGGCATAATATGCCTCATTACCCAATTCCTCTCAAAAATTTCAACCCTAATCCTTTTGCCAAAGATTAAGAACTCATCCCTAAGATCAAGAATTCCAAGAAGAGGATCAAGATTCGGGTTCCATCAATCAAGAACTAGGTTCCATCTTTTAAATCTCGTAATCTAATTTACGCGGGGTCTTCCTAAAACTACTTGGGCATAAAGAAATTGTTCAACAACTTTTAACATTGCGACATCATGAATTTTGAAGGGGTTTTAGAATTTATATTACAATGTTGCTTTATGAATTCTTTAATGACATTATTGTTTTGGTTTTGAGGCCTTTTCCCCAAATTGATTTGAAATCTAATATATATATATATATATGTGTGTGTGTGTGTGTGTGTGTATGTGTGGTTAAAGTTAATAATTGAATCGAGAGCATGACTATTTACACTCCCTCTCATGTTGCAACACCTCTTGATTTTAGAATGTTATTTAGAAGCATGGCATCAATGTTCTTGACTATTGTTGAGTGATTTAAGATTGATTTAATTTATGAGAGGGGAGTTTTGCATGTTGATAAATGCTGAATATATTTAATGAAAGAATTGTATGGTTTGCAAAAATACATGACTGCCTCATGTTTATTGAAATGATTGGAAGGAATGATCTTTGCATAATTTGATAAATGTATTGAAGAACGAATCTTCTTGAATTGTTTGAAGTATGGTGGTCTAAACTTTATGTTTGAAAGAGAAAACTGTGATATGATTTTTATGGCTCAGAAAAATGACTTACAAGTCTAGGTGTGATGACACTAAAACAGATAATGCCATAACAGACTCAGAATAGAATAGAAGCCAGAATTTACTCAGATTTACAGATTTTGAATTTTGAAAGATGCATGTTTAGAAAAGTTTAAAATGGGCATAAAGAGATGTTAGGTGGTTCCCCGAAGAAGGCACGAGTTTAGATAACTCATTGCCCAAAACTGTGTTTTACCGATACGGGTTATTATGTCCCCTAGAGGGATTTTACGCTGGCCTAATTCCCTGTGGCGTATCAGATTCAGACACTCCAAACCTTGCAGCAAACTTGGGTTGGGGGCTTCCCCTCCGAGTCAATGGCGGATTCAATATAGCCCATGGAATATCAGACTTGTAGGGGGGGTACCACCTAACTCAGAAGTAACACAAAAACCAGAACTGCATTGTCAAGAATGTTTTATGAATATCAAAGAATTGCCCATGTGTTTTAAACTATATCATGCATAATGTTTTAATGACTTGGTATCATCTATATTATATATATAAATGCATTATTTTGGATTTCTCTGCGTACCAGTACAATTGTATTGACCCCTCTATCTTTCAGGGTCTGAGGCTCAATCTAGAGGTCCTGCTAAGCCGTAGACTTGTTCCGACAGAAGAGTAGTGTGTGCAGTTGGTGAGCCTTCTTTATTCCGGAAGGACTATTTATTTCCAGTTAGTTGTTATTTAATTTGGTTTAGGTCCACTAGGGACCTTGTCCTAGATTCAGACAAGTTATTAATGTCTTATGTAGTAGAGATTTTGCAGACTGAGAAAGATGTTGTTTAGATGTTGAAAACTTATTTTCCATATTGTCAAACAGATTTCAGATTTATGAATATGTTTCCGTTCGTTTTAATTCCGCATCTTTTATTTATTATTCGAGGACTGTGCATGAGTACCAGATGTAGAAGGGCGTTCGGGCCTCCATGGTTCGGGATGCTCTTCATGGCCAGGGCCCCGGCTCGGGTCGTGACAAAAACATTATTATCAAAATGGACAAGATTTGTGGCAGTATGCTGAAAATTTAATTTTGATGACGTCTTTTTCAAGTAAAATATGAGAATAATAATTTCTTTTTCTCTTTTGGAACAAGTTTTTCCTTTTTTGGCATCTACTTTTAAAGTTGTTTTATTATTTGGTGTTGCAATATTTTTTTTAAAAGGAATATATATATATTCAAGTAAAAAGAAATGATCTTTTTAAACCAGGTAATCATATCATGAGCATCTATTATCAGGCTCTATATATGGTTACTAACTCAAACTATGGAAATGTTTATAAAAACAAAAGTCTTGTCGAAATTGATCAAGAATGTGCAGGAATAGCAAGGATAGTTGAAGCAGGTAATATATATATGTATATATATATATATATATATATATATATATATATATATATATATTTCTATATAATAGAAGCACTGGTTTCGACCAGTGCTTTATCAGTTATTATACTACCCCTAATTATTACGTGATTTACTATATTACCCCTATTTAATTATTATAATTCATTTATATATTAGAATTAATAATATTTTTTATTATCATTTGTATATTAGAATTAATAATATTTAATTAAAAAACTAGATATTTATGACGTTTGTTTCAGCTGCTTTAACTGTGATTTTACTATATCATTCCCAATTAATTATTATAAGTCATTTATATATTAAAAAATTAATAATATTCAATTAAAAAAATAGATGACATGTCTGCCAATATTACCCCTAATTGCTCCGTGATTTATTATATTACCCCTAATAAATTATTATAAGTCATTTATATATTAGAATTAATTAGTTATTATAAGTCATTTATATTTTAGAATTAATAATATTTAATTTAAAAAAATTATTTATAACGTTTATTTCAGTTGCTTTAATCATAATTTTACTATATCATACCTAATTAATTATTATAAGTCATTTATGTATAAAAAATTAATAATATTTTATTAAAAAATAGATGACATGTCTGCTTATATTATCCCTAATTGCTCCGTGATTTATTATATCACCCCTAATTAATTATTATAAGTCATTCATATATTAGAATTAATAATATTTTTTTACTATATTATCCTAATTAATTATTATAAGTCATTTATATATTAGAATTAATAATATTTAATTAAAACAATTAGATATTTATGATGTTTGTTTCAGCTTCTTTAACCGTGATTTTACTATATTATCCCTGATTAATTATTATAAGTCATTTATGTATTAAAAAATTAATAATATTTAATTAAAAAAATCAGTTGCTTCGTCATTTACTATATTACCCCTAATTGCTCCCCGATTTACTATATTACCCCTAATTAATTATTATAAGTCACTTATATATTAGAATTAATAATATTTTTTTATTATATTACCCCTAATTAATTATTATAAGTCATTTATATATTAAAATTAATATTATTTAATAAAAAATAAATATTTATGATGTTTGTTTCAGTTGCATTAACTGTGATTTTATTATATCATCCCTAATTAATTATTATAAGTCATTTAAGTATTAAAAAATTAATAATATTTAATTAAAAAAAATAAATGACATGTCTGTCTATGGTTTCGACTAGTGCTTCGTCTATATTACACCTAATTGCTCTGTGATTTACTATATTGTCCCTAATTAATTATTATAAGTCATTTATATATTAGATTTAATAATATTTTTATTATATTACCTTTAATTAATTATTATAGGTCATTAATATATTAGAATTAATAATATTTAATTGAAAAAAATAGATATTTATGACGTTTGTTTTAACTGCTTTAACTGTGATTTTACTATATCATTCCTAATTAATTATTATAATTCATTTATGTATTAAAAATCTAATAATATTTAATTAAAAAAATGGATGACATGTCTGCCTATATTATCCCTAATTGCTCCGTGATTTATTATATTATCCCTAATTAATTATTATAAGTAATTTATATATTAAAATTAATAATATTTTTTTACTATATTACCCCTAATTAAATATTATAAGTCATTTATGTATTAAAAATTAATAATATTTAATTAAAAAATCAACTGCTTCATCATTTTCTATATTACCCTAATTGCTCAGTGATTTATTATATTACCCTTAATTAATTATTATAAGTCATTTATATATTAGAATTAATAATATTATTTTATTATATTACCCCTAATTAATTATTATAAGTCATTTATATATTTGAATTAATAATATTTAATTAAAAATAGATATTTATGACGTTTGTTTCACTACTTTAACTGTGATTTTACTATATCATCCCTAATTAATTATTATAAGTTATTTATATATTAAAAATTAATAATATTTAATTAAAAAATAGATGACATGTCTGCATATATTATCCCTAATTGCTCCGTGATTTATTATATTATCCTAAATTAATTATTATAAGTCATTTATATATTAGAATTAATAATACTTTTTACTATATTGCCCCTAATTAATTATTATAAGTAATTTATATATTAGAATTAATAATATTTAATTAAAAAATAGATATTTATGACGTTTGTTTCAGCTGCTTTAACCGTGATTTGACTATATCATCCCTAATTAATTATTATAAGTCATTTATGTATTAAAAATTAATAATATTTAATTAAAAAAATAGATGACATGTCTGCTGCAGTTACTTCAACCATAATTTTTCTAAATATCGCTTATAATTAATTATTATGAGTCATCTAAGTGTTAAAAATTTAATCATATTTTAAAAAAAAAAATAGACATAAAATGATAAATTAACTCTTGATGTATTAAATTAAGTTGACCTCCTTCAACCATGATTTTACGGTATCTCCCTTAATTAATTATTATAGGTCATTTAGGTATTAAAAAATTCATAATATTTAATTAAAACATTGGTTTCGACATGGCTGCTTCAAGAGTTGCGCCGTGAATTTACTTTATCACCTCTAATTAATTATTATAAGTCATTTATGTATTAAAAAGTTAATAGTATTTAATTAAAACAAGAAAAATATGCGTTTATGATATGTTTGTTGCAGCTGCTTTAACCATAATCATCTTTGAGAAGATGATCCAAGACTTTATTGTTAATTTAAGTATCTTTTGTTCTAGTTTTTATATGAAATAATCCTATGAATAATAGATCTACATCTTTTCTATATTTTGTAATAGGTCTCAATCTTATCATTAAACAATTAAAATAACCCGACTACATGACACATCACACTTTTTTAACATGTGGAAAAAAACTATCTTATAAAAATTCACTCCTTAGCGAGTACCGTCAAATAGTTATTATTTAAAAAATTATTATTTTAAATCAATGTACATTTATATTTGTATCTCATCAATATCGAATATTGGTGCTAAAAGATGTCTATAGTGTTGGGCCCGTGCTGACATGGGCCCTGCAACTCTAGTATATATAGAAGTATTTGTTAAAGAACTACTAAAGTGATTGAGGATGTCTTTTAGGATCATATGTGATACCATATCATTCTCCCTTATTTCAGTTTCTATATATTTATTTGCTATTATTATTATTGTTGTTGTTGTTGTTGTTGTTGTTGTTGTTGTTGTTGTTGTTGTTGTTGTTGTTGTTGTTGTTGTTGTTATTATTATTATTAAGTTTGGACAGTATTCTATTAGCTATTATATTATTTGTGCTTCTTGTTCAGGTGAGTAGATTGAATCAATATGTTTCCAAAGTGACCTCTATTGTATAGATTTTATTTACTTTGAACATGTAAGCATGTTTTTATCTATGTAAAATAATTATCCCAAAGGAGATTATTTTGGCCAGATTACAAGTACTTATGAATAATTGATACATCTGTAATACATGC
Source organism: Capsicum baccatum var. pendulum (assembly GCA_030864225.1). Classification (NCBI taxonomy): domain Eukaryota; kingdom Viridiplantae; phylum Streptophyta; class Magnoliopsida; order Solanales; family Solanaceae; genus Capsicum; species Capsicum baccatum. The sequence continues at coordinate 224,175,370 of CM061559.1, read as the reverse complement.
TAGAAATATATCAGTCCAAAGAAAGACATATTGTTAGGCCGTTTTAGTAATCAATGTTCATGAACTATGTATAAGAGTACCATTTACAAGTTATTATTTCTATCCAAAGACTAAATGATAATGTTGTGTTAGGTATCTTGAGATGGACCTACTTTTGTGTATATGTATTTGATAAATATGCAAATTTTATTTTATTTGTTATTTTCTTTTATTTTTATTTAATTTGTTTATCTTCACATATACATGATTTATTTAATGGTTAATTGTGAGCATTATTTATTTATCTTATAATGTCTTCTATATCTGCCAACATGAACAACATTCCTATTCTTAATGGCACAAACTTCAAGAAATGAAAAGAGCACATTATGACTGTTCTTGGTTACATGGATCTTGATTATGCATTGAGATTTGATCGTCCCACTGACTTGAATGAAATTAGTTCGAATGAACAAAAGTCTGCATACGAGAAGTGGGAGCGATCAAATAGCATGAGTTGCATGGTGATACAACACTCAATTCCAAAATCCTTAAAAGGTAGTATAATAGAGAACAAAGATGCCAAAGATTTCTTAAAAGAAATCGTTGACTGATTCGCTGCTAAAGAAAAGGTTGAAACAAGTAATATTCTTAATAAGATAGTCTTAATGTGTTATAAGGGAAAAGAAAACATAAGGGAGTACATTATGGAAATATCTAATTTTGTGACAAAACTCAGGGCTTTTAAGCTTGAATTGTCTGACGACATACTAGTGCATCTAGATTTGATCTCCTTTCCAACACAATTTAGTCAATTCAAAGTTTCATATAATACTCAAAAAGAGAAATAGACTTTGAAAGAGCTTATAGCTCAATGTGTGCAAGAAGAGAATAGACTGAAATGAGAGAAGATTGAAAGTGCTCATTTGGAATCTACCTCTGGAACTAAAACCGCTTCAAATAAGCAAAAAAAAAAGTAAGACTAAGGAAACTTCAGACGAAGGAACATCACAGTCCAAGAATCCAATGAATTGTTTCTGTTGCAAGAAAATTGGTCACATAAAGAAAGAATGTTTCAAGTACGCTGGATGGCGTGAAAAGAGAGGTAAACTTCTCAACTTTGTTTGATCAGAAGTTAATTTGATTGTGGTACCCAGTGACACTTAGTGGATACATATGGGTGCAACTACTCACGTAAGTGTTACTATGCAGGATTGTCTAAGGAGCCGAGCTCCAATTGATGCTGAAAAATACATCTATGTAGGCGACGACAATAAATCAGCTGTGGAGGCTATCAGTGTTTTTAAAATTTCATTAGATACTGATTTTTATTTGGAACTAGAGAAAACATTTATTGTACCATCTTTTAGACATAGTTTAATTTCTATTTCTTGTTTGGACATATCTGAATATAATTGTTCTATTGGAATTGGAATTTTAGTATTTCTCTAAATTCAAATATTATTGAAATTGGTACTCGAATTGATAAGTTATATAAATTAAATAGACAAGCCTCATGCAAGAACGAAAACCTGCATTCAAGTAATTTTGGTATTAAGTGCAAATTAACAAATGAGAATTTATCAATGTTATGGCATAAGCGATTGAGTCATATTTCTAAACAAAGAATTCAAAGGCTTATGTTAGAATAAATTCTTAATTCTCTTGATTTATCAATTTTTGAAATTTGCATAGAATGTATTAAGGGAAAACAAATGAATATAAGGAAAAAGGTGCTTATAGGAGTAAAGAACCTTTAAAGTTGATACATATAGACATTTGTGGTCTGTTCCCTACAGCTTCATAGAATGGTAAACAATATTTCACTAACTTTATAGATGACTACTCCCGTTATGGATATCTCTATTTAATTCATGAGAAGTTACAATCTTTGGATGTTTTAAAATTTTCAAGGTAGAAGTTGAAACTCAATTAGGCAAGAAAATTAAGGTTGTCAAATCTGATCGTGGAGGAGAACACTATGGTAGATACGATGGATCGGGTGAACAACATTCTGAACCTTTTGCAAAGTATTTAATAGAGTGTGGGATTGTACCTCAATACATTATGTCGGGGACTACAAGTCAAAATGGTGTAGCTGAGAGACAAAATTGAAATTTTAGGGATACGGTAAGAAGTATAATTAGTCATTCTTCTTTACTTGAGTTGCTTTGGGGAGAAGCATTAAGGAACGCAGTTTATATTCTAAGCAGAGTTTCTAGCAAAGCAATAGCTAAGACCCCATACGAGTTGTGGACTAGTAAGAAGCCTAGAATTAGGCACTTACATGTATGGGGATGTCCAGCCAAAGCAAGGACTTATAAGCCTAATGAAAAAAAATTAGATTCAAGAACTGTTTGTTGCTAGTTTGTAGGTTACTTAGAAAGATCGAGAGGTTTTGAGTTTTACAATTCCTCAAATAGATCCTTTGTATGTTGGTTATAGTGGGAGTAATCAAAACAAAGAAATTGTATTTGAAAAGGAATTTGATAATATCAATTCTAGTGAAAATGATCAAATTATTTTACCATATGTGTTTCAACCTGTAAATCAAGATTATGAAGAAAACACAACGATATTACCTCATGTTCAACAACCTCAAGTTGAAGTGCCTAAAAGAAAATCTAGCAGAGAAAGGAGAAATACAATTTCGGATTATTATGTTGTTTATCTTCAAGAACATGATTTTGATATGGGATTGGAAGATGATCCTATAACCATTAGTCAAGAAAAATCAGGTCAAAATTCTGCTAAATGGCTCAAAGCCTTGAAAGATGAGTTGAAGTCTATGAAAGACAATGGCGTTTGAGATCTTGTTGAGTTACCATGAAGATCAAAACCGATTGGTTGTAAGTGAATTTTTAAATCCAAGCGTGGTTCAAAAGGTAACATCAAAAGATATAAAGCACACTTAGTTGCTAACGGATTCACTCAAAAGGAAGGCATAGATTTTAAAGAGACGTTTTCACCAGTTTTATTAAAGGACTTCTTTAGAATTTTATGTCACTTGTAGCTCATTATGATTTAAAGCTACATCAAATGGATGTAAAGACTGTATTTCTCAATGGACACATTGAATAAACAATATACATGGTGCATCTAGAAACCTTCGAGTCTCAAGATTCAAAGTACCTTATATGCAAACTTAAGAAGTCCATATATGGTTTAAAACAGGCATCCAGTCAATGGTACGGGAAGTTTAATCATGTGATAACTTCTTTTAGTTTTAAGAAAAACACTGTTGATCAGTGCATATATCTCAAGTTCAGTGGGAGCAAATTTGTTATTCTTTATGTAGATGACATTCTTCTGTTAAGCAATGATGAAGTTTATTGCATGAAACCAATAAATTTCCGTCAAGTAAATTTGAAATGAAAGATCTTGGTGAGACGTCCTTTGTTCTAGGTATAAAGATCCATAGGGATCGCACTAGAAACATTCCTAAACCATTGTAAAAGACTTATATTAATAAGGTGATAAGTAGATTTGGCATACAAAATTATGCACTAGGAGATACACCCGTGGCAAAAGGTGATAAGTTTTGTTTGCGCCAATGTCTAGATTTGGATACAGAGAAGAAAGAGATGGATAAAATTCCATATGCATCAGCAGTGGAAAACCTTTTGTATGCACAAGTTTGTATGTATACAAATATTGCGTACACAGTAGAAATGTTGATATTTAAATAATTTGGGAATTAATCATTGGAAAACTGCAAAATGGGTTATGAGGTATCTTCAAAGAACTAAAGATTACATGCTGACTTATTAGATATTGGATCATTTAGAGATCGTAGGGTATTTCGATTCAAATTTTACTGGATGTCTTAATAGTAGGAGATCTACATCCGGTTATGTTTTCATGATGATTGGAGGAGCCGTTTCTTAGAAAAGGGTAAAACAGACATTAATAGTTTCCTCTACAATGGAAGCCAAATTTGTGGCCTGCTATGAAGCATCAAAGCAAGGAATTTGGCTGACAAATTTTATCACTGAAATGCAAATATGGTATAGAAAGGCCACAGAAAATTTATTGTGATAACAAGTCTGCTGAGTTATATTCGAAGAAACAACCGAAGTTCGTCAAAATCAAAACATATAGACATTAAGTATCTGGTTATGAAATTCAGAGTCGTCTTGCGTCGATTGAGCATGTTAGTACAAAATATAAATATCATGTTCCCTAAGTTTGTACGAAATTTTTCTTTCTCTACCCCATCTTAGAAAAGAATATAGAATGCGTATTAAAACTTAGAAGATCATACAATTGATTACCTAAGAAAAGAAGATCTTCAACAAATCAAGTTATTGCAATGCAACAAGGTTAGTGTTTCTACCGTTCTTCTGTATTTATATCTTTGTCTAGTAATTTACATGATTATATTGGGCGAACCCTTTAAAGTTTTCCAACAGGAAGAGGAACCTGAAAATTTTAAGGGCCTTGCATTTTTCTAAGGAATGAAAACTCAATATATATTCAATTACAAACAGAAACAATCAAACCATATCTCATCCTGTAAATGAAGTGAATAACTAATTAAACCGAAGGGTACTAGAATTACAACTAACCTGATTTAAGTTAATTCATAAAAACACTCTAATTACAAACTCGAAAAAGAAAACGTTCATGATATGGCATATACAGACGCACACCTCTTCATCAAAAAGAGGATTTGCTTCCATAGAAGAGTTGCTTTTCTTGGGTGTAGGCTAGTAATTTTTGAATTGAGGTAAGTCAATGAAGTGTATGATTCGTAATTGAGGGAGTTCAATGTCCTCAACAATGTCATTGCAAAAGTGAGTGAAGACATTTCAGAAATTGAAGGTGCATCTCATATAAATTGGGGAACTTGATTACCTGGACCATATTCCTTCCAGTTTTGTTATTTGTCCTCCAATCGATCTCCTCTTCATCATCATCAGGGAAAGCTTTTGTCAGGTCTTCAAGTTTTGACAAATTCCTAGCCAAGGACAGACAAAAGTGATACTGTTGCCTATCACACTCTGTTGTGTCCACCCTTTCAAGTTTAGGGAACAGAATACTAATGTGACAACAGATCCTCAGTAAATGTGTCAACGAGAACAGATCACATGTAACAAGACGTCCAAGTTTCACAAAGAGTTCTAATAGAGGTGGATCACAACATATCTCTTTGATAAGGATTCCAACTTCTTCAAGGTGGAGGACCTACAATGTTCTAAGGTTTGCGTATATAGTTCCTCTAATCGAACTAGTCTTCATAGGACTACTGCTGAAATCCTTTTTAAGTTCTACTTCCTTATTCCTATATTCTTAACATAATAAGATTGGTCAATTTTCCTATCTCCGGGGGCAGCACCTTCAAATGAGAATCTCTAATGCTGAGAATTTATACAATGACAAGTTAGCCAATATAGTGTCATCCAACCTTAAAACAATCAGAAATAGCATCCTCAGATTTGACAACTATCTAACAAGTGCGGGAAAAGCAGAATGGGGTGCCCATATCAGGGTCCCTCAAACTTGAAACATTCTGACATTGAGATTGAGTTTATACTCATTTCAACAAAAAAGTCATCCAGTAATTTGAATGGCTTTTCATAGAGTGTTAACATTAGAAACTCAAGTCTTGGGGCAAAAATCTTGCTTTAGGAAGCTCATCAAGTCTTTTTGCTACAATTGAGATGTGAGTGCATTGTTTGTAAGTTCTTCTTGGAAACTCTTTAGAGTTTTATATTATGACAAACAATAAAGACATACTTTCCCACAGACCCAATTGATATAGCCACATCACGAACCACATCATGCATTTTTAGCATAACCTTCGAGGGAGCCTTGGGATAACAAGAAACTATCTTTCAATGTTTCTAATAGATGACACCCCTTTTCTTGCTTATTCTAAATCTTAAATTTCCAAAAAGATGGCCAGCCCCATTCCATACTAAGTAATTCTTCAGGACAAATATCACTATATTCCTCGAATAAGGAACATAGCAAAAAGAAGAACCTAACATCATAACTTTCCAAGTAATCATAGCTTAGCTTTAGAGATTGATAAACTTTCATGCGCACTCCAGGATGATTTTTGATACAGATATTTGTAATTGTTTAAGGGCATCCTCCCATGAAGGCTTGCTTTTACACTTTAGAGCTCATGTAATTGTAATAACAGAACTGGAAGTCCTTTGCATTCTTTCACAACAGCTTTTTCTGTGTAAGAAAGACTGTTAACTGAATTACCAGCTTTCTTCCTAAATAGAATCCACTTCTCATTTTCATATAAGGCTCCAATTCCATGATCTTTTGAGCCTCCATCATTTTAACAACATTTCGGAGATGTGTTCTCAATGTCACTTTGCACCGATGATTGTGGTTGCTACCACTGAGATTCTTAGTTAATTTAGATCAAGAGCCTCCCAAACATCATCCAAAATTACAAGGACGACAAGGTCCTCACCTATTAACGTTGAACACAAATGATATCACGACTCCACAAATTGTCCACTTCTAACCTCAAACCCATTCCTACTGCAATCTCACCCTAAATTCTTTTCAAGTCTGGTTTCTGAGTGATAGTTACCATGACAACCTCATCGAACAACCTTTCTTGTTTCACCCTTTGACTGATTTCCTCAACCAGTGTTGTCTTTCCAACACTACCCATAACATATACCCCAATTATAACAACACACTCACCTCTCAAAGCTTCCATGACCTTTTTCATACTTCTGGATTCAAACTCCTCGTCACTATTACTAGGTATCGGTTCAATTTTTGACTGCAGGTGGTGCAACATAGGAGAAATCAACATAATCTTTGCCTTCAGTTTGAAGATCGATCACATCCAGTGCAATTCTCTTAGGTCTCCTACTCAGCAAGAATCGTGACTTCAAATTTGGACGCCTACCATATAAACAACCACTTTCAACCTCAAGTTTACCTCGCAATACACCTGCCACAACCAAGCCTCAACGTTATATGAAATGATTTGTAAGTTTCTCCTGACAGCCTCCACTCCTGTCGGCACTCCAGTTCAAGTTTGAAAAGTCTACCGCAAGCAAACATAAGACTAAAAAATAATTTGATTGTAAAATTAGATAAATTTGTTACATTTTTGTAAATATTTGATCAAGAATAGTCATTGGTATCTCCAACAAAGAAAGAACAAAAATTGGGCCAAGTTGGGCAGGTTAAGCAATGACTTGTTTAATAATTCACCCCATTTTGACCCACCTAAGCTCTCCCAAACCGTTCATTTGCACCCCTAAAGGATACTAATTTAGAGGTTCTATTTCGTATGGAATCTTAATTTTCATGCATATCGAGATACCCTTTTAGTAGCTGGTTTAACTAAAGAAATCTCACCAAGTAGAAAATAATAAAATCATATCAACACTAAGTAATCTTCAGGGTGTAATTGGAAACATTTTAACAACTTCAAGTATTGGAACTTCCTTCAGGGTACAGTTTGCAGCACAAAATGTTTCCATAATGCCAAAAAAAACGTGGGCCAAGTGGATGGGGTAACACAATCAATATTCAGGTAAGCAATAAAAACGGAACGGCCAGATGCCTAAGCTTCAAAAAAGTTATGATGTTTCTTGCTACCTGAAGTTATATGGCTTTTACAAGAAAGTAAGCTTTTGAAGGATCGTCACACACAAACACGTTCTATTTTTAAAGAGAGCAATATCGTGAATGCGAAAATCCAATGAAAAATACAAAAAACAAAAAATTTTGAACCTAATTTCAAAAGTACAATGAGTTAAAGTCTAAATATTAAAGATTAAACTCATCAGGTCTAAATACTGGATCAGCCTCTGGTTATAAACATAAGAAAAGATCCTCTCTTCGACCAATCAACCAACGTTACACTATATATATATATATATATATAGATAGATAGATATCTTATCCTAGTTCATTGACTAAGTTATCTTCTTCTGACTCTGAAGAATCAGATTTAGGATTATCTTTATCATTTATATCAATACTTATTATTGAGTATATACTTTCTGTATCTGAAATGTATTCGTCTACATTTAGTAAAGTTTCTTGGAAGCCTTCTATTAGTTGAGAATTTCTAGTTCTATTATTATTTCTTTTAGGATATACATTAGCTAAATGGTCTATGCTTCCACAAGTATAGCATTCTAATTTATTTTTATAGTTTCTATCATTTCTATATTTCCTAACATGTCTATCTCTATTTAACCACGGTTTTTTAGCTTTTGATTTTCTTAAGAAGTATCGTTTACGACTATATAGTTTCTGATTATGTTTCTTCTTACATTTTTTATATTGTTTCTGATCATAATTTTGGGTTGTGATATAACAGATTTACAGAAATTCATTTCATTTCTTTTTAATTGTTTTTGTATTTGTATGTTTGTACATTTTTCTGTTAGTATATCCATTATATGTTATGTTCTATGCCCTATTGTCCATTTTAGATTTGGGTTGACTACTACACCATCTCTTTTATACCATCTATCTTCTATTTCTCTTCCTAAAGCTCCAGGTAATTTATTGAATAATTTTTTGCCTAATTCATCATTAAAAGTGTTTCCGCTGACAGTGCAATAATAAAAATAGTCTTGTAGAAATTTCTTTATATATACCCAATGTGAAATACTTAATTGTTCTAGGTTTATTAATGCTTCTTTTTGTAGTGCTAATAATCCACTATTTGAATCTTTTCCAGTTAATAATATATGCATTTTGTTTGTGAAATTATAGAGGTTTGGTCCCATACTTAATAAAACCTGGAAATCATATGGGCAATTTGTCTTAAAACTTTTCCATGTGGCTTTTGCAAATTCCCCCAAAAACGTTTTCAAATATTTATACATTGTTTCCGTATCTGTTTCTGTATAATGTCTTAAGTAATATGCTGCTACTATTCCTTTCCATAAATCTATCACTGGATCCCACATTTATGGGTCGTGTACTGCTATATTTAGAATTTTACTTTTACTATCTCCTTCTTGTAGTTTAATTGGTTCTTCTATTGGCATTCTCTTACCTGTTGGTCTTATATTATCTCCTCTAAGTTCTCTCTCTATATATATCTACACCATTACATGTATCACTTGCTCAAACTATGACATAAAATACATCATCGTGGCATCAAGTAATAGAAACTTTCAGTAAGTTGAGAAAACGTTAAAGGGAATTGGACATAAAATATAAGAAATGGAATGATAAGAAGTAGCTTCTTTTCCCTCAGCTCCAGTCTATACCAGTTCTTTGTGACCATTCTAGATTCTTCGCGGTAAGGTGTCAGAGATACCATATTTATCACCTTTGCAGCAAGTCATCCTTCCTCATGTACTTGTTGGATACAAGATAGAGCTCTAATTGGCTACTATACGAAATATCTCGCATTGTCCATTTGCAGGGTCATGAGAAACGTGCAACTCCACGGACGAGAAAAATCCAGGCTGCAAAAAGTTTTCTTTGACTATTCTCAGAAAAATCCAGGCCACATAAATTTTCTTTGACTGCTCTTCTTTGCTTATTGACATGAAACAAGTTGGGTATTCAACTTTAGTAATATCTCACCATTGTTGGGTTCGAAATCTAGAGGGCGTCAGCGGAAGTTATTAGTTTGCAAATCATAGAGACGATAAATCAGATGACAAAGAAAATAATACTAAAAGATATATTATTAATATGGTTTGGTCAAACTACCTACATATAAAAAATCCTATATTGAAAAACATAAAACCTATTGGGAGAAAATCTCTCTCTAAACAAAAACTCTTTAATAACTACATTGTGGATGCTATTGTGTATGGTATGAGAAGGTGTATTTTCTATTTACAGAGGTCCAAAATCATTCCTCCGAGAAAGAGGTTTGCCAAATATGAAAAAGTTTTATATTTTCATTTAAGGAAAAATAAAAGTAATTATGGTTACTTTTATTTTCCATGTAAAACTTAATTTTGGTAAGAAAATCAAGGCAAAAATCCTAACAAATCTCTCCCTTTTGGCTTAATTTTCTGGCAAAATATTCTTGATCCTCCTTCTTCACACGATCTTCATATATCAATGATCTTCATATATCACTATTGCTTACCATGATTAAAAGTTGATATCAGCTAAAAATTGGAGCCCTATGCGTTAAAAATAAAAGCATGGGTTGATATTATTGAAGCCATATATTATAAGTAAACAGGGTTGAAAGTGAAGCTTTGTGCATTGAAAGTGAGCACAGGTTAAGAGTGGAGCTCATGCGTTAAAAGTAAATGCACGAGTTGAAAGGAGCTCAAGCATAAAAGTCAGCAAAGGTTGAAAGTTGGAGCTCATAAACATGGGTTGAAAATTAATTTTGATTTTAAAGATGGATTAGCAGCAGGATTGTTGAAAATATGATAGACAATCGTCTTCACATGTAGTTTTTGGACATATATCTTCATTATCATTAAATTTGTTGCAACTTTGACCTTAAAATATCCTCAATCGAACCATCTGATCTTTGAATCATAGGCTCTGATACCACTTGTTGGGTTAGAAATCGAGAGGACGTAATGCAGAAGCTATTAGTTTGCAAATCATAGAGACGATAAATTAGATGACAAAGAAAACAATACTAAAAAGTTGAATTATTAATATGGTTTGGTCAAAAGACCTACATATAAATAAACCTATATTGAAAAACATAAAACCTATTGGGAGAAAATCTCTCCCTAAACAAAAACTCTTTAATGACTACATTGTGGATGTTATTGTGTATGGTATGAGAAGGGGTGTTTTCTATTTACAGAGGTCCAAAATCATTCCTCCAAGAAAGAGGTTTGCCAAATATGAAAAAAATTTATATTTTCATTGAAGGAAAAATAAAAGTAATTATGGTTACTTTTATTTTCTTTCCAAGAAAAAGTAAAACTTAATTTTGGTAGGAAAATCAGGACAAAAACTTTAACAAGCATCACTTCAATCCAGGTGCCCAATAAAATGAACGATGAACTTCTTAAAAGTACCGACTGCTCTTTATCTATGTTTGTTGATATCCTTCAAAAGTGTCATTACACCCGTGTTGAATCCTCAAAAACGTATTAGTAGGGCCCAGCACGGGAGCAACATTATTTTTGGAGGATCTGAGCAACATAACTTTTAATTACCTTGTAATCGAATGGAAGAAATTGTCTTATTCCAATAGATAAGCAATAAATAAATATATTACATTAGGTGCTAACTAAGAAAAAAAATAAAGAAGGATTCCCATAAATCGGCTACGTTAATGCGCCTATGTAGATTATTAGAAGAGAAGTCCATATACATTTGTAACAGTACCTCTCAAGCTGGAGCATTGATATTGATCATGCTCAGAGAAGTCTATATACATTTTGTAATACTACCCCTAGAGCATAGATATTGATCAGGTCCAGCTTGTTATAAAGGAAATCAACTTGAGTTTCATTCAATGCCTTTGTGAGAAAATCAACTAGTTTCTCTCCTATCTTAACGTAGCCCGAGGAAATCAATTTTTTCTGAAATTTTTAATGAATAAAACGACAGTCAACATCAATATATTTAATTCTTTCACGATACGCTTGATTTGATGCATTATGTTAAAGAGAAGCTTGATTATCATACCAAAATTTTCATGGTGCATGATGCTTCAACCCGATTTCAGTTAACAAATGATTTATCCATATAATATCATATGTAAAGTGTGACATAGTTGATAGTTATTTACTCATTCGGCACTGGATTGAGATACAATAATTTATTTTTTAATCCTCTAAAATACCAAGTTCTTTCCAACAAAGATACAATAACAAGTAATAAATCTTCTATGAATCTTAGATCCGGCCCAGTCAGCATTTGCAAAACACTTAACACAAGTATGTCTGCGATTACAATACAATATGTCAAGCCCAAGGGCTTCTTTCAAGTAACATAGAATAAGTTCTAAAGTTTCCCAATGTTTGACCATAGGCACAGAATGAATTGGCTAACATTACTTATCACAAAGCAATACTTAGATGAGTCACAGTCAGGTAGTTTCATTTTCTAGCTAACCCTTGTATCTCCATAGATTATGTTGAAATGTAGGGGTTCACCACCACTAAGGGACCAGGTCCTTAAAGTTAATAAGGAACAATAAAATATGAATGAAAAGTAAAAATCAACATAAATGATATGTTAAAATCTCCTTACTCAAGGGAGGAAAATCACGACCTGTTCTCATAGACTTTCTCATGCTCCACTATAATTAAATCAACGCTGATTACATACGCAAATGGACTTAACTCTAAGTTGTAAGGATTATAATAACTCTATTATAAACCTTCATCAGACAACTCTTTCAAAAATTCCTCCAAGTCGACTAACTTTAGCCAACACAACTTAGGTAACTCTACCTAAGAAAAGCTCAAAGATAAAGAGAAAACTTTACTCACAACACTGGAGTAAATCAGTTTCTAGGACATGACTCAAGAACAATAAATCTAAGAGCAATGAAAATTTCAGATCTTAAGCCCAAAAGATTTTTGCCGCCTCCATGAAAAATATCATATTGCAAAAACCCATTTACAATGTTGCTCCTTTTTTTATATAAAGGAGTGTAGGAATCTTGATAGGAATTTTATTGGACCAGGTGTCTATTATTTTATATTATGCATTTGCACAGTAATTATGTTGTAGGACAAAACTATGCACAGTGCAACAGTGTGCAACTATCCTTTAGCAAAGCATACAATGGACCTAGTCTCTGAATATTTCTTAGTCATTATAAAAATATAGAACAATAATTTTTTTCTTTTTGATGATGACAAATTGTATTCAATAATGTGCACTTAACTCCCCCTTTGTTTCAACATATCTTTAAGAATTCAAGATCCATTTTAAATTTTCCTTATCAACAACACTTCTTATCCACCAGTTCCCCTATCAATAACATCAAAACTCTACGGTACTGAAGACTAGGTCCCCACTGCTTATGCCCTACCTAGTGAAATCATTTTCACCCTTTTGGCATCATAAAAAAGTTAGGATAGTAAATCAAGTTTAACAATTAGTACAATCATGTTAACTCATGGCCACTGGGGCAACACTAACATGAATGAACAACTTTATAAAAGAGAGATAGATAATAAACATAAACAAAGGTTTCATTTATATAATAATAGGATATGTACCATACAGTACATTTTACATAAAAAAAAGAACCACTGGACAATCAAAGGCAACTGAATCAAGGGATAAAACAACAGGGGTACTTAAGAAGGTGGAGTTTTTGAGGCAAGAGATCTGAGTAACATCTCCATTTTCACTCTCTATAGAATAAATATGAGAATGTAGAAGCTTCTTAGTAAGGTCTTTTACTTCAACATTTAACTGTTTGACCTCTCTTGTTAAAGCAGTAATTTGTGCCCTCAATGCTTCATTTTCAGCCTTTGGTTCCTCTAAAGCACCAGGTCCTTCTGAAGACATCTGTTGATTCCTCAATATAAGGTGTGTGATCTCAGCTTCCCTTGTAGCCGATGCCATTCTCAATTTATTCACTTCTAAACTTAATGCAATATTCAACTCAGACACTTGGGATATGTCCCCTCCTTTCTTTCAACATATTCATTTTTAATTAGTATGTTCAGAGTGAAAATTTACTTAGAATATCAAGTGTGACCTTCTTACCAACAACTTTAAAGTGATTGAACACTCTATTCAAACAATACCCATAGGGCATCCCATGATTTTCTTCTTTAACATGTACAATTTTGTACATTTGTTCAATCATCAAGTCTGGAAGACTCACAAGTTCAAACTTGCTTAGACATTCCATTACAAAAAGATCAATTGTAGAAGCTACAATACTCTTTTTTAACCTAGGCATAGCCACCTTGTCCACAAATTTATACACCAATTGGAACTCCCCTTTCAGGAACTTTTTTCTCACACCTACTGTAGAAGTCCTACCCACCTTACAAACAACCTTCATGAACTCCACTGAAGGTTGTTGTTTCTTTACAAATATCACTCTAATAATAGAAATATCTAAAATCTTCCCTATAATTTCTTAATCTAAATTCACTTTCTTGCCTTAAACTAAGGCAGACAGAGTCAACCCATCTTCAACAAATTTTATAGTGTTATAAAATTCTTTGACCTTCTTCTCAAACATAGAGGCTACTAGCTTCTCAAAGAGATGTAAATAACCTTGGAGTCTCGCATACTACACTAGTTCTACCATTCTAAGTTGTTTAAATATCCTTGAAATAAACACCATTCAAAATAAGACTTTCTGAGACTTCGATATCTCATTTTTTTCTTTTCTCGACAAATTCTTCCCCTTTTTTCTACCTTTTACTTTTTTAAGACACTTTCGCTTTATTCTTCTGAAATTTCTCCTCCACAGTACCAGGTTCTTCAGGGATTTTCCTTTTTGCTGCAATATATTTCTTTGGGTTATCAGACTATGGTTTTGTTTGGAAGGACCTGATCCTTCTTATTTCATAAATTTCCTTTCTCTTCTTCTTTGTTTACACAGCAACATCAGCATCAACTTCTTCCTTTCCTTCTCCGACATCAACTTCTTTCATATTTTCTTCATCACCATGGTTTCCTTTTTTAGCCTTTTCCTCTTAGTTATGGCTGACTTGCTTGCTTTCATAACATCTCCCATCAATTTCTTTTCCACACTTTCAGTGGTGTAAGTTTTTACCACTTTCTCAGGTTACCCAGTTTTCCCTTCCTCTTTACTCCCTCTTTGATTTTATATAGCCCATCTTAGGTCCACATCCTCCTCCTCCTCATTATCCCTCATAGGATATTGTACAAATATATCAGGATGCTCAATGCGAGTGGTGAGTAAGGATTCCTTAAATAGATTTTCCTCCAACTTACTAGTTCTCTCTCTTTGAGCACTATCCAACAGAGTAAGACAACCATCCACCCAATCTTTTTATGCTAATACACTGCTAGATGAGTTCGAGTTTTCAACAAGAAGATCCTCCTCAAACAACTGAAAAAAAATAGGATTGGACTTTAAGAATGTAGGAGAACCTAGTTCTTCGAGTTTTCAACAAGAATATCCTCCTCAAACAACTGAGAAAAAATGGGATTGTACTTTAAGAATATAGGAGAACCTAGTTCTTTTGGGCTTTTCTGAGAGGGTATCTACTTGTGGGGTTTCTGAGGGAGTAACAATTGTAGGGAATTAGTTTATATTGGTGAACTAAAAGCCTCACTAGTGTCAACAACAATGTCCCTTTATGGGTTTGGTTCTACGATTTTAAAGGTTTCCTCTATGGTGAAATCTACCATGGGCACATGTGATGAAGAGGGAATAAAGAGTGGGTTTTAAGTGAAGGGTATGGGGGAATGCGTGGTTTTTGATTCTTTTGACGGGCTTGAAGGAGAAGCTTTGTTAGCTATTTTAGGTTTTAAGGAAGGAAACTTTGAAAATAAAAAAAGAATTATGAAGAGGTGAGAGCAATTTTTATGCGAGAGTTTTAGAGATAATTTAGAATATAATGAGTAAAAAAAGGGATTTGATTTGGTTTTAAAGAGTTAAAGAGGTGCAAGATTTGAACTTAAAGGACATGAGATGTGTCTTGTCCCAATAGGTGCACTTTTTCATTTGTTTAGGCAATTTGACAACTTTCAGATAAGCGAAAAAGGACATGTGATTTTTCCGACAGTCATTTATGTAACTTTTATAAAAGACACACATGATACTAACCTGTGGAATGGAGCTGGTTCTCTCCCTTGCTTGAAAGAATTTCTTTATTTGATATTTGTCTTATCATCCCTCCTTCAAGGGTTGCTCACCATTCATGTATACCTACAAAAGGTATGGTATTTAGTTAGACCAATTTGCACATATTTAAACAAGGATACTTGCCTCCTAATTATAGCAAAAATTTGAAGAATTTGATCCACTTAGTAGGTTAATTCATCTTAATCAGACCCAACCTTAGCCTGTTTTTCACAAATTGCTCCCTCAGAGAGCCTTTGTGAAGATGTCAACCACTTGGTCTTCAATCTTACAAAACTTCATATAAATAACTCATTTTTCAACATTGTCCCTCAAGAAATAATATCTCACATCAATGTGCTTTGTCCTCTTATGCTTCACAGGGTTCTTATGAAGCGACAACTACATTTTTAGCTTCAATAGTAGATAAAGCAGCTAAATTTTGCTTTTTAGAACCCCAAGAATTGAGAGGTGAACTAAGAAAATGATCCATTCCTGAGGTATTTGTATTTTTTATCTACTAAGTACCCAGCATAATCAAAATCAACATACCCAACTAAATCAAAATTATCTCTAGAAGGATAGAACATGACCAAGTCCCCTATTTCTTTAAAATATCTGAGAATTCTCTTGGCAGCTTTTAAATGAGACTCTTTTGGACAAGTTTAAAATTTGGCACACATACCCATACTAAACACAATATTAGGTCGGCTAGTAGTAATATATAGCAAAAATTCAATAAACTCTCTACACATGGTTTCATTAACTGAGGGACCAGGTTCATCAGTATCCATTTTGGATCTAGTTCCAATGAGAGTATCAATAAGTTTTGGCATCCCTCATGTTGAATTTCTTCAACAGCTCCTTGATGTATTTTTCTTGACAAATCATGGCACCCTGGGATGTTTGCTTAATCTGTAGCCTTAGCAAGAAGCTCAACTCACCCATCATACTCATCTCAAATTCACTTTCCATCAGTTTGGTAAAATCTTGACATAAGGACTCAGAAGTTGCTCCAAAAATGATATCATCAATATAAATCTGCACAATCAACAAGTTATTTTCTCTAGACTTAAGAAATAGGGTATTGTCAATTTTCCTTCTTTTAAAATCATTTTTCATAAGAAACTTTGATAGACTTTCATACCAAGCTCTAGGAGCCTGCTTTAGCCCATACAAAGTTTTATCCATCTATAACACATGATGTGGGAGGTTAATATCTTTAAAACTTGAAGGTTGCTTGACATAAACTTTTTCCTCAGATTTTTATTTAAAAATGCACTCTTTATATTCATTTGAAATAGCTTGAAACCCATATAAGATGCAAAAGCAATAAGAATACTGATTGCTTCTATTCTTGCAACAAGAGTAAAGGTCTCATCATAGTCAATTCCGTCTTTCTGATTATATCCTTGTACAATAAGTATTTCTCTATTTCTAATGATATTTTCATGTTTATCTCACTTATTTTTGTACACCCATTTTGTCCCAATAATAGTTCTATCAGCAGGTCTGGGGACCAAGTGCCAGACTTTTCTCCTTTCAAATTGCTAAAGTTTTTCTTGCATAATATAAATACAGTCAGCATCTTTGAGGGAAATCTTCACATTTTTAGGTTCAATTTAGGATATAAAGGTTGAAAATACCATAAAGTTCCTTACTTGTGCCCTTGTTTGTATTCCAAATTCCAATGGAGAGGTTAGATTCTCAAGGGGTGAGATGACTTATGCATCGAATTTGATCTTTTTAAAGTTTATTGAGGTTTACTGGAACTAGGTCCTTGAGTTTTTTTGATCCTGTGCTTGTTGTTGTGACTTGTTCTTCTCCTCCTTTCTTATCGGCGACTACATCATCTTGAGTATTTTGTTCTTGAACCTTAGCTTCTGCTGAACCATCCCTTTGAATGGGTATTAGTTTCTCCATATTTGTGTCATCATTTTCTGTAGTATTATTTATGTTTTCAGTTTCATCAAAGATAACATGCACACTTTCTTCCACACAGGGTCCTTTTGTTATATACTTTGTAGGATTTATTGGTTGAGAAGTAACCTATAAATACAACTTCATCACTCTTGAATTCAAATTTTCACTACAATAAAATGATCAAATTGTGACAGAATATTTGTGATGGAGCAATTCGATCACAAGTTGTGACAACATTTTGATGAATTTGTGACAGATCAATCTTGGTCAAGTGACAAATCAATCTTGGTCAAATAAAAAAGAAAAATTTATAAATTTTTTTTCCATAAAATCGTGAGAGTAACGAATTTGTGACAAATTTATGACAGATTTTAAATAAATTTTTTGTGACAAACATATTTCCGTCACAAGTTAAAGCTAATGAAAAAAAAAATAACTATCTGTCACAAATTCATGACTAAATTTATGACAGATTAAACATTTCGTCACAATATAATTAAAAACAACCAACTAATAAAAATATAATACTTGTGATAAGTTTATTTTCGTGATCAACTATTTTTAGTTTTCCCTCCTAAAACTTTTCACCATTTTTCAATCTTCCCAGCTAAAGTCAATTACACTTCATATATACTACAGTGGATATCCTTTTGAGAAAACCCTTTTCTTCTTCTTTTGAGAGAAATTCATGAGTCACCATGAAAATTCTTCCGTAAATCTTCACCCACAGATACTTCACTCTCCTCTAAGCTTCAAATAAATTGATGGTGAATAGATCTGTAGCTGCTGATCTTTTTAAGTTCTTGACGTAATTTTTCTTTACTCTATTACTCTTATTTTCTTTTTGACATTCATATGGAATGAGGGCTTTCTTTGGATCTAAACAACTCATGACATGAATAATGAGTGGAATTTTTTATTTGTAATTTGATTTCTCCGTCTCTTAGTAGCTTCCACATAATATCTGTTTTTTAATTTTAATTTCATTGCTCAAATTCATCCTCGTCCCTCTTCAATTAGGGTTCTAAAGTGAATAATCTTGGGTCTTGCTATTCGGCCCGGTGTACTTTTTACTCTTTTAAAACTCTTTTTGTGGGTCTTTATCAAACTATTAAATTGAATCTTTTAACATTTTAGAACTAATTTTGAAGTAATTTTTAAGCATTTTGGTTCATTCTTTTAGTATTTATTCATCAGGGGTTCAACCATTTATTTCTCTACTAATGCACGTTGGATTTTTGCTTAGCTTAATCCTAATCTTCTTGTTTATCTTCTAATTTTGTTATCAAGTTGCTTCAAATCGACTTGCAGTGTTGACTTTCTTGGTACAATTCAGAGAGGACTATAATGGACCTCTATTATCCTTGCAAGAGGTGAAAATTATCTGACTTCTTATTATTTTTGTGCGGTAAAAGTGGAATTGTTCATGTAGTTTTTGTATGATAAAGTGCAACGGTTAGTTTAGTTTTTGTATAGTAGAAGTGGAGTTGTTAGTGAAGTTTTTATTCAGTAAACGACAGTTGTTATTGTCAATTTTGTACAGCTTTTGTGCATTTTTTTGTGTAGATTCTTATAGTCTTTTATCAAGTAAAAATATAAATTTTGTGCAGGTGTTTATATAGTTTTTATGCAATTTTTAATCAAGTACTTGTTCAGTATGTGTTATTTTTTAATTTATGGGGGAATGACTAACTGGTCATGTAATTATTGTAGAAGGAAACTAAATAGTTCATGAGAACATGTTGGCTTGTCAGTCTAGCTTATGTTTTATGTTAATTAGTGTCATTGAATCATTAAAACAACACTTGACCATCCATAAACACATTCTTTTAACCCTTTTTATGTACTTTCTTCTTCATTCAGTGAAATATCCTCTATAAAGTCTTAGATATATCTTATTAACTAGAATTTTTTTGGGAGAAGTCACAATGATTTCATTCTTTTCTTGAGTTTTATCTTCCCCGCCTCAATCCTTTTGCTAGAGTGGGTTAGAGTCCTTCATTGGTTGGTGAATAAGCAGGTTGTTTGCTCATATAAACTTGGGCAATTCTTCCCTTATGAACTAGCCTTTAGGGGTGAGTTAGTGTAATTTTTGCACAGTAAAAGTGAAATTTGTAATATTGGATTTGTGTAGTCAACTTCCAGTTGTTTTGTAATTTTTGTGCAGTTTTTATCTAGTTCTTTTGTGTAGTTTAATGCATTTTTTTTTTATATATTTGTGTGTATTTTTATGAAGTGTTTTATCAAGTAATCATGCATCTTTGTGCAAATTTTACCTAAGTAAAGTTGCAGTTCTATTTGTATAGTTGTTTTTGTAGCTTTTTGTCTAGTAAAAATAAAGTTTTTCAATAGTTTTATGTGGATTTTGTGCAGATTTTTACCAAGAAAGAGTACAGTTTTTTTTACCAATTGAAAGTGTAGTTTTTTCAATAGTTTTGCGCATGTTTTGATCAAATAGAAGTAAAATTTATTTATGGATGGTATTTTGCTGATTTTCAGGATAAATAGAGGGTGTTGTGGCTGCTGCTCTTTCAAACTCATCAGATGATTCAGAAGAAGTCCAAAAATTTGATATAAATCTCCTTTATTTTGATGTTGTAGGTGGAGATAAAAGGCGACATGCCTATGGGTTGGTCTTGAAAGCTTCTACTTTGTATCAAAATCAAAATTCTACCACTTCACATCATTTACCTACGGTGTCTGATCATGTTGTTGAAGAGAACATCAAACTTCTGGAAAAAGAGGTGTTGCATATGAGAGAAAATTATTCAAGAGCATGTAGAGGTTGAGATGCAACAACACCTAGATCAAGAGGTTTTCGTGTATAAAGTAACAAAGTGATGATCAATTTAAGTTTATGGAGGAGTGTTGGTCTCGCATGATGAGCGAGATGGCACTATCTTCTCACTAGCTCATCTAGTGATCCTTGCTACTCTTACTAATAGGGAATCCCCAAATGCTCACGTGTTTGATATTATTAGACTTGAATTCTCCAAGTTTTGTTAGACATTTATTTGTGGATCTCTCTGTAAGTCTTATACCCTTGTAGTCTTTCGTATTGAAGTTGTATTTTTGGATGTGTTAATTTCATTCTTTTGAATTATAAATTTAATATTATATTTATTATATTTTTTGTGGTTTTATATATATATATATATATATATATATATATATATATATATATATATATATATATATATATATATATATATATATATATATATATATATATATCAAACATTATTATGTAAATATAATTTATTAAATTTAAAAGTTCAATTTAAATTTGTGATGAATTTTGTTTGTCACAAGGTATCAGAATTTTGTCACTAATATAATTGAAAGGAAGTCACTTTGTGACAAACATTTCATTACAATTTACTTGTAACGGAAATATTCTGTCACAATTATTGTTTTTGCAAGGATAATTTTGTGACGAAAATTATTCTGTCTCTATTTTATAACGAAATATTTCGTCAAAATTATGTCTCAAATTTGTGATGGATCTAAATTGTGACGGATGGATCTATGACAATTTCGTCACAAAATAATCGTTACGGAAGTTTAGTTCGTCACATTGAATTTATGACCAAAGGTTTTGGGATGTCCCTGATTCCGTTATAAATTCGCCACAATCGATAATTTGTCATGGATTTGTGATGAATTTTTCTGTCATAATTTTGCCATTTTCTTGTAGTTTTCCCAACTCATCCTTGCTAATGTTTAGAACAAAGCACTAACAACCAAAAAGTTTGAAATAATCAAGTTTTATCCTTTTGTTAAATAGAATAGATATGATCAAACATCTATTGGTAATATAGCATGTTGTGTTGACAGCTTCTCCTAGAAACTCTATTGGTAATACCACCATCTATCAATATAGTTCTGAAAATATCAATCAATGTACTATTTTTCCTTTCAACCACTCCATTTTGTTGTGGAGTTCTTGGGGTTGATAAGTTGTGACTAATGCCATTTTCAACACAAAATTCCTCAACTTTGGCATTCTTAAACTCTGTTCCATGATCATACCTGAGCCGTACTATTTTGTTGTTCAGTTTTACTTTAATTTACTTGGAAAGATTATAAAGACTTCATATGTTTCATCCTTAGTTCTCAGCAACAAGGTCCAAGTGAATCTGGAGCAGCCATCCACAATAACAAAAGACGTATCTCTTTTCTCCTCTACTTTAAACCTTTACAAGTTCACATTAATCTATGTGTAGCAACTCAAGGGGTCTTGTGATACTTACCTGCATCTTCTTCTTGAAAGATGACCTGATTTTTTTTTTCTTTGACACAAGCATTAGAAATCATGGTGTCTGAGAACTGCAACTTTGGAACACCACAAATCAGGTCCTTTGAGACTTGTTTGTTCAGAAGAAAGGAGCTTACATGGCCCAATATCCTGTGCCACAGATTAATATTGTCACTTTAAGCACTTAGGCAGGTCAGTTCACGTCCAAGGACTAAGTCTAAATCAACCACATACATGTTCTTACATCTTTTATCCTTGAGAAAAACACTCTCAATTTTCAAACTAGTAACAGTACACCAACCAGACAAGAATTTTACTTCATTTCTTTTATCACAAATTTGGAACACACTTAGTGGACAGTACTTTAAACCATTCACATAGTACATAGCTTGAATAGTAAGATTTAAGGATTTCTCAATCTTCCCAACATCAAGAATATAATCTTTCTTTCCATTGCCAAATACACCTTCTTGAAGTGCCTTGAGTGATAAAAAATAGTCAATTCTTCCATTCATATGCTTAGAGCATCCACTATCCATAAACCAACTTTGACTGTTTTCCCTTACTCCCACCTTGATTCAAAGATCATTTGTTAAATTTGGTAACCCATTTGATTTTAGTTTCCAATTGGGGAGTTTGAGTTCCCAATAAGGAGATAAAAGAGTAATCATAACTTTATTGGTCCAGTCAAGGAGACTATTCTTTCTGAATTTTGTCAAGGGAACAGGTCCTCATCAAAGTGATTGCATCTGCAGAACACTTATTAGATTTTATCTAAGCTTTAATCCTTACTTGACACTTAACCTTTTTGTGACCATATCTTACAAAATTAGTATACAAAAGATTTTTTACTACATGAGCATACTTGCTTTGAGACTTAGGAAAAGGATTACTATGTTTACTGTCAAGATCTCTACCATTATTCACTCATTGACTAGTCAGATTAGCAAAGATCTATGAGGAGGTAGTCCATTTCATAGATTTGTTAAGATCTTCTCTTATACGCACTAAGACCTTTTCTAACTTATCATTCTTTTAAAGGGCAGACATGAGAAGCTTTTAAGAATTCTTCAACATCTCCTTAAGTTCAAGTTGCAGACTGCTAGCGTCCCCTTTTCTTTTTCCATCAAATTCAGCAAACTTCCTCAGTTTTTCCAACTTCTTATTATTTTCAGAATTTAATTTTATAGAGTGTTCTCTTAGCTCAGATAACTGAATAGTTAGGGCAAATTTTTCATATTCTAGATTTTTTACTTTATCTTCAAGTAGATCCTTCTCAGCAGTAAGATCACATACAGAGTCTATCAAGATACTTGCAAGTTTCTTTAACTTCTTAGGAGTGTAGTCATTCAAATTTTTCTTAATGTTAAAGAAAGTTACCTCATCATCTTTTTCATCATCTGATCTAAGCATAAGAGCAAAGAGATAATTATAGATAGTTTCACTATCATAGAGGCATCTTTAGGCTTTTTTGATTCATTTGACTTACTTGATAAGTTTTCCCAAATAACTAAGGCTTGTTTCACTATATAATCAGCTGCACCTTTCCTTATAGACTTGTCAGGGACCTAGTCTTTCTTCTTTGGTTTGTCTCATCTTGACTTCAGATACTCTTAATAGCCCATCTTGTACAGGGGAAAATCCTTGACGAAATGTCTTGGTTCTCCACATTTGTGGTAATCTTTAATTGCACTTATTGATCTATTGTTACTGCCCTTCTTATGAAACTTTCCACTTTTCTTCATAGCCCTGATGAAATTTCTGACACAACATCTTCATCTTCCTCACTAGAATCAGATTTTAAAGCATTTAAAGACAAGGGTTTCTCCCTTTTAGGTTCCTTCTTCTCTTGATCCTGTTGTTTTATCAGTTCATAAGTTTTCAAATTTTTAATTAGTTCATCCATGGTGAGAGTTTTCAATCTTTATCCACAGAAATTGAATTAACCTTACTCTTCCATAACTTAGGCAAAACTTCCAATATCTTCCTCACTTGTTTATTAAGAGGAATCACCTCACCTAGACAATGCAATTTGTTTGTGATTGAGGTAAATCTGATGTGTATTTCTGAATTATTTCACTCTTCTTTATAGAGAAGACTTCATATTGAGTGGTTAGCATGTCCACCTTGAATTTCTTGACTTGACTCATTTTGTCGTGAGCAATCTTCAAACAATTTTAGATCTCCTTTTCACTCTCATAGGCAGAAATACAATCATATTCATCTGGTCCTATCCCACAACTAATAACTTCTTATCCTTGAAATTCTTTTCAATCTTTCTATGATCTTCATCATTATACTCTCTCCAAGTTTTAGCAAGCAGCCTAGTTATTGCACCTTCCTTAACTTTCTTCATATGAGCATGAGGTCCATCAAGTATCACATTCATTAGCTTACTATTTTCAGCCATGATAAAATTATACATTCTTTGTTTTCCATCTCGTATTAACCATTGAATTGAGGTGGTCTGGTGGTTAGTTGTCCTTTCTCCAGATTGTTAACCGTTTAGAATGAACCTCACTCTGATATCAATTACTGAAATGTAGGGATTCACCACCACTGAGGGACTAGGTACCTAAGATTTAATAAGGAATAGTAAAATAAAAAATAAAAAATTAACACAAATGAATTTTAAGTGGAAACCTCCCAAGCTCAAGGGAGGAAAAACCATGACCTTTCCTCATAGACTTTCTCAAGCTCTACTATGATCAAATCAACTCTGATTACAAACTCAAATGTACTTAACTCTAAGTCATAAAGATTGCAATAACTCTATTACAAACCTTCACCAGAAAACTCTTCAAAACTCACTCCAAGTCAACTAACTCTATCCAACACAGCATAGGTAACTCTATCTATAATAGTCCAAAAAATACCTGTACTTTACCTAAATTTGCAGTTATGAATATTGAACTCTGCGGGGGTCCTATTACTCTCCTGAATTATTTTAAAGAAGAATTAACTCCCCCCCCCTCCAAATGCTATACCCGATTTTGGAGTAGAAGGTGAAATACACGCGCCAATCTCATATTTACACATGTATTTTTTATTTAAAATTAATTTTTATTACTTTCTTCTCCATTCTTATTCTTTTTATTTTGGATCAAAATTTTATGGAAGGAAAAAACATTAGGATGATTAGATTGAGGGATTAATAAGAGATTACTAAAATTTAAATGGGGCTTGCAATTGAAAGGTAAGATTTGAGGCAAAGCCAAGAATAAAAATGGGTTCTTGAAAATTTGAACATTGATGAATAGAGAAAAGAAAATTAAAATAAAAAATAATCAAAATCTTACGTGGCAAATGTGTTATGGTGAAAGAAAAAAAAAATGAAATTGATGAGACTCATTGGCAATGATAAAGATGTGAGATTAATTTTAAACATCATTGATGAATTTTGAAGCTTTTTAGTTTAATGAGAGAGAAGAAGAAGAAGAAGAAAGAAATTGAATAAAGAAAATAATAATTGAAATTATATAAAGAAATATTAAAAATAAATTTTTAATATATAATTTTCATTCTCACTCTCTCAAAGAGAGTGAAATGCACTCACTTTGCCACCTCAATATTTGAGGAGCAAGTAATTTTATTTTTAAAATATTCAGGAGGGCCATAGGACCCCCTCAAAGTTCAGTATGCGCAACTGAAAATTTAGGCAAAGTACAAGTATTTTTTCGAACTATTATCCCTAAGAAACACTCAAAGACAAAGAAAAGCTTTTCTCACAACACTGGAGTAAATCAGTTTCTAGGGCATGATTCAAGAATAATAAACTAAAAGCAATGGAAATTTCAGATTTTGAGCCCAAAGGATTTTTGCTGCCTTCATGAGAAATATCAGATTGCAAAACCTCATTTACAATATTGCTATCTTTTTCTATATATAGGAGCGTAGGAATCTTTATTGGACCAGGGGTCTATTGCTGTCCACTGTGCACCTGCACAGTAATTATGCTACAGGACAAAAATATGCGGAGTGTGATAGTGTACAACTATCTTTCAGCAAAGCATATAACGTACCTGGTCCCTAAATATTTATTAGTCATCATCATAACATAGAACAACAGATCATCAGGAGGATCCTTATCATGTTTCATAAGATGCACATTGAGAACCATCGAAGTACTATAAGCTTTAGTTGCTAACTTTTCAATTCTACAAGTAGTCAAGAATATACTTTCTCTTAGATAGAAAAATTACATTCAAGCTTCTATTTACTTCTACTCCCAAAAAGTATTTCAACTGGCCTAAGTCTTTTGTATAAAATCAGTAAGTGAAAACTTAAGAAAAGAGATCCCATAGAATCACTTCATATGATCATAAAAATAGTGTTATCAACATATACAACTAGAAGGATAGTGCAAGATGTTGATTTCAACCCAAATTTCAGAACTAATTAATCCAAGCCCGATGAATCTACTTTAAACCATATAAAGACTTCTCCAAATAACAGACATTCCCATATTCTCCCTAAGCAATAAAATTGGGTGTTTTTTCCTTATATACTTCCTCTTGAAGATCACGATGATGGAACACATTCTTGATGTTGATCCAATGTAAATGCCAATTCTCAAAAGCATCTGGAGAAATGAATGAGCAAACAAGAAATGAGTTTGGCAATCGGAGATAAAGTATCTGAATAATCTACCACATAAGCTTGAGCATATCATTAAGCAACAATTCTGGCCTTAAGTCTTGCCACAAAATCATCTAGATTAAGTTTAACTGTTAACGTCCGCTTACATCCCATCAATTTTTTTCCCATCGGTAAACCAACCAAATCGTATGTATGGTTTTTCTCTAAGGTATTTATTTATCATGCTTCACATCAGACCATCCAGGATGACTTAAAACCATTTTCTCTATTTTGAGTAAAGAGATGGAGTCGAGAGAAATATCTTAATGATGTTCACATAAATATCTTACTTTGTGCCGAAACCCGAAAATGTTGAACAATTGAGCCGGTTGACTATTTGGTACATTGTTCATTGCTTCTAGTTCTTATATAGATATTTGATTTGAACCCCAAAAAATATAGATGTTGTAAATGGATGCCATGTGGCTACTATTAATGCCATAATGCATCATCCTAATTTTGTTAAAATGCCTACTAATACCTCACCGATTATGTACATTAGGCTATAAATAGCTTCATTTGTTGAAAGAAATGGTAATGGTATGAAATAATACTTTTATATTTACACTTTCATCTTGCTTTACTTTTAGTTACTTCTATATATATTTTATATCACGTTATCAGCATGAGTCTCTACCATTCTAAGCAAATATAGGTAATAAAGGTAAGTATTTTTTGTAAATAATGTCAAATATATCTAAAAGCAAATTTGTTTCCCTAGATATATCAGGAAAAATATACATGTCCTGGGAATTAGATGCTGAAATAAATTTGGATGCGATGGGTTTAGCAAACACCATCAAAAATAGCAATCAGGCACCAAATCAGGATCGGGCTAAGACCATGGTATTTCTCTATCATAATCTTGATGAAATTTTGAAAATGGAGTACCTCACGATTAAGTATCCCTTATATTGTGGAATAATTTAAAAGAAAGATACGATCACCTGAAGATAGTCGTCTTTCCGCAGGCACATTATGAGTGGACTCATTTGAGGTTACAGGATTTTAAAAATATAACTGATTATAATTCTATAATGTTTAGAATTAAATCGCAGTTAAATTTATGTGGAGAATATATCACAGATCACGACATGTAAGAGAAAACATTCTCTACTTTTCCTGCCTTGAGTATGCTCCTGCAGCAACAGTACCGAGAAATGGGATTCAAGAAGTATTCTGAATTGATTTCTCATTTTTTTATTGCGGAACAACATAATGATATTTTAATAAAAAATCATGAAAGTCGACCTCCTGGTACTGCTCCATTCCCAGAAGTGAATGTTGCACATTTTCATCAAATCAGGTGTGAAAAAAGCCCTGGCCCTAGTTGTGGTCGTGGTAGATATTTTAATCAGGGTGATTGTCTTGCACTAAACAATGACCCTCAACACCAACAGTTTAAAAAGAAGTGTGAAAATACTGAATCAGTACCAAGGAAGAACACTGAAAAAAATATTATTGATGTGGAGGAAAGAGGTACTGGTCACGTATTTATCATACGCCAAAGCATCTGGTGAAGCTTTATCAGGCATCTCTTAAGAAAATAGTTACTGAAGTTGAGGCAAACTTTATCTATGAAGATAATATTAAGTCCATAAATTTAGATGTCTCAGATTTCTTTACAATCCCCGAAGGATATGTTAATCATCCTGTAGATGATGAATATGAAATAGTTTAATTATTTTACTTTCTTGTTAAGTTGTATTTATTTACATTTCTGTTAATAGTATCTCACTAATCTTGTAAATAAATAAAGTTTGTGTAATACGTTATGTCCTAGTAATACTATAATGTTTACTTTATTTATATTTTCATCTTGAAGAATATATGAATACTCTTGAAGTAGAAAATCAGAAATTTACTCCTGAAGTAGTAAATTTGAAACTAAAGATATGTTAGAGAAAATTCTCTACAACTATATGTATACCTCGATTTGCTTCTGAAGTAGCGAAATATTAACAGAGGTCCTAAGGTATCATAGTTTGATATGCTTAAGAGCTGTAATAATTATATTTCATTCTTAAAGAATGAAAACTTGTTAATTATCTTTCATTCTCAAAGAATGAGAACTTTTGATAAATGTTACAACTATAGATTCATTCCTTTAGGTGAATGTGATAGGAGTAATTTTTAATAAGATATATAAATGTGCACTTGACTATGAAAATCACATTCAAAAGGGGGAGAAAGAATTATTCTAAAAATTTACTCCCGAAGTAGTAAGTCTGAAATTTATCTTAAATCTACTCCTGAAATAATAGAACCTTGAAAGTTACTCCTGAAGTAGTAAATGTGATATTTACTCTTGAAGTAGTAAATCTGACATTTATTCCTGAAGTAGTACGATTGTGCAATAGTAAAATCTTGCACACTACTCTCGAAGTAGTAGATTTTTTTTACTCTAGTAAATAAATCATGTCATGATAGATTTGAAATTTACTAGTTTAAATAAATTTATTTAATGCGTGAATGATTTTGTCATTCTGAAGATGAGCATATTAAGTTTTAGACATATAATGAAGAACTAGAAGATTCTTCAAGAACTATTACTTGTTCTAATGATAACTTAATTGAACCAGCTAATGTTGGGACTGAATTTCCTAAGTTTAGAAAAACGTAAAAGGTGAATAAGGATCTATTCACCCATCATTTGATATGATGCATCCATAAGATGGTCACATGCACATTTATTGTCAACCTATAATTTGACATTCATAAAGTTACCTTCTCAATTAAATTGAGTCAAGGGCATAATTTTCAGATAATGTAGTCAAGACAATTGATCTTGATAATGCTGGTTATATTCAAGTTAGTTTAGCATTGAATGCCTCATATAAATAGCTAAATCATTGCTTATGAGAAAAAAAGATAAAAAGTATTGGTCTGAAATACGTAGTGCATACAATAGCACTTGTGTGCATATGTAACACCCCATACTTAATTACGTGCATTAGCCATGGTTATATGTGTTGGAGTATATGTATTGATCATAAGTTAGGTATATATAAGTTTAAGTATGAGTATTGATTATTTTGAGATGGTTTCAAGTGTATAGTTTGATTATATGTGTATAGGAATCGACTTTATTTATACCGGAATTTGCTCGTCGAAGTTTCTATGCGAAGTTTATCAAGTTAGCTTTCCAATGATATAAAGATATCTAAAAACATATGAGTATCGGATATAAGAGAGCATGTTCGAAACTTGAAAACGGTGGACACAATGAACAGTAAATGTGCAGAAATTTTCTGCACACAAAAGTACTGCAGCCAAACAGATTTTTGGGTCGACTTTAAATGATCACAACTCCTTGTACAAAATGAAATGTGTGAGATGCTATATATCGATGAGAATCCCCGAGAGTCTTCTTTCTAATGCAATTGGTTTCATCCAAATCCAACGTCTGAGTAAGGAGTTATACTCGTTTTACTTCAGCCTCTCTAAACAGATTTTTAGGGTCAACTTCAAATGATCATAATTCCTTGTACAGGACAAACTGGGTGGCGTACTTTATATGAAATGAAATCCCTTTGAATTATATATCCAACGATACCAATTTCACCCAAATCCGATATCGGAGCAAAGAGTTACGGACGATTTACTTTAGCCTGTCAAAACAGTCCACCATGGACAGATTCGGATTTACTTAAATTTTTAAGGGCAATATGGTCATTTTCCATCATCTCATGGACGAAAATTGGTCATTATATACATATACTTAGCCTCATATCCATCATGTTATCATCCAATTATTGAAGAATAAGAAACCCTAGTCTAAGTTCAACTCCAATTATCTTGTGATTCAACCGTAGAAAGTCCAAATTGATTCCGTAGTTGTGTTCACCGTCTCGAGGGCTTCGAGAAGCACCCCTTATTTGTGCCAACAGGACTTCGAAATCAAAAGGGCCATTTTATGGTAAGGATGTAAATTATGTTGGTGTTATTTATATGGATATGTATATATATGCATGTGAGCATAAGAAGTATATTATTTGATTGTTGTTGAAAGATGATTGGGAAATGATGTTGGATTATGTTGAATTGTGAAGGGATTTGGTGTGATGATGTGGTATTGATGATGTGGTATTGAAATGATTATATATATATATATACACATAAACCTATTGTTCAAGTTGGTTTTTGAAATGTTTTGCAAATATTGGTTGTATGGAATTATGGAAGAGAATTGTGGTGTTGGGTTGCTAATACTAGATGCCAAACATTTCATTGTAGATAAGTGATTTGTAAAGGCGGGAAGTTGTGTTGAATTGGTATCCGAATCTACAACGAGGTATGTAAAGCATACTCTAACGATGTTCTTTGGCATGAAAACACCAATGCTCCATCAAGTAAGATTCTGATGTTGTCCAAAAACATGTATTGTTCTACATTACCAACGAAGTTGTTTCCATTCTATAAAGTGTCAAAATGTTTCATTGATATACCAAAAGGCTCCTATTTCATTGTTGTGATATTGATGATTTTGAAACACATTGTTGATGTACCAATGAGTCTTTATTACGTTGTTATTGTATAGAAGGTCTATTACTTGGTTCTTATTGATGTATCATTGTTTCAAAGTATCAAAAATGTGGTGGCGGCCGAAATAACAATCTCAAAGATTAATTGAACTAAGTGATGGAAGTTCTCTCTTATCGGGTGGTATCTCAGGGGCATAAGCCTAGCATGGGTCGATCCCTATTTATGTGTTTATGGGTGGTATCCCAGGGGCATAAGCCTAGCATGGGTCGATCCCAGTTGATATGTACTGGAGGCAGCCTAATGGTCATAGTACAGTACAGTAATGATTACAAAGACGATAAGAACGGAGCTAAAGTGATTGAATAAATACAATGTACAAGTTGTCACAAGTTCTAGTAAGTGTGGTCCACTCCTATTACGATTTATTCACTTGTTTCTGATTTCTATTGAGCTACTAAATCATATGTGATTATCTACAGCTTTACATAATCAGTACATATTTCGTACTGACGTCCCCCACGGGGACCTGCATTTCATGCTGCAGGCACAGGTACCTCAGCTCATTCACAGCGTAAATAGGAGCCAGGTCATACAGCTATTGTTGGTGAGCTCCAGTTTGCTTCGGAGCTTTCCGAGTTGGTTCCTTATGTTTTGTTATTGTACAGGAGTCATGTGTGGGTGGGGGTTTGTCCTGACCCTAGTTATGTCATGTATATCCTAGAGGCTTTGTAGACATAAGGAAGGGTAAAGTCATGGAAGTTTATATAGTGATATTATATCTGTATATGTGGTGGCCCCGACGGCCAAGTATTATATATATTATATATTTGTGCATGTTGTGCTGATACAGGTAATTAGATTCTTCTATATGGAACGAAGTGCTGTCCAAATTTTTGGTGACATGTAAGTGAAAGTATAGATATTTGAACGGGTTCTCCCGGGCCTTCTCGGCTTTGGGTGCCAGTCCATCCCGATGGGATTTTGGGGCGTGACAAAAGTGGTATCAGAGCGGTTCGTCCTAGTGAGTCTACAAAGCCTTGTCTACGTAGAGTCTTGTTTATCGGTGTGTTGTGCACCACATCTATAAACAGGAGGCTATGGACATTTAGGAATTGTTTCTTTTCTTCATGTCTTAGATCGTGCGATAGAGCTTATATTGTATATGAAGTCATAGTTGACCACTGAATCAGTTTGTTTCTCTTATTATAGTAATGATGCCGGTTACCAGAAGCAAGAATACCGGTAAGCAAGTAGATGTGGCTGCCGGAGAGGGGACTAGTAAGTCACCCACTATACCAGCTAATCAAAGTGAGGCTCCAGCTGAGCATGCATCAGAAACTTCCCCCAGTCCGGAAGAAATAAGGCGGAGGAGAACTATATCCCCAGAGCCACCTATTAATGCTGTTGATCAAGATCTTAGAAATGCAGTGCAAATTTTGACTCGTATAGTTGCTGGGCAAGCTCAAGGGCGAGCCATTCCTACTGCAGGTCCTAGTAGTATAGATAGGGCGGCTAGTCTTCGAACACAGGATTTTCTTAAGATGGATCTGCCTACTTTTACCGAATCCGATCTTAACGAAGATCCACATGACTTTATTGATCAGATCCAAAGGGCCCTAGAGGTGATGCATGTATCGGGCAGAGAGACAGTGGAGTTATCCGCGTATAGATTCAAAGGTGAGGCTATATATTGATATGAAGACTGGAAATGGTCAAGGGGCATTGATGCACCCCCAGCTACTTGGAAAGAGTTCAAAGAGGCATTTATTGATCATTATCTTCCATATGAGACTCGTCAGGCCCGTGCGGATCAGTTCTTAAATCTTCGACAGGGTAATACAAGTGTGAGGGAGTATAGTCTTCGATTTAATTCTTTGTCCAGATATGCTCCTAATGTTATAGATACTATGGATGACAGAGTTCATCGGTATGTGGATGGATTGGATCCGTATTTGGTTAGGGATTGTACTATTGCCACTTTGAACAAAGATATGTACATAGCGAGGATCCAAGATTTTGCACAGAAAATGGAAGATCAAAGGCAGAGGAGAAGAACACAGGAATCAGAAAGAGGATATTCCAAGAGGGCCAGATCTACAGGGAAGTTCATGGCATCTCAAGGAGGGTTCAGACCACAGTTTTCTGCTAGACCACCTAGGCCATTATCTTCTTATCCTGCAGCTAGTGCCCCACCACAGTTCCAAGGGTCCAGAGGAAATCAATTTAGGCATAGAAGTGAGAGTCAGAGTTAGCGGATAGTGGGGTACCAAGGGCAAGGGAATATGAGCCAATCGAGACCTCCTCGAGAGCCATGCAATAAATGTGGAAGGTATCATTTGGGCGCATGTTGGCTGGGGACCAATGTTTGCTTTTGGTGCGGTATGTCGGGGCATATGATGAGGGAATACCCACGAAGGGACATAGGGGGTATGGCACGACCTACGGGGTCATTTGTTGCATCATCATCATCGATGCCTTATTCAGGAAGGGGTGCACAACCAATGGGTCGTGTTAGAGGTGATAGAGGAGCCACGGGTTCTAGCGGGGCTCAAAATCATACGTATGCTCTAGCGGATCGGCAAAATTTAGAGGCTTCCCCAGATGTAGTTACGGGTACGTTGTCTATCTTTTCATTCAATTTATATGCCTTAATTGATCCCAGTTCTACATTATCTTATGTTACTCCATTGGTTGTTAGAAAGTTTGAAAGAATACCCGAACTATTGGTTAAGCCATTTGAAGTATCCACACCAGTTGGGGAATCTAATATAGCTAGAAGGGTTTATCGAAACTGCATAGTAACTGTTTGTGGTCGTGATACGATGGTTGATCTTGTAGAGTTAGAAATGGTAGATTTTGATGTTATAATGGGTATGGACTGGTTGGCGTCTTGTTATGCCACAATTGATTGCTGCACGAAAAAGGTATATTTCCATTTTCCAAATGAATCAGTCCTTCAATGGAAAGGTGAAATTAGCGCGCCAAGAGGTAGATTTATTTCTTATTTTAAGGCAAGAAGAATGATTTCCAAGGGATACATATATCATTTAGTTAAAGTAAGGGATACAGAAGTAGAGCCACCAACTCTTCACGCTGTTCCGGTGGTAAATGAATTTCCTGAAGATCTTCCAGGTTTGCCTCCTAAACGAGAAGTAGAGTTTGGTATTGATGTAATACCAGGCACCCAACCAATCTCCATTCCGCCGTATAGAATGGCCCCAGCAAAATTATGAGAATTGAAAGAGCAATTGAAAGATTTGCTAGAGAAGGGATTCATAAGGCCTAGTATGTCCCCCTGGGGAGCACCAGTGTTATTTGTGCGCAAAAAGAATGGCTCGCTGAGGATGTGTATTGATTATCGGCAATTGAATAAGGTGACTATTAAGAATAAATATCCTCTCCCAAGAATTGATGATTTATTTGATCAGTTACAGGGCTCCAAGTGTTTTTCTAAGATTGATTTGAGGTTAGGTTACCACCAAGTGAGGGTCAAAGAGAAGGATATACCCAAGACAGCTTTCCGAACATGGTATGGTCATTATGAGTTTCTAGTTATGTCATTTGGGCTAACAAATGCACCTGCAGCTTTTATGGATTTGATGAATAGGGTGTTTAAGCCATTCCTGGATGTATGTGTGATAGTTTTTATAGATGATATTCTAGTTTATTCTAGATCAGAAGAGGACCATTCCAATCACTTACGACAGGCATTGCAGACTCTTCGTGATTGTAAGCTTTATGCAAAGTTCTCTAAATGTGAGTTTTGGTTAAAGTGGGTGGCATTTTTGGGTCATATTGTATCTAGTGAAGGGATAAAAGTTGATGCTCAAAAGATAGAAGTTGTAAAGAACTGGCCAAGGCCCACAACGCCTACGGAGATTCGTAGTTTTCTCGGGTTGGTCGGTTATTATAGAAGGTTTGTTAAAGACTTTTCTTCCATTTCAGCACCCTTAACCAAGATAACGCATAAAGCATCCAAGTTCCAATGGAATGATGCGTGTGAGGAGAGTTTCCAAGAATTGAAGAATAAGTTGACTTCTACACCTGTGTTGGTACTTCCAGAAGGTACAGAAGGGTATACAGTGTATTGTGATGCTTCGAGAATTGGTTTAGGATGTGTATTAATGCAGCATGGTAAGGTGATAGCATATGCCTCAAGGCAATTGAGGCCACATGAGAAAAATTACCCCACACATGATCTTGAGCTGGCAGCGGTTATCTTTGCTTTAAAAATATGGCACCACTATTTATATGGGGTTCATGTTGATATATATACTGATCACAAGAGCTTACAATATATTTTCAGTCAGAAGGATCTAAATCTGAGGCAGCGAAGGTGGATGGAACTATTTAAAGATTATGATGTTGATATTTTGTATCACCCAGGGAAAGCGAATATAGTAGCTGATGCGTTGAGTCGTAAGGCTATGATGGCACCTATAGAAAGGCAAGGTATGATTAAAGATCTTCATCAATTAGCTAGTCTAGGAGTTCGTCTTCTCGAAATCCGGACGAGGAGCTTATTGTGCATAATGCCGCGGATTCCTCATTAGTAGTTTAGGTGAAAGAGAAGCAAGATGCAGATCCTATTTTATTACAGCTTAAGGAGAACGTTCAGAGTGGTGCGACCAAGGCATTTGAGCTTACGCGAGAAGGAGTACTTCAGTGCCAAAACCGATTGTGTGTGCCGAATGTAGACGGGCTAAGAAATAAGATTATGACAGAGGCACATTTTTCAAGGTATTCCATTCATCCAGGATCAACCAAAATGTATCAAGATTTGAAAGATATGTATTGGTGGAATGACATGAAAAGGAACATCGCAGAATTTGTAGCTGAATGTCCAAATTGCCAACGAGTTAAAGTGGAACATCAAAAGCCCGGAGGCTATATGCAATGCATAGATCTTCCAATTTGGAAGTGGGACATGATCAACATGGATTTTGTTACAGGTTTGCCTCATACAGCTCGGAAATTTGATTCTATATGGGTGATTGTGGATAGGCTTACTAAATCCGCACATTTCTTACCCGCTAAGACCACTTACACAGTTGAAGAATATTCGAAGCTGTATGTTAAAGAAATAGTCCGATTACATGGGGTGCCAACTTCTATTATATTGGATCGGGGAACTCAATTTACCGCAAACTTTTGGAAGTCTTTCCAACGGAGTTTGGGAACACAAGTGAATCAGACTACAGCTTTTCACCCTCAGACGGATGGACAAGCAGAGCGCACCATTCAAACACTTGAAGATATGCTACGAGCATGTGTTATTGATTTTAAAGGCAACTGGGATGACATTTACCTATTATTGAGTTTGCCTACAATAATAGCTATCATTCAAGTATCAAAATGGCACCATATGAAGCTCTATATGGGAGGAAGTGTAGATCACCAATAGGATGGTTCAAAGCGGGTGAAACTCTTATGTTCGGACCGGATCTTGTGTATCAAGCCATAGAAAAAGTCAAGGTGATTCAGAAACGGTTGAAAATAGCCCAAAGTCGACACAAGTCATATGCGAATAGTAGAAGAAGAGGGCTAGAGTTTTCGTTAGGCGATTGGGTATTTTTGAAGGTATTGCCAATGAAAGGGGTGATGAGATTTGGCAAGAAAAGAAAGTTGAGTCCACGATATATAGGACCATATAAGATTATTCAAAGATGTGTGCAAGTTGCTTATGAATTAGAGCTACCCCAGGAACTCTCATCAGTGCATCCAGTATTTCATGTATCGATGCTTCGAAAGTGCATCGGAGATCCGTCCCTTATTAATTCTACTGAAGATGTGCAAGTAACAGAAGATGTTACCTATGAGGAGATGCCTATTTCTATATTAGATCGTAAAGTTAAGGAGATGAGAAATAAAGAAGTAGCATCGGTGAAAGTACTTTGGAGAAATCAACAAAGGGAAGAGATTACATGGGAAGCGGAGGAAGCAATGAAATCGAAATACCCTTATTTGTTCAAAGGTAAAAAAGAAGTGCAAGGAGTGGAACTGGGACACTAACAAGTAAGTTTTTACATATGCATAATATCTATATGATGACGTGAATATCAATTATGAATTCGAACTTGTTTTGGCTAAATAACTACATTCACATTCGAGGACGAATGTCCTTAAGGGGGGAAGGATGTAACACCCCGTACGTAATTATGTGCATTAGCCATGGTTATATGTGTTGGAGTATATGTATTGATCATAAGTTAGGTATATATGAGTTTAAGTATGAGTATTTATTATTTTGAGATGGTTTCAAGTGTATAGTTTTATTATATGTGTATAGGAATCGACTTTATTTATACCGGAATTTGCTCGTCGAAGTTTCTATGCGAAGTTTATAAAGTTAGATTTCCAACGATATAAAGATTTCTGAAAACAGATGAGTATCAGATATAAATGAGCATGTTCGAAACTTGAAAACGGTGGACGCAATGAACAGTAAATGTGCAGAAATTTTCTGCACACAAAAGTACTGCAGCCAAACAGATTTTTGGGTCGACTTTAAATGATCACAACTCCTTGTACAAAATGAACTGTGTGAGCTGATATATATCGATGAGAATCCCAGAGAGTCTTATTTCTAATGCAATTGGTTTCATCCAAATCCAACGTCTGAGTAAGGAGTTATACTCGTTTTACTTCAGCCTCTCTAAACAGATTTTTAGGGTCAACATCAAATGATCATAATTCCTTGTACAGGACAAACTGGGTGGCGTATTTTATATGAAATGAAATACCTTTGAATTATCTATCCAACGATACTAATTTCACCCAAATCCGATATCGGAGCAAAGAGTTACGGACGATTTACTTTAGCCTGTCAAAATAGTCCACCATGGACAGATTCAGATTTACTTAAATTTTTAAGGGCAATATGGTCATTTTCCATCATCTCATGGACGAAAATTGGTCATTATATACATATACTTAGCCTCATATCCATCATGTTATCATCCAATTATTGAAGAATAAGAAACCCTAGTCTAAGTTCAACTCCAATTATCTTGTGATTCAACCGTAGAAAGTCCAAATTGATTCCGTAGTTGTGTTCACCATCTCGAGGGCTTCGAGAAGCACCCCTTATTTGTGCCAACAGGACTTCGAAATCAAAAGGGTCATTTTATGGTAAGGATGTAAATTATGTTGGTGTTATTTAAATGGATATGTATATATAATGCATGTGAGCATAACAAGTATGTTATTTGATTGTTATTGAAAGATGATTGGGAAATGATGTTGGATTATGTCGAATTGTGAAGGGATTTGGTGTGATGATGTGGTATTGATGATGTGGTATTGAAATGATGATTATATATATATATACACATAAACCTATTGTTCAAGTTGGTTTTTGAAATGTTTTGCAAATATTGGTTGTATGGAATTATGGAAGAGAATTGTGGTGTTGGGTTGCTAATACTAGATGCCAAACAATTCATTGTAGATAAGTGATTTGTAAAGGCGGTAAGTTGTGTTGAATTGGTATCCGAATCTACAACGAGGTATGTAAAGCATACTCTAACGATGTTCTTTGGCATGAAAACACCAATGTTTCATCAAGTAAGATTCTGAGGTTGTCCAAAAACATGTATTGTTCTACATTACCAATGAAGTTGTTTCCATTCTATAAAGTGTCAAAATGTTTCATTGATATACCAAAAGTCTCCTATTTCATTGTTGTGATATTGATGATTCTGAAACACATTGTTGATGTACCAATGAGTCTTTATTACGTCGTTATTCTATAGAAGGTCTATTACTTGGTTCTTATTGATGTATCATTGTTTCAAAGTATCAAAAATGTGGTGGCGACCGAAATAACAATCTCAAAGATTAATTGAACTAAGTGATGGAAGTTCTCTCTTATCGGGTGGTATCCCAGGGGCATAAGCCTAGCATGGGTCGATCCCTATTTATGTGTTTATGGGTGGTATCCCAGGGGCATAAGCCTAGCATGGGTCGATCCCAGTTGATATGTACTGGAGGCAGCCTAATGGTCATAGTACAGTACAGTAATGATTACAAAGACGATAAGAACGGAGGTAAAGTAATTGAATAAATACAATGTACAGGTTGTCACAAGTTCTAGTAAGTGTGACCCACTCCTATTATGATTTATTCACTTGTTTCTGATTTCTATTGAGCTCCTAAATCATATGTGATTATCTACAGCTTTACATACTCAGTACATATTTCGTACTGATGTCCCCTATGGGGATCTGCATTTCATGTTGCAGGCACAGGTACCTCAACTCATTCACAGCGTAAATAGGAGCCAGGTCATACAGCTATGATTGGTGAGCTCCAGTTTGCTTTGGAGCTTTCCGAGTCAGTTTCTTATGTTTTGTTATTGTACAGGAGTCATGTGTGGGCGGGGGTTTGTCCCGACCTTAGTTATGTCATGTATATCCTAGAGGCTTTGTAGACATAAGGAAGGGTAAAGTCATGGAAGTTTATATAGTGATGTTATATCTGTATATGTGGTGGCCCCGACAGCCAAGTATTATATATACATATATTTGTGCGTGTTGTGCTGATACAGGTAATTAGATCCTTCTATATGCAACGAAGTGCTGTCCAAATTTTTGGTGACATGTAAGTGAAAGTACAGGTATTTGAACGGGATCTCCCGGGCCTTCTCGGCTTCGGGTGCCAGTCCGGCCCGATGGAATTTTTGGGCGTGACAGCATAAGATCAATAAATTGTGTTCAATTGTTCCTTCTCAGTTGGTTTAGGGTCAGGAACCATATATTTTCCATCTAATAGCTTTTCGACGTGCAGTATGTAATTAATAGATATAACATGATTCACAAAGATGGATTCTCCAAAGTAGCTTGGATTATATGTTAGTTTTCCTAACATAAGGGGGAGATAATAAGCATCTAAGAAATATGTTGTGAATTATCTTAGTACGATCATAATTTAAATGATAATTATAGTCAAATGTCATAAATATTTGTTGACCCAAAATTGATTTTATATTTAGCTGCAGATGCTCCTACTATGTATCCCTGAAGAACAAAATCTACAGTATGCATGAAGCATGGTAGAACAATCGATTCAAAATAAAGTAATCCTTGAAAAGAAAATGGAGCAAATGATCATAATAAAAAGGCAAAATGCTCTTGAAGAGCGACGACATATGCTTCGTGAAAACTCAAGAAGAGGTTCAGGTACCTGAAAATAATAATGTGTGAGATCTCAAAAGTTATGTCGCATTGTGAATCGATTCAAATGATTTCTCATCGACGATATCTTTAGTACAATAGCCCGCAATATTATGAGTATCTGAATTCTATGTTTATTTAAGCATGCCGACGTAGAAATAATTATCAAGTGAAATATGCTTCTTGGTAAACATTGTCAAACCCCTTTTTCAACCAAAAAAAGATTAATTTTTAAGGTTCGAAAGGATTTTTATTATTAAGTGACCAAAATGAAGAATTTATTTTGAAAAAGGATTATTTACATTTTTTTCTTATTCAGAGTCGTCACTTGGCATAATCCGGTGTGCCAAGTCACCATTGAAAAAATCCTTTTCAAAACTGTTTGACTCTTTGAAACTGGTTTGCGAATAGAGATTCCGGCTAAGGAATTTTGTTGACCGAGGGGAAGGTGTTAGGCACCCCTCGGTCCCGTTGTTTGACCACGATCTCTTGGTGAAGTGTATCGGTTAATTTGACATTACAAATGTATAAATCAACAAAACACATAAAACAAGCAACAAACAAATCAAACAAAGTTCAAAACAAAAATAACGTCCAGTCCGAGTTATACAATCCCAAAAATAGAAAAATATAGAAATGTAAATCCTATTCTAAACTAATTCTAGACTAATATCCAATTCCTCACTCCACCCAACGTCCCAGGCCTTGGTCACGAGCATCTTTTGCCAACATAATACGTCAGGGAATTCCCCAGTGAATAAACACAAATGACCTCGGGGCATTCCCCTGCAAATTAATACAATTGATCCAAATGCGGTAAACAAAACCATTCAACACATATTTCAAACATTCCATCAATCCACAATCCTTAAATTTTTCTACCCGACCTACCGTTTGCCTACCAACTCTTGGTCTATCGAAGCATTATCACATTCAACAACATCAATGAATCAGAATAACTAGCGTATGCTTTCTATCAATTTTTAATTTTGCCCCCAACAACCAATTTTAATTCTCAAAGGATGCCATTTCATCGTGCAATTCGTAATCATAAAAATCAAACACCGGATCAAAACAAACAACAATTCACACCATTATTCACGTAAAGATCATGAAATTTTGAAGAAAGAGATGAAAAAAATGGACCTCAAAATTGAGTTCAACGCCAAGTTATTGATGTTGTCAACGGACCGAAACTAAATCTATGACTCGATCTAACAAACTCAACTCAAATCTGCCAACTCGATCTAATCCCCCAAGATAAGCACGATGAACGGGTTAAGATAGAACGAACCCAAATCCCTAAATCTAAGCACGATGAACGGGTCTAGACAGAACGAACCCAAATCCCCAAACCAATACCTATGCGGAGATGGTCATTGATTGTCGTTGGTAACGTTTTCTAGTGGATTTGATGACTGCAGATCTTGGAATCCGTATTTTCGCATCGTTGGAACTCCGGCGACCTCCGCAGCTTATAGTTCACCTCCCCGGCAGCCCTTTTCTCCTTGTTTTCTATTAATCCCTTTTGTTTTTCACTCTCAATCTCTCAATCTCTCCTCAATCTCTTACCATCTTCTCTGATTTATGTGTGTGTACATGGTATATCGTGAGGTGAGAGTAACGATGAGTGTTCTCCGATGAGGTCCCGAGGTGTGTTTGTGTGCTTGTTCTGTGTGGTGCCTATTCTCTGGATCCAAAACAATAGAGATTGTAGTGTATTTTTCGATGGGGTTACTGTGTGTGTGTGTCTACTCTTTGGTGTAGTGTGTGTGTGTGATGTATACTTGATTTCAATGAATGTCTGTGAATTTAGTGGGGAAAAAATGGTGAGGACATTCTTGAGTGAAAATGGTCACCATGAGTTATCAATTGTTCTCCCTAGACCTCTATTCCTGAGTGTGTATATCGTGATTATGATGAAGAAAAAAATCAGTGAATGGAAATTGAGGAATTTGTTAGTGTGTGTGTATTTGATGAATTCTAGTGGGGGGGCCCTTTTGTGTCTATCCCCTTTTGTAAAGGCCAAAATCATGTAAAAGAAATATGAGGGGTGGGGTCATGTGGGTAGGTGGGGTAGGAGGGTATTGGGGTGTGAGTGGTTAAGGGATGAGATAAAATTTGTTATTAATTTGTTAAGAGTTGGTTGCTATTTTTGTTATTTTGTGGAGGGATAATTACACGGTTGAGGGTACACGGTAGGATAAGGTAAAATGAGTAAAAGATATCGGGGAGGGATGAAAGTAGGTGTCTACATCATGCCTCCTTTGAATGTAAACACGAAGTGTTTTCAGACAAAGCAGTAGACAACAAGATAAAATTTTGTCCCGACCATTATTTAAAGAACGAATCAAAAAGAAAAAGGACAACCGATTCCTAACTTAGGACAACCTACCTACCCAAGTTATGGAAGAA
This sequence comes from Capsicum baccatum var. pendulum, assembly GCA_030864225.1. Taxonomy (NCBI): domain Eukaryota; kingdom Viridiplantae; phylum Streptophyta; class Magnoliopsida; order Solanales; family Solanaceae; genus Capsicum; species Capsicum baccatum. The sequence goes on along the minus strand of CM061559.1, from coordinate 224,132,814 downwards.
TTAAGTCACGGGTATATCATAGGATTGGAAAGAGAAGAACTATACCGAGTTGAAGAGTCGAGTGAGGTTCCATCGAGTTCCTTTCTGCGGCTCTGTCATTACATCAAAAATGAAAATTACAAGTTAAAAATGTAAATGAAATTACAAAAATCCTATCTATGCAGCTTCTGTTGGAATCTTGACTCACTACTTCATCACCCTATTCTTCAGGCGGGCTTCTGACTTGCAATTTCTTTAACTTGTTGCTTTCCTTTCAATTTCTACACCCTGTTCTCCAGGCGGGTTCCTGACTTGCTATTTCATCAACTTGTTTCTATGCTTTCAATTTCTTCACCCTGTTCTGCAGGTGGGCTCCTGACTTTTTATTTCATCAGCCTATTCTTCAGGCGGGTTCCTGAATTGCTATTTTTCAATCTGTTGACTTTCAATATTTTTGCCTTGTTGCTTGACTTTCAACTTCTTCACTTTGTTGCTTGAATTTTCATTTATTTTCCCTGTTCTTCAGGCGGGCTCCTGAAATCACATCAAACTAGAAAGAAAATTATCCCAAACAAAAATTGTTGTAAAGAGAAATTCCGTTTGCCAGAAAAGTGAAATTCCAAACACAAGAATTAAATTTTGCCCCAGTTTATCATCAAAGGACTTTTGTGAAAGTCACATCATTATAGGAATCAAAGAGAATGACTCGACTATAAGGTACGTCTGATAGGAATCAAAGGAATTGACTTGACTAAAAGGTACGTCTTCTAGAAGTCAAGGGGAATGACTCGACTAAAAGGTACATCTTATAGGAATCCAAGGGATGACTCGACTAAAAGGTACATCTTATAGGAATCAAAGGGAATGACTCGACTAAAAGGTATGTCTTATAGGAATCAAAGGGGATGACTCGACTAAAAGGTATGTCTAATAGGAATCAAAGAAAATGACTTGACTAAAAGGTACATCTTCTAAGAGTCAAGGGGAATGACTCGACTAAAAGGTACGTCTTCTGGGAATCAAAGGGAATGACTCGACTAAAAGGTACGTCTTATAGGAATCAAAGGAAATAACTCGACTAAAAGGTACATCTTTTTAGAGTCAAGGGGAATACCACGACTAAAAGGTACGTCTTCTAGGAATCAAAGGGAATAACTCAACTAAAAGGTACGTCTTGTTGGAATCAAAGGGAATGACTCGACTAAAAGGTATATCTAATAGGAATCAAAGGGAATGACTTCACTAAAAGGTACGTCTTCTATGGGTCAAGGGGAATGACTCGACTAAAAGGTACGTCTTATAGGAATCAAGGCAGATGACATGACTAAAAGGTACATCTTCTAGGGGTCAAGTGGAATGACTCGACTAGAAGGTACGTCTTCTAGGAGTGAAGGTTCAATTTAAGAAGTGTATCACCCAGCAAATGAAAACTGAAATCCCTGGACAAGAAAGTGTGTCTTCGAGGGATATAAGATGATGAATTTTTACCATGATTTAATTATCAAACCTATGTAGCAAAATTGCTTCCTGCATTTGTAAAAGTGAGAAATTACGGGCCTTGATGTTCAGGCTTTGAAATCCTTGATTTGAAGGTAACATGTGTTCTTGTTTCATGCAAAGAAAGGTTGTGAGTTTAAAAACATGGTGGCTGGTTTGTGGCTTTGACTTTCGTGACAAACGCTCTTGCCGTCATCACATTTAACCTTGATTTCAAACATTAGCTTGTGTCATTGACTTGTTGCTTCAATGACCAAAATCAGATTATTAAGAGTGACTGAGACAAACATAGCATCTCTGCTTTTCCATGCTTCTCAGATAGACCCTTTGGAACCTTGGTATTTCATGAGTTCCCAGACTTATTTGTTGACAAAATTTTCTGCTTGCCTTATTTTGGCTCACAATCATGTCTCTTTCATGCGTTGGCCTTTCTGTCTTACTTTGTACAATTGAAGAAGTTGGTAGCCAATTTTAAAATCTTATCTCACTTGTTTTGATAGAGACTTGACTCAAAGACAAGAGAAAAATGACAATGATTTTATTTGGATAACTAAGTCAATAAAAATAAAAATATAACTATAGAAAAGAAATAAATGATAATGAATGTACCCATTGAAAAAACTGAAAGAAAAGTTTATCTGAAAATGACAGTCAACTCTAATGATTATGACATGTATATCGAATTAAACTGCCTGATCTTTCCATCCAAAACTCTCACAAATTGTTGTTGAGTTAATGACCCTGAAAGTGAGTTGCTTTCTTGGGCCAATTGCATCTGGAGACCTCATTCGGCTAGTGGCGCCTTGAAGGGTTTTTGCCAACAAGCCTCTCTCATTTGCTTTTATCACCTGAACATTGCCTTATAGTATCCGAGAGGGTTTTTTACCAATAAGAGTCCCTTATTTTCATTTCTTTAAACTCACAGTCGTCTCACAGTGCCCGTAAGGATTTTCACCGATAAGACTCTCATTTTTATCTCTCCCAACTTACCATCATCTTACAGTGCCAGTGAGGGTTTTCACCAATAAGACTCTCTCATTTTTATTTCTCTCTTGACTTCTTATGCCGAGAAAGATAAGTAGTATCCAAAATGCGTCATCGCATCCATTGCATGCCTAGCCTTAACATTCTCAAAGATTGATCTGAAGGTATTTCTTTGGTTGTAACTTGGCTTTTGGATAGAGTTAGAAAGAAAGGATGGCATGGGGCCTAAACAACACCTGAAGTGGGGTATGACTTACAACTTTTGGAATCGACTCAAAAAATGAGGATTAACTCATGCCCCAGTTTTTTTTTACTGGGCAATTCTAAACTGTTTATTTGGTTGGACCGAGCCTGGAATAGGGCAGCCTACGTATCTCATCCCCGAGAGAGAAGAATCAGGACATGCGTAGTTCTGGAAACTTGTTCTTTCTTTTGATCTGGTTTTTGTCTCTTTTTTTCTTTTCTCTTTGGGCTTTTTTTTATTCTATTTTTCTTGACACACCTCTTTTATTTCTTTTTTGACATATTTTTTTCTCTTTTTTCTTAAAACCTTTCTAATTTAATTCTTTTGAGCTTTGCTGACTCTATCTTGATTCCAAAATATAGAGGTATGAAAGAAAATAGCACTAATGTTCAAATAGGGTAAACAAAAGATGACACAATGGATAGCAGAATGAAATACCTTCATCATATCAACCCTTGAAAATGCAAGTACACATCATGCAATATGAAAGTGAAAGATGAAGATCATTTGAGACATCTTTTACAGTATTAACTTTGACTGAGTCTGTGCGTCACTATTTCTTCTGCACTTTTTTGGCATACAACTCCACTTTTGTTGCACATTCCTCACATTGAATGATTCATGCTTTTGTGGAGCTGATTTTCTTTTTGTTTCTCTTGATAGGATCACACAGACACTGTTTGACCTAATTGAGCTATGCTTTTCAATTGATGACTAAGTTATTCTTGTTATTCTTAAAACAATCGCCTTAATTTTGAAAGAAGGCTTCAACTTATCACCAAATGTCTCTTCACTCTACTTATTTTCTCAGATGCTTTTTCTAACCTTAGCCCTCTGATTCCATGTTTCATGGTTAAATTGGACTTTAAGATCTAGCTAAAAATTTTGCAAGCATGTCATATCACTAGAGTCAACATAAAATGTACTGTATAAAGAAAACAAAAAAACAACATATATTTAAAACACAAAGGAAAAAGCACAATTCATTTAGTTGAAATAAAAGATAGAAGGGTTTGAACATAAATGACAAAAGAACAAAACAAGATAGATCCCGAACTACAATCCTGAAATAATTCAAAAAACAGAAAACAAAATAAAATAAAACAAACTACCAGACTTCTTCCTAGTAGGGAGAGGGGTGACTTCTCAATTGCTCAGCCTGACAACTTAGCCACTGGTTTGTATATCAGCATGACTAGAGCTTCCCTCACTATCAATGTTCTGCACCATAATTAATCCATCTTGAATCATCTTTTCAAATTTCTCTTTTCAAATTTTGACAATCTTCAATACTATGGCCCTGAGCATCAGAATGATACGTACATCGTATATTAGGATCAAAATTTCTTGAACGCCGATTAAGAGTGCACCCAAGGAGAGGATGATCATGCCCTATTATACCAATCTCTGAAATAAACTGGAATACGACTCTCCAATTGGTGTGAAGCTATCACTCGACTTTTGCCTCATTTCATCATTTGACATGGATCGAAAATCAGGCTTAGAAGGGTTTTTGTATGTTTGTGGAGTTAAAGGATGACTCTGAGGAGTTGGTGTGTTCCACTGTGGGTAAGATGGGGGTTGAATATGAGGCTGTGTATTATATATTGGATATGGAGGTGGAGGAGCAGAGTATAATGGATTTTGGGAGTGATTATGTGGAGCTTGGGCATGAACTTGGGTTTTTGTATGAGAGTGACGATGACGGGGTCTTCTTGACCGTTCCTGCTATCCAACTACAATAGCAGATGCATTTTTCACATTCTTTGTCTCCCCAACACTTCCTGAACCCTTTTGAATTGCTTGAGCAGTCACTTTCAATGTTATAAAACTTACAATGCGACCCGTCTTAATTCCCTCTTCTATCATCTCCCCCATTTTAAGGACCTCAATTAATGAGTTGCCCAATACAGGTAACAAGTGTTGATAATATGTTTCATCTTGTGCTTGAATAAAAACCTCCACTATTTTGCTTTATTTCATTGGCGGTTTCACTATAGCAGCTAGTTCGCGCCATTTGATCGCATACTCCCTGAATCTCTCAGTATTCTTCTTCTTCATACTAGTTAGGGATTTTTCGTCAGGGATCAACTCCATATTGTATTAAAATTGTTGCACAAATTCATTAGCTAGGTCATCCCAACTAATCCACTAGTCGATGTCTTAGTCAACAAACCATTCCGAAGCTAGGCCTGAAAGACTCTCCCCAAAATAAGCCATGAGTAGTTCTTCCCTCCCTCCAGTGCCTCTTAATTGGTTATAATAGCGCCTCAAATGTGCCACTGGTCCCCATGTCCGTCATATTTCTCAAACTTTCACATTTTAAAGCCAGGAAGAAGGTTGACACCTGGAAACATGCATAAGTCCTTATATGAGACACTTTTATAACCCCCAAGTCCTTGCAAGTTCTTCATAGCCAGTTCTAAACTTCTCAATTTTCTGGTCATTTCCTCTTGTTCTTCTGTCATAACAGGCTTCTCAGTGTTAGAAGGAAATTTAGGTGGGTGAGTGTCACCATAAAGACCAGTCAACTTGAATGTAAGCTCAAAAGCGTAACGCTGATCACCAGTAATATTCAATGTAGGCTCTCTTGTAGAGTAGTGAGGTACAACTTGTGGATAAACATCAAAAGTAGGAGCTTCAGGTGGGGGTGGCACCGTAAAAGCATGAACAGCAGGTGGATCCAAGTATGTGGTAGTCTTGGATTGGGGAGTGATAAAATAAACATTAGAAGTGGTTGGATATTGTTTCCCCAGAGTCGATCCTGATGCATGTTGTGGCATATCAACAAAAATGGGAAATTGTGCATGTGACACGGGAGGTAAGCTAGAAATATATTCCAGATTATCAGTGGGAACTGGAGGAGGCGGCAACACATTAGCCCAAGCTCGATGCATTTTTATCATTTGCTGCCTTAATTTTTGAATCTCTTTATTAGATCCTAAATTCTCATTTCCCGAACTCCCTATCTGGTTAGTGACAACAAAATCAGTATCCTCGTTGTCCATAACCTTCTCTGTGACTTGGTGCAATATGGAGGACTAGCCAAAATGCCACAAACCAACCACCTCAAACTAACTGAACAAGAGATAGCAAATGCATTAGAGTTCAACACTTTCTCAAAATCTCTTCATTTTTTTTTTGAAAAGATCACAGAACCCAAGAAGGGCGCCTACGTATCTGACTCCCGAAAGAGGAGAATCAGGTGTGCGTAGTTTGTGAAGTCTTGCCAAAATGGCCAATAAAACTCTTTTCTTTTTCTTTTTCTTGAAACTTTATAAAGAAAAGAAAATAACAAATTGTCAAAAGAATTGACAAAAATCTTTTTGAATTTTTCAGCTTTAATAACCTATAAAAAATGAAACCTATGATTACCAAAGAAACTCTTTTTGGATTTTCAATTTTGCACTTCATACGAAAATGAAACTTGAACCTATTAAAGGAAAATCTTTTGTAGTTTTCTTTTATTGATGCATATGACACCTTCTCTAAATGAAGAGTGAAAAAAAATATTTTTAGATTTTCGAAATAAGATCAATCAAAAATGAAACCTACGACTATTGAGGAAAATCTTTTTTTTTATATTTTTCTTTTTAAGATATGTATGAAACACCTACTCTAAATTAAGAGTGAAGAAAATATTTTTAAATTTTTTAAATAAGATCCCCGAACCTATAATAGGCTGCCTACGTATCTCACTCCCGAGAGAGGAGAATCAGGAGTGCGTAGTTCATCTAGATTGGATAATTAAGGATTAATTAGCAAATTGAACCCTGATTTAAGAGACACTACCATAGACAAACGATAAAAGTCGCTAATAAAATATTTTTTTTTTTTGGGGGGGGGGGGGGGGGTTCAATTAGACACTTCACATAAAACTGACACCAACAATTATGAAAAAAAACTTTTTGTAATTTTTCAATTATGAATGCATGGTAAAGAAATAAAAGGAAAATCTTTTGGATGTTTTTTTTTTTTAGAAAATGAGTGCGAAAGGTAAAAAATCTTTTGAATTTTTTGATTGTGAAAAAAAAAAAATCAAAAGCCATAAAGATTGTAAAAGCTTATGAAACACTCCTTTTGTTTGACTCACCTTTTCCTTTTCTCCTTTTTTTTCGACACTTTCTTGTCTGCACACTTTACTTCTAACACATGTTTTCCCCAAATTGGTTCGTCAAATGACCACGCTACCCTCAAAGATGCAACATTTAGCACGTACGGATGCTTTAAAGGTGAGTCTCCTACGAAGGACCAAGTGGATCCCTCTAGGTCTCAATATGATGAAGATAAACATGACCTAAAGGCTGACCTACGTTGTGGTTCACTAACAAGGCCGTTCGGGGAAGCATATGGTCGATAGTGGTTGTTTTGCTTTCCACCTACTCCATACATCCAATGGCTCCCCCTCCTAAAATAAGGGTGACTCAACTAGAGTTCGTGCGCACGACGTACACTTCGGGACTTGTTGTAGAAAGAATTGACTTGGGCTATGCACATGATGCCAGATATAAAATGGTAACACACAAGAGAAAACTGTAAACACGTAGCACTCAACAATGATAAAATAAACAACAAACGATAATACAAACAATGTTTATACACCCATAATGTCAAACTAAGCCGACACAACTTCAAAAATAAGCTCGAATTCTGAAAATTCCCCAGCAAAGTCGCCAGAGCTGTCACACCCCTTTTTCAATAAAAAAAAGATTAATTTTTAAGATTCGGAAGGATTTTTATTATTAAGTGACCAAAATGAAGAATTTGTTTCGAAAAAGGATTATTTATATTTTTTTTCTTATTCAGAGTCGCCACTTGGCATAATCGGGTTGCCAAATCACCTTTGGGAAAATCCTTTTCAAAACTATTTGACTCTTTGAAATTGGTTTGCGAATAGAGATTCTGGTTAAGGAATTCTATTGACCGAGGGGAAGGTGTTAGGCACCCCTCGATCCACTGCGGTCACTTGGTGAAGCGTATCGACTAATTTGACATTAGAAATGTATAAACCACACAAGATACATAAAACAAGCAACAAACAAATCAAACAAAGTTCAAAACCAAAATAACGTCCAGTCCGAGTTATACAATCCCAAAAATAGAAAAAGATGAAAATGTAAATCTTATTCTAAGCTAATCCTAGACTAAGCTCCAATGCCTCACTCCACCCAACGTCCCGGGCCTTAGTCACGAGCATTTTTCGCCAATATAATACGTCGGAGAATTTCCCGGTGAATAAATACAAATGGCCTCGGGGCATTCCCCGTTAAATTAATATAATTGATCCAAATGCGGTAAACAAAACCATTCAACACATATTTTAAATATTCCATCAATCCACAATCCCTAAATTTGCCTACCCGGCCTACCGTTTGCCTACCAACTCTTGGTCTATCGAAGCATTATCACATTCAACAATATCAACGAATCAGAATAACTAGCATATGCTTTCTATCAATTTTAAATTTTGCCCCCAACAACCAATTTTAATTCTGAAAAGATACCATTTCATCGTGCAATCCGTAATCGCAAAAATCAAACACCGGATCAAAACAAACAACAATTCACACCATTATTCACGTAAAGATCATGAAATTTTAAAGAAAGAGATGGAAAAAATGGACTTCAAAATTGAGTTCAATGCCAAGTTATTGATGTTGCCAACGGACTGAAACCAAATCTACGACTCGATCCAACAAACTCAACTCAAATCTGCCAACTTGATCAAATCCCCTAAGCTAAGTACGATGAACGGGTCAAGATAGAACGAACCCAAATCCCCAAAGCTAAGCACGATGAACGGGTTAAGACAGAATGGACCCAAATCTCTAAACCAATACCTACGCGGAGATGGTCACTTATTGTCGTTGGTGACGTTTTCTGGTGGATTTGATAAATGCGAATCTCGGAATCCATATTTTTACGTCGTCGAAGCTCCGACGACCTCCTCAGCTTACAGTTCACCTCCCCGCCGGCCCTTTTCTCCTTGTTTTTCTATCAATCCCCTTTGTTTTTCACTCTTAATCTCTCACTCTTTTCTCAATCTCTTATCATTTTCTCTGATTTATGTGTGTACATGGTATATCATGAGGTAAGAGTGATGATGAGTGTTCTCCGGTGAGGTCTCGAGGTGTGTTTGTGTGCTTGTTCTGTGTGGTGCCTATTCTTTGGATCCAAAAAAATAGAGATTGTAGTGTATTTTTCAATGGGGTTACTGTGTGTGTGCGTCTACTCTCCGGTGTAGCGTGTGTGCGTGATGTATACTTGATTTCAGTGAATGTGTGTGAATTTAGTGCAAAAAAATGGTGAGAACATTCTTTAGTGAAAATGGTCACTATGAGTAGTCAATTGTTCTCATTAGACCTCTATTCCTGCATGTGTATATCGTGATTATGATGAATAAAAAAAATCTGTGAATGGAAATTGAGGAATTTGTTAGTGTGTGTGTATTGTTGATGATGAATTCTAGTGGGGGCCCATTTGTGCCTATCCCCTTTTGTAAAGGCCAAAATTGAGTAAAAGAAATATGAGGGGTGGGATCATGTGGGTAGGTGGGGTAGGAGGGTATTGGGGTGTGAGTGGTTAAGGGATGAGATAAAATTTGTTATTAATTTGTTGAGAGTTGGTTGCTATTTTTGTCATTTTGTGGAGGGATAATTACACGGTTGAGGGTACACAGTAGGATAAGGTAAAATGAGTAAAAGATATTGGGGAGGGACGAAATTAGGCGTCTACAAACATAAGATTTATTTGGCATGTAGTCCTGACACTAGAAGATGTCATGTATTTTATATTGAATGGATCACTTGATAATGAAATTTACATGAAAATCCCAGAAGGATTAAAGATGCCTGAAGCATATAGTTCAAAGCCTCGAAAATTATATTCAATTAGATTACAAAGATCATTATACGATCTAAAACAATCATGGCGTATGCGGTATAATCGCCTTAGTGAGTAATTGATAAACGAAGGTTACATAAATAATGTCAGTTGTCCTTATATTTTTATTAAGAAAATGACATCAAAGATTTGTTATACTCTCTGTTTATGCAGATGACATAAATCTCATTGGAACTCCAGAAGAGGTCAAAAGGCAATTGAAAATCTAAAGAAAAAATTCGAAATGAAAGATCTTAAAAAGATAAAGCTTTGTCTTAGTCTGCAGATTGAACATTTAGCCGATGAGATCTTCATCTACCAATCTGCCTATACTGAGAATGTCTTGAAACAATTTTACACAGATAAAGCATATTCATACTCTAATGATTATTCAATCACTTGAAGTGAGTAAAGATTCATTCCGACCTTCAAAAGAGGGTGAAGAGATTCTTGATCGTGAAGTACTATATCTCAATGCTATTGGTACACTTATATATCTTGCTAAAAATGAGAGGCTTCATATAGCCCATTCTGTTCATTTGCTAGCCAGGTACAGTTCTTCTCTTTCATGTAAACATTGAAACGGAGGTAGGCATATATTGTGATATCTAAAGGAGCCTATTAATATAAGTCTATTTTATACTAACAAAGATAGTTTAGATCTTGTTAGTCATGCAGCTGCAGGTTATTTATCTAAACCATATAAAATAAGATCTCAAGCAGGCTATGTGTTTACATACGGAGATACTGCTATATCATGGCGATCTACAAAGTAGTCTATCGTTGCTACTTCTTCAAATCATGCTCTGATAATAGCTATTCATGAGGCAAGTAGAGAATGCATATGGCTAGAATCAGTAATACATTCCATTAAAGAGAGATGTGGCCTGAAGCTCGATATCAAGGTACACGCAGTCATATTTGAAGACAATGCAGTATGCATAACTCAATTAAAAAGAGGATTTATAAAGGGAGATAGAACGAAGCACATTTTGCCAAAGTTATTCTGCACACATGATCTCTAGAAGAATGACGATTTTGATGTACAGCAAATATGTTCAAGTGACGATTTTGATGTACAACAAATATGTTCAAGTGACAATCCAGCCGATTTGTTCACAAAGTCTTTACCAACTTCAAAGAAGATGGTATACAAGATTGGAATGCGAAATTGAACTAGTTGAATCGGGGTCTTCATCAGGGGGAGTAAGAATACGTGTTGTACTCTTTTTACCTTAACCAAGATTTTTATCCCACTGGATTTTTTCTGGTAAGGTTTTGAATGAGGCAGCACTCAAATACGTATGCAGAAAGTTTTGTTTTTACATAGACATCCAAGGGGGAGTGTTGTAAATGGATGTCATGTGACTACTATTGATTCCATAAGGCATCATCCTAATTTGGCTAAAATGCCTACTAATACCTCACCAATTATGTACATTAGGCTATAAATAAGAAATGGTAATGGTATGAAATAATACTATTATCTTTACACGTTCGTCTTGCTTTACTTTTAGTTACTTCTACATATATTTTATATCAATATTTGATTTAATTACATAAAATTTTCCTGTGTTGGTAGAGTAAAGATTTTTAGTCAAACTTGGCATTTTCAAAGAATAAATCAAATACCGAAAAAAGGAAAAAGAAAAAAAAATAAAATAAGAAGACATGCTTGGAATAATTGAACAGTCAATTTACTTGTAGAGATGCACCCAATTACAAGGCATGCTTGGAGTTTAAACCGTCAATTTCACTTGCAGAGGTGTACTCAATAATAATTGCACCATAGGACACTTTGACTTTGGGTGCATGTATACACATTGAGGTAATTTTGTATAAATATGACATTTCTACATATGGTCAAGGCCTCGGGAGAGGAGCATAAGTTCACGTGAACCATAGCCTCCAACTAAATATGCCCCTGCCTAAATATGGCTATATACACTGGTAAAAATAAATTCTATATATATTAACATATCCCAAACTTGTTTCTCATAAGAACTGACCTTCAACCATTTTTATAACGCTTGTTAAGCGTCACAGTTGATCCAAAATTTCATGGGATAAAAGCTAGGAATCCTGTCCACCGTAGCGCCTCTGCCTTTGCTGAAAGGAACATAAAGTCTCCGAAAATTCAGCTTCTCCAAAATCAGGCCATTGTGCATTAGAAAAGTAGAGTTCAGTGTAGGCCAACTGCCAGAGTAAGAAATTGCTAAGTCTTAGCTCCCCACTAGTCCTTATAAGTAAATCAGGACATGGGAAATCAGTACAGTTCGTTTGTAACTCCTGCTCTACTAGGAAACTACTGATGTCTTCGGGTTCGATAATGCCATCCTTCACTTTTTGAGCAATGGTTTGACAAGCTTGTACCACATCATACTGTCCACTATAGTTAACTGCAACAAGGAGGTGAAGTCGAGAATTTTCCTCAGTGGTCTTTACAGCTTTATCTATCAAGTCCTGCAATGACTTGGGGAGCTTACTGGAGTCCCCAATTATGGACAGTCGAATCCCTGCGCTGTATAAATCCAATGAACCATATAAGGGAACTCCTGAGAATAGACAAAGTCAATCATAATACCTCAAATATGCATACAGTGCAAATAAGTATTGGTACCAATGAAGTTGGACTTATAAACACAATGAACCTCTGAGATCAAAGTTATCGATCAACCAGTCTTAACGCGTTAAGAATTGATCTGGACTGTAATTTCAGCTAATCAATGATCTTAGCAAAGCAATTGCATAAATAATAGTCAAAAGTTTTCAATCGACCAATTTTAACACGTTAAGCATTCATCTTGACAACAATTTCAACTAATTTATGATCTTACCAAAGCACTTATGACGTGTGAGGTAATACTAAAAAATTGTAGTATACCAAACAATAAGAATTACTATAACTATAGCATTGTAAACCAAATTGTGAACTAATTGGTCATTTGATTTACGGACTAGTTATATAAAACTACAATACAATGATGCTATGCACTGAAATAATAATATAGGGATAGTTATACGGTGAAAAGTAATGGGGAGATTTTAATATGGGAATTGTCTGTTTTTAAGAGCATTTTTGTCTTTAGATACTCTTATGACTTATTTGGGTATTGCTAAAAAATATTTATTGTTCCACATTTTGTAAAGCATAAAGTAAAAAAAGAAAAACGCTGTATTTGTGAAGTAGAATTTTACACCGGAAGTAAATGTATTATTGATGCAATATTACACTAGTAATCCAAAGTTTTATGTTGCAAATAAAACTTTGTATGAGTTATAATGCAAAAATGTATATTGGGATTAGTTTCCCTTGTGCGATCCTAGGAAGTGCATTAACTAATACATTGTTCACAGGTTTGACAAAAGACAGCCACGAACCGATATTGAAGATACTACAAATATTTAAAAAAAGAAAAGAGGTGTATTTAGAATTTTAAATTTATAAATTTTAAAGTCATAGCACTTTTACTATTACGAGATAGATTATCTATACATATATACATCTTTAACACAAATAGAAGATTTGGGTCAAAGCTAACGTGTAAGAAGTTGAGCAAATCCGCCTCTGCTAGAGAAACATACGTATGTCGGTCAGCGGTAGGGGTGGATATGGTACAATATTGAAAAATTCAATTCGGTAATTTTAATTTTTTATTTTAAAAAGATGAGTACTATATTATTAGCATATCAAATTAATTTGGTATGGTTAACTATTTTTAAGTTTGATTTCGACATTTTGCAGTACAATAAATCGATAATCATAGTTTGTTCGACTTTGACTTATATATACTCATATAATAGAAAAAATTAATTTCGACTTTTCAAGGAACATCTTAATTATATCATGCTAATACCTTACACATAGAGAAATATCCAAAAGAAAGTAAGAACAGTTCCTTTCGTTAATCAATTAAAATAAAAAAGAACATCTCAATCAAGATAGGATAGTCAAAGTGTCAATGTCTAAGCAATTAGGTGTGCAGTAATATTAGTTTATATATTTGTTAGTATTATAATAGAGAGTTAATGGTTAAAGACACATTTAAAGTATTTCGATTTTTTTAATTTCACATCCGAACTAGCAAATATGCGATCACATCTGAACTATCACCAATTATTTAGCAAATACACTTAAACTATTAATTTTTCACTTTTCCTATATTATAAAAGTTCATAGTTGAACTTAACTAAAAAAAAAAATGACCCTTCACTCTAATATAGTATATAAATTGTACGAAAAAGGGCCAAAAATACTGTTAAAGTATTGAAATTGATAAAAAAAAATACCTTCTGTTAATTTATTGGGCCAAAAATACCCTTCAATTATTGAAATTGATTCAAAAATACCCCTCTATCCACTTTTATGACTCAAAAGTACCCTTGTAACTAATGGTTTTTTAAAATCATAATTTAAAATTCAAAAAAGGGTCAGAAATACTCTTCAAGTATTGAAATTGGTTCAAAAATACCTCTACATCCACCTTAATGGCTCAAAAATACCCTTTCAACTAACACTTTTTAAAATCATAGTTAAAATATTTATTAAATATGTGGCAACTTTCTATTGGTTAAAACTAAATTAATTAAAATGTTAAATTTAATCCAGACCCAACTCAAACTATTCGACTCAAATCGTACAAAATTTGCCCAACTAAAACTACCTGGTAGTATGAGTAATTTTTGCTATCAAATGCAGGAACTTTATTGACTTAGAATCTATCAGTCTAATGTAATGTTGTGAAGAATTCTATTGCTAATTATAATGCTAGTTTAGTATTTCTTTGTGATGTATATTTATCTATGTTAGCTAGCAAAACTAATTGAGATGTCTTCGTTATGCCACGTCTTAGGCAACACTGTCTTGTTACTTCCTCCATTTCATTTTACGTGATACATTTAGTTTATGTAAAAAAAAAAAAACTATATTATTTCCTAAATAGTTATCACTATTTTTGTTTATATACATCAAATTGTCTTGCCACCATTGACAAGCGCATTCCCAATGCAAGATCGCTTCACGCCACACACTTCACACCATTCACAGATCAAAATTAAGATTAATTTTGTAGGGTTTGGATTGAGTAGTTTTAATTGAGTCCGAATTGGGCTTAACATTTTAATCAATTTAGTTTCGATCAATAGAAAATTGTCATACATTTAATAAAAATTTTAATTATGATTTTAAAAATCGTTAGTTGCAAGGGCATTTTTGAGCCATAAAGGTGGATGGAATGGTATTTTTGAACCAATTTCAAGACTTGAAGAGTATTTTTGACCTTTTTTTCAAAATTTTAATTATGATTTAAAAAACTGTTAGTTGCAAGGGTATTTTTGAGTCATAAAGATGGATGAAGAGGTATTTTTGAACCAATTTTAATACTTGAAGGGTATTTCTGGCCCAATAGATTAACTGAGGGTATTTTTGAACCAATTTCAATCCTTGAAGAGTATTACAGGCCCTTTTCCGTAAATTGTATGTGTAACTATATATATATTTGATGTTTCAGACTTTTTTTTATGAGTATCAAATACCAAAAAAATTCAAAATGCAAACGAAATACCATGATACTAAAATTGTGTTTCAAATTTGAATTTAAGTTTTGTGCACTCTCAGTGTACAAAATATTCTACACTATCAGGTAAACTTGACTTGCTATTGCAGGTTACCTAATTTTTTATTTTTTAATATAAATAATTGGATAACTTGTAATATCAGATCAAGTTAACTGATAGTATAGAATATTTATACTTGAAGGGTATTTCTGGCCCAATAGATTAACTGAGGGTATTTTTGAACCAATTTCAATCCTTGAAGAGTATTACAGGCCCTTTTCCGTAAATTGTATGTGTAACTATATATATATTTGATGTTTCAGACTTTTTTTTATGAGTATCAAATACCAAAAAAATTCAAAATGCAAACGAAATACCATGATACTAAAATTGTGTTTCAAATTTGAATTTAAGTTTTGTGCACTCTCAGTGTACAAAATATTCTACACTATCAGGTAAACTTGACTTGCTATTGCAGGTTACCTAATTTTTTATTTTTTAATATAAATAATTGGATAACTTGTAATATCAGATCAAGTTAACTGATAGTATAGAATATTTTGTGCACTGACATAGCACAGAAATTAAACTCTTCAATGTTTGGTTTTGATATGGCAATTCCATATCAAGCATATACCATTTACCTGGCTAAAGTTTCAAGTTCACTTTTCAGCATTTTTTCGAACAAGCCCATCAAAATATCAACTTCCACCTATAACATAAACGAAACAACACAAAAGAAAAACGATCAACAACGACAAATACAAAAGTATCAGTATCCAACAGAAACGCAACTTGGTAATTGAAATTAGTCTAATTATTAGGATAGTAATTACCAGCCTAGTAATTACACAGTCAAGTAATTATGATCACTTATTTATTTTCCACAATATAGTTACACTGTAATTACAAGTGTTTTGTTTGATTATAGAAATATAATTACATGGTTATATTAGATTTATAAAATAAAAGTTAATTGTCAATAAGTGAAGATTATATTAGATAAATAAGGACCTTTAAAAATAATATTAAATTTATATATATATATATATATATATATATATATATATATATATATTCTTTCAAAATATATTAATTAATTAATAAACATATGTTCTTATTAAAAATAATTGATTTATATTTTTCAGAATAGTATATTTTAATAAAATTAATCATAAAAATTTAAAGTACATGATTTTGAAAAACATCATGAAATGCATGTTTGACAAAAGAATGTCAGTAAACTATTAAAATATTTGACAAAAAGATAATCTATCAATTCTGACTAAAAAATGAATGATTTGCATGTACAATATCAAATCAAGTCAATACTAGTAAAGCAAATGAATTGAAACTGAAAATATAACATTAAGTTAAAAAATTTTGGTAAAAATAAAATAATTCTCTTATGTCAAATTTCAGCATAACGTGCTTAAATATGATTCAAAATTTTAAAAAAAATCAAGTCTATAACCTTATTAAACAATGAGTCCTACTTAATTTAAAATTAGAATACGAACTAAATTATGCCAAATGAAAAAAAAGTTAACATAAAATAAATAAAAAAGCGAGAATACGAAAATTACCTGAAATCACAAGAAGTAAAGGTTGGAAAATGAAAAGGAAATAAAATATAAATAAAAATATTTTTAAAAAAATATTTAGAATAATAAAAATAAAAAAATTAAAATGTAGAAAGTAATAATAAATTAAAATAGAAATAAAAGGAGTAAATTAAAAATGCAATCAATTTTTAGAGTTCGTTAAGTAAGTAAAAGAAAATTCATGATAAAATAATTAGGGGTTGGAGGCGCCAGGTGGATAGGAGGATATAAATAAACATAGGATGTCACTCATATAATTTGTTTCTTCTAATTGGAAGTCATTTTTCACATTTTTAAGGAACTTATTTTTTTATAGAAAATATTTTTTAAAATTTTGTATAACCAAATATGGGAAAATAAAAAAAGAAAATATTATAAGGAGTCGTTTGGTGCAAGAAATAACTAATCGCGGAACTAATTTCAAGACAAGCATATCCTATTTTTGTTTGGAGTAAAATACATGCAATAACTCATTCAGGAATTAGTTATCTCAAGATTGTAGTGTTATTTCTATGCCACCTTAAAAATGAGATAACTAATCTCCAAAATAACTTGTTTTCGACCAAACGAGGCCTAATAGTTTCCTTCATACCAGACACAAAGTACCCTTAAAAGAAAAGGGAGGGAAGTGATAGAGTTTACTTTAGGACGTGACCAATTTTCAGAGGAAAAAGCAAATAGAGTAAGAGCATTAATTCCCCAGTTTCCACACAGCTCAACAAGCTTCCTAACAGATCGAATACCGGCTTCATAACCTAAGGCAACTGGCAATCCTCTATTCTTAGCCCACCTTCTGTTGCCGTCCATTATCACCGCTACATGTTTAGGCATCAGTTCTCGACTCAGCTCTGGAGGCAACCGGATTTCCTTCTCAGCAGCCGAAGTCGAAGCCGAAGCATTAAGTGAGCTCTTGACGATAAGTGGATGAATGGAAGTTTTTTTTATCAAATTTGGGAAGATTTGAGATTTAGGTTGGGAGGAAAATGTAGTGGATGAAAGGAAGATTTGTTGGAGATGTAGTGAGAAGGCCATTTTTTTTGAATGGCCAAAAGGGCTCTTTCTCACCTATTTATCGATTTGAAGATTGGAGGGAGATGATTTTTTTTTCCCACATAATACATAAATGTGTGCTCTTTAGCTCCGGCTTAAGTTGACATTATGTCCTCTAATTTTGAATATGCATAAGTAGATACTTAGTCTTGTTTTAACTTTAACAAGTTGACACATGCATATGTTATGTAAGATGCAAATTGTCGTGTAAAATGTCACGTAGGATGCATGTGGCTACTTATTCAACTTTACACAAGTTTAAATGTTATTTATGTACTCTCAAAGTTGGAGGATATAAACGTCAGTTGAGGCCAAAGTTAAAAAATACATTTATGTATTATGACTTTTTATTTTAAACCCTTCTAGCTCCTTTGCTTTTTGATGACTCGAATTAACAAACTTAAATTTAAAGTGAACAGTGCGTATCATTAGGGCAACTCCGAAGATGACTTGCGAGACTTGTGTTGTGCAGTATTGACAAGAAACGAACGGCTCTCTTGGCCACATAACTCTTTGTTTTAGTTTTTATGTACCAAAAAAGAAGTCTAAAAGAATATGTAATCTACAAATTGACAAGTTTGTATGTTAGTTATTTACGTACTTCATTGTTTTTCTATTTTATGTGTCAGTTACCTCATTTTTCCTAATTTTTAAATTAGTTATATTCATGAATGTATCCTTTTATGCTACTTAAGTTGTATTGATATCCTTATCTCATAAACAATGATAACGAAAGGAATTTTTTGAGAAAATATCAAGTTCGGCCTGTTATAAAATAAGAGTAATAGAATAAAGGATAATAAGATATATAGTCAATGAAGTTTGGGGGCTGAGATATATGTATATATATTTTATTTCTCTTAAAACTTTGATGTATACAATATCAACTGAATTAACTTCCTTTATAGCAAAAATAATTCATGTGATGCTTTTGATAAAGCTGCTTGCATAGCTGCCTCTGAAGCTACTTGCCACTATTTTCGATTGCAAGCTTGAGGAAACTGCTCCATGATTTTTCAGGAAGCTGCTTTTTTGAGTTACTTATAATTTATCTACTTGATTTCATACTTATGCGGAAAACTGTGTAATGGACTTAACAATATAATTTATCTACTTGATTTCATACTTATACGGAAAACTGTGTAATGGATTTAACAATATGATGTATTTATAATAGGACCTTGAATTATAGCGTTATTTTGGTTTATAAATGGTTTTAAATTATATGATTCTGCAACCAACATCTTTTTGAATTTTCACTAAGAAAAGCTTGCAATTTCTTCATAATATTAATATTACGAAATGTCTTAAACTTCTATCATTTTTCATGGTGAATATATTTTGCATCTCATCTATCAAGTTCGATGTAGGGAAGAATTTGGTTTGTATTAATAATGAGCAGTAGTTCTTTCCTATGGTAAAAAAAATATATGGTGCATGCATTTTCAAATTCATTATCCTGGCATGGCTTTTTCCTTTGAAGGAATTTTGTTGCTACTTTTTATGTAATTTTCTCCAACATAATTTCTAACGTGAGTTCTAGAATTTTGGTACATATTGACAAGGCACCAATCGTAACGTGTATGGTTAAGAAACTAGTTCATAGATAAAAGCAAATCCGAAGGTTCTGGAAAAAAAGAATTGACGAAACTTAAATGAAATCAGGCCCATATATTTGGTGGCGGAATCAAGATTTTTATTAAGAAAGTTTAAAATCTAAAAAAAAATACACACACGAACTAACTGAAGGGAGTTCACCATCTACTATACATACATAAAAAATAATTTTAATTATGTATAAATAATATAATTTTTTGCTAAAGAAGGTTAAAATAAACCTCTAATATATCTGTTTAGTGCAATAGAAATATATATGCTTAGAGCTTTCATAACAATAGAAATAATCCCTATTTGCTATCGCTTTCAACCAAGTTGCAGTTGGCTGTTGCGAGAAGAAAACCTCGGAATTCTACTTGTGGCTATTAATAGAATAAAACAAAAATCTAGTCCGGATAAAACACTTTTAACACCTATCACGTAAGGTGTTCACACAAAACCAAAAGATTGAATCAAATCAAATAAAAGAAATCCATACGTTTTTTCGTTCGATGTGGTTTTATGTTTAATTTTAAATATCGATAAAATTTGATTTGATTTAATTTTAAGCAAGTAGAAATGTGGGGTAAGATTGTGTACAAATGTTTTTCACCGGACCTTGCGCATCGCAAAAACTTTAGTGCAAGAAATTATCCTTTTTAAAATACAAAATATTTAAGCAAAGAATAATCAAGAAAATCAAACCAAACCGACAATATTCAGAACTCATAATTTTATACAAATTAAAAAAAATCATCGTAAGAAAGCTTATTCCTTGAAATAGCTAGATTCTCGAACTATATGCATATGATTTTATCGAGTAGGTTTCATAAATAACTTGATTACATGTATAATTTCTTCTTTACTTAAATGGTAATTGATTAGGTAGTGTTATGCAGGAATATAGTTAAATCCAATAGGTAGTTGCAAGCATGTCATATATTTAAAGGAAAAACGATAAATCGAAAGCGATAAAAAAACAATTTAATTGGTTTGTTTTGATTCCAACATTTAAGAAAACCGACTTAAGAAATCGAGAGGGCATCATGCGGAAGTTATTCGTTGCAAATTATAAGATGATAAATCAGACGATGAAAAAAACTATACTAAAAAGGCATAAAATTATTATATATTTTGACCAATTGACCTACATATTATAAAACCTAATATTAAAAAGGATAAAACTAATAAGAGATAAAATCCCATCTAAATAAAACTCTTTAAACGACTACATTAATAGATATTCAAAACTTTTCCTCCAAAAAGAGGTTAGCCAAATATGAAAAAAAATTATATTTTTCTTTCAGAAAATTAAAAGTAATTATGGGATTACTTTTATTTTCTTTCTAAGAAAAATAAAATTTAAATTTGATAAGAGAATCAGGACAAAAATCCTAACAAATCTCCCTTTTGACTTGATTTTTTTCACTAGATCCGCCTTCTTCACATCACATACATAAACTTTGTTCTTGATATAATCTTCATAACTGTTGCTTGTCATGGTTAAAAATAAAGTTTAAAATATTATGGGTTAAAAATTAGTTTAAAAATATCTCATTTTTACTTTTAAAGATGTAGCAGTAGGAATGTTAAAAATAGGGTTGAAACTTGTTCTCCACATGTAGTTGGATAAAAACTTCATTATCGCCAAACTGGTTGCATCTTGATTTGAAACCGCTTTGAACCTATTTAATCTCGTTTCACCAAACTTTTGAATCTTTGAACCGTAAGCTCTGATACCACTTGTTGGTTTCGAAATCGAGAGGGCGTCATGCAGAAGCTATTCGTTGCAAATTATAAGACGATAAAGAAAACTATACTAAAAAAGCATAAAATTATTATATGTTTTGGTCAGTTGACCTACATATTATAAAACCTAATATTAAAAAGTACAAAACTAATGAGAGATAAAATATCCCTTAAAACAAAACTCTCTTTAAGCGACTACATTGTAGATACTATTGTGTTAAGGTATGAGCAGAGGCGAAGCCAGTATTTCAACTAAGGGGGTTCAATATTCGAAAAAACACTTAGCCGAAGGGGGTTCAACACCTACTATAGATACATAAAAATAATTTTAACCATGTATAAATGGTGCATTTTTCCATCGAAGGGGGTTCGACCGAATCCCCTAACAAGGCCTGGCTCCGCCCTTGGGTATGAGAAATATTTCCTCCAAGAAAGAAGCTAGTCAAATATGGAAAAAGTTTTATATTTTCTTTTCTGAAAATTAAAAGTAATTATGGTATTACTTTTATTTTCTTTTTAAGAAAAATAAAACTTAAATTTGGTAAGAAAATCACGGCAAAAATCCTAACAATTTACATGTATCACTTGCTCAAACTAGGGCATTAAATGCATCACAGAAGGCACAGGTAATTGCAACTTTGAGCAAGTTGAGGAAATGTAAAAGGAAATTAGACATAAACGAAGAAAAGATGACGCGTTCCCTCATTTTCAGTGTATAACAGTTGTTAATTTGTGGCCATCTCAGATGCTTCGCGTTAGCGGTCAGGTGTCTGAGATACCGTATTTACCAAAAGAAGGGCTGGGGTAATGTTGTGTATATGCTAATTGAAGTCATTCTAAAAGTTTATTCATTTGTGTCTCATGTTGCGATCAAGCTAATAAAGACTAAACAAAACCAAACACTTTCTTATTCGTCAGCTTGGATTTCAGTTGCAGACGCGATTAATTATGTCATTCTTGCTTTCGGTGGAGGAGAATGATGAAATATAGGCATACACATTCATGGAGACTACAACAAGTGAAGTTTTGGTTGGACATGCCTTCTTGGGTGACTTTCTTTTGCTAGCATGCTTTAGCAGTGGCATCATCGAATGATGGCCGACTTGTCTTGTCTTTTCAATTGATTGGCTTACGGATGGAAGATTCAAACAAGAATTCTTGGGCATAGAATTGGGCTTTTGGAATTAAAGAATTTTAAGAATTGTCTCTCTTACTTTCATCTTTGATTGATTAGTTAAGGAAGAGATTACAATTAAAAGTGACAAATAAGTTTATTAATTAAGTTGATCAGGTCCTTCAAATTTATAAAAATTAGGTACAAGTGATAATTTTTTCTTCCAACTTTTTATTTTTATACTTTTGCCCCAACAACTGTAAAGGTTGTCTTAACATCAATAGGAGTTGTCTCAAGAACTATAAAGTTGTCTCAACAACTAAAGAAGTTGTTCAAAAAATGTGCAAAGTTGCTGGACAACTGAATAGTTGTCGGGATAACTAATGCAGTTGTCGAACAACTGTGTGCAGTTGTCGAACAACTGTGTGCAGTTGTTTGAAGGTCTTAACCCACTAATATTATGGGATCCACTCGTCCCTTTTAATTAATTGAAGACTTGAGAGACATTCTCACCTCATTTTTCCAATACTGTCCCGCCATCTGAATGAAAGCCCTCTTAGCAGCAAATCTTCTTGCCTCATGTTCTGGTTGGAGAAAAGATAGAGCTCTAATTGGCTACTAGAAATTTCTCACCATATCCTTGTTTGTTTGAATGCGAATAGATGTTGTGTGAGATATTAAGTTTGTGACATGAACTATTGTGTATTGTTTTTTATGTTAACCAATTACGAATGGTTGAAATGGCATTATACCCAGAGATTGTGTTAGAATCTAATGGAAGTCGAATTAGAGGTGATTGGTAACTCGGTATAAATTAAATAAGGATGCCAGGTGGAGAAATGCATTTGGCAATGACTTAGTCTTAAGATGGAAGGTTGGACGTATTAGGGTGTGAACCATATGTGTGGATGTGTATCTTAGACATTGCAATTCCTAGTTAAGCCCTCAATTAATATACAAAAGTAGGTGGTGGTTTAATGTAGTTGAAATTCAACTTAATTTGTGTGTACATATTAATTGTTTCTTCGTATACTTGTTACAATGCATGTTCAAAGAAAGTAAATCGTTGAATGATAATTTAAGTGTTAATATCGCATATAATGAGGTTATGCTAAAAGCTGGTTGATAGTATAAGTGTGGTTATGATTGTTGTAATATTTGTTAATTATTATGAAATGTACCAGTATTTGGACATCTTCACAAAATTTATATTCATTATTGTGAAATGTATCGATATTTGGACAAAATTTATATTCGTTATTGTGAAATATATCGGTATCTCTTGTTGTCTACTTACATGTGTATTGGAGACAAGGTGTAAGTTATTGTTGTTGAGTGATGATTGTTAACTTGGTTAATAATCGGTAGACATGGTCCGGACTTAGTTTATTGTCTGTATTGCCTTGCACTTGAATGAATTTTTTTGGTGTTATTTGAGGAAGGCTGAATGGTGCATGCATGTATATTAGCGTAAAGGTAGTTGTTAAGGTATACATGGTAGTATTTATTTGCAAATAACTGGTCTTGTGTTTATATTATGTGGGTGTTGTCCCAATGGTGAATAGTCTAAGCCACGATCATTTGAAGGTCTAAACTGATTGGTTACTAAGGGTTGAAAATCATTGCAGTTATGTAAGGTGAAGTTAATAATTAAGTGAGAGTTAAATGCCTAATTAGAGGTGACAAAACTATTGAAAGGTAGTGCATTAGAGTCGAATATGTTATAGAAGTTGACTTAGTATTAGTGAGATTGGCAAAAGATAAGGGAGGTGAAGAATTAGGGGAAGAAGGTTGTTTGACTAATAAAGCTCTTAAAAGTGCATGTCTTCATTCCAAATATTTATGTGATTTAATTCAGGTCGAGTGATGATGCTTATCAGTACTTATTGTTTGCATTGATACTATTCTTGTTATACCCTTTTCAAGGGTATAGTGATTGTAGGATCAGTAGTTTCATGCTTACCGGTGGAGTTCTCCAGCAGTTTCTATCATTTGTTTCTTACGATGAAAGCTTGGTCATATGTATTTTTTGAATTTCCTTGTAGTAGCTCTTGTAGTTTAGACTAGATCTTCAAGGTAGAGTATTTATTTTGTATTCAAAGAGTTGTAACCAAACTTGTAATAATCGAAGAAATTTCATGATATTTCATTGTGACTTTTCCGTTTCTTAATTGAGTGGTAAGAGTTCTCCTATCTAAGTGGATTAGAGTAGGTGCCCACACAATCCAGTTGGTTGGGTCGTGAACGAGGCCAAGGACACACATAACTTTTTAAGATTTAGTTATTAGCAGTCGAATAATGCTATTTCTTTAAGTAACAATGAAGCAAGAACAACGAAATAAGTAAATAGCAAGCTAGATGAAGCTACTGGGCTTCCTTCCCGTATGCAGACGCTCGATCCAGAGATTTGAGCTTTCGCTCAGAGGACGATGAGACAAGGATCACATTGTAAAGTAAAGACTGCTTGTAAATAAGGAAAACTTAGAGAGCAAGAATGTGAATGGAATTTTTGTTGTATTGCTTGAAGTTGAAATGATGGGCATGAGCCAATTAAATGGCTCCACTTGAGCCCTACAATACTTCATTCATGGGATCTGACCACACGGCGATGCCGTTAGCGGTTAGTACGATAATATCTGCACATCAGTCCTTATGTCCTTTTAGCCATGTCATGTGGACACGGGCCCTTCTGCACTCATTGGACTTCATGCTCTCTGGTGTTACCGCTTTCCAAATTGCTGATTTCGGCTCTTTTGTCAAGGTTAGTCTCCTCCGATCATGCTGTTGGTGTCGTTATACTTCTCGTGACTACCTTGTTCCCAAACTCCCCTATTGATGCCGTGTGTCCTCGTTATTTTCTACTTAATACATAACCTAATGTTGTTACACCCGTGTTGGATCTTCCAAAAAGGATCAGAGTAACATAGCTCTTAAGTACTCAAAAGTGTTTCTCATGAGAACTGACCTTCAATGTTCTCCATAAGGTTTTCTCAGCCTCACAATTATCCAAAAGTTCATGGCATAAAGCTAGGAGCCTTGTCTACCGTAGCGCCTTTGCCTTTGTTGAAAGGAACACAAAGCCTCCAAAAATTCAGCTTCTCCAAAATCAGGCCAATGTGAATGTGAAAAGAACAGTTCAGCATAGGCCAACTGCCAGAGTAAGAAATTGCTGAGTCTTAGCTCCCCACTAGTCCTTATAAGTAAATCAGGACATGGGAAATCAGTACAGTTCGTTTGTAACTCCTGCTCTACTAGGAAACTACTGATGTCTTCGGGTTCGATAATGCCATCCTTCACTTTTTGAGCAATGGTTTGACAAGCTTGTACAACATCATACTGTCCACTATAGTTAACTGCAACAACTACGTGAAGTTGTGAATTTTCCTTAGTGGTCTTTACAGCTTTATCTATCAACTCCTGCAATGACTTGGGGAGCATACTAGTGTCACCAATTATAGATATCCGAATCCCTGCTCTGTCGAAATCCAAGAAAGCAGAGTCAATCATAATACCCCAAAGTTATAGCACTAAGAAGAAAAAGAGGAGAGGTTATGCTGATATATAAAATTTGGCAGTGCAAACCAGAATTGGTACCGATGAAGTTGCAGTTACAAACATAAAGAGACTCTTAAGTTAAACTTGTCGATCAACAGCCGTAACACGTTAAGCATCATCTTGACAGTTAGTTCAGCTAATAACGATATTCGTAAAGCAATTTCACTAATAAAAGTTGAAGTTTTCCATCAACGAGTCTTAACATGTTAAACATTCATCTCGAGTCTTGACAGTAATTCGAACTAGTTAATGATCTTAGCAAAAGTAATAATCGTGGGCTTATAGTTATTGACCTATCACAAATGACTCATTTATGCCATCAGTTAAAAGTTTGGCTCATTCATGCCATCACCGTTACAAAATCGGCTCATCCATGCCATTAATTTTTAACGGTGATTTTCAAAAACAGCTTTATCACGTGGCTTTTTATTAAAGGTCCACGTCTTAATTAAAATAAGGAAAAAGGCTCAAATATTTCATTAAACTATCAGAAATGACTCATTTATGCCATCAGTTAAAAGTTCAGCTCATTCATGTCATCGTCGTTATAAAATCAGTTCACCCATGTCAACAACCGATTCATTTAACATAACCTGACCCACACCCATTAAAATATTTTTTTTTCTACAACAACTATTTTTCTAATCAGAAAAAATAGGTATTAATGTATATCCTTCGACTATTTCTAGTTGATTCTAAATCATTATAAATGTTACGCATAGAAACCTCAGAAATTCTATCCTACAGTGACTGATTAGTTTTAGTTTCAGTAACTCCAATATATACTCCAAAGTTGCAAGAAAATAAACCAATGAATGATTAGGGCAAGCAAGAAAAAGAAAGAGGCGTACCAATAGAAATTCTCCATTCTCCCATCACGAACTAGGGGAGTATATATTATTGAAAAAATCATTTCCAAATAACGACTTAAAAGAAGTCTGTTATTCCAATTATCACGTCATGCATATGGAATAACTTCTCCCATCACGAATTAGTGGAGCATACATTGTTGAAAAATCATTTTCAAATAACGGCTTAAAAGAAGTCTGCTATTCCAATTATCCCGCCATGTATATGATATAACTTCTTCCATCATTATGGTATAAATGCTGGAATAAATAATTCCGATACTAACTAATTTCAAATATTTTGAAATTAATATTGATTTCTTTTAATTAATGGCGTGAAATTCTAATAAAAGACCACGTGATAAAATTATTTTTAAAACCCATCATTAAAAAGTAATGACATGAGTGAGTTGATTTTATAACGGTGATGGCATGAGTGAGCCGAACTTTTTAACCGATGGCATAAATAAGCATAGTTCAGTGACATATTTAAGCCTGTTCCCTAAAAAGAATTACTGCAGCCATAGCCCTATAACCATGTTTTATGTACTATATGGTCATTTGGTTGATCGACTAGTTATACAATATTACGATACAATTACACAATGGACTAATAATAAGGATTCCTATGCAGTGAAAAGTAATACAGAGATTGATATGCCAGAAGTGTCTGCATTAAGAACATTTTTGTCTATAGAGACATTTTTGATTGTTTCACGCATAAATTAAAAGGACCATAAATTTGTTATTAGTTATGCAAGATTACGCTAGCAATCAAGAGTTTTATGTCTGCAAATCGAACATTATATGAGTTCTAATGCCGAAACATCTATTGAGATTAGCTTTCATTGTGCAGGCTAGGGACAGCATTAAGTAACACATTGTTCATGAATGATGAGTGTTGACAAAAGACAACCACGAACTAATTCTACATACATTTAGATAACAATAGCGTATTCAGGATTTTAAGTATATGGGTTCTAACATCTAGATTATTTGTACATATTTAATAAATTTCTTAAGTTTTGGAAAAGCTATTGAGTTCCGCTGTTCTTGTAAAATGGTTTGTAAATCCTCCCCTGTTAGAGAAAAATAAGAATATAGGTCAACTGAAAGGAAGATAACCTGGCAAATTTTTCAAGTTCATCTTTCAGTACTCTTTCGAACAAGCCCATCAACAAATCAACTTCCACCTATATAACATAAACAACACAAAAGAAGAAAAAAAAAAATCAACAACAGCAAACACAAATAACTAACCCAACACTTAAAAAAGGAGTAATACATAAACATGCTTTTTTAACTTAGCCTCAAGTGACATTTATTTCCTCTAACTTTGGATGTGCTCAAATAGACACTTAAATTATCATAAAGTTGAACAAATAGAGACACACGTCCGGCAAGAAAATCACATCAGATACATATGTCCTACATGACAAATCGCGTGAGATTTGCCACGTAGGACGCATCTGCCTACTGTGTCTATTCATATAAACCCAAAGTTGCATGATATGGATGTCAGCGGGAGGCCAAGTTACATGACACACATTTATATATTACGCCTGAAAGTAAACAAGAGGAACTCATAAGACGTTACTTTAGGACGTAACCAATTATCAGATGAAAAAGCAAACAAAGTAAGAACTCCAATTCCCCAATTTCCACACAGCTCAATCAGCTTCCTAACAGCTCGAATACCGGCTTCATATCCTAATGCAACTGGAAATCCTCTCATTTTCGCCCACCTTCTATTCCCGTCCATTATAACCGCCACATGTTTCGGCATCATTTCTCGTTTGAGTTGAAGAGGCAACACAACTTTCTCAGTACTGTCAATGTTGCTAAGGGAGGCGTTTTGAGCAATGGCAAGTAGAGGAAGGGATGGTGTTGCTGGTAATTTGAGGGGGGTTAGAAGGGTAGTTGGTGGTTTTGGTTGCGAGGGGAATGTGGTGGGGGAATGGAAGAGTTGTTGGAAGTGGAGGGAGAAGGCCATTTTTTGGATTTGGATTTGGAGTTTGGAGGGAGTTGACCTTTGAGTTGGAAGATTTGTGGTGTTGATGATAAGCCAATGGATGTGGGGAAAGGATGGAATAAAATATATGGTCCTTTATATTTGCTTTGGAGGTACGTTTAAACATTAATGTTTAGGGTGGGTTAAATCGATAAACCAAATCGAACAAAAGTGTTACTTACTCTGTTTAAAAAATAATGACTTACTTTTTTTTATAGTCTATTTAAGAAAGAATAACTTCATCTCTTTTTTATAATACATTAATTTCAACTTTTCACATGACATATTTAAGACCATAAGATTAAAGGGCATTTTGGTATATTTGACATAACTTTAATTTAAAGCCACAAGATTCAAAAGTTATTTTTATTTTCTTAAACTTTGTATAAGTCAAAGTAGGTCATTCTTTTTTAAACGAATGGAGTATTGGTTTATCGAGATTGAATGATTGGTTTAACGGTTTTGTAGGAAATTTTATTGGGTTATTGGTTCAATTTCTAATTTTAAGGTTATATAGTTAATGGTTAAACTGATAATTATATTACAATTATATTTTTATGCCTAATTATATAATAGTGGCTTCAAATTTTAAGTGCATACTCTATTATTTTACTTTTTTGCATTTTATAGTTGTTATCGTAGTGTTTGTAATTTGTGTAAATTCATGCAAGAAGACAGTGTAGAACAAATGAAAATAAGAGAAAGTAAAAAAAAATAAAAAAATTAGAGGAGCATCTTCATATCAGTTAAGCTGAAAATCAAACCGTTAAAAGCCAAAAATCGATTAACTAAAAATCATTAACGAATATCTTATTGGTTTGGTTGTCGATTTAGCGTGTTTACAAATAAAAAACCAATAAAATCGAACCAATAATACACAAAACTAAATCGAACCGATCGATAAACGTTTGATTCGCAGATCAAGTTATTTTAGAATTATAGTTTTGAGATTACAATTTTTGGATTAATACCGAGTTGAACGAGATATTTCATCTTATACTAATGAACCAAAGGACCCTTAAAATATGTACTTCAGCAATTTTGGTCCTTTAATTTTATCGAAATTGCATGCTCTTTTGTGCTCTTCGATATTCTACAGTTAGATTTAATAGGAAATATACGGATATTCACGTGTCTCGAGTTGCAGTATTTGTTGTTTATACTACTTTCTTTGTTATTTTTCAGGCCCTCGAGTTTTATTTGTGAAATTGAAAACTTTGTGATAGCAATTATTCTTCAATTACAGGAGCTAAAAGTAGCTTGTGAATACTGATAATCCCTTTTGGTTAATGTAAATTGACTGAGCTGCTTCCGAGTTAAAAGCATGGAAATAAGAGACCGGAAAAGATCATTTATTTCAATTCAATTTGTAAGTGGACATAAGAGATCAATTTCACGTATCTATTGCTGCTGAATATATGTGAAAAAGTCTGATTAAGATGAACCAGATAACAGTATTTCACTACTGAAATCCTGAAAACATCAAATGATCCACTGCAAGGCTATGAGTTACATTTCGTCATGGGACTTTCCCCTACACTCAGTAGTTTCATGATTCCCGAAAAGCAAATAAGAAATTTTCGTTTACCACCCATTAAGATCTGCGTACATCAATTAGCATTAAGAACTTTTCATACCGGAGGAGCATTAATGAGGGGCATTGCAGAACATGCATGAGCCTCATCTAATAGAAGAATAACATATGAAGATACGGCAAAGGATACTAGACCTCTGTGTCCTCACGGTGGGGGTTGCCAGCACAAAGTTGAGCCTCAGTTCCACAGCTCTTAAACTTCACTCTACCATAGCTTATACTTCTCCAATGGTGCTGGTTTCTTTGGGCGTAATGCAGTACACACGAGATCCCAAATGGTTTACTTCAAGACCGGCCTTATCACATCCTGTGAAAAAGAGTGATTCGTCTTCTTTCCCTATCCTGCGTCTCCAGCTCATTAAGAAAGCTGGCCGAGGCAATGGACATATATCTGAGCCATAAGTTTAGATAGACCGTTTAATCACTTCTGTCTAAGATTAATAGGTAAGCTTTACAAAAAGTATATACTCACCCTTTTCTTCACTAGTTCCAGAACCTGTTTTGTTAACTTTTGGCTTGTAAGACTTCAAGAGAAAGCATAGCGTCTTTACCAAATTCTCATATTGTTTCACATCTGCATGTAGAAAATGAACAAGAACGATGAGAAATTAAAGGGAAGGTTAGAAGATACGCACAAGAATGACAAGCTGATACGTACAAGATAATAGCAAGGGATAATAAGGTAAACATGTCTCGTACAGGATCAAAGGAAGTCCGAGGCGAACTACTTACATAGTAAGATATCACTTGCAATTATGAGGTCCCAGTCAGGATCAGCTACTGGAAACACATCTCCCCATGAATCTGAGAAAAAGCCGATTTATTTTCGGAAGTTTTCTCAAGAAAGCTTAACTTGTAGATCAAAACAGAAGTTAATTGTTCATGGTTTATAGTTTTCTTCTCCAGGGAGAATTAGCATCATGGTGATAAAAGAAGTTTACGAACAAACTTCATGGAGAAAAGAACTAACGTCTTATGTGAGGAAGGACAGGCAAAACGCCATTTGCCCGGCAATTATGTGCTATGTTCTCTTCAATATCTGGATCATCATAGTCCGACGTTGTAATATCAACATGAAATGATTTTCTCAAGAAGATTGCCAAAGCTCCAGTGCCACTGTGACAAACTCAAGAGGTAGCACAAGGACCACCATGTACAAGTCACAAAGGGAAGGGAGTAGAAAGAGGAAAACAAACCAGTTGATGTTTATAACTCACACAATTCTTAACTCACTCTTTCCTCTTATCACATTAGATACACATGAGAACCAAAAGGACAGCAAAAAAAAGCATATAAATAGACTCTTTCAGATGATAGCACGACAACTACAAATGGGGATCACGAACTGAATAACAGAAAAGAACGAAAAACAATAAGATCAAACATCTCACATAGACAAACTTCACAAATCACTTCTAAAACATGCATGTAACACGAACTGCATTTTATTCACGCTGGGATCCTGCTTCATCTTCAATTGTGCCACTGAATATATAAAAATTTCATTGTTCTCCTGGTATCAAGAAGTGATCTTATTAATGTTCTCTATTACTTTGCAAAGCTTAGTGTTATAACTGAAGGAATTTAGGTGGAACAACACTTGTGTCAACATTGCCTAAAGAAGCAAATACAAGTTAATGACAATTGGAATTTTGACAGTCAGTAACGAGAAACGTTATCTGATATTGAAAAGGAAGTTTGTTTCTCAATTTTACAAGGAACATTTCAATAGAATAGCAGCAAGGTACCCTTGCATTGTGAAGTTCGAAGAAAATTCTGCATAGCTTGTGCATTGGGCACAAGCTGAGACCATATAGCAGAGAAAATACTGACGAAGATCCAACCTTATCGGATGAGAGGACAACATGTTGAATGCTTTAAGGTACTACCTGCCTAGCTCAATTATGCGACGCCCTCTTAACCAGGATGTATGTTGCACAAGCCATTCTGCAAATGCAAATGTCCCAGGCCAAAGTAAATTAGCATTCATCTGGTGAAAAGTGAACTCTTGGATGAGCAACTCCTGTGGACAAAGCAAAGTGTATTAGCTTCCATGCTGAACAGAGCAATAAACAACACATACAGAACTCACATATCCCTTGCACACATTTACTTTGGCATAAATACAAGGAAACAGAAGCATTGTTATAAACACTGGAAACCTGATTTGATTCCTATTAACTTCTGACAAGTAAAGATTTTGTCAATCAACTGAATGTTGATATCAATAACAATCTCAAAAACTATTTATTTAGTTGGAAGATGGCATCAGTGTGCAGAAAAAAATATATCAAAACCATATAAACCCAAACATCCAACCACCACAGAAGGAAATGAAAAGGAAGAAAAATTTTCCAGGTAATTGTACAAGTGAACTACAGATAACTTGGAAGGATTCATTAGATCATTACATTGCAACCACGATGTTTCTTTTAAAACCAACTAACTAGAGTTGATCAGCAACAAGCCGCTAAAAATTTCAATGCATAAAACCAAAAAAATAGCACATCTCATGTCCTTGAGCATACAGAGAAAAGAATAATCAGATAAATTCAGTGAGTCGGGTAAACGCAGAATAACAACAAAATATTCCCCATTAAATAATTGGGATAAAATAGGGAAAATAATGACACCAAAATTTTACGTGGAAAACTTTTAAATAAGGAAAAAACACGGGTCAAGAGAAGCAACTGATATCACTATAACAAGGAATTTTGCACTCTATAGTCACAAGTACAATACTTAAAATGACCGCTACACAGTCAAAAGAAATAACCCTCTTTTAACTGCCCACCTCACTAAAATACACCTCAATCTAATTTTTTTTTCACATAAAATTTTCTATTACAGACTGTGGAATACTTCACTGCTTTCTATATTGTTTTTCCTCTTTGTGTTGGTGTACATGCCAAATGAGTCGAAGCTCTCAATTTATACCGAGAGAAAAACATGTCAATGTCATCAATGACATAAGCAAAAGCTAGCAATTACAACTGAAGAGACTTTGGCTGATTTGCCAAATCTACAGAAGTTTGAAAAAACTTACCAAAGAAAGAAAACATCTTCCTTAAAACATGGGGTATGGGGTTGGAACCCACAAATCTCCCCCTCCCGTCACATGCACATGAAAGAGGTATCTCTGTCTTCTCAAAGAGAGCTCACGCCAACAAGTTCTCTGCACAGGTCAGACTTGTCTCTTGTATTGCTTGGTCAACACATCCACATGATTTTCACTTACGTGAATTTTTTTTGATGTGAAACTCCACTTGTTTACGATTCCAATGGCATCCCACGTCAATGTGTTTTTTCTTGCATGGTACATGGAGTTCTTGCTCAAGTCTACTGCACTTTGACTGTCACAATAGACAAATACTCCATTTGTTGCAATCCAAGTTCTCGAAGATATCGTTTAAGCCATATCATTTCCTTGCAAGCTTCAGTAAACGCAATATACTCCACCTCAGTTGTAGATAGCGCGACACATGATCATATCCTCCAAATCACAAACAATCACTGTTGTGACTTTAAGGTACCTCAGAATCCATTTGACTAATTTCCAATGCTCCTTTCCCAGATTATCAAGAAGCCTGCGGACAATACAAACTGTGTGAGCAATATTGAGTCCAGTATATATCATTGCATACATTAAACTTCCAACAATGGAGGAATATGGGATTCTGTCCATGCTTTCTTTCTCATCATTTGTTGTAGAACACATCTTCTTGCTCAACTTTATATGACCAGCAAGAGGTGTGCTACCGAGCTTAGCATTCTTCATCTTGAAAAGCTACAATACACGTTCAATGTACTTCTCCAGTGTTAAGTAAATCCTTTCCTCTTTGAGAAGAGTAATCCTTATGCTCAAAATCTACTTAGCATAACCCAAGTCTTTCATACCAAAAAACTTACACAACTATTTCTACGACTCGTCAATCCTAGAAGTATGCATGCCCACAATCAACATATCATCCTTGATAGGTACCATGAGCCACAATCAAGGAACCCTTAATGAGTTTCCATTTTCCACCACCATTGATACTAACATATCCCTCATCATCAAGAACACCACCAGAATCAAGTGCAAACAAACATTTTACACATCAGGTGTATGCTTTACATAGTTCAAAACTAGTTTAGTTCCAATACTAGTTTTCAAACAAATCGTACCAATACTAGCTACCCTAGATACTGTCTTATTAACCATACTCAAATTTCCAAAATCACTTGGGGTATAAATGAGAAAAAATCTCTCTGTGATGTCACGTGAGATGTGGCATCAGTGTCCACAATCCAACCTGACTTATGACAAGCAATATTTATGCATCAAGGACAATAACAAGATCTTCGGTAGTAACGGTGGCTACGCAATTTTCACTGCCATCTTTTTTCTTTTCCTCCTTGCCTATGTTCTTCTTCAACTTCCGGCAATACTTCTTTGTGTGTCCTTTCAACCGATAATGATAACACTCAATATCTTTATAATTTGCCTCTAAATTTACTTCTACAATGGTCTCTATTCTGATAACCACACTTCATGCTTCTCCCCTAGAGCTAGTCACCAAGACATCCGATAAAGAGAAAACATTGAGACATTCATCTCATCTCTTCATTCAGAGGGCTACTATTGGCAAAATCCATAGATATCAATCATATTATTTGGAACAAAATTTGACAGTGAAATCCTAAATATTTTTGAAGAGTCTGGTAGGGAACTAAGTAGAAGCAAGCCTTGAATTTCTTCATCGAATTTAAGGCCCATAACAAATAACTGGTCCATGATTCTCTGAAAATTATTCATGTGATTCACCGAAGAATCATCATGGTATTTTAAATCCAACATTTGTTATATCAAGAACATCTTGTTGTTTCCAGTCTTCCAAGCATACAAACTTCCAAGATGCTCCCATAGGGTTCGAGCATTATCTCCCTAAAATTATGGTTCAACACATTATATTCAACCATTACCTAGAAAATCTACAAATCTGTCTGTGCAACAGACTCCATTCTTCATCTATTTTATTTTCTAGCTTTATAGAAAGACTGGTTGATGAAAATTCTTGAGAAAAAGCAAATCTTCCGTTTCCCCCCTTCCAAATGGCATAATTAATGTCATTCAAAGTAACCATTCTACATGTGTTGGCTTCCATCATTCACCCAAAAATACAGGTATTGCAAACCTTGCTTTGATTTACAGATGTTGATATGACACGTAACTTTGATAACAGAAAATCCACTACTGGATATTTGTTTGCATTCCAGAGGAGGCAATATCATGACAATAGAAGTTGCAGAAATGTGTCCAGTGTTATCAAAAGCGAAAACACAAAAAAAGCTCTAAGGTTTATTGGGACTTTAAGCGGAAAACGTGAATAAAGTGCTTTAATGAAAAAAAGCGCAAAGAGGGAAAGAATACTAATATATATTTTTTAGTTCAAGATTAACAATTATAAGCATGAATGGCAAATATATGAACAAAGAAATTAAAAAACACAATAAAGTGAAATATCAATTGTTTAGTGTTGCCTCTTAAAAAAAGGCTCATTGGCAAGGAAAGTATGGCTTAGAAAATTGATGACGACATTGAAGCACACATTAAGTGACGTGAAGCGCTCAACACATTTGAGCCTCGCTTTAGGTCTTAAACGCACTTTAAGCACGCCTTTGATAACATTGAATGTGTTGCACTATCTACAACTGAGACAGAGTATATTGCAGCTACTAAACTGGAAAGGAAATGATATGGCTTAAATGATATCTTCAAAAACATGGATTGCAACAAATGAAGTATGTCATCTATTGTGACAGCCAAAGTGAAATAGACTTGAGCAAAAACTCCATGTGCCATATAAAAACAACATATATTGATGTGAGATATCATTGAATTCATGAACAAGTGCAGAGTGAATTGTTTCACGTCAAAAGATTCACACAAGTGAAAATCCTTCGAATATGCTGACCAAGGCAATACTAAGAGACAAGTCCAATATGTGTAGAGAACTTGTTAGCGTGAGCTCTCTCTGAGAAGAAGGAACCTCATTTAGGTGTATGGAAATGGAGGAAAGATTTGTGGGGTCTAGCCCCATGACTCCATGTTTTAAGGAAGATGTTTTCTTCCTTTCATAACTTTTTTCAAACTTCTATATATTTGGCAAATCAGCCAAAGTCTCTTCAGTTGGAATTGTTGAAATTGCTAGCTTTTGCTTATGTCATTGATGACATTGACATATTTTTCATTCCCAATAAATTGAGAGCTTTGACTCATTTTGTAGGTGCAACAACACAAAGAGGAAAAACAATATAGAGAGTAATGAGGTATTACATGGACTGTGATAGAAAATGGAATGTCGAGGAAAAATTAGACTAAGTGGTATTACAATATTGTGTATTGTACTGACGTCTAAAGTTCTAGATACTCCATTATTTTTCAGCTCTTGAATTTTAATGGTAATAATTACTACCTTCGTTTCAGTTTGTTTATTTGGTTTTAACAAGCAAGGAGTTTAAGAAAATAAAAATTTTTTTTGAATAAATATGTAGTCCCTCTGTTCACTTTTACTTGTCACATTTCAATTCAGAAGAGTCAATTTGACTAATCTTTGAAGCTAAATTGAATCAAATTGAGTATTTTAAATTAAAAATCTAGATATTCAAAAGTTATACGAAAAATACTACAAGTTACAATCCATAAAATGTTGGTCAATATTCATGCAGTTTGACTTTCGAAAAGCAGAGCGTGACAAGTAAAAGTAAATAGAGGCAGTAGAATGTACCAAAACATCTTTTAACATCTCACATAAAAGTTTGAATCAAAGAGTCGCCAAAAAAGTAAATACCTATTCTTTTCGAAACAAACAAATAAGACAAATAAGTTAAAACACAGAGAGTCATACATAACTACTAGTATAAAATTACTGGGAGCTGACCACAAAACCCAAATAATCATTAATTCCAACGGGGGTATTTCTTGAAAGTACAATTGAAACCTATGTTGCTCGGACACGTGTGCAGATACATTTTTTGAAGAGTCGGAGCAACTTATATCGAAACTAACCATTTCAGGAAACAGGTGCTTCCTCTCCACAAAATTTTGCTGCGTCTCCGTTATCTCTTCATCTGCACCAGAAAAAAAAGAAAAAAAATCTATTTAACTAATAAATAAAGAATAGTTTATGAATATAGTTAGGAAATAGTTAAAAAAATTACCAGAGGAGTCGCTATCACTGACGCCAAACAGGGAAGAAGGAGAAAACAGAGCAGTATCCATCGGAAATTTTTGGGCAACAGAGGAAGGCTAATTTTTAATCAGTTTTATTAGTAACAAACCTGGCCCTATATTTTCTCTAAATTACAATTTACCCCTCTTTTCTTTTTGATTGAAAAATATATTGGTTTTTGTTATGAAATATAAATAAATAACAACAAGAATAAATTGAGAGAGAAGAGGAAGATTTTATTTCTTTTGATGGATGAGAGACCATCTTAATTGAGAATACAATGAATAAAACCCCTCTATTTATAGGAGATTTATTTCTCTTGAAGGATGAGAGATCATCTTGATTGAGAATAAATGAATAAAATTCCTCTATTTATAGGGAAAATACTCCTAATTTCTTACTAAAAGGCATATACTTCAAATCCTGATAGATGTCAACTAGATCTTATCAGATCTTGATAGACAATCACTATAATATAAATACATTTATAACACTCCCCTTGAATGTCTAGATAGATAATGTGCCTCGTTAAAACCTTACTAAAAAAACCCAGTGGAAATAAAAATCTAGTGAAGAAAAAAGAGTACACATCTCTAACAATACACATATAGGTTGCCTCATTAAAAATCTTACACGGAAAATCTAGTGGGACAAAACCTTGTAAGAAAAAAAGAGTACAACGCGTATCAACTCCCCCTAATGAGAACATCCTTGAACCTTTGCATCACAATCTTGTGTAGCATCTTCTTGAAAGTTGCAATTGGAGAAGATTTAGTGAATAAATCAACTACATTGTCACTTGAAAGAATCTGTTGAACGTTAATATCACCATTCTTTTGTAACTCATGTATTTTGAAAAGCTTTAGCAAATTGTATTTCGTTCTATCTCCTTTTATGAATCCTCCATTAAGATGTGCTATGCATACTGCATTATCTCTGTATGAAACTGTGGGTACATTGTCACATTTCAAACCACATTTTTCTCGAATGAGATATATCATGGACCTCAACTACACATATTGTAATACCCCACATTTTCGGGCTAGTTTTTGAATCATCATTCCTACGTGTATAAGCTATAATCTAAATGATTCCCATGCAAATATGAGTTTCATGATCTTTATCCTCATGTTTGATTTGCTTTTGAGGTGAAAAATGTTCATAAGAATCACTTAGAACAAAGTTGAGCTTAGAGCCTTCGATTCGTCCAAAGTTTGACATTCGATTCTACAAGGGTCTACTTTAAATGTGTATAACTTTTTATATACTTAGACTTTTGCAGCTCAAGACCTACCAAATTGTAGATAATTGAATTAACTTTCCAATGATATTAATTTCGCCAAAATACGATACCCGAGCGAAAAGTTAGGGCATTTTCCGTGTGAGGCAGTAAGCCGACGCGACGCGACGCATCGGCCAACGCATTACGAAACTATTTGACACACTAATTCAGTTTATAAAGGGTCTAGAGGAACTTTGGTCACTTCCCCTCACCCAAATCCGCCCATAACACTTAATTTCAGCCCCCAAAAGCAATATACACTCAATTATTCATCTTTTCTCTCAAAGAAAAATCCTAGCCTCCTCAAGAACACCAAGAACATCAATTTTTCTTCAAGAAAAGCAATAACTCAAGTTTCCTAATTCAAGAATGCTTTGAAGATTGTGTTTCTCCTTCAAGATTAAAACTTTAAGGTATGTAGGAGTTCAAAATCTTTTTTTTTTATTATTAAAGAATGAATTTTTTTCATTATTATGGTATTTTGTATGTTCAAGAAAGGTTGAGTTTCATGTTTTCATGATGTTTTTAATTCAATTCAGCCCATGTATGATTTCATGTAAGATTTTGAATTCCCCTTGCCATGAATTTGAGTTTCCCATGCATTATTCAAGTAAATACCAGATATATCCTAAATTCGTGATGTTAAGCAATATTCTTATGTTTTAAATTCATGCCTTCCACATGTTTGATGAAATTCCCATATCATGTTAAGTCAATTTCAAGATGAATCCCCAAGCTATGAACTTTGCCATGTAACTCTATTGTTCCCTCGTGTTTAAGACAGTCTTACGTTCAAGCTATGAACTTTACATGTTTTGATGAAACACCCATGTCCTATTTCAAGCGAATTACATGTGAATTCCCCAATTCATGATCTTAGTCGTGTAATCATGCTATGCTCCCATGTTTAAGATATTCCCATTTTCAAGTTCATGATCACGACATGTTATCACGTGGTCCCATTCATGTACAAGTTCATGCCTCTCAAGTGTTTGATAAAATGTCTAAATGAAAGCATTGTTAACAAGCTACTATTGTTATGCTATTATTATCATGCCATATTTTACTTTCAATGCTATCGAGTCCTGAGGGTATCTAATACCCGACAATCTAGCTGTTTACCTAAATTTACAGTAGTTTTAGAATAGTTTCAGTGATGTCACATATAACAGTACTCAGTCAGTTACAAAACTCAGCATATTCAGTCAGTTAACAGAATTAGTATACTCAGTTAGTTAATAGAACTCAGTGAACTCAGTTCAGTTTAGTTAGATAGCACGATCCGTAATAGTTCAGTCAAGCCTAGTACAGTCTAGAAATCAGTTCAGTGTCTATTTCAATTGGGAGTAGGAATCAGCACCGAGCGAACCCAGGGATGGGGGCATTCCTGTCAGTAAAGGGTTTGACCCTTATTAGCAATTCCTGTGTTACAGAACTACGTAGCCAGCATAAGTTGAGATGTCTTCCTACCAGTCTAGGGTTGATACATCTCGTACGAGTTTTCCTGCCAGTGAGGGTTGACGAAAGGGCTTCCTATCAGAGAAGGTTAACTCATAGCCATTGTTAGTATCCCTTGGCAAGGTGCTAACACCCTTCCAACAGGGTTCACAGGTTGGACCCCAACTCAGTTCAGATTGGGGTATGTTGGTTAGATAAATACTCCCACAATTTCAGTTTTAGACTCAGTATAGAACCTTAGTTCAGTTTCAGAATTGAGACTATCAGATACAGTCACCCAGCTTAGTATTAAACTTAGTTTAGTTCTACAGAATCAGGATTGTCAGAAACAGTCACCCAGTTATCAATAACTCAGTTATCAGTAATCGTAGATATTAGTTACTCAGTTATCAAAACTCAATATTCAGTTCTAGTTACAGTCTTAGTTATAGTCTTTGTTACAGTCTCAGTTAAGTCTTAGTTACAGTCTCAATTACCATCTTAGTAACAGTCTCAGTCCAGTAATTATATTAGTAACTCAGTTCAGTTTTAGGTATGCTTGACCATAGCGTACAATTATTAGTAATTTAGTTATCAGTATTTCAGTACCTTAGTTTACATATTATTTCAGAATCATATTATAGCTTGT
Source organism: Capsicum baccatum var. pendulum (assembly GCA_030864225.1). Taxonomy (NCBI): domain Eukaryota; kingdom Viridiplantae; phylum Streptophyta; class Magnoliopsida; order Solanales; family Solanaceae; genus Capsicum; species Capsicum baccatum. The sequence goes on along the minus strand of CM061559.1, from coordinate 224,091,969 downwards.
TCTTGCATTCTCAGATAATACAAGTTTCACGAATTCATGCTTAGTTATCTCATGTTACTCAGTTAGTCCATTCCTCATATGCATAATACTCTACAGTTCCAGTCTAATTATCCAGAATAAGTACAATTAAGTCTTACATGCCTAGTATTCAGCTATCAGTCACTCAGTTAATCAAATAAGTTAGTATGTTTATGCATTCATGGTCAGTGTGATTGTATATTTAGATCCTAAATCTATGTCAGTCTCCATCACGTAGTTTTAGACCCAATATTCATACAGTATCCATGTTTTATCATATCCCAGCTTTAGTTATGCTTATATCATTAAAGTAAAATTTATAGAAACTAAGTGTAGAGATTCACCATCTTATCAGAAAATGTTTGTCACTCATGCTTTAAGATATTTCAGTTTTTAGTTTGTTCCAGCCTATTGGTGAGTCTAGTTGCACTTAGCATGCATGTTTTACGATTACGTATGAAATCAATTTTTCTTATTGCGTTCACCCTTGCATACTCAGTATATTCCAGAAGTACTGATCCACATATACGTCTGTGTGGCTACATTATTTCATAATGTAGGTACTAATTGTAGCCCGCACATCACGATCAGACAGTTGCATATTCTAGCCAGCAGGTGATGAGTTTTCCTATTTCGGGAACTCTAGACAGTTTTAGTTTATGTACAATTTATTTATTTTTCATATGTATTAATTAGTGATAGTTGGAGGCATATCCCAACTATCTATAGTCATTATAGTAGAGGCTTCATAGATGTTAGTCAGAGTCAGTCATGTAAATCTCAATTTTTTCCTTCAGCTTTATCAGATTGTAAAGCTTTATCAGTATTGTATTTATTTCATATTTTTAGTATGATTATATTTTCGCACAGCAGAATAACTATTTATTATGTTATAATTCAGTTGCTTAACAGTATGCCAGTTCATAGGTTAACATGAGATCACTTGTGGTTCCAAGCACTGTGTGACGACTAGGGGATAGTCTCGGGTCGTTACAAACTTGGTATCAAAGCATAAAGTTTAAGCTTTCTAGGGTGTCTATGAAGCCGTGTCTAGTAGAGTTTTACGAAATGGTACGGAGACGTTTGTACAGTTCTTCGAGAGGCTACAAGGCATTTAGAAAATGTTTTCCTTCTTTCAAGTCTCAAATCATACAGTAAAAGTATTATCTAAGAAATTTATGCAGATCCTCATCTTGGTCTATTTATGATATCTCTACCTTAGTTTTGAGGCGATAGAAATAGTGAAGCTTAAGTCCTTACTGACAGTGTTTCCTCAGCCAGTCCCCACAAACAGTTATGGGATTGTATGTTGGCTCAGAAATTATCCCATCAGTGCCCTTATGTCCTAAAGTTTGAAATTTTTTATTCATGTTCATGAAAATCATCCATTAAGCCAAAGTCAGATGTGCTTTTAGATTTCCTTCTCAAAATTTCTTTTACAGTATGTGATTTAGAGTTAGAAGTATAACCTATAAGTTTAGCAGTAGTAGAGTTGGGATAGTGTTATCCAGATTGATCAGATTATATATTCATGGGGCTAGTTGTACGAAAGGTAAATGAGTAGGCTTGAACAGTATATGCATGAATTTAAGTTTTTTGATTCGAGACTAAGTATGATGGTGTGGATGAGTTTATCATTCATGTGTATTATTATACCCCAGACTCCAAAGTAAAGTGATTGCAGTTCAGTTTAGATTTTAGTAAAATGGTCACAGACTTAAGATGATGGCTTAAAGATAAGGGGGAGATGATAGAACAAGTAACCAAGTCAGGCTCTCAGATTCTAGTAGTAGTGCCAGTGTGTGTAGAAAAGCAATAAGGAAGGACGATTCCCAACCTATTCTTATCTTAGTACAAAGTTTTTCAATCATCACGATATTTACTTATGCCTAACATATCATCTCCATCATCACAGCTCATATCTATGCACTTTATAGAAAAACCATATACGTTTTTAGTTTCTAGTATGAGGAGTTCCAGTTCACTCGGCAGTATAAATTATGTTCCATGAAATCATGAGCTCCAAACTCAGGTCATGCAGCTCATGACCCATGTACTCATGTTTTACAGTATGTTCAGATCCAGATACTCATGCTACACTTATACTGATCAGCAAAATTTAGTTTATGCCATGTATGTCCTCAGTTCAGACCTCTCTGATGAATTCATGTCATTGATACTTTATTCTTTAAGCCTCAGTTGAGTTTCAAAGTTATTTCTTCATGTTTTAGATCCTCATGTTCTAACTTTCACTGACCTTCCCTTATGTCATGATTAGATAAAATTTTATATGTGTTTTTTTAGGCTAGTGCATGAAAATTTTAAGGATAGAGGTTTAGAGAAAATAAGGAAAAAAATACTTTTGTGGTGGTTTGCCTACAAGTTCATGTGTGGTTATGAAGATAGTCTTGAATGTCATGTTAGTGTACAAGTGGAATGTATAGCTAGTACAAGATTTCAGTATAATTCAGTCAGTATAGACAACAATCCAGACTAGCAGTCAGATACACAAGTTTCTATGGCTTTCCATCTTTGCATCTAGTCATACTATTTGAAATTCTCATGAATATGGCTATTTTGTGAGTTAAGTCATTCGCATCCATGTAATTTATAAATTCAGCTCAATTCATGCATCATTCATCAGTTTTAGATCCTAGATATTCTGTCATAATTTAGTCCATAATTTTCCTGTGCATCATCTCAGTCTTTCCTTAGTATTTCAGCTAAGTCAGTATCATTCGGTGGACGAAGTACCCCAAGGGGGAGATGTATTATAATACCCCAAGTATTCATGTCCTAAACCTTTCAATTTACTTCACGAAATAGGATCCAACTTGAAGTAATGGTTACTTATCAGTTGAGTCTCTCGTTTCTATCTCAGCCTTATAATCATTATTATGTTCTTGTATGTATTCAATAAATCAGTTCAGTTCATGATATTTAGTTCATGTATCATGTTTCGAAATCAGTTATGTAGTCATGTTCCAAGTCATGCATGTTCAAAATATGATCTCAGTTACCTTCGTATAGTACTCTCATTTAACCAGTCTCATTTGAGGATGAATGTTCCCAAGAGGGAGATAATGTAATACCTTGCATTTTTGGGCTAATGTTTGAACCATCATTCCTACGTGCATAAGCTATAATCTAAATGATTTTCATGAAAATATGAATTTCGTGATCTTTATCCTCATGTTTGATTGGCTTTTTAGGTGAAAAATGTTCATAAGAATCACTTAGAACAAAGTTGATCTTAGAGCCTTTGATTCGTCCAAAGTTTAGCATTCGATTCTACAAGGGTCTACTTTAAACGTGTATAACTTTTTAAATCCGTAGAATTTTGTAGCTCAAGACCTATCAAATTTTAGATAATTGAATTATCTTTCCAATGATACCAATTTTGCCAAAATTCGATACCCGAGCGAAAAGTAATGGTATTTTCTGTGTGAGGCAGTAAACTGACGAGATAGCAACGAGTCGCGTCGGCCAGCGCATTATGAAACTGTTTCAAATGCTAATTCAGATTATAAAGGATTTAGGGGCACTTTTTGTCACTTTCCCTTACTCAAATCCTCCTATAACACTTAATTTCAACCCCCAAAAGCAATATACACTCAATTATTCATCTTTTCTCTTAAAGAAAAACCCTAGCCTTCTCAAGAACACCAACAACTTCATCAATTTTTCTTCAATAAAAGTAAAAACTCAAGTTTCCTAATTCAAGAATGCTTTCAAGATTGTGTTTCTCCTTCAAGATTAAAACTTTAAGGTATGTGGAAGTTCATCCATGGGTCCTCTTTCACCCATGGAGCCCCAAAATCCTTTTCTTTTAATTAAAGAATGATTTTTTTCATTATTATGGTAGTTTGTATGTTCAAGAAAGGTTGAATTTTATGTTTTCATGATGTTTTTAATTCAATTCAGCCCATGTATGATTCCATGCAAGATTTTGAATTCTCTATGTCATGAATTTGAGTTTCACATGCATTATTCAAGTAAATACCATGATATATCCTAAATTCATGATGTTTAGCAATATTCTCATGTTTTAAATTCATGCCTTCCACATGTTTGATGAAATTTCCAAATCATGTTAAGTCAATTTCAAGATGAATCCCCAAGCTATGAACTTTTCCATGTAACTCTATTGTTCCCTCATGTTTAAGACATTTTTACGGTCAAGCTATGGACTTTACATGTTTTAATGAAACGCCCATGTCCTATTTCAAGCGAATTCCCCAATTCATGATCTTAGTCATCTAATCATGCTATGCTCCTATGTTTAAGATATTCCCATGTTTAAGTTCATGATCACGATATGTCATCACATGGTCCCATTCATGTAAAAGTTCATGCATCTCAAGTGTTTGACAAAATGTCTAAATGAAAGCGTTGTTATCAAGTTCCTATTGCTATGCTATTATTATCATGCCATGTTTTACTTTCAATGCTATCGAGTCCTAGGGGTATCTAAAACCCGATAATCTAGCTGTTTACCTAGACTTATAGTAGTTTCAGAATAGTCTTAGTGATGTCACGTATAGTAGTACTCAGTCAGTTACAGAACTCTGTGTATTGAGTCAGTTAACAGAATTTAGTGTACTCTGTCTGTTAATAGAACTCAGTGTACTCAGTTCAGTTCAGTTAGATAGCATGATCAGTAACAGTTCAGTCAAGCCTAGTATAGTCTAGAAATCAGTTCAGTGTCTATTTCAGTTGGGAGTAGGAATCAGCACCGAGCGAACCCAGGGATGGGGGCATTCCTGTCAGTAAAGGGTTTGATCCTTATTAGAAATTCCTGTGTTACAGAACTACGTAGCCAGCATAAGTTGAGATGTCTTCCTACCAGTCTAGGGTTGATACATCTCGTACGAGTTTTCCTGTCAGTGAGGGTTGACGAAAGGGCTTCCTATCAGAGAAAGTTAACTCATAGCCATTGTTAGTATCCCTTGGCAAGGTGCTAACAGCTTTCCAACTACGGTTACAGGTTAGACCCCAACTTAGTTCAGATTGGGGCGTGTCGGTTAGATAAACACTCCCACAGTTTCACTTTCAGACTCAGTATAAAACCTTAGTTCAGATTTAGAATTGAGGTTGTCAGATACAGTCACCTAGCTTAGTATAGAACTCAATTTAGTTCTACAGAATTTGAATTGTCAGAAATAGTCACCCAATTATCAGTAACTCAGTTATCAGTAATCGCAGCTATCAGTTACTCAGTTATCAGAACTCAGTATTCAGTTCTAGTTACAGTCTTAGTTATAGTCTTAGTTATCTCAGTTACAGTCTCAGTTACAGTCTCAATTACCATCTTAGTTATAGTCTCAATCACAGTCTCAATCTAGTAATTAGATTAGTAACTCAGTTCTATTTTACGTTTGCTTGACCATAGCATACAATTATCAGTTATTCAGTTATTAGTATTTCAGTACGTCAGCTTACAGACTATTTTAGAATCATGATATATACTTGATCTTATATTCTTAGATAGTACAATTTATGCAAATTCATGCTCAATTATCTCATGTTACTTAGTCAGTCCCTTCATCATATGCATAATACTCTATAGTTCCAGTCCAGTTATTCAAATTAAGTACAACTCAGTCTTACATTCCCAGTATTTAGCTATCGTTATTCAGTTAATTAGATAAGTTAGTATATTTATGAATTCGTGTTCAGTGTGATTGTATATTCAGATTCTAAATCTATTTCAGTCTTCGTCACATAGTTTCAGACCTAGTATTCATAGAGTATCCATGTTTTATCATATCCCAACTTCAGTTATGCTTATATCATTAAATTAAAGTTTACAGAAACTAAATGTAAAGATTCACCATCTTATCAAAAAATATTTTTCACTCATGCTGTAAGATACATTAGGTTTCAGTTTATTTCAGCCTATTAGTCAGTCTACTTACACTTAGCATGCATGTTTTACGATTACGTATGAAATCAGTATTACTTATTGCATTCACCCATACATACTTAGTACATTCCAGTAGTATTGATCCACATATACTTCTGTGTCGCTACATTGTTTCATAATATAGGTACTAATTGTAGCCCACACATCACGATCAGACAGTTGCAAATTTTAGCCAGTAGGTGATAAGTTTTCCTATTTTGGGAACTCCAGATAGTTTTAGTTCATGTACAATTTATTTATTATCCATGTGTATTGATTAGTGGTCGTTGAAGGCATGTCCCAACTCTCTGTAGTCAGTATAGTAGAGTCTACATAGATGCCAGTCAGAGTCAGTCATGTAAATCTCAGTTTCTTTCTTCAGATTTATCAGATTGTAAAGCTTTATTAGTATTGTATTTATTTCAGATTTTTAGTATGATTATATTTTTGCACAGTAGAAATAATTCAGTTGCTTAATAGTATGCCAGTTCATGGGTTAACATGGGATCACTTATGGTTCCAACCACTAGGTGACGACTAGGGGGTAGTCTCGGGTCATTACAAACTTGGTATTAGAGCACAGAGTTCAAGTGCCCTAGGATGTCTATGAAGCCGTATCTAGTAGAGTCTTGCAGAATAGTACAGAGACGTCTATACTGTTCTTCGAGAGGCTACAAGGCATTTAGAAAATGTTTCCCTTCTTTCAAGTCTCAGATCGTGCAGTAGAAGTTTTATCTAAGAAATTTATAGAGATCCTCATCTTGCTATATTCATGCTAACTCTTTCTTAGTTTTGAGGTGACAGAAACAGTGAAGCTTAAGTCCTTACTGACAGTGTTTCCTCAGCTAGTCCCCACAGACAGTTATGGGATTGTATGTTGGCTCAGAAATTATCCCATCAGTGCCTTTATGTCCTAAAGTTTGAAATTTTTTATTCATGTTCATGAAAATTGTGCATTAAGCTTAAGTTAGAAGTGCTTTTAGATTTCCTTCTCTGAATTCCTTTTACAGTATGTGATTTAGAGTTAGAAGTATAAACCCAGAAGTTTAGTAGTAGTAGAGTTGGGATAGTGTTATCCATATTGAGCAGATTATATATTCATGGGGCTAGTTGTACGAAAGGTGAATTAGTACGCTTGAATAGTATATGCAAGAATTTAAGTTTGTTGTTTCGAGATTAAGTATGATGGTGTGGATGAGTTTATCATTCGTGTGTATTATTATACCCCAGATATAGTCACCCAACTCAACACAAAACTCAGTTTAGTTCTACAAATCAGGACTATCAAAAATAGTCACCCAGTTATCAGTAACTTAGTTATTAGTAATCGCAGCTATTAGTTACTCAATTATCAGAACTCAATATTCAATTCTAGTTACAGTCTCAGTTACAGCCTTAGTTATAGTCATAGTTACAATCTCAGTTATCATCTTAGTTACAGTCTCAGTCACATTCTTAGTCCAATAATTAGATTAGTAACTCAGTTCAGTTTCAGGTTTGCTAGACCATAGCGTACAATTATCAGTTATTCAGTTATCAGTATTTTAGTACCCCAGTTTACAAACTATTTTAGAATCATGTTATACGTTTGGTCTTGTATTCTCAGATAATATAGTTTTCATGAATTCATGCTCAGTTATCTCATGTTACTTAGTCAGTCCCTTCCTCGTATGCTTAAAACTCTACAGTTCCAGTCCAGTTATTCAGACTAAGTATAATTCAATCTTATATGCCAGTATTCAGCTATCAGACATTCAGTTAATTTGATAAGTTAGTATGTTTATGCATTTCTACTCGGTGTGATTATATATTCAGATCCTAAATCTATGGCATCACCATCACATAGTTTCAGACCCAGTATTCATATAGTATCTATGTTTTATCATATCCTAGCTTCAGTTATGCTTATATTATTAAAGTAAAGTTTACAAAAACTAAGTGTAAAGATTCACCATCTTATCAGAAAATGTTTGTCACTCATGCTTTATGATATTTTAGTTTTCAGTTTATTACAACCTATTGGTGAGTCTACTTACACTTAGCATGCATATTTTACGATTACGTATGAAATCAATTTTACTTATTGCATTCACACTTGCATACTCAGTACATTCCAAAAGTATTGATCCATATATACATTTGTGTGGCTATGTTGTTTCATAATATAGGTACTAATTATAGCCTGCACATCACGATCAGGTAGTTGCAGATTTCAGCCAACAGGTGATGAGTTCTCCTACTTTGGGGAACTCCAGACAGTTTTAGTTTATGTACAGTTTATTTATTTTCCATGTGTATTAATTAGTGGTAGTTGGAGGCATTCCCAACTATCTATAGTCAGTATAGTAGAGGCTTCATAGATGTCAGTTAGAGTTAGTCATGTAAATCTCAGTTTCTTTCTTCAGACCTATCAGATTGTAAAGCTTTATCAGTATTGTATTTATTTTAGATTTTCAGTATGATTATATTTTCGCACAGCAGAATAACCATTTATTGTGTTATAATTTAGTTGCTTAACAATATGTCAGTTTATGGGTTTGCTTAGGATCACTTGTGACTCCAAGCACCGTGTGACGACTGATAACGCTCAATCTACAGCTCTCTTGGGAGTGTAAAGCGGTCGTTAGCAAATATAGAACCCAACCTGGGTTGGGTGTCGATCCCAAAGGGAATAGCTTGGCCAACAAGTAAGTAAAATCACTAAACTTTTGGTGCAAGTCTCGCAAGAAGGGGGGATTCTTGTCGTGCAAGTAATGTAAACAAAAGCTGAAAATAATAAAGTAAAGAGAGAGATTGTTACGTATGTTGTAAACAATGAGAATTGAAGCGTTGGGGTTATGTCCACCTTCTGAGGTATACGTCTCTATTGGCTATGAGTGTGTAGAGTCTTGACATGCAATTGCTTATAGAGAATTGTAGTCGATGGTAAATCCAAGCGTCTCTCGACCTCAACAAGGACTATTTCACTTTAACTCTCTCGAGCTTAAAGTGTGTCTAGCGGTACAAATTCTCCAAGAGGTTAGTCCAGTTACGGCACTAGCTTTTTAATAGGAAAGGGTGTCCTACTACCTTGACATTATCTCTTTTCCAGACAAATAACCTTTCTCTCGAACAGGTTAAATGTTAGACTGGCGTATTCTTGCGTTTGCAACCGCAAAGAATGTAGATTGAGATGAAGAGCGTAATGATATAAGCAATATACTTGTCTTGAACTCACAAACTCATAGCTATAGATAGTAACTCATTCGGCTTCCATAACCCCAACTAAGAGGTTTAGTTACCCATGAATGCGAAGGATATCACGTTTTGCATGGTGGATGGCGTGTAAAAGAGGTGTTAGGCGTGTGGTTTTGGTGATTCCGTAGCAAGTAACGATTCTCTTGTTGTGGAATTTAAGAATAGAAGAATAGATTAGAAGTGTTTGTAGTGGAAGATGAGAAGGATGGAAGAAAATTAATCAAGTGAAGAATGAAGAATTAAGAATGTATTGTAAGAAGATGTCTTAATTGTAAGGAGATGAATAAAAATCTCTAGCATGATAGGGTATTTATAATACTCCTATCCTACTCCTACTAAGCTAATGAAATAAATAACCAAATCCTAATATACTAATGAAATCCTTGACCCAAATGTACTAGGGTAAGGTTACAAAATTATAATCCAAATAGATTAGTGAAACACATAACCTAATTGCACTAGGTTAATGTATCTTGGTAAAAATCCAGCTTTGTGTCTGTAAGTCCCCAAAGTCTTCAGAATTGCTATTTTAGCCCGGGACAGATTTTCCATGCAGCAGATTTGGTCCTTTAGGCGTCCAGCTCCCTTTTACTTCGTTTGTGAGCTTTTTTTTGCGTCAAGTAAGCCGTAAAATGCTGTATTTTGCATCATTTATACCTGAAACTTTGCTAATCATGTTTGTTAGCTCATTTATAGGAAAAAGGACTAAAAGTGCATGAAATAGATAATTAGTTCTCAAAACTAGGCTAAAATATGGGCAAAATATATTGATATAGGCACGTAAATTCGCCTATCATCAACACCCCACACTTAGAGCTTTGTTCGTCCTCGAACAACATATCATGTCCTTCTAAGCATCGACTTAAGGTTTTTATAGCAACAACACAAAACATTCTTCAAGACAAGCACAACAATTATCAACAAAGAGTAGCTTTCTGATTATAAGTAGAAACAATTTAACCTCAAGCATAGACTCGTGATGGTGATCAACTCGCATGCAAACGTTAAGGTACATAGAATCATATACAACTATCCAAAACTCATCAACCATGTGTGTCTCACAATATAGTACCCATAATCACTCACAAATATAGCATATTTTTCAAACATGGGTATCAAAGTGTCCTTGCACTCACTCTCACAAAGAATTCATATGTAGAAACTAATGACCATAAGCTTGCCTTTAATGTAGTACTCTACTAAATGTCGGAATGTTAAGATTAGGATCAAGTAGGTCTTTAGATGGTTGTAATGTAGGCTAAGGGACGGGTAGGACTATTTTGGCCAAGAATAGTGACTAGGTTCCTAAGCACTTTAATACATCACTTTGTATCAATGACACTTTTTTCTTTCAACCTTTCTTTACTCTTTTATTCTACCACCCTTGTTCTCCTATTTTGTTTTTCAATTTTAAGCACAACTCACTTTTCAGCTTTCTTTTCCTTTTTCTTTTCACAACATACCTCTTATGATAGCACTTGCTTCCTTTTTCATAACGCATTCAAGCACCATTACAATTTAAAGCATCATACTCGCCCAATTTCCTCTTATGTTGTCACATGACTTTTTCACTTTAAAGCACTTAGGAATTTGGATCAAATTATGGTCTTGAAAAAAAATGGATTAGGCTTACATACAAGGTTGTCAAAGAAATAGGCTAAAGACTCAAAAGGGTTTAACTAGGATGATTTACATGGGTAGGAAAAACTGAAGGTAAACATGTATAGGTTGCCAAAGAAATGCCTAAATCATATCCTAAACTTACACTCCTTATTTTCGCTTTGCATACATACCAGGCAAGTTCTAGCATCAGCCACATACATAGAATATACTTATTATCTCACACACACAAGGCACATGGTCGACTTGGTTGGAAGTAATATAGACTCTCAACCCAACAAGTGAAGGAATTGAATCACTCAATATCATATAATAAGTCACAACTAGAGCCTAAATGTCTCAATAGTCACAATTGTAGCACATACTCTTGTTCTATTTTCATGCTGCCTATCAAAATAATTTCATGCGTAGCTAGAAAAATTTTACTCCTAAAAACTAAAAAAACGTCAAACGAAAAAAAAAAATAAAAAAAAAATGGACTAAACCAAAGTAAAACAAGCAAACATACAAACATAGGTGCAAACAAAGAGGTATAGCATGCAGATTCTGTCACCCCACACTTAGACTAGACACTGCCCTCAGTGGAAAATAAAGTCGAAGAACCTGATTAGTCGGACTCCTCATCAATGTCGGGGGTCATACCCCCTTTGTCAGAATCATCATAAGAGTCATCGTCAGAGTTCTCCTCAGCATCAGAATCAGGCAAGCGTCTATCATCATCAGTTGGCACGTCATCATCAAGAGGTTCCTCAAAATATACGCCCACTCCACACATCTCTTGGGCATGTCTGTTCATTGGGTAGTCGTGGTCCAGCTGTTGGAGCTCTTCAGCAGTTGGAATACGTCCCCCACTCATCATAGTGAATCTCGTCATGCCATAGAGATGACGGAAGAAACTCTCGTCACGAGCATGTCTCTCCGCAGTGGTAAGGTTGACTCCATGCGTTGTTTCAGCATCTTTGACCTTGGTGAGGTCAACCTTCTTTGGGTTGTGTGGGAGTTTGTGGTCAGTTGGTTCCTCTTCTATATCCTCCTTCCGCAACATTGCTGTCAACAAATTGCCGAATGTGAAATGGGACCTTCGGTGGAGTCTGGCTTTTCTCATGGTAGATCGAATGATTGCCCCAAAGTTGATAGGGACATTCGTCATCAACGCATAAACCAAACACACTCTATCTCTCGATATCTTGGTGTATTGCGTCCCAGGAATAAGGCATGAGTTGACAATGCGCATCCAGATTCTTGCTTCCCTATTTAGTGGAGCATAGGGGAATGTGTTGTGACGGCCTGTTTCCATATGTCTGCCCCATCTTGCCATTGATCTGCTTCCACAAAGCATGTGTCTTATTGCTCTGTAAGGAGGCCTGCTGTACAGCTCTTTGTATGGTGCAGTGTCGACCGAAGGTAGGCCTAGAAAAGAGTTGATCCAATCTGCTGTAAGCTGTAACACTTGGCCCCGAATTTTGACTTCGGTGCCTGTTGTGTTTGGCGACCAGTTGGCATAAAGATCTCTTGTCAAGTCAAGATTGCACTCTCCCATGTCACGGAAGATGAAATCCAGCTTTAAAGCCATTATTTTAGCCAACATTTGCGGCTCCTTCTTTGCTAAGGTCTCCTTGTTGATTAAGTCGACGTGCACATATTTCTTTTCTTTGTTGCTGCTGTACCATGCCTTGGCTTCTTCCTCAAGAACCCATTTGATTCCGAACATTCTGCGTGGTAGGTGTGCTGAAGATGATTCTCCTTGGTCTTTTCGACTTCTCTTCTTGTCCTTTCGGGATGTGGTGACCTTCTCCTTGCCTTGCTTTGCTTTGGGTGCCATTGTACCTGAGACTAGAAATAATGTTAGTTGCAGCACAATCTCACTTTATACAATCTATATGCAAGCACTAGGGGTACCACCCCACACTAAATCTTGTTAGCACAAATCAGTGAAGTGAAAGTGATCGAGTACTCAGATTTCGTCGACATCCGTTTCAGGATTGTATTCCGACAAGAAAATCAGCATTACATCACTTAGTTTCAGCCATTGGACTACTTTCATGGTGGATATAGCAACACTACAACCTAGGGGTTACCACATGGAATCATTATTCTTACAACAAGCACACCCTCCTAAGTCGATAGGTACTATAACCTTATCCCGATGGCCGGGATGGTCTATCATGTAAGCATCCAAACAACAATCTTAAGCAATATTCATAGCCATGTCAATTCAGCAATTATCATAACAATGCTATCGGAGCAAAATTCAAGTCGGAAACAAGTCAAGAATTCCCTACGTAGATATTCACTCACACGTTTTTGCAACAATTATCCAAACACATGAACATCACCATCAATCTCACATGATTTAGCAAAATATAATAAGCATAGCAACGTAGTACTTACGATAAATAGATGAAGAATAAGAGAGTACTTACTTGCTTGAAGATTGTGGAGAAGTTTTTGTGAATTTGAAGAACAAAGGAAGAAAATTTTGAGAGGATTTGGGATGATATGCGGCGCCTTTAGGGTTGCTTCTAATGTGTTTGTGACATAAAAACAAGTCCCCTTTATATAGGAGGAGTATGGGTCGGGTTATGACCCATTTACAATCGGATTTGGGGACAAAATCACCACATATGCGGCGCATATCCCTCGGCATATCACTTACATATGCGGCGCATTGTCCATGGCATAATGGGACATATGCGCCGCATAGTCTATGGCATTTCTAGACATATGCGCCGCTTATTCTATGGCATTTGGTCTCAGTATCTCAAATGCCATAGCATAGGCGGCGCATAGTCAAAAGCACAAGTAGGAATAGGCGGCGCATAGTGTATAGCACACTAGATTCCGAGTCCTTAGGCTATAGAATAGGTTGTGCATCGTTCGTGGCCTATTTTTACCAAGGCCTAGCCTTACTCGAAGCCTATTATGACGTGAGAAAGGCTTAATTCATAGCCTTATGCATCACCATTCCTAACTTACCGACTTTACCATACAATGCGACCAAATCGTCAATTGAAATCAATCTCCTCGTTGCATACTTCTTGCACCTATATTTGCTCAAAACACAATGAAAACGATTAGTACGATGGGTTGCCTCCCACCAAGCGCCTTAGTTTTGGTCGTGGCACGACTCTTATTTTTGGATTTTCATTTATCAAAAATAAAAATACTTAAAACGATGAAACGACAAAACGATAAAACAATAAAACGATGGGTTGCCTCCCATCTAGCGCCTTATTTATTGTCGTGGCTCGACGTAGTAATCTCGAGTACTTAGACTTCGTCGAGATAAGTGATGGCCATGTCATTCATCGAGTCAAGAGGACCGATATATGGCTTGACACGTTGGCCATTCACTTTGAAGATAACACCCTCATTGTTTTCCAATTCGACTACTCCCGACGAGTAGACTTGAATGACTTTAAATGGACCAGACCATTTCGATTTTAACTTACCTGGGAAGAGCTTGAGTCTGGAATTAAAGAGTAGTACCATGTCACCTTTTTGGAAGTTTCGTCGAACAATCCGCTGATCATGATACTTCTTCATCCGCTCCTTGTATAAATCTGATCTTTCATATGCATGGAGACGAAATTCATCCAGTTCGTTCAGCTGCTCCAACCTCAGGTTCTTCACATCATCCCAATTCAGATTCAAGTGCTTCAATGCCCACAATGCTTTGTATTCAAGCTCGATGGGTAGATGACAAGCTTTCCCATAAACTAGCTGATAAGGTGACATGCCAATGGGTGTCTTGAATGCAGTCCTATACGCCCATAGTGCATCATCTAGCTTTCGAGACCAATCCTTCCGATTCGCATTAACCGTTTTGGCAAGGATTTGCTTGATCTCACGATTGGAAACCTCTACTTGTCCACTAGTTTGGGGATGATAAGGCGTAGCTACCTTGTGTTGCTTGACTCCATACTTGGCCAATACAGATTTGAATAGCTGGTTGCAAAAGTGAGATCCTCCATCACTTATAATAGTACGAGGTACTCCAAAGCGAGAGAAGATATTCTTCTTTAAAAACGCTACAACACGCTTTCCTTCGTTATCGGCCAATGCTACAGCTTCAACCCATTTCGACACATAATCCACAGCAACCAAGATGTACTTCATTCCAAACGAATTCACGAATGGTCCCATGAAATCAATACCCCACACATCAAAGAGTTCTACCTCCAGAATTTTGGACATGGGCATTTCATGGTGTTTTGAAATAGCACCTTGACGTTGGCATTGGTCACACCTTCTCACATAGTCGTGTGCATCTCTGAATATTGTAGGCCAATAATAACCACTTTGCAAGACTTTCCTTGCCGTTCGATTCCCTGCATGATGTCCTCCAACTTGCGAAGTGTGGCATGCTTCCAATATAGTAGGCACTTCTTCATGGGATATACATCGTCGAATGATACCATCCGCGCATCTTCGAAACAAATAAGGCTCATCCCAATAGTAGTGCTGAACGTCATGCATAAACTTTCTCCTCTGGTGGTAAGATAAATTGGAAGGCAACACATTACTCACCACGAAATTTGCAAAGTCGGCATACCATGGTAAGTTCTCCATTGTTGTCGCTAGTATCTCCTCGTCAGGGAATGCATCATCAATCTGATTTTCTGGTTGCGCCACATACTCATTCTCAAGTCTAGATAGGTGATCAGCCACTTGGTTCTCGCAACCTCTTCTATCTTTGACTTCGAAATCGAACTCTTGCAGCAGCAATACCCATCGAATCAGCCTTGGTTTTGCATCCTTCTTTGTCATTAGATACCTAAGAGCTGCATGGTCTGTATGAACGATCACTTTAGTACCGAATAGATAGGCACGGAACTTCTCAAATGCATACACAACCGCTAAGAGCTCTTGTTCAGTGACAGTGTAGTTCCTTTGGGCTTCATTGAGGACCTTACTCGCATAGTAGATAGGATGAAATAATTTCTCCTTTCTCTATCCAAGAACAGCACCAACGGCTACACCACTAGCATCACACATGACTTCGAACGGGAGCGTCCAATCTGGTGCTACCATGATAGGGGCTTCAATGAGTTTTTCTTTAAGGCATTCAAATGCCTTTAAGCAATCATCATTAAAGTCAAACTTTGCATCTTTCTCCAATAGTTTGCACAATGAACTAGAAATTTTGGAGAAGTCTTTGATGAATCTACGATAAAACCCAGCATGGCCAAGAAAACTACGAACTCCCTTCACCGAAATTGGAGGTGGTAGCTTCTCAATTACCTCTATTTTGGCGCGATCAACCTCTATTCCTCTTTCGGAGATCTTGTGCCCAAGAACAATTCCTTCTTTTACCATGAAGTGGCACTTCTCCCAATTCAGCACAAGGTTGAACTCTACACATCTTTGTAATGCCATGCTCAAGTTTACCAAACACGTTTCAAAAGACTCACCAACAACTGAAAAGTCGTCCATAAATACCTCCAAAGTGTCTTCTACCATATCAGAGAAAATAGACATCATACATCGCTGAAAGGTGGCTGGTGCGTTACATAACCCGAATGGCATACGTTTGAAGGCAAACGTACCATATGGGCATGTAAACGTTGTCTTCTCTTGGTCTTCTGGTGCAATACAAATCTGATTATAACCTGAATAACCATCAAGAAAGCAAAACCATCCTTTCCCCGCTAATCGATCTAGCATTTGGTCCATAAATGGCATGGGGAAGTGATCCTTGAGCGTCCAAGAATTCAGCTTGCGGTAGTCCATGCATACTCTCCATCCAGTAACGGGCCTGAGTGGAATAAGCTCATTCTTTGTATTCGCAACCACCGTCATACCTCCTTTTTTGGGAACACATTGTACTGGGCTTACCCATGTACTGTCAGAAATAGGGTACACGACTCCTGCGTCTAACCACTTAATAATCTCCTTTTTCACCACTTCTTGCATTGGTGGGTTTAGACGTCTTTGATGTTCAATGGTGGGTGTGCACTTTTCTTGAAGCTGAATTTTATGTGTGCAAATCCCAGGTGGAATACCAATGATATCTGCAATGGTCCATCCAATAGCTCTAATATACTTGCGTAGGATTGCAATAAGAGCTGCAACTTGTTGCTCACCCAAATCGGCTGCTACAATGACTGGAAGAGTGTTTCCGCTTCCTAAGAATACGTACTTCAAATGGCTTGGCAGCTCCTTCAATTCTAACGTGGGTGGTTCTTCAATAGATGGCTTAGCTGGTGGTGTGGGTCGATTCTTGAGATCAAGATCCAGCTTCTTGGGAGTATAACGATATGTTCCTAATCCCGATAGAGCACAAATATCATCTTCAGAAATTTCAGCATCATCATTCTCTTCTTTCATGAGCAAAACCTCCAAAGGATCATCAAGAATTTGCTCTTCAGCAAGTAACTCTTTCTCATCATCAAAGACAACATCAGCCACAGAAAATACACTTAGATCTTTGGGTTGCTTCATTGATTTTCAAACATCAAAGCGAACCACTTCATCATTTATTCGGAATGAAAGCTCATTAGCTCTCAAATCTATGAGCACACTTCCCGTAGCAAGGAAAGGGCGTCCCAAGATTATGGGAACCTCTGAATCTGCTTCGCAATCCAAGATGACAAAGTCTGCTGGAAAGATAAATGAAGAAACCTTTACCAAGACATCGCATAGAATACCAACCGGTCGTTTTACCGACCTATCCGCCATCACAAGCCTCATATTAGTTGGTGTAGGATCTCCTAACCCCAACTTCTTATAGATCGATAACGGCATCAAGTTGATGCTGGCTCCTAAGTCACACAATGCTTTAGCAAAGTCCAAAGATCCGACGGTGCAAGGAATAGTGAAAGCTCCGGGGTCGGCCTTCTTCTGAACTATGGATCGGGTAGCAATTGCACTACAATGATGCACATCATCTTTCAGCTCATAGCTTGCTGCCCTCTTCTTAGTCAAAAGATCTTTCATAAACTTCGCATACCCAGGCATTTGTTCCAGTGCCTCTACCAATGGGACATTAATAGTCAGCTGCTTCAACATGGTCATAAATTTGCTGAACTTAGTGTCATCGGCCACCTTCTTCAATCTTTGTGGAAAAGGTGGTGGTGGGTATGGAAGTGTTCTCTCCATGGCTTTCTTCTCCTCTTGCTTCCGTTTATCATTTTTTTCAGGCTTCACATCACTAGGTAAAACGTCCTTGACGTTGGAAGTAGATATTGCGGCATCTTCTCTAGTGGCGTCACTAGGTGTGGCGTCCATATCTGCTGTTCCGTCAACCACTTGCTTGCCTTTTTCTGAAGTTTCCAGCACCTTACCACTTCTGGTAGTGATGGCCATACATGACCCATCATTCTTTGGGTTTTGGACTGTATCGCTCGGTAAGGTGCCAACCTTTCTTTGATTGAATGCTGCTGAAAGTTGGCTTAATTGCTGCTCTATTTGCTTGATAGAAGTGGAATGAGAATCAACTAGTTGCTTCATGGAGGCTAAATCGTCGATTACCTCCTTAACTCCCGCGCTCGTTGCTTCCACTCCTTTCAATAACTTAGCCATCATGTCTTCCATAGAATTAGATGTGGTGGTATCACGTCTACCAGGGGGAACATACAAACCACTATTTTCATTATTTTTCTTCCAACTACCTTGGTCTTTACCTCCAGATTTATCATAATAGTTCCGACCTTGGTTTCCTTGGGCATTCCCACGGAAACCCCCCTGATTGTTCAAGTAGTTGGCCTCCTCTTCCGCATCAGATTCGTCTCTTCCTTTTGACGCAATAGCTTTCACTTTTTCAGTCTTCCCTAATAGATGCTTTGTAAGAAGATCCATTTGGGTTTTCATGTGCGCCATATCTTGATCACGTTCTTCTTCTCTTCTTCTTTGGTCTGCAGACATGCCAATAGATAAAGTGGGGCTTGCTACCTCAGAATCCCTGGTATGCCAAGCTCTACTTTGTTTCGTCATACGATCTAGCATGTTGCTTGCTTGACCAAAGGTAAGGTCCATAAAAGAACCTCCAGCTGCGTTGTCCACCACTGGTTTAGTTACTGAATTCAGGGCTCTATACAAGATCTCCATGAGGTGAACATTAGTCATGTGATGGTTTGGGCATCTTGTTAGTTTTGTCTTGAACCTCTCCCATGTTTCGTGAAGAGCTTCAGAGGGAAGCTGACGAAAGTTGCTGATTTCATCTCTCAATTGAGCCCTTTTGGATGGCGGAAAGAATCTTTCTAGGAAAGCGTCTCTCAATTGCCTCCAATTTGTAATTGAATCAGGAGTCAGCCCATTCAACCATAATGTTGCCTCCCCAGACAGAGACAATGGAAATAGACGTAATCGAATAGCATTCTGACCAACACCAGGATTGTCAAAAGACTTGCATGTAGAAATAAAGTTGATGAGATGCATATTCGGATCATCGCCTGCTAGTCCACCAAATAATCCCTTGAGTTGCAATAACTGAATCATGGTGCTTGTGATATTGAATTTGGCTCCGGGCGCTAAAGGTGGTGGAATTATAGCTCCAGTGGCTCCGGCACCATCAAGATCATCATCATCATCGTCGAAAGTTGGTTACAAAGGTTGGCGATCATATCTATACCGAGCTTGTCGACCTCTTCGATTGGTAGGTGTTGCAATTTCAGCGCCATGCCTTGGGTTTAACAACTCGTCATCTCCTAAATCTTCATCGTCAGGATTTGTTGCTCGTCCAGGATTATCAATGTTTTGTTGTTGGACTTGAGCAGCGGCAAGAGCAGCTAATCTTGCTTGCTCGTGTTGAGCAGCCATCCTGTCGATTTTAGCTTGTGCTTCCATTCTTCTAATTCGTTGCGGTTCAGGATTGATTGGTAATAACGGTTGACCAGAACTTCTAGTATGGGGCATGCACTAAAAGAAAAACCTGCAATAAACAAAAACAAAAACTAAACGTAAAAGTACGAGAATCTTTGACCAAAGGGTCTAGCAATTATCACGAACTTGATTGACACTCGTATTCCCCGGTAACGGCGCCAATTTTTGATAACGCTCAATCTACAGCTCTCGTGGGAGTGTAAAGCGGTCGTTAGCAAATATAGAACCCAACCTGGGTTGGGTGTCGATCCCACAGGGAATAGCTTGGCCAACAAGTAAGTAAAATCACTAAACTTTTGGTGCAAGTCTCGCAAGAAGGGGGGATTCTTGTCGTGCAAGTAATGTAAACAAAAGCTAAAAATAATAAAGTAAAGAGAGAGATTGTTACGTATGTTGTAAACAATGAGAATTGAAGCGTTGGGGTTATGTCCACCTTCTGAGGTATACGTCTCTATTGGCTATGAGTGTGTAGAGTCTTGACATGCAATTGCTTATAGAGAATTGTAGTCGATGGTAAATCCAAGCGTCTCTCGACCTCAACAAGGACTATTTCACTTTAACTCTCTCGAGATTAAAGTGTGTCTAGCGGTACAAATTCTCCAAGAGGTTAGTCCAGTTACGGCACTAGCTTTTTAATAGGAAAGGGTGTCCTACTACCTTGACATTATCTCTTTTCCAGACAAATAACCTTTCTCTCGATCAGGTTAAATGTTAGACTGGCGTATTCTTGCGTTTGCAACCACAAAGAATGTAGATTGAGATGAAGAGCGTAATGATATAAGCAATATACTTGTCTTGAACTCACAAACTCATAGCTATAGATAGTAACTCATTCGGCTTCCATAACCCCAACTAAGAGGTTTAGTTACCCATGAATGCGAAGGATATCACGTTTTGCATGGTGGATGGCGTGTAAAAGAGGTGTTAGGCGTGTGGTTTTGGTGATTCCGTAGCAAGTAACGATTCTCTTGTTGTGGAATTTAAGAATAGAAGAATAGATTAGAAGTGTTTGTAGTGGAAGATGAGAAGGATGGAAGAAAATTAATCAAGTGAAGAATGAAGAATTAAGAATGTATTGTAAGAAGATGTCTTAATTGTAAGGAGATGAATAAAAATCTCTAGCATGATAGGGTATTTATAATACTCCTATCCTACTCCTACTAAGCTATTGAAATAAATAACCAAATCCTAATATACTAATGAAATCCTTGACCCAAATGTACTAGGGTAAGGTTACAAAATTATAATCCAAATAGATTAGTGAAACACATAACCTAATTGCGCTAGGTTAATGTATCTTGGCAAAAATCCAGCTTTGTGTCTGTAAGTCCCCAAAGTCTTCAGAATTGCTATTTTAGCCCGGGACAGATTTTTCATGCAGCAGATTTGGTCCTTTAGGCGTCCAGCTCCCTTTTACTTCGTTTGTGAGCTTTTTTTTGCGTCAAGTAAGCCATAAAATGCTGTATTTTGCATCATTTATACCTGAAACTTTGCTAATCATGTTTGTTAGCTCATTTATAGGAAAAAGGACTAAAAGTGCATGAAATAGATAATTAGTTCTCAAAACTAGGCTAAAATATGGGCAAAATATATTGATATAGGCACGTAAATTCGCCTATCATCAGCGACTAGGAGGTAGTCTCAAGGTTGTTACACACATTCTCAGATTGATTCATGAATAGCTATTATCTCAGCATGATTCGATAAAGTGGCTATGATAAACCACTTTGTATATCTCTAAGATATGACAGTACCACCACATATGAACACATAACCTATTTGAGATCGAGCTTTATGTGGATCAGATAAGTACCCAATATCAGCATGACCAATAAGATCAGGATTGCAATCTTTAGCATAAAACAAGCTCATGTGTTTTATCTCATTCTGATGTCTCCTAGTAGGAGCAGAAATATACTTTGCTAATAAATTGACTGAAAAGGCTATATCAGGTTTTGTAGTATTTGCAAGATATAAGAGTGCACCACTTACACTAAGATATGGTACTTCATAACCAATCTAATTTGGTATATTTCTCATTTCAGCAAATAATCTATTGCTTTGAAAACTCTCCAAGAGTTTCAATAATTTCCAAGCTATAAGTTTATACAATATAAGGATTATCAATAAGTTTTCAAGAAACTTTTATATGCTTCAAACATTTTGAATCTTTAAAAGTTTTCATATAAATTTTGTCAAGTGACAATATTCAACATGAGCGACATCTTCAAGTATCTGGACTGCCAATCATATAAGTTTTATGTTTACCAAGATGCATCTTTTCATGTCACTTGATAAATATTTCTACGTCAGCATGCTTAAATAAATGTAGAATTCAGACCCTCGTAATCTTTCTCAATATTGTGCCAATATTGTATCAAAGATATTGATGATATATCATTTTATATCGGTTCACAGTTTGACATAACATTTTGAGATCTCATCACTTTATTATTTTCAGGTACCTGAACCTCTTATAAGGTTTCATGAAGTATCATGTCGTAGGCTCCTCAAGAGTGCACTGCCTTCATATTATGATTATTTTTTCCTTATCCTTTTCAAGGATTATTTCATTTAGAATAGATTAGTCTATCATGCTTCATGCATGCAAAGACTTTGTCCTTTAGGGACTCAAAATAGGAGCACTTGCAGCTTAAATATGAGATGCTTTTAACATTTGACTTAAATTATCTTTTGAATGGGGATCTAGTGATAATTCCTAACATATTTCATAGATGCTTATATTCTCCCCCTTATATTAGGAAAACTAACATACATCATCCATCTTCTTTGAGAAATCCATCTTTGTGCATCATGGTATATTTATTAATCGTATACCACACATCAAAACTATTAGATAGAATAGTTGGTTCCTGACCTTGAACCAATTGAAAAGGAAGAAATAATTATAATATATTGGTCTAAAGCATACAAGTGTTATTGTATGCAACATATCTTATTTCAGACCAATACATGAAACTTTGTTCTCATTAGTAATGGTTCAGCTATTTATGGAAGGCATTCAATGTTAAACCATCATCATCAAGATGAATTATCTTGATTACACAATCTAAAAATTATGCTTAATTTATATTGAGAATGTAACCTTATGAATGTCAAACGTAGGTTGACAATGGATGTACATATGATCATCTTATTGATGCATCTTTTCAATATATCACATGATAGGTGAACGAGCCCTTATTCACTCTTTATACTTTTTATATTTTAAGGGATCCAATCCCAAAATTAGTTGGTCCAACCAACTTATCATGAGAACAAACAATATTAAAAGTAATGAAGAATTTTCTAATTTCTTCAATATATGTTCATTACTCAGTATGCACATCTTTGAGATCTCGTTCATGACAATTTATGAACTTTTATTCTAGCAAACTCCAAGTTTACCATGACATGTACCTTTTACTTTAGAAAATTTTTGATTTACTACTTTAGAAGTAGATTTCAAAATAGTTCTTCTTGGTTATTCTGCCTCTTTTGGAGGTGAGTTGTGATACCATCACAATCAAGTGCACGTTTGTATTGAAACAAGCAAAATCTTCATTCCCAAGAATGAAATATAATCGTGCCCTAAGTCTATCAAATTTTGATAGCTTATAACCTCTTTCATGATATTGCTACTTCAGGAGCAAATCGAGGCATAAATATGATAGAGCGAATTTCTCTATATTGCTACCACATTCAATTCAAGAATGGAGCAAATTGACATCATGTATTGCTACCACATTCATTTTTTGGAATGAAGCATATTCAATGGACTAGTTTCATAGCTTTTCATCAAAACACATTATTTTTCCTTAGCCATCATAATATCATCAATATGGTTCATTGAGATTCAAACTCAACGTCTTACCCATATAAAGGCGTCTTAGACATAAATCAATGGGACTTGAACCCAACTTATTATCATCCCTTTTGATAATATTGTTCTTGAGGAATAATTTAAAATATAAATGGCTCCAAACCAATTATTTTTCCTCAAATCCAACAATAATTATATTATTAGTAGCAAAAGACAGATAACATAAGGAATTATTAACCTTGAAATTTCCTTTAGATTTATAATCTTGCCTTACTTGGCAGAGTCTCGTGCTGATAATGTGTTATGAAATATAAATAAAGAACAACAAGAATAAATTGAGAGAGAAGAGGGAGACTTCTTTATTTCTCTTGGGGGATAAGACATCATCTTAATTGAGAATACAATGAATAAATCTCCTCTATTTATAGGAGAAACTACTCCTAGTTTCTAACTAAAAGACAGATACTTCAAATCATGATAGATATCAACTACATCTTATTAGATCTTGATAGACATTCACTATAATGTAAATACATTTATAACAGTTTTAAATTTTTTTTATGTTTGTTGGTCAAAATTTTAAAAAAATATTTTTCTCTACAATTTTTTGAGATTTTGTCCAAAAATTTCTTATATCTTGGGGGTAGGTTTGACTTGGCCCTTTAGATATAAACGTGACTACTATTTTTCTTCTAAAGGGTCGTTTGGTAGGAAGATAAGTTATGTAGGGATTAGTAATATGAGAATTAGTAATGCAGGGGTTACCAATAGAAGGATTGTAATGCATTGATTATTTTTTATAAAGTGTTTAGTGATTGTATTACACGTTAGATATACCATGTAATGTTTGGTTTAAAATTCTACAAATGTTTTTTTACAATTATGCCCTTGATTTTTTGTGAATTTTTTATTTCATTTGATCTACTAACTAATGGACCAATGTTTGCAAGAGGATGTACCAAAACATTTCTTGTTCCAGTAGCTTCACTTGGCCCTCCATATCTCCCAAGAGCAGATAGCTTTGGCCTAACATGATTTATAGAGATTAAAATGGTTTCAGATAGTAATAAAAAGTTACTCATCTTGCAGAATTCGTGACTCATACGATATTATGCATTGACTTATAGTCATCAGCCACTTCACGTTCAAGCTCACCATTTGGGACAATGGCAACCCAAACGTGCCTACCAAAAATATCAACGGATCACCAAACGAACACTCTCTATAGCTAGAGGGTTATGATCACATCTGTTTTTGCTGTCATCAATGCCACTAGAATAGGTACTGCAATCCTTGATTTCCTTCCAATGAACTCTATTATTTCGTCCAGATCAAAATGCTCTGGATACTTCATATTGTTTACAACCCTTACCATGAAACGTTAGTTCCCACACTATTGTGAATTCACATAAGCTCCAACAGAAAGTATCCCGCCAAAGAACAGAAAGTATCCTGCTAAAGAACAGAAAGCTATCATTTAGCTGGATAAAGAGAAGAGGGATTGAAGGGTAATTTGGTCATTTAATTCTCTTATTCATGCATTATTTGACCCAGTAATTCCTAGGTTTCCTAGTTATCCATGAATAAAGAGGGATTAAATTGAGTTGTGCAACCAAACAATGTACTAGGTTGGAATTAAATTTTAATACATGGACTATTTTAATTAACTAAAATAGTGTACGTGCGTTTCACGTGTATCAAACTTTTTTTTAGAATAAACGTGTGTAGAAAATATACTAATGGTGCATGTGTTGTTTTATTAAATACAAAAACGTTAAGAAAACAACGCAAAATTTTCAAGATAAAAAGGTGCAGTTGATTAAAGAGAAATTTTGTCATTACACTTGCTTATTTCCTACTTTTAAAATAACGTTATTTCTACGAAGAGTTATTTTTATTCTTAGGCGTTTATATATTTATACTTTACGTAAAATATCATTATAATGAAATGGTTTATAATAACATAAAACATATAACTTAATTTAAAACAAAATCGTAACAATTGTTTTTTAATTTTGTAATCATTTAAAATATACTTTATATAAATTGATAAATAGTGAGTAAGATTTATACAAGAATTTAAAATTTTATATATATATAAACAAGCATATTGAAGAGTAAAATGGTAAAGTATGGCCCAAACTTAAAAAGGCCCAATAATTTTTAAAATACAAAAAAAAAATGAATTAGGAAAGTAAACAAATATATTTATTTTTGTTTGAACTCCAGAAGCTTCCTTTGAAATTCCTTCTTTCCTCAAACATTTTCTCTCTATTATGATACTACATATTATTTTATCAAAAAATTGATGAATCAGTTGAAATTATGAAGCTCAAAATTGAACTTTCAGAGACCAAATCTTGAAGAGTATTTTCCTACTGTATCCATTGAACAACAGTATGTCAAGCTTCGCCTGTAATTCCCTCTTCTTTCCCTGTTTCCTTCATTTTTTTATGCTTTAACCCGTTTGGAGATTTGATTTTTTTAAACCTTTTTTTGCCGTACATTTTGTATGTTTTGATTCCCTTAAAACAATTGTTGCATTATATGTTCCTAGTTTTGATTTTTTGTTCCTCCTTTTGTTTTGCATATTCGAAGATTTCATTTTTTAAAACCCATTCTGATTTAGTTTCTTGTTTTAGGTGCGATTTTCTTGATATTTACATAAAATATATGTCAGGTACGCTTAATGTTGCCAATTTTGAATATCCTGATATGTGTATGTCAGCTCAGATACTTGAATTTAAGGTATGAAATAAAAATAGAAGCAGGTAAATAGAAATACTATGATTTTATTTCCCTTTTCTGGGTTACTATTGTAATTGTTTTTTCGAAAAATAGTGGAAGATCCGTCAAAGCTAACAACTTTTTGATTAAACACTATGTTTGTGTACTAAATTTAGAATCCGGTTAGTAGTACTTGAACTCATCATTTACAATTTAAAACTCATAAAGTTGAAATGTCAACTCCATCCTGAGCTTTGAACCCATAGAAATTGGCATAACTGGTAAAGTAAAGTTGTCGCCATGTGAACTTTGAGTAAGAGGTAAGATTATTGCACAATAGACCCTTGTTGGCCGATCCTTAGCCGAACTTCATGCATCTGAGTGGTTAGTCTATTGGAATGCCCTTTTGTATCTTTTAGAAATTCCTGATATGAATGGGTCTTACATGCAATTAAAGTTGCCGTTATGTGACCAGTAAGTCACTATTTTGAGTTGTGAAAAAAACGTCTTGCTTGAAGTAAGGTAACCTTGTATGTGGATATTGTTCTATTTATCGCTCTTACGTGAAGTCTTATTATATGTCTCATAACTATGATACTTTAAACATTTTTGAGTATCTTCTTTGTAGTTAGATACATAAGTGAGGTACTCGATTTGGAGAAGATCACTAATAATTTCAGTGACCCCATAGGGAGGGTTGGATGTGCCTTATTGTTCTGCAGGTTCATGGATGATGGGTAGGAGGTTACTATCAAAACATGAGATTTTATGTTTCCTGCCGTTTATCGTTGTGTTGGTTATCCACGCGATTTTCATGTGAGTAAATGCTCTATCTATTTAACTGGTTGATTTTCATCTTGTTGTGTTATTGATCTTGCAAGTTTACGACAGGATGAAATTGTATTACTGAAAAAGTCAGGACTTAAGTTGTGTCCTTTCTTATTGAGGCTGATTGGCTTTTGTTTTGAAAAGAAGCTGGCTATAGTTTATGATCTGAAATTTAAGATACTTTTATGGATTTCATTTGGTTGTGGTGTCGACTTACTTAAGCTTTTCTTTTTTTGAATTTACTTGAGCTTTCTACAAAAAAAAAATAGTAGTCTGATAGATTATTAATTTTTTGGTCTTGGTAACATTCTGTTATACACATAGATGAATTTGGGTGGAAGGAACGAATGAGGGTGGCAACTAATTATGCACTAGTCCTGAAAACATTAACCATGAAAAAGTTGGACCTCAGTTGGTCTTGTGATGATATTATGATTGATGAGGTATCAAATGAATACCTAATTTTGCAGCTTTCGAAAAATGTCCTACAACTTGTTTGATTAAATTTCGATGCAGGAATATAACATTAAACTGATAAACTATATGATCAATCGTAGGAAGGTGAAACTTGCGACGGTGCCTCTGTCTCAGGTTTTGCTCTTTCTTTATTATTACCCCATGACTTGTTCTCATAAAGTACCCCATGAGATGTGCTAGCTACATGATTATACTAATATAAATACTAATAATCATGTGTAAAATCATCATTAAATTGTAACAGGGTATCAACACCACCTTCTTGTAAATAGTATTAGTATTGTCGTCCAGCTACATAAATAGCAGTTGCTTCCTTGCACTATGCTTTTTTTGATCAATCTCAGATATTGGCTTAACGTTCTTGCATCTGACCTGTGTTTTTAAATACACTTAACAGTAACCTGAGCTATGGAAAAGAGGAAGGCAAAATCAAATCCACCTCTAAAGAAGATGATGGACAAACTTGATATTGTTTTCAATTGCCCTTCCTGTAGCGATGGCACCATTGTGGAACTCCGCATGTAAGTTAATTTTATAGCATTGTATATTGCACTTATTTTTTTCTTTGACATGTCATATATGTAATATAAACCGAAGGACGAAAATATTTGAGCAGTGAATTTTATGGATTTGAAAAAGTTGTAAAAGGAAAAGCCAATTAAAGAATTAATTTGTTGAATGATACATTATGTCCTTTGGACACTAGGTAAGACTATTACACAATAGATCCTTGTCGACCGATCCTTAGTCAAACTTCATGCATATGAGTGGTTAGTCTATTAGAATTCCCTTTTGTATCTTTTAGAAATTCCTGGTATGAATGGGTTTTACATGAAATTAACGTTGACGTTAAGTGACCAGTAAGTCACTGTTTTGAGTTTTGAAAAAAATTGCTTGCTTGTAGTAAGGTATCCTTATGTGTGGGTATTTTCTGTATCGCATAGTTCTCAAATACAGCTAAAATCCCACTTTCTCAAGTAGGTATGTTTGATGTATTTCCAACTCCTAACTATACTTGTACCATCAAAAATGAAATTTCTATTTTCATTGTGGAAGAAATCATAGAAATCTAAGACCATTTCTTATAACTAATTTCTTTCATTAAAAAGTTTATTATGCTACTAAATACAGTCAGCATCACCATTCGCCAAGAGTCAAAAAGTATGTAAATTTGGCCCACTTTTGGCTCTTTTTACTTCTTAAGACATCATAATCTGTTAAATGTTTAATACATTGTAACTTCTGTAACTTCATCCATATATAAGTTTCCTTGTTAAGTTAGTGAAATGTATTGAGTTGCATTAATTCTTTTGATAATGACATTCAATTAACTGATTTTGAACAAAGTCAAAATTAAATGTTTCACAGGGACACACAAAGACTATATTCATAACTGCTAAAGTGGACAGTACTTGTATGACATGGGAGGATTTTCATCAACATTCTTATCAAAATATGACAAAGGACAGGAGGTTACTGTCAGAACATGAGATTTTATATTTCTCGGGATTACTGTCAGAACATAGGAATTTAAATTTTTAGTATTAAAGTATAATTAGCTGAGAAAATATTACTTGATAATTTACGCAGCTTTCATCATCTATTTTCTAGTTATGACCAAATAAGCCTAGCCAATTTTTGTATAGCACAATCGACAGCTTCCAATTCCTTCACTTTGTACACATTTTCTCTATCATGACCTGCATTATCAATTGCTTGTAAATTCAACAACGGACATATAACCATCAAACTCGAAAAAAAGGGCAACCCGGTATACTAATAAATCTCCCTCTATGCATATGGTCCATGGAAGGGCCTGACTATAAGGGTCTGTTGTATGCCGTCTTACCTTGCATTTCTGCCAGAGTCTATTTCCAAAGCTTGAACGTATGACCTCCTGGTTACATACCAATAACTTTACCAGTTACTCCTAGGCTTTCCTTCTTAATCACCAACCTCACATGACACAAAAAAAAAGTAAAGAACCAAAGACCTAAAAGGCATATGTACGGGTTGATGTAAAACAACATAAGAAAATTACATCAAACTTGCTAGAACAATCAAATGCCATTTTGCAATTCTTCTTTATGATTTTGTTACTCCTAAAAAGATTGTTATGTAAACATGAAGTCTAAAAAGATGACCAATGAACAGATCTTTCTAAATGAAATCCTCCCAACCACCCTAGCGAGTACCTCCATATTTTACGAACGAATGCATTATCTAATTAGAAGCGTCCATTGTGACCTCCATGAGCTGTCATTAGAAATCAACCTTTTGTCAACATTTGAAGCATCATAGAAATAGCTAAATGATTTTGATGTTAAACCTTAATGTGGAGGAACCCAAATTCATAGCCATCAGATAGACCATGCCTGTACTTTTCTTCTTCGAGCCCAAAGATATTGGGGCAAGTTGCAGAGGTGCCAAAATTGCCCTGGCTATGGTAGTTACTTTTGATGTTAATAATATCCTACAGTCTACTATCGCTCCGAAAGCTATCAGAATATCAATCCTGAGTGACAAATCCAAGCCAATAATAATCTTGGTAGGAGCTAACATGCATGGACAAAGACCATGTATCTTTTCAGATGGAGCTACCTACAACATAGAATGAATCAAAATCAGAAATAAGGCTCCAATCAGAAGATAAATGACTTTTCCAAAATAAATAATTACGTATATACAACTAAGATTGATTAAAAAGAGATCCATATCTCTGAATATCACAGCGGAACCAACAAGTTCATAGTTATACAACTCCCCTAGGAAACACACATGAACAATATGTCTTTGTCGCATCCCATAGTCATTCAACTCTAATTCATCCCGATCTCCTCCAGAATCTATAGAAATTACAAAGTTCAAAATTTTAATTTCAAAAGCGACATCAAGTATATAATGCAATTAAAGACGCATAAGCCTTTCAAAACTATGTAACAAAGTAATTTTAAAGGCAAGAAAACTGACATATGCAAATTTCATACAACCCTACCCTAAACAAATTAAAGTACAATAATTGAGAATTTTACTAAACAACTTTAAGATACATACAACTAAGAAAATTCAACTTTACGTGAGTCGGCATCTTTTGAAAATAATCTCTTTATCTCCATGAGTAGAGAAACTCAACTTTACCTAAGTCGAACATGAGATAAAAAATAATAAGCCAAAATTTTTGTTAAAAGAAAAATAATATTTTTTTAAACTATTTTTATTTTAATTGGCATGCACTGTGTAGTATTACTCCCGCACCTGGAGCTGCTAATTTTGAGCTGCTGAACATGTGCATCAACCTGCTTAACATCCACATTAGAATAATCTCTAGAAAAACATACAAAAAGGGAAAAGGACCAATAAATTTCAGCAATATACAAGTCAATAGCGGTATCTACTTCCAAGAATTCCTTGATGTTTTATCATCTATTCTTTCTCTTGTACTTTAGGTTTATAAAGATATAAAATCCTGTATGAAAATTATGATAGAATAATACCAAAGCAAAAACATCAAAAAGACACTATAACTCAAACGTAAGCGATAAACATCACCATCATCTATCTTAACTTTCTTTTCTGTGTATTTTTAGAGCCATGTAGATAGTGTTTATTTAGAGTAATTAGATAACACCTGAAATAAAAAGAATCAAAATCAAGAATGCTAAAATTTTAAAATCCGTTGAATGTCTCATTCTCATTTTTTTTTTTAAATTCCCTCTTATTTCTTATTTCTTCATCGATGAATATGCTTGTGAAAACTTCAATAACTATGCTACAAACCCTACAACCTAGGAGTCCTTATTTATTCATCCTTTTTTAACATAATTTTTTTTTCTTTTATAAACTCTTTTACATATATTTAGTTACGTAATGCTACAAAACCTACAACCTTGGAGTCCTTATTTATTCATGCTACTTATTCTCAAATCTATTCATCCTTTTTTAACATATTCTTTTATTCTCAAATTTATTCATCCTTTTTAAATATACTAGTTTAGGTGTACGTGTCTTGCGCGTGTACCTTACTTTAATGTGTTAAAAAATTATGTTAAATAGGATATTTATTTAAATAACAAATATGAATATAATAATTAAATTTAATATATTTTGAGTATGTAAAGATGGAGAATTTATTTATTAAACCTAATCTTTACCAAAAATATTTTTAAAAGTCGATCGACATTCATCTACCATCTGTAAATTACAATAAAATAATACAATGATAGAGACATTAAAATAATACAACTAAATCTAATCTTTACACACAAATTTTTTTTCAAAGTCGTCTGACACTCATCTACCACCTGTAAACAATAACAAAATAATACGATAATAGAGATATCAAAATAGGAGTCCCATATATTTTTAGAAAGTCTAGTTAATATAATTAAATAATAATTTAAAAAATAGTGAAAAGACAGTTTTGTTTAAAGAAGAGTCTTTTAATGAAGGGTAAAAGTTCAAATCACTTTTCTGTAGAAAAATTAGAATTAACTAATAGTTTAAGGAAAAAGTTTGATTGCCAAAAGTTTAGTTGATTTGCCCTCTGTAATAATAAAATAACTTAAAATATAATTATAATTTTATTTGATAGTGTTATGACTTTGCTACCGTGACTTTATTTTCTTACAATTATAATGTGACTTTGCAGTTTGAAATTTTATTAAATAGTTAATTAATTACAATTCTAAGTTAAAGAAAATCTAACGTGATGTTACTATCTTTTTTCCTTACAAATATGGTATATTACTTAGTTTTATGGTATATAATTCAAAAAAGGAAAGGTTTAAGGACTAAATTTGAATGAATTCAAACAACGAAAGTTTTATCATAATAATATTTAATTAATTTTTAACTCTTAAATATTAAAAAAAAATAGTGAAAAGATAATTTTATCTAAAGCGGAGTCTTTTAATGAAGGGCAAAAAGTTCAATTCACTTTTCTAAAGGGTTTCACACTTTTAATATATTATAGATTCTTTTTCCTTCTATAAATTATTTTACATATATTTAGTTACGTAAAAAGAATTTACTGTTAAAATTTAGCTCACTTTTTACAGAATATTTTCCTCTTTCTCTTATAATAATATAATAATATATTTTAATACTCTTTTTTCATTTAGATAAAGAAATAAAAAACCTTACCTACATTAACTTACAATCTTACCATATATTTTGAGACTCTTTAATTTTTAATAATTAATTAATAATTAAGGAAATATATGTAAAGATGATTTTGTATAAAACAAAGACTTTTAGTGAAGGGCGAAAAGTTCAAATCACTTTTCTAGGGGGTTTCACACTTTTAATATATTATATATATAGATAGATATATAGATATAGATTATAGATATAGATACATCCTACCAAATGTGTCTAAGTTTATAAAACCTGTGCACTCTTCGTCTCACTAACAGAAAACTCCACATCCAATTAGAAAACCAACAGAGTTGTAACATGTGATTTGCACATGATTTTAAGAAGGTTGTAACAAACAAACAACAATGACATATCTATTAAAATCCCACAAGTGAGTTTCAGAGAGGGTAAAGTATACACAAATCTTATCACTATTTCAAGGAGGTAGAGAGGTTATTTTCAAAAAACCCTCGGCTCAAGTGCAGCAAATTCTGGTATAAAAAAGGGAAAACAGTGAAGGAAATATGACAACTAATAAACCACAGAAAATAATAATCAGCTACAAAATAATGTGATAATCGAAACACAATAAACAACAGTAATAATAGTTATCTACAGCTAAATCCTAAGATATCATACTATGGTGTGTCACACCCTTTTTTACCAAAAAGAAATTGATTTTTATGTTTGAAAAGGGTTTTAATTATTAAAGTGACAAAAAATAAAAATTTACTTCGAAAAAACTTTACAATTAAACTCAGAGTAGCCACTTGGCATAAATCTGATATGTCAAGTCACCTTTGACAATTCTTTTTCAAAATAATTTTTAACTTATTAAAACTGATCCATAAGCAGAGATTCTGATTAAGGAATTCAGTGGACCGAGGGGAAGGTGTTAGGCATCCCTCGGTCCCATGGTTTGACTACGATCGTTTCATGGAGTATATCGGCTGGTGTGACACTATAAAATGTATAAACTAATAAAACACCTAAACAAGAAAATAAACAACCAAACAATCAAAGTTCAAAAAATAGTATCCAGTCCAATTAATAAAAACTAAAATAAAATGCTGAAATAGAAAACCTAAACTATTCTAACTAATCACTAAACTAAGCTCCACACGACATTTCGGGCCTTGATCATGCACCATCTTCGAGTACAACTCCCTCAAACATTACCCGAATAAAATAATACAAATAACCTCGGGGCATTTCCTATCCAAATGAGTACAATTGATTCAAATGCAATAAAACAAAACCATTCAACAAATATTTCAAATATTCAACAATCCACAAGTCTTAAATTTTGTCTACCCAACCTACCGCTTGCCTATCAATTTCAATCTAAAAAATATGATACTATCGAGTTCGATACAATGAGTAATTATTCCGAATTAAACAACCATCACTGAATCAAAATAATTCCTACTCACTTTTATCAATTTTCAACTTCCGTCCCCAAATTTATTTTAATCAATATTAATATGAAATCAAATAAAAGTCACAATCACAGCAATTAAAATTGCTCAAACACGCTATCAAAACATCCATATTATATTATGATGAAATAGGAAGAGATAGAGTTGAAAATATCCATATCATATTAAGATGAAATAGGAAGAGACGGAATTGACGAATTGAATCTCAATTAACAATTTTAATATACCAAGCTACTCAATTAGAATATAGAACCGAGTCCATAAAAATCCAATTCAAACCTCAATCACGAACTCACAAATTGAACAAATCCAAAATCTACACTAACCTCAATCAACCCGACTGACCCATCTCCTGCTTGGTCATTTTCCCGCGGGACTTCATTGGAACCTACTGAAATGGTTTGTGTTTTGTTGATTCAGTCACTGACGTTGCTATTTCCAATAAAATTTAAGCTAAAAATGGGAAGGGAGTTTCTGTCGGTGTGAGTTCGGGTCAAGATGGAGATAGATTTTACTATTTCTCTTTGTCGGAGCTTCAGCGAGCTCGGCAATGGTGAATATTGGAGAAAAAAAGGTAGCCGTGACATTTTTCGATGAGAACTCACCGGAAAAAATGCCTCTCTCATCCTTTCTCTCTCTTTTTCTCTAGTTTTCCTTCACTCTCGCATATTTTTTTTCTCGATTTCTCTCTCTCTCACCTCTCTAAATCCTCACTGTGTTTTCTGTTTTCTCCCACTGGTTATTTTTAGAGCCCCCCCTTCTATTCTCTATCTATGTGTGTGTTCATCCATATTCGTGTTTTTGTGTGTGTTTATATGCTGTGTTTTTTGTTAGAAGTAAACAAACAAACATTTTAAATTTTTTGTCTTTGTATTACTTCATTCATCATGCTTCATATTTCATTATGCTTTTATTTACTATGATCTATCTTGAGTCGGGGGTCTATCAAAAACAACCTCTCTACTTCTTTGGAGGTAGCGGTATAGACTGCGTATATTTTATCCTCCCCAGACCCCACTTTGTAGGAATACACTAGGTTTGTTGTTGTTGTTGTTGTCACTGTCTAGCTGTTAGAAGGAAAAATATGAAGGGAGGGGGGAGAATGGGGTGGAGGGGTACGTGGGTTTGGGAGGTGTGATATGGAGTGGTGAGTTGTCCCATTTTAATAGGAGAAATGGTTATTTTTGTATTTTTGTGGATGAATTATGGAATAGGTTGGGATGTATGGTAAGATAAGGTAAATGGGTAAAAATTGACTCTTGAGAGGGGCGAAATTATATATCTACATGGTGCACGAAAATATTCTTGCCCGACTAAACTTTTACTCTAATATGCACTCTTTATATTTCCCTATTTATGGTCATGTCCTCGATAACATGAATATGCATCATGTCCTGTCTAATCACCCCAATCCAATACTTCTTCGGCCTATCTCTACCCCTCTTTGTATCTACCATATCCAACGTTTTGCACTTCGTTACAGGAGCGTCTGAACCTCGCCTCATCATATGACCAAATCATCTTAATCCCGCTTCCCTCATCTTATCCACCATAGAGGTCACTCCCAACTTATCTCAAATAACTTCATTCTTAATTCTATCACACCGAGTATGTCGACACATTCATCTCAACATCCTCATCTCTAAGACATGTATCTTTTGAACATGTGAGTTTTTAACTAATCGACACTCCATCCTATATAGCAAAGTCGGTCTAACCACCACTCTATAAAACTTACCTTTAAGTTTTGGTGGTATGTTTTTGTCACGCTTCACTTTATCCATGTCGTATCAATATAATGAGTGATATCACCGTCTATGACCCCACTACCGTGGATAATAAATCCAAGATATTTGAGAAGATAGCTCTTGGGGAGAAACTATGCGCCCAGATGCACTTCTACATCTTCCTCATGCAATTTCTTACTGAATTTGTACTCATGACACTTCATTTTGGTCCTACTCATCTTAAAGCATTTAGCTTTCAGAGTTTGTCTCCATACCTCCAGCCTATCATTCACGCTGCTATTCGTTTCATGAATCAATACTATGTCATCTAAAAATAACATATACTAAGTTACTTCATCTTGGATGTTTTGCATCAATAAATCCATCACTACGGAAAAAAGGAAAGGACTAGGAGTTGATATCTGGTGCAACCCTATTTTCACAGAAAAATACTCCCAAGTCTCCTCTTACCATCTTAATCTGCATTTTAGCTTCATCATACATGTCCTTTATCGTTATAATGTAAGTAATCGATACTCCTCTAGCCTCCAGACATCTCTAAAAAACTTCCCTCAAAACTTTGTCATAGGACTCCCCAATGAATTAGAGAAGGTGGCGGACTAATGTTAAAAGAAAAAAAATGGAGAAGAAAGTTGTAAAAAATATGAAATCACTTCAAGTCTTTACTACTTTGGTTCATCCAATGATTATTAGGAGCATTAATGACTGAACAAACCCTAGTTATATGGTGAGTGTTTTATATTCTTCATTTAATTTCAATAAAAATCACTTCAATAATGGTGAGTATTTGACAAATGACGAAAATTAGCAAATTTGAGGGGTAAAAAAGGAGTTGATTTATTTTCTAAAAACCTGATGTTTAAAATATTCAGTTGATTTATATTATTCCATAAATCTATTGATCTTGTTAGTTTTAAATAGACAAATTTCACATAATCGAATGAAAATGATGTCTAGTTTGCAACAAACAAGAAGCAAGAGAATGAAAGAAGATAACTGAGAGAAGCAAACTTATGCACAGAAAAGAAGTTACATAAAAGTATTCTAAAGAAACTGAAATAGATAATGGCCCTACTTTAAAGTCATTGTGCTAACCATGGTAACCACCTCCTAAATAACTTTAAGAAGAAATATAGAAAATAAAAAGATAAATACTGTAGTCCTAAAACAACTAAATAATACTCCTCCTTGCATTAGGAGATGCATATTTCAAGTTGTTGCCTTAGAAAATTGAACTTGCTGACTGGAAAGAATTTTGTAAATACATTGCTAGCTGATCTTCAGATCTGCAATAAACAAGACTCACTTCTCCTTTTTCTGCACATCCCTAAAAAATATTTGATGTTAAAGTACTTAGTCTTCCCATGGAATACCGAATTATGAGAAATAGCTATTGCCGCTTGATTATCAACAAAAATTTTGATATTAAATTTTTGTTTCATATGCAAATTAGAAAATATTTTTCTCAGCCATAAGGTTTGATTTACTGTTGTTGCGACAATGAATTTAGCCTCTACCTTGGACTGTACCATAATTTCCTTCTTTTTTGAACACCAAGAGAAAATCCCTAATCCCAGACTGAAGCAATATCCTGATGTACTTTTCATGTCATCAGTGGATCCAACAAAATTGCTATCTGAGAATTCATATAACTTGAAATTCTCACACTTCTTGAATTTGACACCATATTCAACAGTACCTTTAATGTATCTTATAATTTTTTTTGTTTCTTGCAAATGCATTTCAGTAGCACAATGCATAAACCTAGATAAAAGACTTACAACAAATACAATATTTGGTTGTGTAACAGTGAAATACATTGAGCATCCAATTAAGATTCTAAAATTTCCTTCATCAACTTTATCAGTTCCATCCTCTTTGCTCAACTCCTCCTTTGAATTAATCGGTGTGCTTGTTGCCTTTCAATTTTCCATATGAAATTTCTTAAGTATCTCCCTTGCATACTTCTTTTGGCAGATAAAAATTTCATTGCAGCCTTTCTTGATTTCCATTCCCCAAAACGTATGTCATTAGTCCTAGGTCTGTCATCTGAAAGACTTGAATAATTTCTTTCTTAAACTCTTCAACTAGCCACACATTGTTTCCTATAACCAAGAGATCATCAACATAAAGGGAAACAATGAGAAGATTAGTTCTCTTATGTTTGACATAAAGAGTAACTTCATACAGACTTCGAACAAACCTCAAAACTCAATAAGTGATCATCAATCCTGCTATACCAAGCTCGTGAGGCTTGTTTTAAGTCATAAAGATCCTTTCTAAGCAGACAGACTTTTTCATTTTTTTCTTTCTCAATGAAACCCCCAGACTGCTCTACATTGATTTCTTCTTGCAGTGTACTATTTAAATAGCCAGATTTGATATCTAGTTAGAACACTTTTCATCTCTTTTATGCTACTATTGTGAGCAACATTCTGATGGTATTCAATTAGGTTACTGAAGCAAAGGTATCCGCGTAATCAACACCAAATATTTGGGCATATCCCTTGACAATAAGCCTAGACTTGTACCTATTGATAGAACCATCAGAATTAAGCTTGGTTCTAAACACCCATTTTACTCCAATGACCTTTTCTATCTTTCGATCTGTCAACTAACTCTCAAGTGTTGTTTTTCTTGATTATTAACATTTATTGCTCTATAACGTTTTTCTAGTTTTCATCATGAAGCGCTTCATCGTGCCCAGCGGGCTCACAAACTGTCACATTACTTTGTTGGTAGATGTCAGAAAGAATCTTGTACCTCTAACTAGAGGATCATCTACTAACTTATTTTGTCATTGATCGGATGTCTGCTTTGACTGAAAGTTGATTGTTCTTCCAATTCCATTTCTCTTTCTCATTAAAGCGTACATCTCGACTAACAATTCTTCCCTATTTATAGATCATAGACTTTGTAGGCTTGGAGGATTATCTATAACCCACAAAGATTTCGGGGATGACCTTTTTATTAAGTTTTTCTTTTTTAACCTGCGACACATGAAAGAAACAAACACAATGAAATACTTTAATGAAGCTTATAGATTACTTGAATCTATTCCAAGCCTTACATGGAGTTTTACTCTCCAAAGCTTTAGTAGGAAGCCGGTGTTGGAGAAATACTGTTGTATTAGCTGCCTCAGCCCAAAAACTTTTTGACAACTCCTTTTCATGCAACATGCACCACATTATCTTCATTTTATACCTGTTCCTCCTTTCACTAACCTAATTTTACTGCGGAGTGTATGGAGTAGTAAGACGATAAGAAATGCTTTATTCCTCCTAGAATTTGTTAAGTTCCTTAGAATTGTACTCTTTTACATTACCAGACCATAGGAATTGGATTCTGCAACCACTTTAATTTTTCACCATCTTCTTGAACTTCCATAAAATTCCATCCACTTCTGATTTGTATTTCATGAAAAAATCCAGCAAAATCTTGAATAGTCATCAATGGATACAATATAATAAAGATTAACATTAAAGGATGGTGTTCCTTGAGGTCCTACAACATCTATGTGAATCATTTGCAACATTTGAGAAGGGCACCATGATGCTTTAGATGGTTTTCTATTCTGCTTATCAAATTGACAAACTTGACAACTTGGTAAGTGATCGACTAGAGTTGGTAGTCCACTTGTCATATCCTTCTTCTTCAGTAACAATAATTCTTGTAGATGACAATGACCAAGCATCTAGTTCCAGATTTCTATTACACCTGCCTTCATGGAATAAGCAAGATGCTCCTTCTCTATTGGATCAAAGAAAAAACTCTTTTCTCTCATCTTCACCCTAAAAAATTTATTTCCAATAACGTCATTGATTTGGCAGTGATTATTTCCAAAGAAAAGTCTAAATTCTTTTTCTATCAAATGTCCTACACATAGCAAGTTTTGATTAATTTCAAGAACATAAAGAACTTCAGAATTTTTCTTTATGCATGTGTAGATAGCTATGGTTACAATTTCTTTGACAGGAAGATGGTATCCATTTCCTATCTTAACCTTGAAAATTTTAGTGGTCTTCAACTCCTTGAATAGACTCTTATCATGAGTCATGTGGTTAGTGCACACACTATCAATTAACCAAGAATCTATTGAGATCTTACTTGAGAAGCATGTTACAACAAAAAGAAGATCACTTTCTTCTTGATCAACAACTTGAGCATTTGCTTCCTGCTGCAGGGCTTTAGCTTTGCAAATTACTATTCGTGTCCATGTTGATTGCATTTCTTGCATTTAGCATTGGGTCTTCTCCAATATTGAATGGTGGATGACCTATTCTTCTGCAGTGATGGCATGGTGTAAAGTTCTTTTTTGCACTTCCTCCCTTACTTTTGTTGTTGGTTGATGTTTCTCTTTCACTCAATGCTTGATTTTTTTTCTTTTTCAAAAATTTGTTAGCCTGGTGCTTACTGGAAAGAGCCCCTTTTGTTGTAATATCTTGTCTCATGAGTCTTCTTTGCTCTTGAGCTTTTAGGGAATTGAGCAACTCCGTCAAACTAATTTTTGATAAATTCTTAGTATTTTCTAAGGTTGTAATTATTGCTTCATATCTTTCAAGAACTATTGCCAGAATCTTCTCAACAATTCTTGAGTCTGTAAGTGTAGAGCCAAGTAACCTCACACTATTTGCAATATTAAGAAGTCTATCTGAATATTCCTTCACTAATTCAGATCCTTCATTTTTTGCAATTCAAATTCAATAATTAAGTTCAGAACTTGCATACCTTTTATTCTCTCATCTCTAACATGTTATTCCTTAAGATAATCCCATACTTCTTTAGTAGTTTTCAGAGATATTATACGTGTGAAAACTGTTGATGATACAATAGCAAATAGACATGCCTTGGTCTTCGATTTCCTTATCTTTTTTTCTTGTGTGCTTTAATCTGAGCAATGGTGGGATTATTTGGTAGGGATGAAATATTGTAATCCTCTTTCATAGCTTCTCATAGATCTAAAGCATCCAAGTATGCCTCCATTCGTACTGTCCATACTTGCTAGTTATCTCCATCAAAGACCAACGGAGCAATTGGTAAGAAACCAATTTCTGCATCCATAACTACTACAACTCAATCAGAAATCCCTTAAAATGAAACCTTTAATATCAAAAGTTGATTTTAAATAGACAAATCACATATAACACAATGAAAACGATGTCTAGTTTGCAATAGACAAGACGCAGGAGAATGAAAAAAGATAACTGAGAGAAGCAAACTTGTGCAGAGAGATATTCATTTTGTAGAAAAGAAGTTACATAAAAATGGTCTAATAAAAAAACTGAAATAGATAATACCCCTACTTTAAATTCATGATGCTAACCATGGTAACTACCTCCTAAATAACTTTAAAAAAATACAGGAAATTAAAAGATAAATATTGCAGTCATAAAGCACCTAAATAATAAATCTAATTGATATGCATGTTTTAATTGTTTGAGCTACTAACTTGTCGATTTTGGTTTCGACGTGATGTGCTACTTACATTACGAAAAGTTTTTGATAGCTACCCCTCTCTTTATGCTTTATCAAGAAGGGAATTCGTTACTTGTAACTTCTTAAGATGATGATGTAGTAAAATATGAATGATAAGTGACAGTAAAGTTTAAGTTTTATAGTGTAGGAGTATTTTCTGTTAGTGAGACTAAAAGTGCACAAGTTTTGCAAATGTAAAGGACAAATAATGCTTAAGGTTATATTTAAAGGACAAAGTTAAACCTACCCCAAAAGATAAGGAATATTTTTGACAAAGAACTCAATTTCTTTTTTTTTTTTTTTAAAATCAAAATGAGAAAATTAACTTTCTTAGTAAAAGTA
Source organism: Capsicum baccatum var. pendulum (assembly GCA_030864225.1). Lineage (NCBI taxonomy): Eukaryota > Viridiplantae > Streptophyta > Magnoliopsida > Solanales > Solanaceae > Capsicum > Capsicum baccatum. The sequence continues at coordinate 224,050,371 of CM061559.1, read as the reverse complement.
AGAAAAACAAGTCTACTAATTGTGTTTTTGTTTTTCCTCCCATAATACACATCTTCACTTCCATTCCCATATCCCCATCCAGTGGTGAAGTCAGGATTTTTATTTGGGGATTCAGAAATATATATATACGAACTAGTTGAAGGGAGTTCAACATCTACTATACGCATAAAGAATATTTTTAACCATGTAAAATAGCATAAAATGTTGGGTTCAATTAGATGTTTGAATGGAAAGTGGAAGAAATTCTTGGAGGGAAAGTGAGTTCTCACTTAAAAGGAAAGTGTACTCATTTAAAGGAAAGTCTACTTCTCTCCCATTGGTGGGAGAAAGCAACTTTCATGTATTTTTATTAAGAAACACTCCTTCAAGTAGATAGTGAGGAGAACCAAGAGATGTCTCGCGCCATCGTCGCCGTCACTCGCTCGGCTTTGGCTTTGTCTTCTCGATCGATGAGATTAATTTTTTAAATAAAATTTATTTGAAACTTGAAAAACATGTGAAATTTTAAAGCTAAAAATCCAACAAAAAATATTTTTTCCATGAACACCATGCAAATGCATGCAGAAACGCACCTCTGTAGGGACGCAACCCTTTGAGGAAAAGACACAAAGTTTTAGAAAAAGGGTGACCGTTTGGTTGGATATGACTATTCCGAAAAGACACACTATTTCGGAAGGGACAAACATGACAGTTCCGAAATGATACACCTTTCCATGAACCATTGCTTCCTTTCCGAAGGGACACTTGATAGCTATAAATACCTGAACACTTTCTCAGGTATGTACATAATTTTGAGTACTGAAAAAATGCTCTTCTTCTTCCAAAAAACTCTTTGTGATCATCAGTCGTTGAGTGTGTTTGAGGAATCTGAACATTTGAGATACCATTACATTCAGATTGTGAGCCATTTTATCCTGAAAGAAAAATTCCGCAACCTCGGGTACTTGAGGAAAATTAATTCCTTGAGGACACTCCATGAAATTGGAGGACTTGGTTCTACTTCTACTTCATTTTACTTTTTTTTTTAAAATAAACATACTTCTTTGATAGTTCATGTTGAACTTGTGTTGAAGGTATTAAACTTTATTGTTGTTCTTGAAACAGTCTTGATCTTAGATTGAAGTATTGTGTGCAAACATACAGATTGTGTACCCGAAGCAACAATCTTAAGGAATTAAATCTTCATAATCTGTATTATTTAATTTTTGGAGATTAAAGTTTTATGTTTTCTACTTTGTTTGAACTTAACAATTGGTTTGGAGAAATAAAAACTTCATCACAAGTTAAAGGTCATTCGGTTAACAATTACAAGACATAAAAACTTCATTATTAAACTAGAAACAAGTAGTGTTAAAGTTTCTACAAACTTGTAATTAGTATTTTGAAATACTAAAGTTGACTATCTTTTTGTGATAGGAAAAATGACTACTGATGGTCATGTAACTGATGGTGGGACAAGTGTAGCAGCAACGAATGTTGCTACAGCTAGTCGTATAAGTGTTCTGCATGTAATAGCCTGGGGAGAAACTCAAAAAATTCTCGGGTGCTGATTTTAAACTCTGGCAGTAGAAAATGCTCTTCTATCTGACAACTTTGTGTCTTTAAAGATTTATATCTGAAGATGCTCCAAAATTGCCTAAAGAAATACCGGACAAGGAGCGGTTCATTGTAATGGAGGCATGGAAACATTCTGATTTCCTATGCAGGAATTATATCCTAAGTGGCCTCTAGGACGATTTATACAACGTCTACAATGGAAGAAAGACATCAAAAGAGTTGTGGAATGTGATGGAACGAAAGTATATGACTAAGGATGCTGGAACTAAGGAAGTTCTTTGTTGCAAGGTTCCTTGAATACAAAATAATTGACAATAAGACTGTCGTATCTCAAGTACATGATTGCAAGTTATCATCCACGATCTCCTTGCTGAAGGTATGAATAAAGTGAATACCTTATTTGAAAATATTAAATATGTTCTCAATGTTCACATGAACTTTATTGTAGGTTTGGTTCCTTTCAAATTGCTGCAATAATAGAGAAGTTGTCACCTATGTGGAAGGACTTTAAAAATTACTTAAAACGTAAAAAAATAGATGACAGTCGAATACCTCATTGTGAGGTTGCGCATTAAGGAAAACAACAAAGCCAAGGAAAGAAGATCGAAAGGGAATTCTGCAATGAGTGGAGCCAATATTGTAGAAGATGACCCTAATAACTTAAAGAAGTAGAAGAAAGCTGGACAATAAAGCAACCCTCCTAAGAATAAATTCGAGGAAAACTGCTTTAATTGTGGCAAGATTGGCCACAAGTCAACAGATTGTCGTGCCCCAAATAAAGGAAAAAAAGAAGGATCAAGCCAATATGGCTGAATCTAAAAATGAAATGGATGATCTATGTGTCATGCTTTCTGAATGTAACTTGGTAGGAAATCCGAGGGAATGGTGGATGGATTCCGATGCCACCCAACACATTTGTGCCAATAAAGAGTTATTTGCAGCATTCACCCTGGCTCAAGGCAAAGAGAAGATCTATAGAGCAAACTCCACAACTATAAAAGTTGAAGGGGTAAGAAAAATTTGGTTAAAACTGACGTTAGGCAAAGTGTTGACTCTCAACAATGTCCTTTATGTACCGGAGTTGAGAAAGAACTTGAGTTTTGTATCACTTCATAACATGAATGGATTCAAATCTGTATTTATTTTAGATAAGATTGTACTTAGTAAAGGAGAAGTGTACTTAGGAAAAGGCTACCTCACTGAGGGCCTTTTTAAGGTGAATATAATGACAGTTGAAATCAACAAAAGTTCTATTTCTTCTTACTTTCTTGAGTCTAATGAATTGTGGCATGAACGATTAGGACATGTCAATCACAAAACTTTGCAAAAACTGATTAACTTAGAAGTTTTGCGAAACTTTGAGTGCAATAAATTAAAATATCAAACGTATGTGGAATCAAAGTATGCTAAGCATTCGTATAAGTTCGGTGAAATAAATTCCAATCCCTTAGACTTAATCCACACTGACATAGGTAATATGAAGTCAACACCATCTCGTGGTGGGAAAAAGTATATTATAATTTTTATTGATGATTACAATAGGTACTATTATGTCTATTTGCTAAATAGTAAGGATAAAGCAATAAATGCGTTTAGGCAATATAAAACAGAAGTTGAAAATTAGTTAGAGAAAAAGATTAAAATGATAAGTGATAGGAGTGGAGAATATGAATCTCCTTTTGCAGAAATATGTGTAGAGAATGGAATCATCCATAAAACTACTGTCCCATATTCACCTCAATCTAATGGTATTGTGGAAAGAAAGAACCGAACCTTAAAGAAAATAATGAATCTCTTACTTATAAGCTTAGGTTTACCGTAAAACTTGGGGGGGGGGGGGGGAAGCTATCGTTATAGATAACCGAATACTTAATAGAGTGCCCCATAGTAAGACACAATCAATTCCATATAAAAAAAAGAAACCCAACTTGAAATATTTCTAAGTGTGGCGGTGTCTAGCAAAATTCCAAGGTCCTATGCCTAAAAGGGTAAAAATAGGACCTAAGATAATGGATTGCATGTTTGTAGGATATGCTAAAATTAGTAAAGAATGTTGGTTTTTGGTTCATAAATTCAAACATATATCAATGAAAATACGGTAATTAAATCAGATAATGTTGAGTTCTTTGAACATATTTATCCGTATAAAACTAGACATGAACAGTCTAGTGGAGGGTCTAAACGACCTCGAGATAAACCAAGCGAGAATGTACATAATGATGAGAATCCAAGGCGTAGTACCGTCAAAGAACGTCAACTTCGTTTGGATTGAATTTTGTAATATTTCTCCTAGAAAATGAGCCTTAAACATTTAAGAAAGCGATGTCATCTTTAGACTCATCCTTTTAGAAAGAGACAATCAATAGTGAGATTGAATTAATCTGGAGCAACCATACTTGGGAGTTAGTTGATCTTCCTCTAGAAAATAAACCTTTAGGTTCTAAATGGATCTTCACAAAAAAAATAAAAGTGGATGGAACTATTGACAAATATAAGGCAAGACTTGTAGTAAAAGTCTTCAAACAGAAGGAATACCTTGATTACTTTAATACATACTCGCTTGTAATAGGGATAACATCAATTCGAATGTTAATTACCTTGGCGGCAGTATATGATCTTGAAAGCCATCAAATGGATGTGAAAATAGCATTCCTAAATAAAAAATTAAAGGAAGAAATTTACATGGAACAACTCGAAGGTTTTGTGGTTCCTAATAAAGAAAAGAAGATGTGCAGACTTGTTAAGTCGATTTATGGACTAAAACAAGCACTCAAACAGTGGCATACAAAGTTTGACCAAACCATGTTGGCAAATGGGTTTAAGATAAATGAATATAATAAATGTGTTTACATTAAAGACACTCCAAATCACAAGGTCCTTGTTTGTTTGTACGTGGATGATATGTTGATCATTAGTAGAGACATTTCTGATATAAATGCTATGAAACAAATACTTGAGAGCAAATTTGATATGAAAAACCTTGGAGTGTCAGATATAATCTTAGAAATAAGAATCCATAAGACTTTACATTGGTTGGCATTATTACAGTCTCATTATATTGAAAAGGTACTTGACAAGTTTAAGTATTTGAAATTTGGTATTGCGAAGACTCTATTGGATGTGAGCTTCACACTTTAAAAAAATAAAGGTGAAAATGACTCACAGTTAGACTATGCAAGAGTGTTGGGATGTTTAATGTATTTCATGAATTGTACACGGTCAAACATAGCATGTGCTATTAGTAAATTGAGTCGGTACACGAGTAATTCCAATAAAAATCATTGGATGGTAATGAAAAAAATTTTGTGGTATCTTAAATACACTCAAGACTATGCTTTGCATTATAATAAATATCCAGCGGTAATTGAAGGAAATAGTGATGCAAATTGGATCACCAGATCGAATGAAGTAAAATCCATGAGTGGATATGTATTTAATTTAGGTGGAGGAGCAGTCTCTTGAAAATCGTCCAAATAGACATGTATTGCTCGCTCTACAATGAAATTTGAATTTATCACATTAGATAAAGCCAGTGAAGAAGCTAAATGGCTTTAAAATTTCTTGAAGATATTCCTTATTGACCCAAATCAATGGCACCAATAGGTACATACTGTGATAGCCAAGTGGAGATAGGTAGGGCAGGGAGCATGATGTATAATGGTGAATCTTGTCATTTAAGACAGGGACATAATACCATTAGAGAATGCTCTCTAGTGAAATTATCATTATTGACTATGTGAAGTCAAAGGATAATGCATCGAATCCACTTACAAAAGGCCTATCTAGAGAGAGAGTTGAGAGAACATCAAACGGAATGGGTTTACAGCCTAGGACAAGTCAGCATGATGGTAACTTTGCTAGCAGACTGGAGATCCCGAGAGCTAGATTCAAGAAGATCAAACAAAGTTGTGGCTGACGGTTCAACATTGTCAATATACCTAACCCATTCTCATGATGTAGACAATGTTTAGGAAACAAGGATAAGTCTTATGGTGTGAAACTTCTTAATAATTATCTAAATTTGACAAATTTGATAAAATAGTTTAATCTATAGGATTGAACGTTTAGAAAACACCTGTGTGAGAGTAAAGTGGAAGTCGCTTCAAGGAGAATGTTAGCAAAGGCCTATTTTCTAAGCTCTCATGAAATCAGGACGTGTTCATGGATGAAACGAATAAAATCATGAGAACCATAAATGATAAAAGGTTGGTTGTGTGACATCTGTTGTCTAGGTGTACACTACAGTTCGACGGTTCAAAGATATCAAATCTATCGATTGACTGAGTGCGTTCGATGCGTGTTCACTACGAAAAGTTCAAAGGAAAATCCACTTATCCAGATGCAATCAGTCTTTGCTTGCTGATCACATACTTGTCTGTAAATTTTTATAAAGAATAGTCATTCTCCATTCATGTGGAGGATTGTTGGATTCAATTGGTTATGTGAATGGTAAATGGAGGAAAAGAAAGTTCTCACTTAAAAGGAAAGTGAACTCATTTAAAGAAAGATCTACTTCTCCCACATTGGTGGGAGAAAGCAACTTTTATGTATTTTTATTAAGAAACACTCCTTCAAGTGGATAATGAGGCAATTACCAAGAGATGCCTCACATCGGTTAGTATGTTCGAGGAATCTGAATGTTTGAGGTACCGCTACATTTAGATTATGAGCCAGCTTATCCTGAAAGGAAAACTTTCACAACCTCAGGTACTTGAGAGAAATTAATTCCTTAAGGATACTCCGTGAAATTGAAGGACTTTTACTTCATCTTATTTCTTGTAAATAAACATACTTCTTTGATAGTTCATGTTGAACTTGTGTTTAAGGTGTTAACTTCATTGTGGTTCTTGAAACGATCTTGAACTTAAATTGAAGTGTTGTGTGCAAACATACAGATTGTGTACCCGAAACAACATAAAAGTTGTATAATTTTTTGTCAAAAGTGGTTAGGATGACCCCCCCAAGGGAAAAGGTGGCTCTGCCACAGTCCCCATCTCCACCACCGCACACCCTATCCCTCACCTCTTCCTTCCATAATCTATATCTATATCTATAATCTATAATATATTAAAAGTGTGAAAGGCCTTAGAAATATTGTTTAAACTTTTTGCCCTTCATTAAAAGTCTTTCCTTTAGACAAAATCGTATTTTCAAAATTTTTTCTAATATTTAAGTGTTGAAAATTAATTAAATATATTTATGGTAAAACCTTTCCTTATTAGAAGTCATCAGAATTAATGATTTTTTCTAATATTTAAGTGTTGAAAATTAATTAAGTATATTTATGGTAAATATTTTCCTTGTATGAAGTCATTAGAATTAATGACGATTAAAACTTTTTTCATTAATTTAAGAATTCTAAAGCAACTAAATTTGATTTTAAGAAGATTTGAAAAATCTAGAAATAAATATAAAAGCGTTAGAATAAGAGGCACCAAATTTTTAAAATTTTAAGTACGTAATAAGAATGTAATCAATGATTTGGTAAAGAGTTGACTTTAAAAACAAAAAAAAGATTTTAAATATAGCAAAAAAAGAAAAATAATCATGCCACAAATATGGTTCAAATTGATCCATCTCTCTTAACCTCTGGCAGCAAGGGAAAGATGTACTGCAAGGCAAACGCAAAAATGATTATCGGTCAATCACTTGAAACTTCTAGTGGTAAAATATATATGTGCTTACACTAAAATATATGTTTATTTACATTATTATATTAAAATGTGAAGGATTTTCGAAATGTGAGTTAAAATTTTTACACGTCACTAAAAATTTCTGTAATAAATAAAATTATTTAATTTTAAATAATATAAAATTACACGTTCGAGGCACATGGGGTTAAACTAGTATTTTAAAATTATATACAGACGATTTTAGAATAATATTTTTTGTTTATTTATCGTACATATTAAAAAATATTTTTTCAAAAAAGTTAAAATTATTAAAATCAAATCAAACTAAATATAATATAAATTTGACGACTTTTTCTGTTTTTTTTATCTGTAATTTATATCACTAATTTGAATTTAATGCATAAGTTATTTTAGTGAAGTGATGATACAAGCTACATCACAACTCACATGTTACACGAGTTATTTGTCATTTCCTTCAAGAAATTGTCCAATAATTTCAACAAGATTTCAAAGTTGATAGCTAGTGCAGGGTAGCTAATTAATTCAAGAAATTGAAGTGTTAATGATTTTGAATTTACAATTGGATTTCTTTAGTTTGTGAGAACATATCATTTATTTTTACAGTATTAGTTTTTTCTTGTTTATAATTAAGTACTAACTGTTATTAATCACCAAGTGAAATATTTACAAAGTAGAACAGACTCACAAAATCTACTCAATTTAAATAGCTATCTCTGCTATACCAAGTATACTTATTTTTTTTTTTGGTTTTCCCACTCAGTGTTCGATATCCATGGTGAAGCCCGACTAAATTCGGATTTGTGCCGAAAAGTCCTATATTAGGGATTAAATCACTTCCTAACAAAGGCGACTTCATACCCAAAGAAACTCAAATCCAAGATTTCAGATTAAAGATAAAGGAGCATTTACCACTCCACCACCTCACTAAACTGTAGTTCTTACTTTACCAGAATTTAGTTATCTATCAGACTTCTTACACAGCTAGAAGTTCTAAAGTTACTTATACTATACGATAGTCTACTCCATACTGCCTCGTATTCTCAACACTCCATAAATAAGTGATCCTTATTATTCGGTGTGAACCCTAGTTATTAAATTCATAAAATTATTTAAGCAAATGTTCTTGGGCACAAGGACAAAAGAGAATCCATGTTGAAGTTCTACATACATGAACTTATTGATTTCTTGAAGTGGGATCTTGACACTACAAAAAAAACAGCATTTAGTGACTCACGCTTTTCATTGCTATCATATGAAAATCTGTCGCTTAATAGAATTAGCGACGGAATTGCAACGGATCGTCTTTTGTCGCTATATTGCTTGTTGCTAGCCTCATAGCGACAAAAACTTAATTTTCGTTCCAAAATTTGTGACCCCTTAGCAACGACATATATCGGTTGTTGTTACCAACGGAATATTCTATTGCTATTACAAAAATTCATTTTCGTCGTGGATAAATTTACGATTGAATATTTTATCGCTGATCCGTTGCAACATAGTTTGGTTGACTGAGTAGTCGTCTTTAGTGATCAAATTTATCCATCGCTAAAGTTTTTAGCAACGACAAAAGTTAGTTACTAATTTTTTGTCGCTAATAGCAGCCGTCTTTAGCAACTAAATTTATCCGTCCCTAAAGTTTTTCAGTAGCAACGAAAAATGTTAATCACTAATTTTTTATCGCTAATAATTTTGTAAGAAAATAATTGAAACACATAAATTATAGAATGATTAAAATAACCAACATTCATATAGATAGAAAAATGCACAATAATTGTGTCCAAACACCCATAATTTTTTACTACATAAATATTTTATCAAAAATAAACTAATGTCAAACCAACATCCATAAAAAATTAGCATCAAAAACCAATATTTTGTACTTTCACACAATATTTTCGTTACCGGAGTAGACAAGAATGTCATCAATGAAGATTATGACGAACATATCCAAGTACTGCTTAAACATTCGGTTCATCAAGTTCATGAAGGCTACTGGAGCATTAGTGAGACCGAAGGACATGACTAGAAACTCAAAGTGACCATACCGAGTTCTGAAAGCTGTTTTCAGAATATCACATTCTCAGACTCTGAGCTGATGATAGCCGAATCTGAGGTCTATCTTAGAGAAATAACTGGCATCCCGAAGTTGGTCAAACAAGTCATCAATTCTGGGAAGTGGATATTTGTTTTTGATTGTGACTTTGTTCAACTGACGGTAGTCGATACACATTCTAAGAGAACTGTCTTTCTTTCACACGAATAGAACTGGTGCGCCCTATGGGGAAACACTGGCCTGATGAATCCCTTATCTAGGAGATCTTTCAATTGTTCCTTTAATTCTTTGAGTTCAGCTGGAGCCATTTTGTATGGAGGAATAGAGATAAGCTGAGTATTTGGAAGAACGTCTATTCCGAAGTCAATTTCCCTTTCGGGAGGAACTCCGAGATGATCTTCAGGGCACACATCTGAAAATTCTCTCACTACTGAAACTGACTCAAGATTAGGAGTCTCAGAATTTGAGTCTTTGACTCGAACAAGATGGTAAATACACTCCTTGGATATCATTCTTCTCGCTCTAAGGTACGAAACAAGTTGACCCTTAAGTGTTGTGGTACTACCCCTCCATAAGAGGACTGGTTCATTTGAAAACTGAAAATAAAATACTCTGTTTCTACAATCAACTGATACATAGCATGAATGGAGCCAATCCATGTCGAGAATGACGTCAAAATCTGTCATCTCTAGCTCTACAAGATCTGCTGAAGTAACTTTCTGAGACACCATAACCAAAAAGTTTCTGTATGCCCATTGGGCTATGATAGACATTCCCACTAGGGTAGAGTGTAACAACCTAAAAATTTGATGAAATATGTGAAATTAGTGATTTTGTATGATTTGACTGTTTTACCCCTCCCCGTAGTTGCATTATGATATTTCTAGGGTGTGGGAGTGATTGACATGATTTTCGATGCATTTTGGTATCATTTATGTAATATTGTGGTTTCTGATGGCTTCGAGAGCCTTATTTTGGAATTATGTGGATATCTTTTGATCCGTGCGATGGATAGCTAAATGAATTGTGTCAGCAACTCTGGAATATCGATTTTAATCTAGGTAAGCCTTTGATTCAGATCCCAGTGCACCCGAACTCATTTCGACCTATTGGTCGGAAAGTTGGAAAATTAAAAATATGGGTGTGGGACCCACATTTGATGGAAATGATCTCGGATGGAAAATCCGACTTCATAACCAGATTTGAAATATCGATTGTAGGGTGTTAGCATGTTTGGTATAATTTTATGGCTTTTAAATCTCATTTCAACCCTCGGTTTGGAAAATTATAATTTCGGGTTTCGGGGGTCAACTTTGTGAAAATGATATTTTTTTAAAAATCTGACATCGCCATCGCGTCTGAAACGTCGAATTTAGTATGGTTACCTAGTTTGTTTGTGTATATCAGACTCCGAACGAATTTCGGACCCCCCGTCGAACTTCAAATTAACTTGTAAAAACAAAAATCTGCAACTATAGCAGATTTTCTGCTATATATAGCAGATTTTCTCCTAATTTTAGTCCATTTTGCTCATTTTTCATCTTGCCTCTTGAGAGTTAAAACCTAAAATAATGTGGGAGCTTAAAAGTAAAGTTTGTGGGAGCTTGGGAAGATAGATTAACACCTTTTGCTTGGTTTTATTATGGATTAAAGGTAAGAATTCACCCATTTCTTAGTAATTTTTTAATTAATTTTTCAAAACCCCACAAATCTTACGGCATGATTTTAAACCCAAATTTCACTCATTTTTACTGGAATAATATTTTTATCATATAATTACTAGTTTTTCATCAATTTAACCTTCAAAACAACTTTGATTCTTGATTTTAATCCGGATTTAAAAGATTTTACCCGGTAAATCTCAAAAATGGTTTCTCTTTGATTTGAACCCCGTTTTTAAATCGATTTAACTTGGGTTTTCAGATGTAGGTTTCTAAAAATATGGGAAATATATTTTTGAAGTAAAGTCCCGATTTTGCTCTTATTTTTTGAAAATCCATTTTGGGGGATGGTTTTGACCCCGAACCAAAAGTAGTCAATATGAGTGTCTTTGATTTTGTTTTGATGCATAGATTTAATATTTGATATTTTTAGTGGAGTTCAGAATTGTTCATGAAAAATAAGGTCACAGGTTCAAGTGTAGCGAATCGAGTTCGGCTTTCGGGGTAAGTTATGACTTAACTCTTCAGACTGGGCTGGGTAGTAAATGATGGTACAAACTGCATGTTAAGGGTATATTTTATTGCTTTATTTACTACTTTGCTTAGTCAGCCTACGATACCTACTGAGTACAAGTGGCTCGCACTCATGCCTACTACGGCCTTTCGGTGCAGGTCCTAGCTTGAGTGCGCCTCAGCTTGATTAACTCGGGTGATTGTTGGAGATTCAAAGGTAGCGATTGGACATTCATGCATCCGAAGTTCACCTCTATCTTTCTACAGTAGTTATATCCTTTTTAGTATTCGAAGACAGATATTATTCATTTATGGTTATTTTTCTGATGCATTTGACTCTTGGATTGTATTAGTAGTTCTTACAATATTGACTCCTGGTTTTGGGCATGATTGGTATTTTGGATAAGTTCTTTCTGCATTGTTATAATTACTATTATAGTTCGGCTTAATTCTAGAAGTCTTACCTTGGGATATTTCTGTCTTTTTCTCTTTTTGTATCAATTTGGGTGATAAGCTTATTTAATGCCCCGAGTCTGTACCCCGGACACTACACGATGCTTACGATCTCGAAGGACCTCAAGCTAATCCATGACTGATATCTGCTATGAGCACTGAATAATAATACTATAATAAATGTGAAAAATAGGATAAAATGCCATAAGGTTCAAACTTCTAAAATACTGGTAAATAATAACATATGATAAACATTTAAAATCTGAATACTGTCTAAACTAGTCTAGTCTGAAAAACCTCTAACTGAGTTGTCTAAATGTGGAGTTGATGGGACAAGACCCCAAATAACTCAAACTACTGAACTAATGATAAACTGATAACTGAAGTAAAAGCATCCCCTCGATAGATGAGGACTCACTATTGAAACTGCTGCTGATAACTAAATTTGTCTATGCGTGGTCAGGAACCTGAGCATTTGAACTTATGATATGAGATATCATAGCGCAAAGAAAAAGTATGCGTCAGTATGTGGAATGTACTGGTATGATAGATGAGATAGGCTGATATACATGGATTTATATGCATGAAAAAATAACTGACTGGGTAACATGACTATAACTGAATGAGAGTATATGTATAACTAAAACTGATGAATCACTAGTTATGCAATACTGTTCACATCTCTACATATGTTGTGACTGAGATGATAGTAACACTGGATACTGAGTTATGTTAACTGAAAGAGTGATAACTAAGTTTACTATTACTATAATACTGTTAACTGAGTGACTATTTATAACAGTCCTGATTCTGTGGAATTGTGCTGAGTTCCATACTGAGCTGAGTCACTGTGTCTGACAGTCTTGATTCTGTAGAACTGAACTAAGTTCTATACTGAGACTAAAACTGAACTGTGAAAAGTAATCATCTAATTGATATTCCCCTCTCTGAACTGATTGGGGTCTAACCTGTAACCCCAGCTGAAAGGGTGTCAGTACCGTGCCACGGGTTAAGACAAGTGCTGAGTCACCCTCATTTGGCAGGTGCTCTGAATGAGAATGGTGGTACCCTCAACTGAGAGGTAGAACACCTCATCAACCCTCAACTGTTAGGTTGATATCTCAACCTACGTTGACTACGTAGTTCTGGAATGCAAGGACTGCTTCTAAGGATCACACCCTCTGCTGGCAGGTGAGTCCCTATCCTTGGGTTCACTCGGTGCTGAATCCTACTCCCAACTGAATAGCTAATGAACTAATTTCTAAACTGTTCTAGGCTAGACTGAATTGTTACTAATCATGCTAACTGACTGAACTGGACTGAGTTCACTGAGTACTGTAACTGATTGCGTGTTCTATGTTCCATTTACTGATTGATATACTGAGTTTTGTACTGACTGAATACTACTGTACATGACATCACTAAGACTATTCTGAAGCTACTGTAATTCTAGGTAAACAGCTAGATTGTCGGGTATTAGATACCCCTCAGGACTCGATAGTATGAAAAGTAAAGCATTGCATGATCTTGAAAAGCATTACAATGTTCATAACTCATTCATAGAGACATTTTATCAAACACTTGTAAGATATAAGCTTGTACATATGCTAGCATGTCATAATTTCCCCATTTAATTCACATGAGCAATTTATCAAACACTTGGGGAACATAATCTATACACATGATACTAAACAACATGTAGGCATCATGATTTCAAATCCCAACCTACAAATTCAAGGGCTTAAACATGAATTCACATAATACTACACATAGGGGTGTACAAACCAAACCGTCAAGTCAAACCAAATCGAATAACCAAACCAAACCGAGAAAAAAAACTGACTTATGGTTTGGTTTGGTTGGTTTGGCGTTTGAAAAAAAAATCGACCATTCTTGGTTTGGTTTGGTGTTAACCAAAAAAAAGTTAAACCGAACCCAAATCAAACCGACATAATATATATATGTGTGTGTGTGTGTATATATATATGCATGTATATAATTTAACTTTTTATACATAAAATTTTAATTATAATCTACTTTTTAAATACTTTTTCAATTAGTTTTATTAATTTTTAATATTTAAAAAGTAGATGTGTGTGTGTATATATATATATATATATTCATATTTGGGCCTTTAAGCTATAATATTTATCCATTAATTGTTAATAAAATGATCCAAAATCCAATATAAACTTAAAATCTAAACTTTTCACCAAGAGAGTTTTTCGCTTCTCAATTTTTCATAATTGTGATTTTTCATTAGTACATGAGTGAAAATATACTTGATATAAACTTCAATCACAATATAATTGTAATAAATAAAGATTATAAAAAAAATCAAGAAAAACTAAAAAGACCGAAAGAACCGACTAAAATCTAAACCGAAAAAACCAATTTTATATTGGTTTGATTTGGTTTATAGTTTTAATAAACTGACATAATTGGTTTAGTTTTTTTTCAATAGAAAACCAAACCAACCCGACCTATGTACACCCCTAACTATACACATGTCACATAAATTTACATGAATCTTGTAATAAATCATAGATTAGAAATCCAATTAACATCATAATCATGAATACATTCAAACCCAACATGGAATTCATGAAATCAATAAACTTGAAGTTTTAAAAGAGGTTCTTGAACTCCAAGGGTGGAAGGAAACCCTTGGATGAACACCTAACATACCTTCGTGAAGATTGATGGTGCGTTCTTGATCTTAAATTTGAAATTAGATCCCCTAGGATTTTTCTTGAGAGGATTTTAGAAAGAATGAGTGAAATTTGCCTTTAGAAAGGCTTAATTACATGTTTTGAGGCTGAATAGGAGTGAAAAAAATTAACCTAAATACCCCTCTGGATGCGGAATTAAAAAAGCAAAAACTAGGCCCAGTGACACACAAACCTATGCACCATGTCGATGGCATCAATAAGATGACCAATGCACCGCATCGAGTTCGCATTATTTCATTGGAATTGCACTGAAAGATGGGAGAAAATTATGTGTCGATGCGACGAGAAACACGACGCGTTGAGATCGCGTTGACCCACTATTTTGGTCACCTGAACATGGTTAAAATAAGATCCAAAAAATTCAAAAATCACCCAAAGTGACCTATTCACATTCCTGATCATGAATCAACCTAAAAATCAACATTTTAAGGTCATAAGGGTCGTAAAATAGGATCGCCAACTTATGAAGGATAAAATACTTATAAGTATAAATACTTAGCTGAAATTTCTAAGTCTGGGACTTCTTTTCAAGCTTTAACAAACTGAGTTAAGCTTAGAATTTTGTGGAGTCTTACAATATTTGGGAACATTCATCCTCAATTAAGACTGATTATGCTGAGAAATACTGATTGACCGAGTTTATACACTAAACATGCATATCTGATGCATGGAATACATGACTGAAAGTACTGATAAGCTATGTATGCATACTAAATATGCATATCTGATGCATGAGTACATGACTAAACTGATTCGTGAATGCATGACTGAATATGCAACGCTAATGGATACTAAGTTTATAACTGTAACTGAACATGGAACTAAGACAATCTAAGAAAGACTATTACCTTAGGCTGAGAATACTGATGAACCTGAGATCATTTACTGAACATGCATGAACAGGAACATGAGAACATAACTGAGTCTGAAACATGATACATAAACTGAATATCGTAAACTGAGATGATTCCTTGGATACATGCCATGACATGGGAATGGTTATACGGCTAAGATTGGAACAAGAGAGTTAACTTATGAGTACTCATTACTCCAACTGGATCTTTTTACGTGATAATAAACTAGAAGGGTTAGGACATGAAATCTCGGGGGTTATAGTGCATCCCCCTCTTTGGACATTATGTCCCCCAAAGAATGCTGACTTAGCTGAGATACTGAAGAAAAGCTAAGACGATACACGGGGAACCTACGAACTGAATCATGACTGAATATTTGGGATCTGAAACTGAGGCATGATACATAAATTGAGCTGAACTTGTAACTACCAGAATGCTCCATTTTGGAATGGTCATATCCATAAGACTTTGGATAGGACGACTGGTAGAAAGATGGGAAACCATACAAACTTGTTTGCCTGACTGCTAAATTGAATTGTTGGTTTTACTGACTAACTCATACTAAAAACTTATACTCAACTGGAGCATTTCTTGACACTCTTTCTATAAAATTCGTTTGACTTTAGGGAGCAAGGAAATCTTGGCATGGTCTGAATAAGAAATCACCACGTGGCTACAATTCTGTAATATGGAGCAAGGCCTACGAAACATCATCTAAGATAGAATTACTAAGCCTTATGCACTGCAACTACTAACTTGCAATCTTAGCCATGTTTCTCAACTATTCCCTCAACTGGAATTTCTACTTCAACACTACATTTCACCTGAGGCTACTGAAAATATTTACATGGGCACTAATAAGCCTACCTACTGAGGTCTGAGCTGGACTGAATTCTCCCACTATGTTCAAGCCTACTCAAATCTCCAAAATGTATTTAATCATCTATACATCATCATGACATTCAAGCCTATCATCATAACTACAGCCTCGTATGAAATAAACATGCAACAGTCTTTTCTTAACATGAAATATTTACCTCTCCTCCTAAGCTTAAAGTCATTATTCTAAGTCTATAAACCACTTAATAAACTTTAAATCAAACTCAAACCAATTTACTCTAGAGCCTGAGATACAACAATACTCATAAACACTAAACTCATTCTGAAGGACTACACCTGATGATGTAAGGTCCACTACTAGTACTTTCTTTTGATGCCCGATTCTTAGCTTATTATTGCCCTAACAATGATCATATAGAAACCTCAACACTGACTAACTTAGAATTCTCAACTCTTCTTTCTACTGGTTCAATCAAAAAAATTCAAGCTTAAATCAACTGAAACTGAGGTACTACCCCTTCATTCAATGATTGGACCAATCAGGAAACTGGAATGGAATGACTCTTTTACTAAAGTCAACTGAAGGGATTTTCTGAAATACTGTAACCGAGCAATTTCTGTATATTTGTTTGGCTGGAATAGATTTACCTACTGGGGTAGGCACTAAAAAAAGATTCTATTTAGATTTCTAGTCTGACTTTAAAGTTGACTGCTATGTAAGGAGTTATCAGAGACAAAGAAGCTCTTAGATATAATAAGGCATAAACATGTAAATGAAAGATCTGTAATGTACTGATGACCATATCAGGGGAATTTTTTTTATCCTATCTGGACTGAAGTGCATAAATCCTATTTGGTCACTGCCTACTGGTGGCACTAGAAGTGGCACCCTGCTGATTCGGGTGACCAAACTAAGCTAAAGAACGATTGTACTGACCCTGTGAACCTGAATGAAGACAATCTCTAACTCTATGGACTGGCTTGACACACCCAAAATATACATCACTGCCAGCCCTACATACACCCTTGTGATTCTTACCATATTCCCTGCAAGGTGGATGGGTACGACCACTATTCACACTACCCTAGATTTGAGAGCCTGGTGTCCAATCCTGACTGCCATTCTTGAAATTTGGTATTGGTACACTAGCTAAAGATAGAGCTGGAACTGAAGTTTTTAGGCAAAACTGGGAATGGTTACCACCCTCTAACTTAGGTTGAGTGAAATTGAAGCTATTTGTTCTAGCTCTCTTGTTTTCCCTTTCTCTCTCTTTATTCTTAGCTTCTTCTATCTGCTGAGCATGGATTATAAGCCTGGAATGTCCATTTCCTTAATCAACATCGCAGTTCTACATTCCTTAACCACACTATCTGACTCCCCAGATATGAACTTGCTCATTCTGGACCTACTGTCTGCTACTACAAGGGTATCATACCTAGATAACTGAGTAAAATTAATGGAATAATCTTTCACGCTTATGCTTCCTTGTCTGAGATTGATGAACTCTAACACTTTGGCTTCTCTAAGCTCTAAGGGAAAAAATTTATCTAGAAAAGTAGTAGCAAACTCTTCCCACTCTATGGGCTCTGCATCTGTGCCTCTATCTACCTTACACTTCTTAAACCACATATGAGATACATCTTATAGCTGATAGGCAGAACTTAGCACTCTCACTAGAAGTCACTCCCATAATATCTGTGACTTTCTGAACCTGATCGAGGAACTCTGGTGGATCCTCTTCTAACTTAGATACTAAGAATAGGGGAGGATTCATTCGGGTAAAGTCCCAAATCCTAGCTGCAGTAGTATTGGCCACTGGGTTAGCCTGGACAACAGTTGGTCGTTTAGTCTGAGCTGCTACGGAATTGGCTAGGGTAGTGAATGCAGCTCTGAATTCTTCATGAGAGATATACTCGTCCATAGGATCTGTCTGAACGGGCTGAGGTGCTGACTGGTTTCCTGTTTTTCTTCTATTGTTCTTTTTGGGAGACATATTCTGTAAACGGAAGGAAGAACAGATTAGACTGAGAGTTTAACTTAAGTTCTTGCTCACTCGCATGATATGATTACTTAAAGAAGGGAAACTTTTCCTAAAATACCTCATAGCCTCTTGTTCATAAGTATGGCGTGCTACACACCTATGCACAAAACTCTACTAGATACGACTTTTAGACTCCCTAGGACTCTATTGAACCTTAGGCTCTGATACCAAGTTTGTAACGCCCTGAGTCTGTACCCCAGATGCTACATAGTGCTTACAAGCTCGAAGGACCACACGCTAATCCATAACTAATATCTGCTGTGAGCACTAAATAATAATACTATAATAAATGTGAAAATAGGCTGAAATGCCATAAGGTTCAAATTCTAAAATACTGGTAAATAATAACATCTAATAAACATAATCTGAATACTTTCTGAACTAGTTTAGTTTGAAAAGCCTCTAGCTGAACTGTTTGAATGTGGAGTTGATGAGACAAACCCCCAACTAACTCTAACTACTGATAAACTAATAACTAAAATAAAAGAATGCCCTCGATAGACCATGACTCACTACTAAAACTACTGCTGATAACTAAATATGTCTATGTGCGGTCAGGAACCTGAGCGTCTGAACCTATAATATGAGATGTCATAGCGTAAAGAAAGAGTATGCGTTAGTACGTGGAATGTACTGGTATGCTAAATGAGGTAGGCTAATATGCATGGGTTCATATGCATGAACAAATAACTAACTAGGTAACATGACTATAACTGAATGAGAGTACATGTATAACTGAAGCTTATTAAACATTGACTATGTAATACTGTGCAGATCTTTACATATGTTATGTCTGGGATCATAGTAATACTGAACTGATTTCTAAGCTATTCTATACTAGACTGAACTGTTACTGATCATATTAACTGACTGAACTGGACTGAGTTTACTAAGTACTGTAATTGATTGCGTGTTCTGAGTTCTATTCGTTGACTGGATATACTAAGTTCTATACTGACTGAATACTACTGTACATGACATCACCGAGTCTATACTGAAGCTACTGTAATTCTAGCTAAATAGATAGATTTTCGGGTATTAGATACCCCCAGGACTCAATAGCATGAAAAGTAAAGCATAGCCTAATCTTGAAAAGCATTACAATGTTCATAACTCATTCATAGAGACATCTTATCAAACACTTGTAAGATATAAGCTTATACACATGCTAGCATGTCATGATTTCCCCATTTAATTCACATGAGCAATTTATCAAACACTTGGGGAACATAACCTATACACATGATACTAAACAACATGTGGGCATCATGATTTCAAATCCCAACCTATAAATTCAAGGGCTTAAACATGAATTCACATAATACTACACACATGTCACATAAATTTACATGAATCTTGTAATAAATCATGGCTTAAAAACCCAATCAACATCATAATCATGAATACATTCAAACCCAACATGGAATTTATGAAATCAATAAACTTAAGGTTTTAAAAGAGGTTCTTGAACTCCAAGGGTAGAAGGAAACCTTTGGATGAACACCTAACAAACCTTGGTGCTTGAATTCATGAAGATTGATGGAGCGTGCTTGAATCTTGAATTTGAAATTAGATCCCCTAAGATTTATTCTTGAGAGGATTTTAGAGCGAATAAGTGAAATTTGCCTTTAGAAAGGCTAAATTGCATGTTTTGTGGCTGAATAGGAGTGGGAAAATTGACCTAAATACCCCTCTGGATGCGGAATTTAAAATGTACAAACTGCACCCAGTGATGTGCAGACCGACGTACCACGTCGATGGAATTAATCTGATGACCAACGCACCGCGTCGAGTTTGCGTTGGTTTATTGGAATTGCACTGAAAGTTGGGGAAAATTATTTGTCAACATGATGGGCGATGCGACGCGTTGAGATCGCGTCGACCCATTTTTTTGATCACTTAAACATGGTACAAACGAGATCCAAAAAATCTGAAACTCACCTAAAGTAACCTATTGTCATTACTAATCATGAATCAATCTAAAAATTGATATTTTAAGGTCATAAGAGTCGTGAAATAGGATCGTCAAGTTATGAAGTTTAAAATACTTCTAAGTATAAATACTTAGCTAAATTTTCTAAGTCTGGAACCTCTTTTCAAGCTTTAACGGACTGAGTTAAGCTTAGAATTTTGTGGGGTCTTACAACTTACTTGTCAAGGTACGTTGCGACAAGTACCATCATGACCCTCATTTTTAGGTCATGACAAATTGGTATCAGAGCAGTCAAGTTTTATTGGTCTCAACGGTGTAAGAATGAGATGTCTAATAGAGTCTCGTAGATCTCTATATAGATGTTTGTATCTATCTTCAAGAGGCTATAGGATGTCTTTAGGAAACCTCTCTCATTTTATTCCTTATCGTGCAAATTCTTTCATATCTTATGTTCTAGGTTGTGTTTCACTCTTTCAACATGGATGGTGTGGCTTATACTATATATCAGTTGAGAGATATTGTAAGAAATTAGTGGATATCATTTATCAGTCGAAGGCTTATTGATGCTCCTGAGTTGTTATGGGATCAATTTGTTAATACCTTTCTGGAGATATTTGTGCATTTCAGTTTGAGAGTTCATATGTGGGATGAGTTTGATCATTTAGAGTAGGGATCCATGATAGTTTTGGAGTATAAGGCATACTTCTATGCCCTATCCAGATATTTCTATGATAGCATTTCCACCGAGTTTGAGAAGATTTAAAAGTTTGTGAAGGGTTTGGTTGTCTCCCTTTAGTTGACTACATCTCAGATGGTTGTTCTTGGAGCTACTCTTTAGAGTATTGTGGATCACGCTAAGATGAAAGAAGGTATTATTTGTGTATCTCAGGGTGGTGCCAAGAGAGTGCGTCATTTTGGTGAGTTCAGGAGTCAGACCTATTGAGGTAGAGATTTTAGAGGTTCTCATAGATACCATGGTAGGCCAATGCAGGTGATTTCATAGGGTTTGGCTGGTGGATCTTCTAGTTTAGAAGTTCAGGGTGGTCGTTCAGGTTCAGTTGCACTTTCTCTTGTTGAGACTGGTTGTAGAGGTTTCTATGTGTGTGATGAGATTGGACATGTAGCCAAGGACTATTCTCACCGTACGTTTAGAGCTACTCCTATTTCATTTGTGAGAAATGGGGGTTCTACCAAAGGTGCAAGAGGTAGAGCCCATGTTGGTGGTCGTGGGGCTATATCTAGTTCGTAGTCATGGATAGTGTTATGCTATACCAGTCAGATATAAGGCAGAGGCTTCAGATGTTGTGATCTCAAGTACTATTCTATTTATTTCAGACCTACATCTATATTATTTGATCCTAGATCAATTTTTTCCTATGTGTCTGTGTATTTTGCTTTGGATTTTGATCTGTTAATAAGCCTCTTGCCATTCCTATTCGTGTATCTACCCTGGTAGGTGATTCTTTAGTAGTGGATTGGGTATATCGATCTTGTGTTGTGACTTTTGCCGGGTGTGATACTTTGGTAGACTAGCTTATGTTAGATATGGTCAATTTTGATGTTATTTTGGGTATGTATTAGTTGGGTCCTTATCATGCTGTCTTAGATTATTTTGCCAAGACTGTAACTTTAGCTTTGCCGGGTATGCCAAGATATTTTGGAAGGGTACACTTCATTCGGGTCCTAAGAGGATCATATCTCATGTTCAGGATCGTAAATTAATTAAGAGGGGATGTTTATTTTACTTGACCCATATTTGTGACACAAGTGTTGTTTCGCCTCTTTTCTTGAATTCTGTCCGTGTCGTCCGTGAGTTTTTGGAGTTGTTCCGTATGGACTTTCCTAGTATGTCTACGGATTGAGATATTGATTTTATTATTGATGTTGAATCGGGCACCAATCCCATTTCTATTCTTCCTTATAGGATGGCCCCGACAGAGTTGAAGGAACTGAAGGATTAGTTGTAGGAGTTGTTGGATATGGGATTTATTCGACCTAGTATTTCATCTTGGGGTGCTCCTGTCTTATTTGTAAAGAGAAAGGATGGGTCTATGCAGATGTATTTTGATTTGAGGTTTGGTTATCACCAGTTGAGGATTAGAGCTTCAGATATTCTGAAAATAACTTTTCAAACTTGATATGGTCATTATGAGTTCTTGGTTATGTCTTTTGGGTTGACCAATTCCCCTACTTCATTCATGGAGTTGATGAATCGGGTGTTTCGACCATATCTCGACTCCTTTGTTATGGTATTTATAGATGATATCTTGGTTTATTCCAAGAGTGAGGTTGAGCATGAGGAGCATTTGTGGATTGTGCTTTAGAGATTGAGGGATGTGAAGTTGTATGCTAAGTTCTCTAAGTTCAAGTTTTGGTTGGAGTCTATTTCTTTCTTGGGCCATGTGGTGACTAAGGAAGGTATTATGATTCATCCAACTAAGGTTGCAACGATTCGTGATTAGGCTAGACTACTTCGCTCGCTGAGATTTGAAATTTTGTTATCTTAGCCGGGTATTATCGATGTTTTGTTGAGGGTTTCTTTTTTATTGCAGATCATTTGACTAAGTTGACTCAGAAAAAGATTTCCATCTAGTGGTCTGATGCTTGTGAGGCAAGCTTTTAAAAGCTAAAGGATTTGTTGACTTCAGCTCCTATCTTAACTTTACCTAAGGATGACATGGGTTTTAGCGTATTTTGTGATACTTCAGGTATTGGGTTAGGTATTGTGTTAATGCGGAAGGGCAAGGTAATTGCTTATGCATCTCGTCATTTGAAGCCTCATGATAGAAATTATCCTACCCATGATTTGAAGTTGTGTGCAATTGTGTTTGCCTTGAAGTTGTGGAGGCACTACTTGTATGGAGTCTATTATGAGATCTTCTCAGATCATCGTAGCCTTCGGTACTTCTTTACCAGCGAGATATTCATATGAGGCAGAACTGTTGGCTTGATTTGCTTAAGGATTATGACCTGACTATTCTCTACCATCAAGGCAAGACTAATGTAATTGCGGATGACTTAATCCAAAGGTTGACTAGTATGGGTAGCTTGATGTATTTTTTACTCAGGAGAGGCCGTTGGCCTTAGAGGTTCAGTCTTTGGCTAACCTGATGGTCAGGCTTGATATTTCAACACCGGGGCATGTTTTGGTATTTATGCAGGCTAGATTTTCTTTGATAGAGCAGATTTGAGCTCATCAGTTCGACGATATTGGATTGATGTTGATTCAAGATAAGATGTTGAGTGGGAAGGGTAACGAAGCCTCACTTGATTTGGATGGAGTTTTGAGGATTGGGGGCTGAGTTTGTATGCCAAGAGTGGTGATTGGATTAGGGTTATCTTGGAGGAAACCCATTGTTTCTGATATTCTATCCATCTAGGTGTGACTAAGATGTATTGTGATTTGGGTCACCACTACTGGTGGGGTAGTATGAGGTAGATATAGCGTATTTTATAGCTCGTTATCTTTGTTGTCAGCGGATGAAGGCCGAGCATATGAGACCTGGTGGTTTGCTTTAGAGGTTACCCATTCCAGTGTGGAAGTGGGAATGAATCACTATGGACTTAGTGGTTGGGTTTCCTTGTACGGCTCGTGGTTCAGATAGTGTTTGGGTCATCGTGGATTGATTGACTAAGTCAGCTCATTTTATTTTAGTTTAGGTCTCATTCAGTGCTGAGAGGTTAGCCCATATCTTCAATCGTGAGATTATGCATCTGCATGGTGCGTCAGAGTCCATTATTTCAAATTGAGGTTTTGTGTTCACATCTCACTTTTGGAAGACTTTTCAGGATGAGTTGGGTACTTGGGTTGATCTTAGCACAGTATTTCACTCCCAGATTGATGCCAGTCAGAGCAGACTATCCAGGTTTTGGAGGATATGCTCCGCGTATGCGTGATGGATTTTGGTGGCTAGTGGGAGCAACATTTGGATTTAGCAGACTTTGTATATAGTAATAGCTACCATTTCAGTATTGATATGGCTCCTTTTGAGGTGTTGTATGGTAGGCGTTGTTTCTCCCCAGTAGGTTGGTTTGATATTTCAGATGTGAGACCTCAAGGTGTGTACTTGCTTTGTGAGTCGTTGGATAGAGTCCGGGTCATTCATGATAGACTTAGATTGGCTCAGAGTAGGCAAAAGTGTTATACTGATTGTAGAGTTCATGCCTTGAGATTTGGTATTGGTGATCGTGTTTTCATTTGAGTTTCACCCATGAAGGGTATGATAAGGTTTGGGAAGAAAGGCAAGCTTAGCCCCAGGTATACTGTTACATTTGAGATTCTTCGAACTGTTGGTGATGAGGATTATGAGTTGGCTTTGCCCCTTGATCTATCAACTGTTCATCCAGTTTTTCATGTTTTTATGCTTCATCATTATATTTCAAAAGAGTCTCATGGCATTCATTGGGCGTCGGTTCAATTAGATGAGCGGTTGTCCTTTGTTGAGAAGCCGATTTCCATTTTGGTTAGGGATGTTAGGCAGTTGCACTCTAGAGTGATCCTTGTGGTTCAGGTCCAGTGGCAACATCGACCTGTAGATGAGGCTACTTGAGAGGTTGAGTATGATATGCATAGTTCATATCCCCAGCTTTTCATTGATTCAGGTATTTCCTTGCCTTAGTTCGAGGACGAACTAAATTTTTAATGGTGGATGATGTAACGACCTAAAAATTTGATGAAATATGTGAAATTTTTGATTTTGTGTGACTTGACTATTTTACCCCTCCCCATAGCTGGGTTATGATATTTCTGGGGTGTGGGAGTGATTGACATGATTTTTGATGCATTTTGGTATCATTTATGCAATATTGTGGTTTCTGATGGCTTCAAGAGCCTTATTTTGGACTTATGTGAGTATCTTTTGATTCGTGTGATGGATGACCGAACGGACTGCACCAGCAGCTCCAGAATACCGATTTTAGGGTAGGTAGACCTTTGGTTCGGGTCCTGATGTATCGGAGCGCATTTCGAACTATTGATCGTAAAGTTGGAAAATTAGAAATATGGGTGTGGGACCCACATTTGATCAAAACGATCTCGGATGGAAAATCAAACATTGACAGCAGATCCGTAATGTCGATTTTAGGGTGTTAGCATGTTTGGTATGATTTTACGGCTTTTAAATCTCATTTCGATCCTCGGTTTGGAAAATTATAATTTTGGGCTTCGGGGGTCAACTTTGTGAAAATGATAATTTTTTTTCAAAATCTGATATTGCCACCACGTCCAGAATGTCAAATTTAGTATGGTTACATAGTTCGTTTGTGTATATCGGACTCTGAACGAATTCCGAACACTTCGTCGAACTTCAAATTAACTTTTAAAAAAAATATCGGCAACTATAGTATATTTTCCCCTATTTTTGGTCCATTTTGCTCATTTTTCATCTTGTCTCTTAAGAGTTAAATCTAAAATTGTGTGGGAGCTTAAAAGTAAAGTTTGTGGGAGTTTGGGAATCTAGATTAACACCTTTTTCTTGGTTTTATTACAAATTAAAGGTAAGAATTCACTCATTTCTTAGTAATTTCTTAAAACCTCAAAAATCTTAGGGCATTTTTAAAACCAAATTTCACTATTTTTCACTTGAATAATATTTTTATCTTATAATTACTAATTTTTCATCAATTTAACCTTCAAAACAACTCTGATTCTTTATTTTAATCCGAATTTCAAAGATTTTACCCGATAAAGCTCAAAATAATTTTTATTCGATTTGAACCTCGTTTTTTACTAGATTTAACTTGGGTTTTAAGTTGTAAGTTCCTAAGAATATGGAAAACATATTTTTGAAGTAAAATCTAGATTTTGCTCTTCTGTTTCGGAAACTCATTTTAGGGGTCCGTTTTGACCCCAAACCAAAAGTTGTCAATATGGGTGTCGTTGGTTTTGTTTTGACGCATAGATTTCATATTTTATGTTTTTAGTGGAGTTCGGAATTTTTTGTGAAAAGTAAGATCGCAGTTTCAAGTATAGCAGATTGGTTTCGACTTTCGAGGTAGTTTATGGCTTAACTCTTCAGACAGGGCTGGGTAGGAAATGATGGTACAAAATGCATGTTAAGGGTGAGAAATAATCATGAAAAATGGCTATTTATGTGTTGTACCCGTGTGGGGGCCTATATGTGATGTAATTGTCGAAATTTAGTTATTATGTGATATGTGTGACCGTGTGGGGTCCTATGTGATATTAATAGCCTTAAATATATGTGAATAATTGTATTATGTTGTTAAAATGCTTATTGTGGTACCATTGGTGTATTGTGATTAAATTCATACCTTATTGACATATGAGACGTGGAAATTCATGGATGAAACGAAAATAATGAGTGGATATTGTCTCAAGTGGTTGTGGAAATGTATTATTATGGTTGGTTGTAGAAATATATCATGTGGTTGGTTGTGGAAATACTCATTGTGATTAGTTGTGAGCATTACATCTTCATATCATACTCATTCATGAAACATTGGTACCACCGTGGCAACATATGAGAAACACTGACAACACCTTTTTAAAAAATATTGTAACACCTTATAAAACTCTTTCCAAGGGATGTGCCGAAAAGAAGATATGAGATATGTGGATTATATATAGGTTGACGAACCCTCCATGGGTCCTGCGTTAGTAGGCTTGCCACCGTAGGTGTATACGGGGATTGTACGATGATCCCATAAGTTGTGCGACGACCTCGTGTATCATCATCATTATCATCATCATCATATACATTTCACTTACTTTATTGTGTTTATGTTGTGTTGTATTGCCTTATTAACTTGTCATCTATATATTTGTCTTACCTTCCTTTACTTGTATTTGATGATCTTGTATCTACATATTCTCTTTCTTGTTATATTTATATGTGACATAATGTATACTTGTGTTCTATATCCTGGTGTGTTATTGTAATATATGTGAGATATATTGGAACTGTTAGTGCAAGCAGTGTGGGCTACCATTGTGGGACATTTTTTGATTGCAGATGACGTGCCCTTAGTGTATATTTTGTTGCTTTATTTACTACTTTGCTTGGTCGTCATATGATACCTACTGAGTAGAAGTGGACCGTACTCATGCCTACTGTGCCCTTTCGGTGCAAGTCCTCGCTCAAGTGCGCCTCAGCTTGATTGACTCGGGTGATTGTTAGAAATTCCAAGGTAGCGGTTGGACATTCATGCATCCGAAGTTCACCTCTATCTTTCTACAGTAGTTATGTCTTTATTAGTATTCAAAAACAGATATTATTCATTTATGGTTATTTTTTTGATGCATTTGACTCTTGGATTGTATTAGTAGTTCTTACACTATTGACACCTAGTTTTGGGCATGATTGGTATTTTGGATAAGTTCTTTCCGCATTGTTATGATTACTATTATGGTTTGGCTTGATTCTAGAAGCCTTACCTTGGGATATTTTTGTCTTTTTCTCTTTTTGTATCAGTTTGGGTGATAGGATTACTTGTCAAGGTACGCAGCGACAAGTGCCATCATGACCCTCATTTTTGGGTCGTGACATAGAGACTGAGAAAGGCTCTACTAAGATTTCGGGACTGACTCCGAAGTTGACAACTATATAAGGGATTACAAAAGACAAAGAAGCTCTTGGATCTAGCAAAGCATAAACATGTAAATGTAAACTTGTAACGTACCAGTGACCACTTCAGGAAAACTTTCCTAATCCTGTCGGTACTGAAGTGCATAGAGCCTGTTTGGATGTTGCCCACTGGTTGCACTGGAAGTGACACCCTGCTGAGACGGGCGACTGGACTGAACTGGGGGACGATTATACTTTCTGTGTGAACCCACCTAAGGATACTCCCTGATTCTATGGCCTAGCTTACCACACCCGAAACATACATCGCTTCCAGCTCTACAGACACCCTGATGGTTTTTACTATATTTCTGGCAAAGAGGATTTATTCGAGTATTGCTAACACTACCCTGAGATTTAGAGCCTGACGCCCTATCCTTATTACCATTTCTAAATTTAGGCACCGGAGCACTGGCTGAGGAAGGAGCTGAGACTGAAGATTTTGGGCAAAATTGAGGACGATTACTACCCTCTGATTTAGGTCGAGTAAAGTTGAAGCTACCTGTTCTAGCCCTCTTGCTTTCCCTCTCTTTCTTCTTAGTCTTCTGCTCAACAATCTGTTGAGCATGGACCATCAATCTGGATAAGTCCATCTCCTTAATAAGCATTGTGGTTCTACACTCCTTGACCATGCTGTTAGACACACCGGACATGAACTTACTCATCTTAAATCTTCTATCAGCTACCACATGAGGAGCATATCTGGCCAACTGCAGTAAACACCAGATTCTAAACATCCAAACTTTGAGAAATACCTTAGCTATCCCATTTTTAACAAAAAGCCTAAAAACAGTGACTTTCAATTCATAATTGACATCATGAACACTAGGTTGGCAGGGTCGAAAACCAAGTTCCTCAACATGATTGAAAAAACTATTTTTGCCAAGTCTACCCTCAGTGCCATGCCTACTCACGTCATGCAGTACATCAAAATCCCTAGCAAAGTCATTGAATCCTTCAACAAAACCCAACAGGATTTTGTTCGGGGTAGTTGTGCATAAAAGAATAAACTCCACTTACTTAGCTAAGATGTCCTTACCACTACTAAGAAGCAGGGTGGCCTTGGCCTCCACAAGAGTGAGCTCAGAAATAGAGTCGTTCATGCAAGCTTGGCATGCAGACTCTTCCATAACCCTAGCAGTATTTGGGATCAAGTTCTTTTTGCTAAATACTACAAATATCATGAACCCTTTTCCACTAGGAAAATCACTTCCAGAATCTGGTAGAACATTCGTAAAGGGTGTAAAGACTGCTCTAAAGGTATCTGGTGGAGGGTGGGTAAAGGGGACAGAGCAAACTTCATGGAAGACATCTGGATCCCCCATTTAGGCAGCCTCAGAAGTATCATTCAAGGCCTCATTAACAACCAAGAAGCCAACATTATTGTTAAGGAAGTGTACAACAATTGCAACTGTAATTTTACAAAACTTTCTTTTGAAATCCCTAATGCTGTTAAAGGCATTATCCTTAGCACCCCCTTTACCCCTAACTGCAATGATGAAGACAAAGCTATTTGGAACTGCATCCCCAATTCTATCTTCACCACTGGTAGCATGTACTCTTGTCTTAGGAGTACCAATTTTGTTCCTCTTCAAGACAAGAATTTCCAACTTGTATGAATGGTTAACACCCTCAATAAAAATAAAATCTTCCTCTAGCTACTCATGCATAATAGGCTCCCTACCATCAAATATCTTAACCACATAGACCTCAATATCCCACTCCAATGTCACTTTTATAACAACGGCAGTGTAGACATCAACCATATTTTCTTCCAGTGCCACAATGCTTCATAATTTTGGATTAAAATGGTTAACAAAAGCCTATTCAAACCTTTCTTTCCTTGGACAGCATTAATGCCTCTAATTGGCATGAAATGTGGATTAACTTGAAGGGGAAAATTTCAACTCCTGATTTACTTGGGACACCTTGTTCCCTTATTTCTTATAGGCCATCTAGATAACAAGGAATGATAACCTTTTCAAAAATAACCACAATATCACCATGACTGATGAGGTAATTGTTGCAGCCACAGAATTCACTCTTCTGGTCAAGGATAAGAATACCCATAGTACTACTACCACAAATACTATCAGCATCAAGTGGAACCCTCCCACTACCAGATGCATCAAGCTTAATATCGATGGATCATCCATGGCCAACCCAGGTCCAAAGAGCACAACATCATCTCTTTCAACATTGAAATGGACTCAGTTGTGGCTATTCACACCTTATATAATGATTACCATCTTTACCATAACTGTCTCTGAGTGCAGGACATTACTAGCAGAGTTGGGAGCAGCAACACCAATGCAGATATATAGGGAGCAGAATGCAGTAGCTGATTGCTTGGCAAAGGAAAGAATCAAGATGGAGTTTTTGGAGAACCCTATTGTTGTTGCAAATGTGCCTCCTTTTGTTGTTAATTTAGTTATGAATGATTGCTCATGCAAAACCTTTAAACGTATTATGAAATATTCAAATATTAACCTACAAGGACGGGATGTGGCCCGAAATAATTTTATTTTGGCTCCTATAATTGATAGGAGCACCAACCCACCCCTTCCTCCTTCATAATTAATGAAATCATTAGCTTTTTCACCAAAAAAAAAGACATGTTATGAAGACAATTCATTTAACTTAATAAGGTAATAGAATAGAAAGAATGAAGACAGTTCATTTAACTTAATAAGGTAATAGAAAGAAAAAAAACATACTCCTAATTGTTTATACATAGAAATAATTGAATCTCTTTAATATGGAAAAAAATATAAATTAAAATATCAACTTTATTTTTTTAAAAAAATACTCTTATAAGAATATCCAACTCAACCATGCAGTGTAACCTTCACCACTTCGCCTAGAGGACAGTGAAATATAGGGGAGAGTATACCTTTTTCTCGACGGTATTTCATGGGATACCGTTGTGTAGAAATTTTTATTAAATATGTATATCTACTTACGGGAACGGATCTAAAGGCCTGGTTAGGGGTTTTCGAAAATTTAGTAACTTTCGTGCGATCTAGTATTTATATAGAGAAATCTAGTAAATATATAAAAAATTTAAGTTGGAAACCTACAAACAAAGTCTATTGTTGATCTAGGGGAATAGAGGGCCTTGTAAAAGTTTTATTGACTTCTTGGTTATGGGTTTAAATCCCCTTAGTTACTATTTGATATTATTTTTATCCAACATGGGAAACCCATAAACTTTAAGGCCACCTCTTTATTTAATAAGCAAAATAAAAATATTGAGCATAATTATTTAAAAAATGACAGTGCTTCAATAAATTGACCTATTTATTTGTTCAACTTTTTTCTAAGTACTAGTTTAGAATACGCGTGTTGCATGTGTACAACATGTCAAGTCGTTAATCACTATAAAATGTATAGAAGAAGAATAAATTATAGAAAAATCACAATTGACTTTAACCAAAATATAGCATTTTGTTCTTTGATTTTAATTTTTATCTAAAATGGAAACCCATAAACTTCAAGTCTGCCTCTGTTACTTAATAAGCAAAATAAAAATATTGAGTATAATTATTTAAAAAATGACAGTGCTTTAATACATTGACCTATTTATTTGTTCAATTTTTTTCAAAGTACTAGTTTAGAATACATGTGTTGCACTTGTACATCACGTCAAGTCGTTAATCTCTATAAAATATATAGAAGAAGAATAAATTATTGAAAAATAGCAATTGACTTTAAGCAAAATATAGTATTTTGTTCTTTGATTCAATAACAAAAAAATGAAATTAAATATCTTGTTTTGTACTAAATATAATAATTCAGATAAGCAAGTTAACATATTTACAACCCTATCTTGTTATTTTTTTTAATTTTTAAACAGACAACTCCTTGATATTTACCACTCCACTCCTTGTTATACAACATTTCCATGAGATTGGTCTTTACCATTTCAAGCATAGCTACTATAATTGCTTTGGCTCTTGTATAATGACCATGCAAATTAAAGCAGTATAAATACTTATAGTGCCTAAGCCATTGGATGATCAAATTATTTTCTTACATCTCTATCCTCTTGTTCAAGTTGTTCCATGCACATCTAGAACTTCACCTTATTACTTGTCATTGTTGTCGTCCATCCTTTATCATTTGATATACGGGATAAGGTAGAATATCTTATGAATAAGTTTCGTACTAAATTTATATCATATTGGTTGATGGTAGTTTGATAGAAAAAATCATTAATTAAGGAATCAAAACAGTGCACCTAATAAATTAGAGACCCATAAGATAACGATTATCCCATGCACACATAATCTCTCTAAATGACTCTCAATAGGAGTAATATGAATTATCGTTGAGTGGAGGAGAAAGAAGGCATACCATGAAATTTTTCTACCAACCGATATGTAATATGGATGTTAATCATCCATTTCTCCATTAAATTATTGAAAAAAGAAGATTGTATCTTTTCTTGCTTGGAACATCCAAAAACACCATATATTTGGCTTTGTTACTTTTCTATTGATCTCCATTGGATGTGTTCAACCCTCCTAATTAAGAGTCATCCAAAAACACCATATATTTGGCTTTGTTACTTTTCTATTGATCTCCATTGGATTTGTTCAACCCTCCTAATTAAGAGTTAGCTTTTTTTGTCTCAAGGATTATGAAAGGAATCTAAGTAATGTTTTCTATCTTTGCATGGCTAATAAAAAATAGATTAACATAAAACAAAGAAAATGCCTACATCTACCTGTCCTTGGCTATGATACTAATACACGAGACCTAAAAACACAACAAAGGCAAAAGCAACAATATTTCTATTTATAGAGTTACCATCGACATCTACACAAACAAATTCATGAACTTAGAACTATGCGAAATTAGCTTTACTCATACTTGTTGAGGAGAAATCGAGACTTGATCGTGACAAACAATAGGTTAAACCTGAAAAATTGAATCAGTAATCAATTCTATTAGACAAACAAACTTGCAATCATAAAGTTAAATATCACAAAGCTAAAAAATTTTACTAATACCACACAAATAATACTGAACTTTAAAATATGTGATATTAGCTCTATTCAGATTTATTCAGGAGAGAAACAATGAAAAGATTTGACTCAAACAAAGGTGGGCAAATAAATTCTTTATTAGGTTAATATGAAGGAAGTAATGATCTCATCATGAGAATAGAGACAAACGCTAACTATTTAACATTCAATTAAACAATAAAATTGTAATAAAAAAGTTAACTATCATCAAAATAAATATTTATACTCGTGGAATTATCAGCGATATTTACACTTCACAAAATAATGGACTTGAAAATAAAGAAAGCCTCAAAAGTAAAAATTTATAAAGAAAGACAACTTTATAACCAAATAACCAAAATCTTAGAGTATGAGAAACATAACCTACATCATCAGACCACAGATTTTTGTCCTCTTTTTCTCTTTTCCTATCAGTTACAGGGTATTTATAATAAACAACTTTTAATGTTTTGACAAAACAAATAATGAATTTTTTTATTTAATCGATTTGGTTTGATTTTTATCCTGACCGTGAACAATAACCCTAATCACAATTAATTTTAGACACTTCACCCTTAACCAATTCTAGGCTCAAGTCTCGACAAACAATTATATGCTACTATCTAATAGTTTTTAGTATATATATCAATTAAAAAGGTATGTAATTGAAGCCAATTGAGAAGGAAGAACGTGAAACGAAGAAGTACATGAAAAGAAGAAGAACGTGAGAAAATATGTAATATAAGATATTTTAATTGTGATATTTAATTCAAGAAAATAACTTGTATAAAGTATAATTTTAAATCTCGACTGGTCCTATTTTAGCTAGGAAATATTTTTGTCAAATTTTATTTGGACATTGGAAAAGGTATCCTAACATTTTTGTTAGGAAAGGATTTTATTTTTTATTATATTTAATATTTAATATTATTAAAATAATAAAAAATAGTGAAAAGACGATTTTATCTAAAGCTAAGTCTTTTAATGAAGGGCAAAAAGTTCAAACAATATTTCTAAGGCCCTTCACACTTTTAATATAGTAAGTCTCACACGTATAACATTTGATTATTTAAAATTAAATAATTTTATCTATTACGGAGATTTATAATTAAGTGTAAAAAATTCAAATCACTTTGTCCAATAATAATTGTTCATTATTAACTTGATACACATATGATATAACAATAAATAATAGAGTTAATTTGGCTACTAAATTACTTTTTGAGTACAATTAATTTAATGTTGAAAATGCATTATATAACAACTATAATTAATAACTAAGGGTAAACTAGATCAAAATAAATAAATTATGCATTGATTTTCTAAACTGGACAAATATTGTTGGACATTATCTTTAGCATTTTCTCCATTCATCTTTACTTATCTACTTTTCTATTGACGCATGAATTAAGAAATAATAAATGATGGGGGTAATTTTATCATATTACCCTTTGAATATAATAGATTTAATATTTTAAAAAATATGTTAAGTAATGAACCATATTTAATGCTAATGGTCAAATGGATGAAAATAAGCAAATTATCCATTGATTTTATAAAATGGATAAATATTATTTAACATCTCAAAAATAAAAAAGTGGGCAAATAAAGATGGACGAAGAAAAATAACATGAATAAGTATTGTTAACGGAGGAGTATTTTCTATCTTTACTTTTACTTCTCAACTTTACACTTTTACATTTCTTTAAAAAAAAAAATTAATATGAAAATTTTAATATAATATTCATATTAATTGATATTTAGTATTAGGTCTTTGAAAATAATATTAGAATTAAACATGCATTAGAAATACTAAAAGTAGAATTTACTGAATGGTGTCATAGAGAGTTGAAATTGAAGTAGTGTCATTCGTCAATATCGAATTGTCGTAGAAATTTCGTATTTGGTTAATTAAGAATTAATTTTTGTAAGCATAATACACATACAAAGAACGAAATTGATTTTTGGGATATATTTTAATGAATTTAAGATTTTTTTTGAATTTTTTAACTAAACTTAAGTCATCACATTTAACTAGCATAAAATTGTAACATACAAAATAATGAATGAAAATTAACAAATGTCAAAAGAGATATATCTATATCAAAAAATCTTATGCTCACAAGCTCATAAAAATATTGATTTGTAATTATCATAATTTATCATGTCAATTTTTATAATATCAAATCATTTATATTTATTAGATATTTGCCTATTTTCCTGCAAAACTTGCTTTCCATAAATAACTTATTCCTTTAAAATTTATTCAATTATTTGACTAATTAAGGAACTTAAAAATACTGAAATTTATTTTAAAGAAAACATAATTAATTATAGCTATAAATTATATTTATTTAATTTTATTAAAATTACATTTGTTATATTTGGAGTTTGGGCCGGGGTTTAGCATGAGCCTTATGTAACTAGTTATTATTATTATATTATATATAAGAGAGAATACCAATTTTTGGTAGTCCTCACAAGGCTATTATAGTAACTTTAATTAATTTAATCCTCTAAAATTGTGACACATTGGAAGATAAAGATGAAGTAATTTTATCTTTTTTTCTTACCATATGGACATTTACACTCGGTGCATAAGTCATGAAATGATAAACTATTATTTAGTTTTTTTCTTGTAACTTCTATTGTTTAACTATTTTCTATTTATTTATTTTTTTGCAAGAAAATAATTAGGAGTAGAGGAAGGAGAATTAAGGAGGAGATTACAAAGTAGAAAACTAAATATTTACCAATAAAGTGAACATTCAAACTTTCAATCAAGTGAACTATTCAAATTCCTCTGTTGTTTAACTAATCGGTAAATCACTCTTATAGCTTTCGCTATAATGTTTTGTTTCTCATATTTACATATTATTTAATCAAGTCAATTACAAAAATATAAATGTGAAATATTTAATAATTATTTTTTTTACTTTTACTTCATGCTATGAATCATCTTTCAATGATATTATTTATACAAGATTTGGATAATAGTTATCCGACAACAAGACCCAAAAACTTTAATTTTGACTAATTTTTGTTATTTTTTAATCAAAATTAATTATTTAATTATTTTAAAATATTACAATAGTCTTAAAAAAATTAATATTTATATGAGCTTTTATTTAACGTGATTAGAAATTGTATGCTCATAAATTCATAAAAATGCTAATAGTTTTCAATTTTTATGATCTTTGTAAATTATAATTATTTTATATTATTTTAAATTCTATTATTACATAAAATATCAATTCACTTGAGAATAGCCAAATTTCGTCGTCCTCACAGCCTGATCGGTCAATCATGTGCTTACATGTTATTTTAATAGCTAACATATTCCCTCTTTTGTCTTTTTGCCTCAATCTTTACAAGTTATAGAAAAAAATTCACTTAATTATTTTATGAGATAATACATCAAAACACCCCTAAATCTGTGGCCAAAACTTACTTTAGATCTTAAACTAATTGAGTATTTATTTACCAGCCTTAACAACTTTAAAGTGAATTTTTTACCACCCTAATTACTGACGTGACAATTTTTTTTAAAATCAGCGCGTTAATGTCTTTAAAAAAATCAACTTCCACTTTCTTCTTCGTAACAATCTCCTTCCCCACCCCAATAACTCCATTTTTTTTAAGCAAATCATCACCACAATCCATTTTCTGAATTATTGAAAAAAATAGCTTTCTTGTTTGGTAATATCTACATTACAGAAGCACAAGCAGAAAAAGAAACATCACATATAATTTCTTTCAATGTTCGAGCTAAAGGATTGTTGAATAGAGCAAAGAGAAATCAAAGGGTTGTTGAATAGAGCAAAAAAAATCATTCATTGAGTTGGTGACACATATCGAAGATGGTCAACCACACTGAAAATGGCTCTATTAGAAATTTTTTCTTCTCTAATTTATCATTCACTTTAAATTGATCTATTTTCCAAATTTGATGAATAATTGGGTGAATGAGTTGGTGGATTTGACTATTAAAAACATGGAGGAAGCTAAAATTGAAGGTTAAAACAATGATGTTAATGGGGAATTTGACTGTTAAAGAAGAAGAAAAGGAATCGGGGTAGGGAGGGGGGACTATGGTGCACTGTTGGAGCAAGTTATTTATCATTTTCAAATTCAAATCAAGTTATTGATATTTATGATGTTAATGGTTAAATAATGATGCTAATGGTTTTCATGGTGAAATCATTTTCTGTGAAGACTTTGTGGGATTCTTGAGATTTTGAGATTTTTTTGTGGTGGTTGTGGTGTTTTCAAGTGATTTGGGAGAATTTGTAGGGTGGTTCACGGAGGAGGTGGGTGTTTTCCGGTGAGTCATTAATTGAGTGAAAGTTATTGGTGTTAATGATAGCTGGGGCTGTTGAAGCATAAGGAGAAGGAGGAAAGAGGGGGTGAGGGTGGGGAGCTGTTAAAGCATAAAGAGAAGGAGGAACGATGGGGGTGGGGTAGGGTACGGTGGGGTGGGGTGGGCTATTGAAGAAGAAGAAGGAGGAGGAAGGGGGTGGGGTGGGTTTTATATATATATAAGTATGTGTTGGATTACTTTTTATAAAAAAAATTATAATTTCTTACGTGGCAATGACATTGCACTGAGTTGGCATTGATTTGGAAATAACGTGGGGCGTGTGTATACGGAGAGTGGTATAATTTATTTAGGGTGGTAAAAAATTCACTTTAAAGTTATTAAGGGGGGTAAATAATTTTCATACATGTTTAGGGTCTAAAGTAAATTTTGGCTACAAGTTTAGGGGTGTTTGGATGTATTATCTCATATTTTATTGATCAACTGTTTTGGTGGTTGCTTTTGTTTCCCTCGGCCCCCACCCCCACCAACCCATCCTCTTCGTTGTAGTTAAATAAATAAGAAATGATTAATAATATTATTGTAATATATTTTAAAATTTGAAGTGTAGTCTACTTTTTTAAGAATTTTTATTTTTATTTTATTGTGGTTCATATTATATGTTATTTCTAATTTTGATATATTCTATTCATTTTAAAATAGTTAGCATATATAAATTTTACATAATTTTTTAAGAAAAAATTAATAAAGAATATAAATTGACTAGTATGACCCTATTATCTATTTAATATTGATTATATGCATCTTCTTCAATAAATATTTAGAGTCATTATTTCTAAGGGCAAAGTTGAAAAAATAATTAATTATCTCTTGATCTTTTATGCATGTCAATTATTTTGAGACAAATTTTTCTAACAAAAATGCTAACTATTTTGAAATGATGGAAGTAATCCTTAACACGAGACACACCTTTAAAAGTAAATGTAATTGTACCAAATTCTTCTCCTTTTTTGGTTTTTCATCCGGTGTTCGGTGCCCGCATTAGAGCCCCGACTAATCCGGATCGCGCATTGCAGGATCCATTAAGGTGGCAACGCTCCCAACAGAGTTTTCTCCATATCCAAGGTCGAACCCTCGACCTCTGGTTAAGGGTTGAGTAGCCTCATCCACTGCACCACAACCCATGTTAGTGTACTAAACTCTTCTCAATAAATAGTAGTATCAATTTAATATCCCGAACCCTCGGAAGTAAAAAATAATTTAAGAAAATTATCCTAATTAAATAGTAGTATTATCAGTTTAATACAATTTCATTTTTGCCCCCTCTTTTTTTTTTGTTAAGACCTTCTCCACTTCATCTTTTGTAATTGATTTCTTCTTGTTATTTATTGGATTGTCTTTTAATTAAAACTACTTTTATTTATTAAAAACAATCACTTTAGTTTGAAAAAAATTATGTCAAAATAACTTTTAATATAAAAGTAAAGTTTGCAATGATTTTTTATTTCACCATTATAATTTTTTTAGAATATTATTTAAGTTTTTTTTTTAAAAAAATATAAGTACTAAATAGTACAGTTTAATAAATAATATCTTGTATTTATTATTTTTATTAGCAGACATGAAAAAAATCAAATCAATAATTAAAATGGGACGAAAAGTTCATTCTTTAAGGGACGTGAAAAAAATAAATATGATAAGTAAATGAGTAATGTATTACTGTAATCCTTACTGATCTTTGTTAAGTTAATTTTTGTTAAGGCTTTAAATTAATGTTATAATTATTTCTATACTTTAAATCATGCTATGTATAATATATCTAATTCTCCAACAATACTTTATTCCTCAAAATCAATATTCTAATTTAAATTATTCAATTATATGATTATCAACTTAAATAATTATGAATACGTATCAAAACAAAATGTTTAATATGTCATTAATTAATATTATTTATAAGATAAAAATATAATATAATATAAATTAATATTTTATTTTTGTATCTTGAATTTGGGCCCAGGCTTAGCACGGGCTTGGGTGAAACTAGTATATGTAATAAGGAGAATCCAAAGATTTGGTAGTACTTAGTTGGATCTCAATTAATGCTTATCCAAATATTTTGTCATCTTTAGTTAGATTGCAATTAATGTTTATCAAGTACTTTAAAAGATTTCTTTTTCTAAATTTACCCTTTGAAATTAGTTTTATCTTATTATTTCATATTAATTTGTTTTGTTTTCTTTTTTATATTATCCTTGATTAAATTCAATATTACTTCACTTGTCATTATATCATAACTAAAAAAACATTTTCATTTTTGTAATAATATTGACATTTAAAATGCTATAAAGAAAGTAATGAGTCATACAAAAAGTGATAGTAACACCATAAAAAATCTATTTATACAATTAAATTAAAAATTAATAAAAAAAAATTGGCAATCTCTTTTATATGAAAAGAATCACATTTTCATTTTTGTAAATTTAAATAATTATATTGACATTTAAAATGCTATAAAGAAAAGTAATGAATCATAGAAAAGTGATAGTGATACCATAAAAGATCTATTTATCCAATTAAATTAAAAATTAATAAGAAAGATTGACGATTTCTTTTATATGAAAAGAATCTAAAGATTTGGTAGTAGTTGGATTTCAACTAATGTTTATCCAAATATTTTATCATTTTTAGTTAGATCGCAACTAATGCTCATCAATTACTTTAAAAGGTTTCTTTTTATAAATTTACCCTTTGACATTTGTTTTAACTTATTATTTCATATTAATTTGTTTTGGCTCCTTTTTTATATTATCCTTGATGAAGTTCAATACTACTTCACTTGCCATTATACAATAACTAAAAGAATATTTTCATTTTTGTAAATTTAAATAATTATCTTGACATTTAAAATGCTATAAAAAAGTAATGAGCCATAGAAAAAGTGATAGTAACACCATAAAAGATCTATTATCCAATTAAATTAAAAATTAATTAAAAATTTGATGATTTCTTTTTTATGAAAAAATAATAAGAGATAACACCCAACTTTTTAAAATCTACTTTATTCCTAATTGAAGTTTTAATGATCTTGTAAGATTTGACCCATTGAAAGAACATTTACAAAAGTATTTTGCTAAATCAGACTTTCAACTATTTAAGTTAAATGTTAACTTTATTTATAAATTAACTTTATTGACGTAATCATACAATAATTTGTAGCATCAAATATTTTTTATATTACTTAAATATTGTATTTCTTAAAAATAAAATGAATTAGTCAATAGGCTTAATTGAGAAAAAGATAATGTAGGTAATTCAACATAAAATAACAATCATTTTACATTGTTAAAACTTTCATTTAAAATAATTCAGTAAATAAAAAGGAGAACAGTTTTAGTGTGTGCGTTTGTTTAAAAATTAAAAGAAAGTCTAAAACATACTGTGAAAAATGTTGTTTTTTGGCTTTCAAAAACTTTTACTTCCTTCATTTTAATTTGTTTGTTTGATTTTAACTTCATCCGAAGTTTAAACGCGTGATGGGGACTTTTGAATTTTGTGATCTTAAACTGAAGATATATGTGGAAAGAACCAAAAAAATCTTTAATCTTATGGTATTAAACATGTCATACAAAAAGAGATAAATTAAAAGAGTCTAAAAAAGGAGATATATATTCTTTTGTAAACAAACTAAAAAAGAAATAGAACACAAGAAATTGAACGTATATATACAACAACAACAACATACCCAGTGTTTTCCCACCTAGTTGGCCTACCTAGTGGGGCCTGGGGAGGGTAGAGTGTACTCAGTCCATACCACTACTTCAGGTGAAGTAGAGAGACTGTTTTCGATAAACCCTCGGCTCAGAATCAATAACAATATAACAAACACAATACATAAATGCATATAAACTTGTACCGTATGAAAAATAAACTAACAACGCTAGCCACTAAAATTGAATGAATATATGATTTAACATTTTAAAATTATTGAGAGATTATCGATCTACTTTCAATCAATACTATAATATTACAAAAACAAATAAAAAACAAGAGTAGCGAAAAACAAAAAAAATTATAAGTATAAATATTCATGTAGTTTGGGTTCGGGCTTAGCACGAGCCAACTGACACTAGTACTTATATATAAGGGAGGATACCAAAATTTGGTAGTCCTCACAATGGCACTATGGTAGTTTTAATTTTCTTAAAATCTTCTAAAATTGAGGCATGTGCTGGTAAATTATTTTTCTCCTCTAAAATTATGACATGTAATTGATAAGATTGTGGTAATTTTAAATTTTAAAAATCCTTTAAAATTGTGATATGCGGTTAGTAAATTACTTTTCTCATCTAAAATTGTGACAAGTAGTTGATAAGATTACTTTTCTCCCTCTAAAATTATGATGTTGATAAAATTACTTTTCTCCCTTTTCAAATTGTGACATGTAGTTGATAAAATTATTTTCTTATATATTTCTTTTCTTGACACTTGGCCCTTTACATTCGGTATATCATAATAATATGATAAACTACTTTATGTATTGAGTTTGTCTTTGTGCTAATTGTTTGGCTAATCGGTTAATTCTCTTAGAAGTTTTCATTATAATATTCAATTTCTGATAAATTAAATATTATTTAATTAATTCAATTGATAAATATAAAAATTAAATATTCAATAATTTATTTTATCTATTAAATTACTTATATTTTTATTAACACAACTGTCAATAACATTATTTGTACACATTTTGACAATACTTATTCGATGACAAAATTAAAAAGATTTTATTTTAAAATTATCCTTAGCGTGTTGATTTCTCTTCAAAGAATTAAAATAATCTTTAAAAAGATAATAATCCTTGTGTCCCATTTTATATGTTGTCATTTTATTTTTGGTCCGTCTAAAAAAGAATGTCACATTTTCTTATTTCATAACTATTTAAAGACACAATCCACTTTTATCCTTATTGATCCCACTTATAAAGTCTCACTTAATTAAAGATAGTAATTGTATATTTTTTAATAAAGGAT
The DNA here is from genome assembly GCA_030864225.1 of Capsicum baccatum var. pendulum. Classification (NCBI taxonomy): domain Eukaryota; kingdom Viridiplantae; phylum Streptophyta; class Magnoliopsida; order Solanales; family Solanaceae; genus Capsicum; species Capsicum baccatum. The sequence continues at coordinate 224,008,139 of CM061559.1, read as the reverse complement.
AATTTGGTAAACATCATTAATGTTTTTCTTATTTCTTAAACTCCATGCCTAGTTAAAGCATGCCACATAAAATGGAACGAAGAGTTATACACATATTTCTATTTAAGAGAAAATACTCTATTTCACCCTTAAACTATACCAAAAACGGTTGAGACACACCTCAACTTAATGGGAGTTCTATTACACCCCTGAACTAATTAAAAGTATAATTTTGACACCCTTAGTGCCTACATGACACATATGTGGCACATATGTGTGCCTACGTGGACCCTTCAGTATGTTGTGCCACGTATGTGTCACGTAGGCACTAAGGGTGTCAAAATTACACTTTTAATTAATTTAGGGGGGTAATAGTACCCTCTTTAAGTTGAGGTGTGTCTAAGCCGTTTTGGGTATAGTTCAAGGGTGAAATAGAGCATTTTCTCTTCTATTTAATGTGTTTTGAACAATTTATCTTGTTTCATTTTCTCTTCTATTTAATGTATTTTGAAGAATTTATCTTGTTTATTACTCTTTTTTAATGCACCTTTTTGGCAGATGAATGCAATATATTTTTTTTCTATGAAAATAGCCTTCACTGGGTAGCCTAATCTATTAAGAAATTGGTATTCTTCTGTTATATAATTCATAAGGAAAATTGGGTTAGGCAAACATAAAAAGAGTTAAGATATGAGTAATACATTATATTCTCTTAAATTAAAAGTAAGAACTAGTTAAGGTTGCCACATCATTTTTCTGGTGGGATTATTGTAAAATTCGGTCATAGTAACTTTTGTGATGACCGAAACAAAACAAAATAACTTTTTTGTGTAATGAATAAAAAAATTACTTTTATGTAGTAGACACAAAGTTAGTGACCATAGATGTCATTTTTGTTATCTTGTATGCAGTGTGCAATTTCCTAGCAGTTGAAACCACATTACTTATATATAAGAGGGAGTTTGAGTGCTGAAGCAGGTACGAGGTCGACATGCCTGCTTCAACTGTGATTTTACTATATCATTCTTAATTAATTATTATTAGTCATTTATATATTGGAAAATTAATAATATTTAATAAAAAAATAAAATAAACATTTATGACATGCCTGCGCCAGTTGCTTCAACTAAAATTTTACTATATTATTCCAATTAATTATTATAAGTCATTTATGTATGATAAAATTAATAATATTTAATAAAAAAACACATTAAACATTTATGGCATGTCTATTTCAGCTGCTTCAACCGTAATTTTACTATATCATCCTTAATTAATTATTATACCCCTAATTAAATACATGTCTGTTTCGGTTGCTTCAATTGTAATTTTACTATATCAGTTATCACCTCTAATTAATTATTATACTCCTAATTAAATAATGTAAGATATTTACATAATAAAAAATGAATAATATTTAATTAAAAATAAAATAGACACTTATGAGGTGTCTGCTTCGGCTGCTTCAACCATAGTTTTACCGTACCACCCTTAACTAATTATTATAAGTCATCCAAGGATTAAAAATTAATAATATTTAATAAGAAAAGTAAAGACATAAAATGAAAATTAACTCTTGATATTTAACTTGATGACTTATATGAGGCCATCTTAAAAATTTTTTACAAGTATTTTTTAAAAGTAATTCCCCTATGTAATAAGTGACAATGAAGCAGCTGAAGTAGGCTGCTCATGGACAATATGTCTGCTTCAACTGATTGAACTGTAATTTTATTACATCACCCCTAATTAATTATTATAAGTTATTTATATATTAAAATAATAATATTTAATGAATAAAGTAAAATAGACATTAATGACATGACTGCTTCAGTTGCTTCAATCGTTATTTTACTATATCACTAATAATTAATTATTATAAGTCATCTAAGAATTAAAATATTAATAATATTTAATAAAAAATAAAATAGATATAAAATGATTATTTAACTCTTGATATTTTAAATTAACTTGGTGTCTTATATGAGCCCACTTAATTTTTTCATAGATATTTTTTATAATAATTTTACTCTGTCACTTATAATTAGTAGAGTAGAAGAAAAATTATTATAAATCACAATAATTCAAAACTTAAATTATTTTAAAAATGCAATTGACTAACAATGCCATAAAAGTTTGAACAAGGAGAGTAACATATATTATTTAAAAATTATATAAAAAATATTATAAATTACAATAGTTAACAACTTAAAATATCTAAAAATACATTAAAAATGTGATTAATTATCTAAATTTTATGTGTGTTACATACATTGAGGCCAAAAAATAATTTACATTGGGCTGGTGCTAGCATGGGCCTTCAGTATCTAGTTTCTATTATATAGAAAGGAGAGTTGAGGACGAACAAGGGCAAACTTATAATTATACTCATTATTATCAAGGCGAATGGTCTTTAACTTGAAAATATCTCTTTCTTCACTCCTTTTTCAAGCTTCTTAATTGTATAATTAGATATTAAAATTTTATTGTTAATAACAAAATATTTTACAAAAAAATTGTTTATTCATTTCATGATAAACGTCAATAGAGTATGCACTTAAGTTACTATTTCTCATTTTTTTCTTTTTTGTCTAACCAATAATGCTTATTTTTTCCTGTAGAGATTTGAAATTTTTTAAAAAAATCATGAGTTGAATAACGATCAAGGATAAAAATGTCATTTCAGCAATTTTATAATTTAATAACATAATCCAGCTTCAAGCAATTGTACAACAAGCAAAGATCATATTAAAATTCTAAAAAGTTATTCAAGTTGTACTAAATTCTAATGGATACGTGAAAACAACACATTAGAAAACAAAAATATTCTGTGTATGTGTAAAAATATAAACTCAATTTTTGTCTTCAACTGATCATCAATTATCATCCTTATCATAGAAGTTTTTTTTCAAAAGGTAATATTCAATACTATGCACTTTTTTTCTTCTTTTAAATTAATCTGAGATTTAATCAAACTACTTTTTGTAGTTGCTTCACTTTAACTCATAACATAACTAGTGTGAGTATAAACTATATATTATTTTAGAAAATAAAAAGATTTATTGTTTTTAAATTTTATTTTTCTTTAATATAATAAAAATTGAATGAAATTAGTGTGATAAAAACAAATAGTATATGTTAAACTGAAATAAAAATAATAAATAAAAGCAATTTATTGAATTATTAATTTTAATATTTAATAGAGCATAAAAATATCAAGACAAATAAATGAATCAGGTGGAATGATTGAAATGCAAAGTAAATTAAGTAGGCGTTTGGTCACAAATATTATTCACGATATTTCGAAATACGTGTTTACTTTATTTCAAAATATTTGTTTGGCAATAAATATTTTAAAATACTTTTTCACTATTTTTGGATTTTTGAAAAACACCTCAAGAGGTGTTCCACTATTTTTTAATTCACTTTTTATCCTTTTAAATTTATTTTCTTAATTTTTTTTCATAAAATAATTCAATTTTCATAAACTTCTCAAAAATTTCAAATTTATTATCAATTTTTATATTTTTTTAACTTCAAAACTCATTTCCAAAATAATATGATCAAACGGATCCTAAGGGTATTCCCTTAATTTAAATATCGCAGATCTTCATCTAACTAGAGAATGAGTCTATATTTTATTTCATTTTAAACATTATAAAATAATTTAAATAGTTGAATTAATGTAAGTTTGATTTAATTTTAGTTGCCGGATCAAATTGATAAAAGAATAATTATTCTTGAGTCCAATTAATGTATGTTGATAATAGAATATGTTTAGATTATCAACGTGGATAGTGGTGCAGTGTTGAGATTGCTCCACCCTTAATCAAAGGTCACAAATTTGAGCCTTGGAATGAAGAAAATGTTGTTGTGCGCGCCACCCCCTGCAGTGCGCAATCCGAATTAGTCGGGGCTTTAATGCGAGTATCAGACACTGAATGAAAAACCAAGAGAAAAATATTTTTATATTTTTAAATTGATCAAATCAAAATTTAACTAACCATAGTAAATTATTTTCCTTATTTTTTTTATTTTCTTATTTTAAGATACCAGTTAATACTTAAAGATTTTGTCAGAAATAGTCTTTCTATCCCTGAGAGTGGAGGTAAGATTTATGTACATTCTACCATTCTCAAACCTATTTTGTAAAATTATATATTGTATATGTTGTTGTATCAATTCAAACGTAACATGATTTTAATAATTAATAATATTATACAAGTAACAATTTATGTGCAAAGAATAATAAAGAAAAAAGTACAAGAACCATGTTCTTAATAGATCTTCCAAAGAAAATAAAGGAGTTAGAAAAACTATAGGAACTTTATTAAATGTATGACGTGATTTTTAACTTTCTTGAATATAGTATATTTCATGTATAATTCAATTCAATCTAATAAATAAAATTATATTTTAAATCACAATAAATTTATGTCATTATGCGATGTTGAAAAAACAAATTAAGTTTTAGCCTTAGTGCTTTCAAACAGCAAGAAAAAAATATTTTTATAATAGATATCAATAATACTTAAAAATATTTGTGAGTTAGATAACTTTACATACAGTATTTTATTTAAGCTAAAATTTTTATTAGTACTAATAGAATATTGATTAATATTTTTTTTATTAAACCTTTTTATATATACAAAATAAATCTAAAATTTGTAATTAGTACACTTGGCTTGTTTACAGAGTAAATTGAAGGAAATGTGTCTTTTAAGTATTGAATAAAGGATTGGTGACATTGACCAACTTAAAGGGTCAAACATCATTAGAAAACTTGATTAAGTTAATTGTGGACTTGATTAATATTTTTAAAACTTTCTAATCTTTTCAAAAATACAAATCAACCCAACCCATACCCCTCTTTAATTCAAATCAACCATCCCCAGTCTCTCTCCCCTCTCTGGACAGCTTCTCTCAACTCTCTCTCAACCAACAGTTCTGTAAATTTCTCCTTTCAATCCTCGACGGCTTCAACATCCGATGATAAATAGTTGGGCTTCGAGTTTGTTTTCGACTTCAACCTTTAATCGAAGTGACAACCTTGCTCTCCGGCCACAACAACTTCAAATTCTTCAACCTTTAATCTATTTGATAGCCTTGCTCTCCAGCCACAACAGTTTCAAATTAATCATCGTTCCTTTTTTTGTCACAGGTAAAAATTTATGGCCTTTTTAGTTTTGAAGAAAATGAGGAACTTGAGCCAACTTCTCTTATAGTATTGGTTAACAATTTCAATATTTGTTGCTTTAATTTGAAATGCCGTCTCAATAAAACGATAATTTATAGTTTTTCTTCTCTTCTTTTTTTGAAGTGAATTATAATTTTTTGTTGTTTGTTGCAGTTTTTTGAAGTTTGATTTTTGTTGTTTGTGTTTACAAAAACAAAATAACGATTTGGATTGATTTGTTCTGTTCTTGCTCTTGGTAAAAGTGGTGATATTGCTATTTTTTCTGTTGAACAAAATCGTGCTACTATTTTTTATTTTATCCAACAGATTATCCATCTGGTGCAACATACTAACCATCCGATGCAACAGATTTGTCAGATGATGCAACAGATCAACCATCTGATGCACTAGAGGAACCATCAAATTACAATTCTGATGCAATAAATTAATCATATGATACAATAAATTTATCATATGATGCAACAATTTAACTATCTGATGCAATAGATTAACCATATGTTGCAACAGATTAAGCTTCGGATAAAAAATCTGATGCAACTAATTAACCATCTGATGCAACGAAAGAACCATTAGATTAATAATCTGATGCAACAGATGAACCTTTTGTTGGATAAAATCCCATCAACTCTTTCAATAAGACATGTACAAGACATGATTTTTCCAACTGATCATTATCTGTCGCGAATAAAAATCTAAATAATGTTGATCGTTGATAACTGTTCCAACAGATCAATCATGTGTTGCAACAGATGTGTGACCTATTGCACAGACCATTCATTTTTCTCAACGGATGAGTGATATATTTTGTATTATCGTAATAGATTATTCAGTCGTTGCTGCAGGTTAGTTAACTATTCTGACAGATCACTCATATGTTATAACAGATGTGTGATCTGTTGCACAGACCATTCATCTTTCTCAACAGATAAGTGATATATTTTGTATTGTCACAACAGATTACTCAGCTGTTGCAACAAGTTATTTAACTGTTCCTATAGATCACTCATATGTTGCAACAGATGATGTTGCAATAGATGTGTGATCTGCTACACAGACCATTCATTTTTCTCAATAGATGTGTGATATATTTTGTATTATTACAACAAATTACTCATCCATTGCAACAAATTATTTAACTGTTCCAACAAATCACTCATGTTGCAATAATATGTGATCTGTTGCATAGACCATTCATCTGTCTTAAGAGATGAGTGGTGCGTTTTATATTGTTACAACAGATTTCTTATCTGTTGTAATAGGTTTTCTATATGCTGCAACAGATATACTACCTGGTGCAACAGATAAGTGATCTGTTGGAACTATTATCTTACTATTTTGCTTGTTAGATTTACTGTTATCCTTTTTAATGATGCATTAATCAACTCTGATATATTTTTTATGTTTCTGTTAATTTTAGATAATATGGCTCCCAAAAAAATAGAAGCCGAATCAAGTCCAAGTAAAGGAACAAGTGAAGCAACTAGGCTATATCCACCACTCTATGAGCTTGCTTTACAAGCGTTATCTCAATCAGGAGTAAAATATAATGAACACGGGGAAGAGGAATATTTCAAAAGAGATAATCCAAATGTTAATAGCCCTTCCGCCGAAGAGTTGGTCAAAACCTTTAGCATTGATCGTTATCCTGTGAGAATGCAGTACGATGGTGCCACAGATTTAACGGGTGATTTTATGGTTAAGTCAGCTATGGAAAAATCTTTTGACATATTCAGAAAAATACTTTAAGAACAAAAATTGGATGTTTATTTTAGGGACAGCTGTTTTGAAAAATATCTTGATTTGCCGAAGGACAACAATGCTCATTTTCAAATGAAAATAGTATATAAACTTCTCAAGCGTAGTTTTATGTATGAAAACAAAGATAAGATAGATGAGGTGCGGATAAATTACTGTGGCATGCCTGTTTGTTTTGGTTGGAAGGAGTTTGCCATAGTTACCGAACTAAAATGTTATCCTCCTTCTCAAGTTATACCTATTCTAACCCCAAAAAACACCCTGCACACCAAAAAAAGGCAAAGGCAAGTCATGTGATCGTGATGACCTGGTGTTCATTGTTGGTCTAAGCTTCAAAAAAAAATTTGAAAGAAGCATTGAAAGGTAAAGAACTTTCAAAAAAGCACAAACAGTCATTGTGCTTGGTTTGGTTTGTACATAATATTCTTTGGGCGAGAGACGTTAACAACAACATAAGCGTTGGTTTAATAAAACTCTTCGAGGATCTTGAGGCGTTTAACAACTATCCTTGGGGTTATGAAAGCTTCAAAATGACTGTCCAATATTTGTTGACTCCGTTAGCACCAAAGACAGTCAACTTATATGGCTTTCCATGGGATTTTATGGTAAATATTTCATTTCTTTCTTTTATTATGATATCATTCATTTTTTATACTCAATAATGTTTTGACTTATTGGTGTTATTTTATAGGCTTGGACGTTTAAAGTCATTCCTCATTTGAGACAACAAGTGAACTACCAGGAAGAAGTTTCATGTCCAAGAATCTTAAGATAGTTGTCAGCCAAATCTGATAAAAATGCAAATTTCTTGATCTCTTTAACTCCCCGAAGGATGCAGTAGGTATAATTATAATTAAGTTTTTATTTTAATTAATGATTTTTTTGAATGATCTAATCATCATTCTAATATATGTAGTGATTTATGTTAGATTATGCATCCGTCTCTAGTTCTGACCAATCGAGAGTTAAAGATGTCGTTTTTTCTTATTTTACGATCTGTGCAAACTTTATCTGACCCTAAGGTCATTGACAGAATAAAAATAGAATTATTTAGAGCAACAACCATTACAAGAAAAATAATTTTGGAGGGTGGGTTTGTTATTGTTGATGGTCTTAGTGGTGATGGAGCTGTTGGTGGTGGTAGTGGTGTTGCTGTTAGTGCTAATGATACTCCTTTTACAGTATTTAAAATAAACCCTTATGAGTATGATCATACTGGTTATATAGATTTTGCCTCTCCCATCAAATGTTCTGCATGTAAATGTCAAGACTGCAGGGCGAAACATAATGTAGTGATTAATGCTATTAATGCATTAATTGCTTCTGTAAAGGAATTGACATCTAAGAGGGATGTCATCCCATCAAAGATGATTTTATTTTCATCCACTCCATTAGAGATTAAGGCTAAGAGAAGAAGGAAAGTGATTTCCAAGACATTATCAAGCATCCAAAAGAGCAAAATTGCAACTCCTCTATTCGTGTGTGGCACTGAGCAATTTACAATGTACAATGTTCAAAGAAGAGCAGCACGATCTGAATAAGGTGAATATATATGTCTTCCAACTAACAAACAAATATATTTCTATTTCAACGGCTGACACATCTGCGAAAAATTATCAAACAGATATATACATCTATTGCAACAATTGACTAACTTGTTGCACCAGATAAAGTGCCTGTTGCGACATATGTCTCATCTATTCTACCAAATCAAATAACTCTTCATACCACTTTTATTTGTACCAATAGATGACCTATCTGCTGCAATAGATGAGTCATATGTTGCAACATATGGTTCATCCATTGCAAATTATCATACAGGTCTTCCTCATGTAGAAATTTGACCCAACAGTTGATTCATTATTGCAACAGAAATATAATCTGTTTGGGATAATTTAAACTATGAGGAAGACCTGTTTGATTTGCTAAAATAGATGAGTTATCCTTTTTCGTTTTGTTGTATCTCCGTGATTAGCATTGACCAATTCTGGCTTTTCAGGTGATGTAGAAGTTATTGCTGAACAACATTGACAGTATGATACTCTACTCTTTTTATGAAAATTCGGAGAACAGAAAGCGCAGAAATCGTACGTAAGCGACAATAAAGATCCACGATGAGCAAAGTAGAATTCCATAGCACCGGATGAAGAACAACTTATCCATATTGAGTAGATCTTTATAGCTTGAGTCTGTCAAAGTAATAACCTCACCCCTCCTTAGGAATCCTTGGCATCAATACTTAAATTGTTGATGTATTTGTTGAGATCTATACCCATAATATTTTTTTTTACATTTCATTTATTCGTTGATTTTATTTTAACTAATTCTTAAGGCTTTGATTTTTTATTTTGTCTATGAATTTTTTATTTTTTCCTTAGATATAAACTTATTAATTGAAATAGAATACTGGATTCAAATATTGCAACTGATAATGTATCTGTTGCAACTAAGCCTGTCAAATGAGTCGGGTTGACCCGACCCGGCCTACTAAATAAACCTGGCCCGATCAGCCCACGGTCTGTAGGGTACCGGGTCCTAGGCTGGCTTAATTTTTTTTTGGGCCTGGTTAACCCGGCCCGAACCAAAATCAATCCAGGCCCGCCGGTTAATCGGCCCGGCCCGAATAACTAATTTTTTGTTTTTTTTAAAAATCAGATTTAGTATATATATCATTATATTGTAGTATATATCTTGTAGTATATGTTTTATCTAGAGTAGTATATGTATTGAATGGTACGTATATATGTGTATATATAGAACATAGACTCTAAAGTAGTGTATATTAAACGTGTACATGTGTATATGTTTTATAAATTAGTATATATATCATTATATTGTAGTATATTTTATTTAAAGTAGTACATATATATTGAATGGTAAGTATATATGTGTATATAAACTCTAAAGTAGTGTATATTTAACGTATACATGTGTATATACTTTATATATTAGTATATATATCATTATATTGTAGTATATATATTGTAGTATATTTTATTTAAAGTCGTACATATATATTGAATGGTACGTATATATGTGTATATATCTTCTATAGACTCTAAAGTAGTATATATTTAATGTATACATATGTATATGTTTTATAAATTAGTATATAACTATATATGGTGTGTGTATATATTGTAGTATATATATTGTAGTATATTTTATTTAAAGTTGTACGTTTATATTGAATGGTACGTATATATGTGTATATATATCTTCTACAGACTCTATAGTAGTGTATATTTAACGTATACATATGTATATGTTTTATAAATTAGTATATATATCATTATATGGTAGTATAAATCTTGGAGCATATTTTTTAAAGTAGTACATATATTGAATTGTACTTATATATGTGTATATATAGAATCTAAAGTAGTATATATTTAACGTATACATGTGTATATGATTTATAAATTATTATATAACTATATATATAGTGTGTGTGTGTATTGTAGTATATTTTATTTAGTAGTACATATATATTGAATGGTATGTATGTATATATGTGTATATATCTTCTATAGACTTTAAAGTTGTGTATATTTAACGTATACATGTGTATATATTTTATAAATTAGTATATATATATATATATATATATATATATATCATTATATTGTAGTATATTTTATTTAAAGTAGTACATATATATTGAATGGTACGTATATATGTGTATATATCTTCTATAGACTCTAAAGTAAAGTAGTATATATTTAATGTATACACGTGTATATGTTTTATAAATTAGTATATATATCATTATATTGTAGTATATATCTTGTAGTATATGTTTTATCAAGAGTAGTATAGATATTGAATGGTACGTATATATGTGTATATATAGAACATAGACTCTAAAGTAGTGTATATTTAATGTATACATGTGTATATGTTTTATAAATTAGTATATATATCATTATATTGTAGTATACATATTGTAGTATACTTTATTTAAAGTAGTACATATATATTGAATGGTACGTATATATGTGTATACATCTTCTATAGACTCTAAAGTGACTCTAAAGTAGTGTATATTTAACGTATACATGTATATATATTTTATAAATTAGTATATATATCATTATATTATAGTATATTTTATTTAAAGTAGTACATATATATTGAATGGTACGTATATATGCGTATATATCTTCTATAAATTCTAAAGTAGTATATATTCAACGTATACACGTGTATATATTTTATAAATTAGTATATAACTATATATTTAGTGTGTGTATATATTGTAGTAGATATTTTATTTAAAGTAGTACATATATATTGAAGGGTACGTATATATGTGTATATATCTTCTACAGACTATAAAGTAGTATATATTTAACGTATACATGCGTATATGTTTTATAAATTAGTATATATATCATTATATTGAAGTATATATCTTGTGACATATGTTTTATTTAGAGTAGTATATATATAACTAACGTATCATCGTATATGCCATTTCATGTGTAATTGTGTATATGTTTTTAAAATTCTAATGTACCATATACTATATATAGTATATATATATTTTTTTAATGTATTTAAAATGTATATAGGTCGGTAAATATAATGTATATTGGAGAAAAAACTTTTTTTTGTTTTTGACAGATTTTGACCGAATTTTGGACCAGTTCTGACGGAGTTTAGGTGGGTTGAACCGGGTTAGGTTAAGTGGGACGGTTCAGGGTTGTTTTTAAAAATTACTGTTGGGCTCGGAATTGGACCGACCCGTTTAACCAGGCCTGGATCCGGACCGGCCCACAAACCGGATAAACTCAACGGGCCGGTTCTGGGTTGACCCGGCCTGGCCCACTTAACAGCCCTAGTTGCAACAAGCGAAACATCTGTTGTAAAATATCAAACAAATTTGACATATGTTGCAACAGGTAGGTAATCTATTGGAATTTATCAAACAAGTCTTCTCACTGCTGCAGCAGATAGACTTAGATAGGAACATAAAACACCGACATAATGCAACAGATGACCAAACTATTGCAACAGATAAACTATATGTCAGAATAGGTAGAATATCCATTACAACGGATGAAGAATCTGTTGCATTATAAAAATTCAACTTTCATAGGACATAGAAAAATTGCCACTACATGTAAAAAGTGAAGGTGAATTGAAATAAAAAAGGTAGAACCCATCGACAGTGTTCAGTTCAAACGCCTAAAATAAAATAGGCATCAAGTAGACAATGTTCATTTTAATCACGTAAAATAAAATAGGCACAAATGTGTCAAGTTGACACTTTTTGCTGACTTGGCGTCTGATTTTGCCCCCAACGGCCATTTTTTTCTCCCAATGTCTTATATATTCATCTTCTTCCTAAAATTTAATCCTAAATTCCCAAATCTTCTTCTTCGTCGTCATCTTTTTTTTTTATCTATCCAAATTCTTCAAATTATTTGCATTTGGTCTTTTTTTTCTTCATTTTTTTTTTTCAAATTGAACTTGACAATGTCGAGCGCATCTTTCACTATTTTTTGTGATAAAAATTTTTGATATTGTAAGTGCGATCATGAAAATCTATTGAAGACTTCTTGTACTCAAAAAATCCAGGTTGTAGGTTTTTTACTTGTAAGATTTCAAAAGTAATATTTTTTTTTATTCAATTAGTTGATTAATTATTGACTTGTAATTGTGTTCTTGTTTTTGTAGAAATTGGGTAGATACGATTACTTTGATTGGTATGAAGAATAACACCCTTCACAAGAAAATCGTATAATCTGGGGTTTGTTGAAGAAAGTCAAGGTTTTTGAAGAGAAACAAAATCGAGCAAGAAGATACTACATTATTGTCGTTATTGCTACTGGTTTGGTGGTGTTGGGCATATGTATTTTCAAGCCTAATTTCTTAAATTTTCATGGTGGTGTATTTGCTACTAGTTTGGTGTTGTCGAGTACATGGATATTCAAGCGTAATTATTGCAAAATATCAAACAGATTTAGGCATATGTTGTAAAATTTAGGTCATCTATTGGAAATTATCAAACAAGTCTTCCCGCTGTTACAACAAATTAGACTTAGATTAGATAGAAATAACATCGGCATAATGTAACAGATGGCCAACCTATTGCAACAGATAAACTATCTACCAGAACAAATAGAATATATTTTACAACAGATTGACAATCTATTGCATTATTAAAAACTCAACTTTCATTCATCAGAAAAAAATTATTTCCATGTAATTTAAAGTAAAGTGAAGTGTGACTTGAAATAAAAAATTATTATTTCACAGGCTCTTCTATATACACAGGCTCCAAGTGTCCAGTTAGTACCCCATAAGCCCAGACCTCTTGCAGGTTTGCCATAGCGTTGTCGCACAGAAAGGTCATTGGCTCGGCCATATCTGTACCGGTCAGTAAACATTCGATGTATGCAAGAGCGTACGAGCCGCTCTCCAAACCGGTGTCATTTTTTGGGAGGGTCATGCCCTTGTTTGGACCTTCAAAATCCCATGATTTCTTTATCAACACTTCCTTTGGCAAATGATTCATTAGTTTACTCTCATTCAACAAGATGGGCAACAGCTCCATCAGTGGCTGCACGAGGAGAAAAAGATCGACATCGTCAATGGTAGGTTTGCTACAGTCATAAACTTTGATCTTTTCCTCCTCGAGTAGTATCTCAACATCCCGATAATGTATGTCGTTCACGCTAATGACTGCAATAATCGTCTTTGCCTCGGTCCAGCTCTTGCTGTGTGGATTTGGCCTCTCCCCTCTAACATATTTTATTATTTTTTCTTCATCCCATTCCAGCATAGAAACTAAGAAATCAAATCCCGAGCCACAGTCTAATGTGACATTATTGAGTTGATCGTACTTATTCGTGAGCTTTTTGCAAAAGTCGAGGTCCATTATCCTATCGACAGCGTCATAAGCTTCCGGGTACATTAATTGCCTTTTTCTTATGAGGCAGAGAATTTTGTCAACATGTTGTGATATAAGAAGACAATTTTTAAATAGGTTAGTAATTGTAAATATGGTCCATCTGTTGTATAGGGTTATCTGAATCAATAATCCAACCCAACTTATGTAACAGATAGATAGTAAGTTGTAACAAAACCACTACCAGTTGCACCAGAATACCTAGCTGTTGCAACAGATTTCAGATCTGTTGCGTAGCTTCTTCTTCATGGGATAGATTAGATTATAAGGCTAGGTTAGGAAAACTAAACTTGTCTTAACCTTGTAACACATACACATATCTGTTATAGTTTGGAAGTCTTAGAGGGAAAGAGAGGCTTGGGTAATCTGGTGCGTCTGGCTTGGCATTCTTGGTCTGTCACAGATCACTCTTCTCTTTGCAAGTTCTGATTATATATCCACCTTCTTGAATGGCCCTTGAACTTAAACAACTTTTTAAGAGGGAGGAGTTACAATTATTTTTTATTTCTGATAGGAGAAGTATGTCAGTTATTTCTCTTTTCTTCCTCCTAACCAACACTGTAGGAGTGTATCGCTCCCTCAACTTATTATATGGTATGACACCCCTCTCATATTTGGATTCCTCAATAGCTTTAGAGATAGCCTTTAGTTTTTCAAAGAGTTTATTCTAGCTTTTCTTGCACTTTTCATATTCGCAACGAGAAACGAGGGTGAAGAGAGGTGAGAGGGACCTGTGTAAGGGTGAAAAGGGATATTTTCAAACATATTATTTTTTCTTGAGTATCAACATGCTCATTATCAAGAGAGGTATCAACATTAGCATGCCTGTAACCAACACCAAAAACTCCACCAGAAGAAGCACCCGGATCTGGCTTAGTAGGTTGGTTATGAAGAGCCTCAACATTAGGCTGACCTTGCCTAACTGCTTTTCTTATGGCTGTTTCTCTAGCCAAATCCTTCCTTATTTAATCCACTGTTGGGTCTGCTATAGTATCAACATGACCTAGAGTAATATAAGAAGTTATTAATGACTCCTCATGAGTAGACACGATCCATGGATGCACAACCTAGAACAAAACACAGATACATTTAAATCATATATATAATAATTTTCACAGGAGGGTTAACATTTTAATAGTCAACTTATACAATAGATTAACAATATATTGCATCAGATTATCCATCTGTTACATGGTTTGCAGTAGATGGTTTGAATCCGTTTTAGTCGGGTTCAAAGAACTAGAGCAACACATGAAAATCTGATGCAAAATATCAATTATCTGTCATAACAGATTACTAATCTGTTGCACCAGTTGCATAATATGGGTAATTTGTTAGGTTACATGTTATGCAACAGATCATCTGTATGTGTATTAATAATATATTACATCAGATTACACAGTTATTACATAATTTGTAGTAGATGGTTAATCTGTTAGGAGTTGGGTTCAGAGAATCAAAGCAACAGATGGGTAATCTGATGCAAGATATCAATTATCTGTTGCAAAAGATTATGCATCTATTGCATCGATTTGCACATGATGGGTAATCTATCGCAACAGATGTCCCATCTAGTGCATCAGATATAACATCTGTTGCACCAGATATAACATCTGTTCAATATCTTTCATTGAGTAAAATAATTTTACTTGAAGAAGACATACTGCATCATCTAGAGGGTTAAAGAGATCAGGCTTCTTAATTTTGGTGTTGCTCTTTGCAGCCAACCACCTAAACATCCTTGAATGAGAAACCTCATCCGGGTAATCCATTACCTACTTTCGAAGGGGAGGAATGATTTCAAATGCCCAAGCCTAAAAAATGTAAGCAGGAAGAAGTCATAATAACTACATTCAATATAACTTAATGGATGAGTTAAAATAGTGATTAATTTTACCACGAAAGCCCAAGAAAAGCTATATAATGTGGTCGTCCTTGAGGATAACTTTGTCAGTAAATATTGGACAGTCAAGTAGAAGCTGTCATATCCCCAGGGATAATTGTTGAATTAATCAAAATCCTCAGCACGCACCAACAAATAATCTTCTATGACCTTGTTGACATCTTTTGCCAATATAACCGAATGGGAAAACCAAACTAAGCATAATTTATCCCTGTACTTCTTTGGTATGGTTTTTTCCATGAGATCTGTCAACAAATCCGATGATTTGTAGCCACGTCGAGCAATGTCAAATAACCCATCTATTTTTTCCTTGCATTTTCTTACCTTGGATCTTTTGCGGGGTGTTCCCTTGGCAATAGGTGATTCTTCTGGATGATGGCATCTCAAGCCCATCACTATGGAAAACTCTTGCAAGCTAAAACAAACCAGCATGCCACAGTAGTTGATCCAGATTTCATCCATCTTTTTGCCCCCCCTCCTCCAAATTTTTATCATCCCCCAAGTTCTTGATCCTGCGTTTGAGAATACCATATACCATCCTCATTGGTAAATAGGCAAGGGCGTCCTCAGCCAGCTCAAGAAAGCGTCCAAAGCAGCTCTTCTTAAAAAGTCCGTCTATGTTTTCGTCCTTCATAATTTGCCTAAAACAAATAAATTTACTCCCCATTTGACATTTAAGTACAATTTCTCTAGTTAGTTCTTCTTCTACTTTTTTGTCATTTATCGGCATTGTAACTTGACACTTGTCAATACTACAAGTTTTGACATAATTATACTGGGATGTCGATATTAATTCACGCCCCATTGGTGATCCATTATCATTATGTTAATTATCATCCTCTTTCTCTTTCTCTTTCTCACTCTCTAATTCCTCCTCTTTCTCTTTCTCTTTCTCTTTCTCACTCTCTAATTCCTCCTCTTTCTTACTTTCATTTTCTTCATCACCATCTACAGACCTTTGTCCACCTCCCTCAATATTTTTTTTATATCTCTCCTCAGCTTCACTTTGTTTCCCCGACTGAGATTGTTCAGGAAGTTCCTCCGAATACCTCTGTACTGTACCCTTTTTTTGGGGTGGCCAAATGTTGATCCACTTTCACTTTCTTTTCTTTTGGGAGACATGTTTTACCTACAAATAATAGAAAAATAAAAATTACATTACAATTGATGTACGCATAAATTTTAAAAAATACATTACAAATACAACCAATAACGACACACCAATAGCTACCACCACCACAAACACCACCAACCAATGCCACAAATACCATAAATACCGACACCACCGACAACCACCACAAACACCATAAACCAATGACACCACAAACACCACCAACCAATGCCACCAACATCCACCACCAGTTCTACCACCACAATGACAACCACCACCACTACCACCACAAACACCATCCAATAATACCACGATAGTCAACATATCACTGCGACAAAAACTAGGTTTTCTCGAGTTTTTCCTACGATTTTACTAGCAAAACTCAAAATTGTAAACCCATTCTCAAAGATAATACAACTAAAAGTTTTTTTTTCATCATTAACTTAAAAGACCTTATTTTTTAGGAAAAATAACAAATATAGAGATCTTCTGGAACTCTGTTACCTACGAAGACAGAGAAAATGACTGATACACGCAAGAATGAAGTCGATAATAATGCCCATATGGTCGGAAATGATAAGAAAATTGATCTGTTGTGAAGGGTAGAGAAATTTATTGTGTAGTTGTAGTTGTTTTCTGTACTGTATAATTGAGTGAGAAAGAGAAAGGAGTGAGAACTCGAGATTTGAAATGATGAAATATTTTTCTCGTAAATGGATGATTTGTATAAGTTGATTTGTATTTTGAAAAAGAATGACAAGTTTTAAAAATGTTAATTTGGTCTGAATAGATCTTAATTATTTTTTAAAATTGTAAAAGATATGCATAATTTTTAACCCTCTCATCATGCAATTGCCAAAAGACTCAATTGAATTTGTAGTTGACCCTATGAACTCACATGCCCCTGGTCCTAGATTATTCAATTTAGGTATATGAACTCAATTGAAATTGTATAAAAATAAATATTCAACCTCTTGCATCAGATACTCATCTGTTGCAAATTATCAAATGAATTAAGTAATCTATTACGACATATTACCCATCTGTTGTAAATTATCAAATGGATTATCACATGTTGCAAAAGATTACCCATCTGTTGTAAATTATCAAATAGGGGCCGCCATCTGTTGTAGTTGACCTTATGAGAACTTACCCCTGGTCCAAGATTAGTCAATTAAGGTATTGGTCTAACATATGAGGTAGTAAGAATCGGTTCAGCTCAGATTGATCGATCGATGACTCTAGTCGGGAGGAATGCAATACCGTCTTATCATTTAATTATAAAAAGTCTCAATTAAAGTTGTAGTTGACCCTATGAGAACTCACTCCTGGTCCTAGATTAATCAATTAAGGTATTGGTTTAACATATGAGGTAGTAAGAATTGGTTCAGCTCAGAGTGATCTATTGATGACTCTGGTTGGGAGGAACACAATACCGTCTCATCGTTCAATTGCCAAAAGACTCAATTAAAGTTGTAGTTGACCCTATGAGAACTCACCCCTGGTCCTAGATTAGTTAATTAAGGTATTGGTCTAACATATGAGGTAGTAAGAATCGGTTCAGCTCAGAGTGATCGATTGATGACTCTGGTCGGGAGAAATGCAATACCGTCTCATCATTTAATTGCCAAAAGGCTCAATTAACGTTTTAGTTGAACCTATGAGAACTCACCCCTGGTCCTAGATTAATCAATTACGGTATTGGTCTAACATATGAGGTAGTAAGAATCGGTTCAGCTTAGAGTGATCTATCGACGACTCTGGTCCGGAGGAACGCAATATGGTCTCATTATTCAATTACCAAAAGACTCAATTGAAGTTATAGTTGACCCTATGAGAACTCACCCCTAGTCCTAGATTAATCAATTAAGGGTCGTTTGGTAGAGTGTATAAGAACAATGCAAAATATAGTGTATTAGTAATGCTTGTATTAGTTATGCATGTATTATTTCTTATACACTATTTGGTTTGATGTATAAGAAATAATACATCTTACATAATTTCTATAAAAGAAACTTTTATTTACAAAATACCCTTCTTTGATTTTGTACACTTATTTGCAACAAAGTTCTTTTGTTATTTCAACATAATTAATATTGTTGAACTATTATATAGAGGTTTAGAATTAATTGCAAGACCTTCATCTTTGCGCAAAAATGTTACGCCAATAGATTAACATAGTCGAAATAAAAAAAAATACAAGACGTAAAATTAAGAAAGTCTTAATTTTTTTTAAAATCTTTTTAAAGACTCTTGAAGCAAAGAAAAAATATGTTATAGTTATTTCAAATAAACCATTCATTGTTGTAAATTCAAATAGTGAAAAAGAATTGTGAAATATTTTTGAAAAGATTCACTAGTGCAAATTAAAATAGCAGGAAAAGGAATGATAAAATATTTTGAGAGGAAAATTGAGGGGTATTAAGGTCATTTAGTAAGTTAATGCATGTGTTTAACGTCTTTGTATTACTAATACATAAAAAATAGCGCGTATTACTAATACACACTTCAATACACAATAGAGTGTATAACTAATGCAAGGCATTAGTTATACATAGGCAAAAAGTCGTACCAAATAAGGTACTAGCAATACACATTAGCTAATGCATGCATTATATTTTACAATACACTCTACCAAACGACCCCTAGGTATTAGTCTAACATATGAAATCAATTAAATTGTATAAAAGCAAATGTTTAACCTATTGCAACAGATGTCTTTTCTGTTGAAATTAATCAAACATGTTATGTCATATGTTGCAACATATTATGCATTTGTTGCGATGGATGACCGAGCTTGGAAGTTTTCAAACAAAAATATTTATTTGTTGCACTTAGATGTTTTAAGATCCTTTTTTTTTTGAAAAAAGCAATTTAGGTATTTTCTTTCCGAGATAAAAGAAAGTTAAAATACTAAGGTGGTAAAAGATATTACTTGGATAACTCAAAAATCTCCTAAGTGAGTAGTCTTATCTGGTCTTTTTAATGTTACCGTCTCCTCGTGCCCCTCAAAAGTCAAAAGTTATTAATGAATATTTAAAACCCATATCTAGAAGAATACTCTCTCGTTCATCCATAACATAAGTAAGACTCAACTCAACTCATCTATCACTCTTTCTTCTTTATTCTCGATTCTCTTTCTTTCCTTTTTGCCTCTTTTTTCACTCTTCTTTCGGATGAGGATCCTTTCAGATCTCAACCGATCAATATCTTTTCTCGACTGAACTGGATGTTCTGATCCCTTTACTTTTTTAACATTGAAGGTATGGTTCACTATTGCTCTTTCCATCTCTTCTTCTTCTTTATATGTCATTTAAATTAGATATTTACATCTGTTGCTATTGATGATTTACCTATTTCCAGTTTTCTATTTATTAAGAAAATTGAAGAAAATGTGACTTTTAAGTCTTGAATGAACGAACCATTTTTTTTATATCTGTTGCAAAATGCCTCATTCATTGAACAGATGGGTAATCTGTTGTATTAGATACAGATTACCCATCTATTGATTCACTCAATTTTGTGTTACTTTTTTGTACAGACGGAGCAACTATCCAAAGAAATCAAACCAGTAGCAAGGCTGGTTTGATTTAATCCAACAGATGACCCATATATTGCAACAGGCCATCCATCTATTGTAACAAATGCCTCATCGGTTGAGTAGATGGGAAATATGTTGCATCAGATTGGTCAACTATTGATTTTCTCAATTTTGTGTTACCCTTTTGTAATGTTTTTCTTCTTGTTCTTATCTTGTTTGACGTCAAATATATTTATCTTGTTTGTAGATAAAAGGAAGTGAAAATGGATCTATGTTTTCCCAACCAGCATTAAACGCTAGAGTAAAGATGGGTTCGGAGGAATAAACTGCTTGCGGATGGAACCACTTCATATGTGGGAGGTATATATTACTGATCAACCTATCGTGAAAAGACATATCCAGTACAATGATTTTGTGAATATTTGTTCTTTACCTATTAGGCGTTAATTCTTCAAATAAGATATGACATTTTATAGTTAAGATTGTTAGGTTTGAACTGGTAAGGTTGAGGGACCAAGTAGGTGGTGTCGATACCCGGTTATAATTTGATGATCATTTATGCTCATGTTTTTGTGTCAAGCTTGGGGAAAGGTTCAAGTTTTTGACAGCAGTGTAAATAT
This sequence comes from Capsicum baccatum var. pendulum, assembly GCA_030864225.1. Taxonomy (NCBI): domain Eukaryota; kingdom Viridiplantae; phylum Streptophyta; class Magnoliopsida; order Solanales; family Solanaceae; genus Capsicum; species Capsicum baccatum. Next base: position 223,987,117 of record CM061559.1, on the reverse strand, counting down.
TCAATAGTGATTAGACTAGTTTTAATGGCGCAATGAACTTCTTGAAAGGCCTCCGAAGTATTGCACTGTAGCAAACAACGATGGAACCAATAGAAATTCCCCATAGTCTAAATTTATATAAATGGGTTGCTGGAGGCGACTATTATACAATAGTAGGTGCTTGGGAGAATAACTGTGCGGGAAGGGGAAGGTTGAGAAGGCCATATATCATCTTAGACCTTGTTTAAGAAGAAACACAGGGTAAGAAGGAAAGTGTAGTGAAATTGGCTGATGAAATTGACATGAAAAATAAAAAAAATTGGATAAGCTGCTGATGTGAAAGCGTATCCAAAATTAAAAATTCATCAGTCGTTGAAGTAAAAGGAGAATGGTCAAGAGGACTGGAGCTGGTCACTTTTCTAGAGACTGCAACTAGCGAGCGTGGCCTTAATGAAGACCTAATAAATACAGGACCAGAACTCTAAGGAAGCAGCTTCGCGAGCGCAGAAGGTGGTAAGATTATCGGTCAGAATTGAAACCTGAACCAACTACTCCTGAATTAAAAATACGGGATCAAGCCAAGGTGGCAATTTCTCAAGTTAAACTTACATTCCATGCCTCCTGTTTATGGCTCTGTTCAGGTCAAAGGCAGTGGAAACAAAAAGGCATGGGATTTCTGTCCAACTTCAGACCTTTTTGTTTCTACTGACATCGACCTGATCATAGCCACAAACAGAAGGCATGGCATGCAAGTTTAACTTGAATAATTGGCACCTTGTCTTAATCTCGTATTTTTAATTTAGGAGTATTTCGTTCAGGTTTCAACTAACCGACAATCGTATTAATTTCCTGTGCTCACGGAACTTCTTCCTTAGAGTTCTGTTCCTACGCTTTGTGAGAGTCTTCATTGAGGCCACGCTCGCTAGTTGCATTCTCTAGCAAAGTGTCCAGCTCCAGTCCTGTTGACCATTTTTTTTAATAACTGATGGATTTTTATATTTGGATACACTTTTATATTTAAAGCTCATCTAGTTTTTCCATTTCTCATGTCAATTGCATTGGCCAGATTCGCTAGAATTTCCTTGCTTGCTCCCTGTGTTTCCTCTTAAACAAGGTCTGAAATGATATATGGCCTTCTTCACCTCCCCCTTCCCGCACAGGTATTCTCCCAAGCTTCTTCTGTTGTATAAAAGTCTTCTATAGCAATCCAGCCATATAAATTTGGAATAGGGGAATTTCTAATGGTTCCATCGTTGTTTGCTACAGTGTGAGGCTTCGAGGTCTTTCAAGAAGTCCATTGCGCTATTAAAATCGATCCAATCACTATCAGATATTTACACTGCCGCCAAAAACTTGAACCCTTCCCCAGTGTTGACACAAAAACATGAGCATAGACCGTCATTAAATTGTAAAAGGGTATTGACACCACCGTTTTGGAACCCTTTGGCCTTATCAGTTCGCACCTATCAAACTAAATTGTACAATGCAGGATCTTGTTTGAAGGATCAATATCTAATCGATAAAAAACTACATTAATAAAATCATTGCACTTTATGTGTGTCTGTCGCGATAGACTAATCAATAATACATAACTCCCGCGTATGAAAGTGGATCCATTGTACGCACCTTATTCTTCCTACCCCATCAAAGACACTACAGTGTTGTTTATTCATCTGCACACATGTGATGACTATTAAAAAAGAGGTGTGAAGAGTCATGACTTTTTTTATCTTAACACATTCAAAATAGCTGATGAATTGAAATCTTCATCTGTTGCACCTGATGAATCAGCTGTTGGAAGAAATCAAAACATCTTCTCCAACATATGATCCATCTGTCACAACAGATAATCCATATGTTGTAATAGATTGTAAATCTGTTACGATAGACCAGACATTGTTTATTCATCTGCACGCATGTGATGACTATTAAAAAAGAGGTGAAGAGTCGTGAATTTTTATCTAACACATTCAAAATAGCTGATGAATCAAATTCTCCATCTGTTACAACTAATGAATCAGCTGTTAGAAGAAATCAAAATATCCCCAACATATGGTCTATCTGTCACAACAGATAATCTATATGTTGTAACAGATGGTAAATCTGTTGCGGAAGATGGACGACAACTCAATAATAACGGTTATTAAGTCTTCTCAAAATCATTTTGAAAAGGTGAGAAGTATTAATGTAAACAAAAAAATTGCGACTTTTCACAAAAAACAAAATGCCATCAGTTTGAATGTAATTAATACAATAGAGCTTAACAGAAGTGCCTTTTGTCCTTACACATCCAGATTCAATCCTCTATAAATAGGTCCCTCCTTAATATTCATTCTTCTAAACTTTATTTATTTCTTGTATTTTTTCTTTTTGTGTGACATGTTCAACAACTTCTCTTCAAAGAGCATATTTCTTTATCGTTGAGGTAAGTTTTTATCTGGTGTAAATCTACTAGTTTGTAGTATACATTGTATTACATTTGAACTCTTTTCTTTACATTTTTCAATTCATGCACGCACCTTATTCTTCCTACCCCATCAAAGACACTACAGTATTATTTATTCATTTGCATACATGTGATGATTATTAAAAAAGAGGTGTGAAAAGTCATGACTCTTTTATCTTAACACATTCAAAACAGCTGATGAATCGAAATCTCCATCTGTTGCACCTGATAAATCAGTTGTTGGAAGAAATCAAAACATCTTGTCCAACATATTGTCTATCCGTTGCAACAGATAATCTATATGTTGCAACAGATTATAAATTTTTTGCGACAGACCAGACATTGTTTATTTATCTGCACGCATGTGATGACTATTAAAAAAGAGGTGAAGCGTCATGACTTTTTATCTAACACATTCAAAATAACTCATGAATTGAACTCTCCATCTGTTGCAACTAATAAATCAGCTGTTAGAAGAAACAAAACATCCCCAACATATGGTCCATCTATCGCAACAGATAATCTATATGTTGCAACAGATAGTAAATCTATTGCGGAAGATGGATGATCTATTGCAACAACTCAATAATAACGGCTGTTATCAAATCTTCTCAAAACCGTTTTGAAAAGGTGAAAAGTATTAATGTAAACAAAAAAGTCGCAATTTTTCACAGAAAACAAAATGCCACCAGTTTGAATGTAATTAATACAACGGAGCTTAACAGACGTGCCTTTTGTCCTTACACATCCAGATTCAATCCTCTATAAATAGGTCCCTCCTTAATCTTTATTCTGCTAAACTTTATTTATTTTTTATATTTTTTTATGTGATATCTTCAATAACTTCTCTTCAAAGAGCATATTCCTTTATCGTTGAGGTAAGTTTTTTTCTGGTGTAAATCTACTAGTTTGTAGTACTCTTTTCTTTACATTTTTTAATTCGTATGTGTTCTACATATGGCTGATCCTGTTTGGGACATTGCTATTCTGTGAGACACAGTATGGAAACTTTAAAGGTAGGTTAATGACCTACAGAGGGAGTTGGTCGCCATGAGAGTGAAGATGTTCAGAGAGATGCAGAGGCTGATGAGGATCCTGCCGCTGCGAGTTGATGTAATTAATGATGATAATGATGATGATAATAATAATAATAATAATTAGAATGAGTTTTTTCTTTTATTGTATTTATTTTATTTTTTCTATACCTAATGTATTTTATTTTTCGTTTAATGAAAAATTTATTTTTAGTCGATTTTGATTTTTTAATTCTTATTCAATTTTCATTCTGTCTATTTCTTCTTCTAAATATTTTACATGTTAACATGTCGACGATTGGATGAAAGGAAAAATTTTGAATCCAGTAGTAATAGAAATTTTGGCTTTTGAGTTCTTTTAACAGATGGACCATGTGTTGGAACAGATTGGTCATCAGTTGGGTTTCTATCAATAGATTATCTATCTGTTGTGACAGATTTATCATCTATTGAAGGAAAACATTTCAGTTTTATGAAACTGTGCTGTGTTCTTCCAGCTAATGTCCATCTGTTGTCACAGATAGGTAATCTGTTGAAAATACTTGTGGTCTGTTGTATTATTTAGTTCATATTTTGCCTCTTTTTATTAATGCACAAGTTATTAAAAAAATATTTTATATATAATAAATGATAACATTACATTCACAACAATGAGTTAAATATACAAATATTCACAACAAACAACTATAGAAATTTCTGCAATTATAATGATCATGGTGGATTACAATCCGAGCATGTGGTTCTTTTGTGGCCAACACACTTACATACGGAGCACTTGTTTTTCTTGATGAAAATGATTCTCCGACTCCACGCCTCCTTTTATATGGCTTTCTTCCCGATTTGATAGTGCTTGGGTCAATATATGAAGGAGGTATTAATCTCCCCATAAGCTCTGCAGGAACAACCCAAGATTCTTCGGGAGGTGCTGGAGTAATATGCCCACTATATGCTATTTCATATTTTTTCACCAAATAATATTGAGAGGAGTGCTGATGATAGGAGAATTTACACGCCTATAGTGCTATATTTCACCCATATTTTAGCTAAGTTTTGAGGACAAATTATATATTTCATGCACTTTTAGTCCTTTTTCTATTAAGTGAGCTAAAGAACATGATTAGCAAAGTTTCAGGTATAAATGATGCAGAATTCAGCATTTTGTGGATAACTTGACGCCAAAGAAAGCTCACGAAGGAAGGAAAGGGAGCTTGGACGCCTAAAGGGATTATTTGGTGGACTAGCAGGCGATGATCCGAATATGCATCTGATCAACTTTATTACTACATGCAAGTCGTTTGACAATCCTGGCGTTGGTCAGAATGCAATTCGATTATGATTATTTCCATTGTCTCTGTCTGGGGAGGCAACTCTATGGTTGAATGGGATGACCCCTGATTCTATTACTAATTAGAGGCAATTGAAAGACGCTTTCCTAGAAAGATTCTTTCCGCCATCCAAAAGAGCACAGTTGAGAGATGAGATCACCAATTTTTGACAGCTTCCAACTGAAGCTCTCCACGAAACATGGGAGAGGTTCAAGATGAAGCTTATGCGGTGCCCAAACCATCACATGACCAATGTCCACTTAATGGAGATATTATACAGAGCTTTGAATTCGGTGACTAAGCCAGTGGTTGATAATGCGGCTGGAGGATCATTCATGGACCTCACCATTGGTCAGGCAAGCAATATGCTAGATCGGATGACGAAGCAAAGTAGAGCTTGGCATACCAGGGATTCTGAGGTAGCAAGCCCTACTATATCTATTGGCATGACTGCAGACCAAAGGAGAAGAGAAGAAGAACACGATCAAGATTTGGCGCACATGAAAACACAAGTGGATCTTCTTACAAAGCATCTATTATCAGGGAAGACCGAAAAATTTAAAGCTGTTGCATCAAAAGGAAGAGACGAATCTGATTCAGAAGAAGAAGCCAACTACTTAAACAATCAGGGGGGTTTCCGAGGCAATGCCCAAGGAAACCAAGGTCGGAACTATTATGATAGATCTGGAATCAAGGGCCGTGATCAAGGTAGTTGGAAGGATAAGACTGACAGGAGTGGTCTGTACGTTCCTCCTGGAAGATGTGACGCCGCTGCATCTGGTTCTGGAAATATGTCAATGGAAGATATGATGGCTAAACTATTGAAAGGAGTAGAGGAAACTAATACGGGAGTGAATGAGGTGAAGAACGACTTGTCCTCAATGAAGCAATTGGTTGACTCGCATTCCACTTCAATAAAACAGCTGGAGCAACAATTGAGTCAATTATCTGTGGCATTCAATCAAAGAAAGGCTGGCACTTTACCTTGCGACACTGTGCAAAATCTAAGGAATGACGGATCATGCATGGCTATTACTACCCGAAGTGGTAAGGTGCTGGAAACTTCATCCAAAGGCAAGCAAGTGGTTGACGAGGCAGCAGACATCGATGATAAGGCAAAAGGAGAAGCTTCCCACGACGTCCATGACGTCATCCCCAGTGGTTTGCAGCCTGAAACTACCAAAATTCGAAAGCAAGAGGAGAAGAAAGCCGTGGAGAAAACAATTCCATATTCACCACCAACTTTTCCTCAAAGATTGAAGAAGATTGCGGATGATACAAAGTTCAGCAAATTCATGACGATGTTAAAGCAGCTGACTATTAATGTTCCGTTGGTAGAGGCACTAGAGCAAATGCCTGGGTACGCAAAATTCATGAAGGACCTTTTAACAAAGAAGCGGGCGGTAAGCTATGAGCTGGCAGATAATGTTCACCATTGCAGTGCAATCGCTACCCGATCACTAGTTCAGAAAAAGGCTGACCCCGGTGCTTTCACTATTCCTTGCACTGTTGGATCTATGAATTTTGCCAAGGCATTGTGCGATCTGGGTGCTAGCATCAATTTGATGCCACTATCCGTCTACAGGAAGTTGGGGTTAGGCGATCCGACACCAACCAATATGATGCTCGTGATGGCTGATAGGTCGGTAAAACAACCTGTGGTTATCTTGAATGATGTGTTGGTGAAGGTTTCTTTATTCATATTTCCTGCAGACTTCGTTATTCTGGATTGCGAGGTGGATTCTAAAGTTCCCATAATCTTGGGACGTCCTTTCCTCGCAACTGGAAGTGTGCTTATTGACATGAGAGCTAATGAGCTTTTATTTCAGTTGAATGATGAAGTGGTCCGCTTTGATATATGCAAAGCAATGAAGGAGCCCAGCGATATGAATGTGTTATCTGTAGCTGATGTTCATTATAAGGATAAGAAAGCATTATCTGTAGCGAAACAGCTTATTGTTGAGCCATTGTCTACTGCACTGCTGAATGTTGAGCATGAGGATGATGAAGATTATGAAGAAACTATGTGTGCTCTAACAGGAATAGGGTCCTATTCTCATACACCTAAGAAGTTGGACCTTGATCTTACGAATCAACCTTCACCAACTGTGAAGACTTCCATTGAAGAGCCACCAATACTAGAATCGAAAGAGCTCCCCAATTATCTAAGGTATGCGTTCTTGGGAAGTGGAAAGACACTTCCGTTGAGTGTGGCGGATGATTTAAGTGAACAGCACGTAGAGCCTATCATCTCTGCTCTAAAGAGGTACAAGAGAGCCATTGATTGGTCTATTGATGATATAATTGGTATCCCAACTGGGATATGTACGCACAAGCGTCATCTCGAAGAAGATTGCATGCCTACAAGTAAGTATCAGCGTCGTCTGAATCCATTCAGAAAATGATTCACCACTTATCTCGACGAAGTCTAAGTAATTGAGGTAACTATGTCGTGCCGCGACAATAAATAAGGTGCTAGATGGGAGGCAACCCATCATTTATCATTTCTTGTTTTACATTTTTTTGTCTTTCTTTCGATTTAGTACGTGTTTTGCTTTTGATAAATGAAAATCCAAAAATAAGAGTCGTGCCACGACCAAAACTAAGCCGCTTGATGGGAGGCAACCCATCGTTCTAATAGTTTTTGTTGTCTCTGAGCAAATGTAGGTGCAAGAGGTATACAACGAGGAGATCGGTTTCAATTTTTGATTTGGACGTATTGCATAGTAAAGGTGGTAAGTTGTGCATGAAGATGCAAAAGTCTATGGATTGAGCATTGCTCATGAAAATATAGGCATCGAGCAAGGCTAGGCCTAGGTAAAACTAGTCCACGAACAAGGAAAAACCTATACTATAGCCCAAGGTCTCGGAATCTAGTGTGTCGTAGCATAGGCGCCGCCCATGCTCAAGTATGCTATAGCATAGGCGCCGCCTATGCTAAAGCATTTGGTCTCTGAATCTCATATGCAAAGTGAAATGCGCCGCATATGGTCACTAAATGCTTTTCCAAATGCGCCGCATATGGTCACTAAATGCTTTTCAAAATGCATGGCATATGCTATGGCATTCTGCTCAACTAGGCAAAGCATTAGGCACCGCCTATGGTCACTTTTGGTCTCCAAATCCGATTTTAATGGGTCAAAACTCGACCCAACCTTTTCTTATAAATATGAGACTTAGTATTGAACCAAAAACACATTGGAAACCTAGCTTATGCACCACCTATAGTCTCCAAAACCTATCAAAAAGTTTCCTTTTGCTCTTTTTCGTCACAAGAACATCATCCAAAGGCTTCAACCAAGTAAGTACTACTTTGTTCTTCATTTATATTTTGTAAGTACTATGTTATTACACCTATTATGAATTGCTAAATCTTGAAAAAGTATTGGTGATGTGAATGTGCTTGAATTAATGTGATACAACTAAGTGAGTGAATGAATACGTAAGGATGATCTTCACTTACTTCCGACTTGAATCTGATTTTAATGCATTGTTATACTACTTGAGAAATTGCTATAGTCATGAACATTGCATCATCTTGTCACTTGAATACTTGCATGTTAGAAGATCCCGTTCATCGGAATAAGACTTATAAGTGCCTACCGACATAGGAGGTTGAGATTATTGATAGAAACTATACCATATGTAATCCCTATGTAGTAGTCTTGTTATACCTAACATGAAAGTATTGCAAACGTTCCAAGAAGTGATACATCTCTGATTTTCTTGTCGGAATTTAGCCCCTAAAACGTATGTCGATGAAGTCTAAGTAATCGACCACTTTCACTTCACTAGTTTATGCCAACAACCTAAGTGTGGGGTGGTACCCCTACTGCTTGTTCATAGATTGTATCCATTGAGATGATGCTAACATGACTCTATTGAGATCTCAGGTACAATGGCACCAAAAGACAAGACAAAGATAAGGCTACCACTTCACAAAAAGGCAAGAAAAGAGGCCAAAAAGAGCAAGGAGAACCCTCCTCGATGCAAACACCTCGACTCACTCTTGGAATTAAGTGGGATACTTATGAGGAACTTCTAAGGATGACGACTCTGATGATGATTCCGATGAAAGGGGTATGACCCCAGACATAGAGAATGAGTCCGACTAACCAGGTTCTTCTTATTTATTTTCCACTGAGGACAGTGTGTCCCGTCTAAGTGTGGGGTGATGGTATTTGCATGCTATACTTCTCTATCCATAATTGAATTTATTCATGTTCGTTTGCTTAGTTTTCTCGTTTTGTTTTTTTTAGTAGTAAATTTTTTTTAACGTAGCTTCGTATGAAATTATTCTAATAGGCAGCATGAGATTATAACAAGAGTATGTGCTACAATTATGACTATTGAGATGTTTTAGGCTCTAATTGTGACTCATTATGTGATATTGTGTGGTTCAATTCCTTCACTTGTTGGGTCAAGAGTCTATACTACTTCCAATCAAGTCGACCATGTGCCTTGTGTGTGAGAGATTAATAGTATATTCTATGTTTGTGGCTGATGCTAGAACTAGCCTGGTATGTATGCAAAGAGAAAATAAGGAGTGTAAGTTTAGGAGATGATTTAGGCATTTCTTTGGCAACCTATACATGTTTACCTTCGTTTTACCTACCCATGGACATCATCCTAGTTAAACCCTTTTGAGCCTTTAGCCTATTTTCTTTGACGAACCTCATATGTAAGCCTAATCCATTTTTTCAAGACCATAATTTGATCCAAAATCCTAAGTGCTTTAAAGTGCAAAAGTCATGTGACAAAATAAGAGGAAATTGGGTGAGTATGATGCTCTAAAGTGGAGTGGTGCTTGAATGAGTTATGAAAAAGAAAGTGCTATTATAAGAGGTATGTTATGAAAAGAAAAAGGAAAAAGAAAGCTGAAAAGTGAGTTATGCTTAAAATTGAAAAACAAAAGAGGAGAACAAGGTTGGTAGAATAAAAGAAAGAAGAAAGGTTGAAAGAAAAAAATGTCAATGATACAATGTGATGTATTAAAGTGCTTAGGAACTTAGTCACTATTTCTGGCCAAAATAGTCCTACCCGTCCCTTAGCCTACATTACAACCATCAAAAGACCTATTTGATCCTAAGCTTAGTATTCTGACATTTAGTGGAGCATTACACTAAGGGCAAGCCTATGGACATCAGTTGCAGCATATGAATTCTTTGTGAGAGCGAGAGCAAGGATACTTTTATACCCATGTTTGAAAAATATGCTATACTTATGAGTGATTATGGGTAATATATTGTAAGACACACATGGTTGATGAGTTTTGGGTAGTTATGTATGATTCTTTGTGCCTTAACTTTTGAATATGAGTTGGCTACCATCACGAGTCTATGCTAGAGGTTAAATTGCTTCTACTAATGATCGAAAAACTACTCTTTGTTAATGATTGCTATGCTTGTCTTGACGAATATTTTGTGTTGTAACTGTGAAACCCTAAGTTGATGTTTAGATGGACATGGTAGTTTGTTCGAGGACGAACAAAGCTTTAAGTGTGGGGTTTTGATGATAGGCGAATTTACACGCCTATAGTGCTATATTTCACCCATATTTTAGCTAAGTTTTGAGGACAAATTATATATTTCATGCACTTTTAGTCCTTTTTCCTGTAAGTGAGCTAAAGAACATGATTAGCAAAGTTTCAGGAATAAATGATGCAGAATTCAGCATTTTGTGGATAACTTGACGCCAAAGAAAGCTCACGAAGGAAGGAAAGGGAGCTTGGACGCCTAAAGGACCAAAAGTGATGCATGGAAAATCTGTCCCAGGCTAAAACAACATTTCTGAAGACTTTGGGGACTAGCAGTAACTTATTAGGATTAGGATAATGATACATTAACCTAGTACAATTGGGTTAAGTATTTCATTAGCTTATTAGGATTAGGATAATGATACATTAACCTAGTACAATTGGGTTAAGTATTTCATTAGCTTAGTAGGATTTGGTTAAGTATTTCATTAGCTTAGTAGGAATAGGATATGGGTATTATAAATACCCTATCTTGCTAGAGCTTTTTATTCATTCACTTACTATTCCAACAATTCTAATTCTTCCATTAATTCTATTTTTATTCTTCTTCTATTCTTCTATTAAATTCCACAACAAGAGAGACGTTACTTTGCAAAGGACTTCACGCCATCCTCACCCTTACACCTAACGTGCAAATCTTTATTGGGGTACAATGATCATGTTTATTGTTACTTCCTTCGCACTCATGGGTAACTAAACTTCTCTTTTGGGGTTATGGAAGCCGTATGAGATACTATCTATTGCTACGAGTTTGTGAGTTCGTGACACTTATGCTGCTTATATCATTATTCTCTTCATCTTAATGCAAATTCTTGTGGCTGCAGACGCATAGAATAACGCCAGTATAACATTTAACTTGTTCGAAAGAAAGGTTATATGTCTGAAAAAGAGCTAATGTCAAGGTAGTAGGGTCCCATCCCCTATTAAAAAGTTAGTGCCGTAACTGGATTAACCTCTTGGAGAATTTGTACCGTTAGATATGCTTTAAGCTCGAAAGAGTTAAAGTGAAATAGTCCTTGTTTAGGTCGAAAGACGCCTGGATTTACCATCGAATACAATTCTCTATAAGCACATGCATGTCTAAATTCAACACACTCATAGCCAATACAGACGTATAACTCAGAAGGTGGACATAACCCCAACTCCTCAATTCTCATTGTTTCACAACCTACGAAACATTTTTTCCTTTTTACTTTGCCATTTTTAGTTTTACTTTAATATTTTGGTTACACATTACAATCCCCCCTTATTACGAGACTTGCACTAAAAGTCTAGTAACCATTGCTTACTTGTTGACCAAGCTATTCCCTGTGGGATCGATACCCAACCCAGGTTGGGTTCTATATTTGCTAACGACCGCTTTACACTCCTACGAGAGTTGTAGATTGAGCGTTATCAAGTGCTCATAAACTTCAGCTCCATATTTATAATAGTATTGAGCTCGAAGCACTGCCATAGCATATGGATAGGGTATTTTGTCCAAGTCAAAAACTCTGCACGTACAAAATCTTATTTGAAGATCGATCGTGGCAACATCACCATGAACGGTGATACTGAATTTGTAATTTGCTATTTTATGAGATAATAACCTATTCCCCAAACTGACGTTCGTTGATATTATTTTTTTGATTTCAATAATAAATCGGGATTTTTTTTTGGACACTTGAACTGCACACGCCTTTTGTTAAAAAATTCGCCATACTTCTTGCTTATTTTTTCAAATATAGCCTTGATGGGAAATTCTATTTCATCACCAAACAATGAATTCACCGATTCAGCTATGTTTTGTGTCATAATATTGTACCTATACAAAAGAATCACTTAGTACAACATCATACTAAACTTGTAACTCAAACAAGACATTAAATCGATAAGAATGTACCTATCTGCCGGACAGAATGCCCGTATCCATCTCTCAAAACCGACATGTACGAGAAATTTTGCTACCTTAGGATTCACATCTGTTATTTGATTGAAGTGGTCTAAAAACTCCTCTCTACTATATGCTTTAGTGCTCTATAAAAAAGGGTCACTACCCTTTCGTTGTGATAGTTGGTCTGAATATTCTCTCTAAGATGCCTGATGCAACAACCAAAGTAAGCTGAAGTGAAGAAACGTGAACCCATCTTTGGAATACTTGGATGCCTATCTGATAAAAAACACAACTCTTCGGTATCTTTGATGCAGCTTCACAGTTTTTCAAAAATAATCCATAAGAGGCATCACATTCCTTGTTCGCTACACAAAAAGCGACAGAAAAGATGTGATTCTCCGTATCCTGCGCTACCGCCGCTAGTAGAACTCCATTATACCTGCTCCTCAAGAAGGTACCGTCGATGGCTATGCCTTTTCTCAAATGTCAAAAACCTTGAATCCAAGTACCATAGGATACAAAAAAGTACTTGAACCTTCCGTTTTCATCAAGATGCAATGCCGTCTTACTTTCGGGATTTATGGACTCAATCATGTAACGGTAGGCATCTAGGACTGCATACCCATGCTCGAGTGTCCCCCTAACCAAGTCCTTGGCAATCCCCATGACCATATATATCTTCCAATAACTGACCAGGACACCTAATTCTGTAAAGAGTTGATTGGCCATAACCCTTGTTGTAGGGCCTTTGTCATCGGGGAAACTACTCCGGAAATATTCACCGAGGACCTTTGCCATGGCATGAGGATTTTGGCTCGAGATGTGCTTTGAACCATATGTGTGATGCTTTTCATGTTTATGAATAATGAATCTATCAGAACTTGCGTACTTTACCGCTCTCAACCACCACTTGCAGTTCGAATTAGCACATTTGAAGCAAAAGACACTGCTCGAATTAATCACCTTCTTTATTCTAAAATCATTTTTCAATCAAGAAATAAACAAAGTGGTAGATAGTTCATTCTTGTCCTTGAATGACATTCCAATAAAAAAGTCGGTCCCATCGTACTGAAGATTTCCAGACTGTGTCGATTGAGAAGAACTGCACATCATATTGGTTGCATCAATGGGCGTAAGTGTTTGATCATCATCTAGAATATTCATGTCTAGATCATCCATCCTATCATCAAAGATGTCTTGTTGTTGTTCTTGTTTTACATTCTGGTTCTCATTCTCTCTCGTCTTTTCAACCACGTACACCCTTAACACCGACCTGGATGAATCACTAAGATAAGCACGCAATCGAACCTGATCGGTTATCTTGAAAGACAATACCCTCTGATTTTCAAAGGAGCTGTGTATGTAGTTGATGATGAGTTCTTTCGATTGATAATTCAGTCCACAATAAATGATGATTAAGTTCACAAAATTATTATACGAAACATCACTTTGGACTGTCATAACTATCGTCTTTAGTATTTCACCCTTGTTCCAACGCCATACATATCAATTGCTCTTCTCAATCCATTGACCATGAAAATCCACCCCTATTGTTATTGATCCTTCCATTAGTGGTACCTAAATAAAGTCGTTTGTTAAAAAAAGTTAATAGTGATTTCATAGTGCCGTAAATGAATCTCAACAGATGTGTAATCAGTCGCAACAGATTACTTACCTATTGGGATTCATGTTACGCTTCTGAAGCTGATTTCAACAGACGAGTCATCTATTGTAATAGGTGAATCATATGTTGCAACAGATTATACATCTGTTGGAATTGATGTTACAGTACTGAGGCACCTTTGAATTTGATTCCAACAGATGAGTGACATATTGCAACAGATAATTAACTTGTTGCGACAAATGACTTACCTGTTGCAACAGACGATGATCTATTGGAATCGAGGTCAGGTTCTATCGCAACAAGTTACTAATATGTTGCAATAGATATGTATCGTCTGTTGAAATCGAGTTCAGGTTCTGTTGCAACAGGTTAATAATCTGTTACAACAGATATTTACTACGTTGCATCAGATAACTAATCTTTTAAACAGATAAATCATCTGTTGCAACAGATGACCCATCTGTTTGATTCATGCCACGACATATAGAACCATAAATGTGAATCCAACATATCAGTCTTCCGTTGAAACAGATGTCTCATTTTTCGCAACAGATGTCTCATCTGTCGCAACAAATGATTTATCTGTTTAAACAAATGGCTCTTATGTTGGATTTATGATCGGGTTCTATCCATTGTTGGAAAAACAGCACAATAGCAGTTACCTAGATGAAAAATTCAACTAAAAATCATAATTTGACTTACCAAAGTCTCCTATGAAGTAATGCCAAAGTGGAAAGTAATGTACGAAATAAAATTTGACCTAATAAATTGGTCAAATAGCAACAATAGCGGTAACAATAACAACAACAATGACAATGGTCAACAAGAAGAAGATGAAGATGATAATGAAGTAGAAGATGATGATAATGAAGCAGAAGATGATGAATAAAACAGCAACAATGAACAACAAAAATTGCTAAGAGAGAGAAAACAACAATGGATGAGAAAAGAGAGAAAGGCGTCTTTTTTCCTCCGTTTTCTGTTTTATTAGGTAAACATTTGAATCAAAGTGTAAATTTAAAAACTTGTGGGCTATTCTCAAACATGCCAAACTTTCTTAATCCATAATAAAGCAATTGTTACCTCCACTCAATTATTAAGACTTATATCACTTGCACCTCATTTTAAAACTCTTTTGTCACCTACAGTCCAAAGCCCCGATTTATAGGCCTTAAAATTATCTAGTTGTAAATATAGCTTTGGATAGAGCTTGATTAGGGTACATTACACCTTTGTATGAAACGTTGGGTATCACCTAGCATCTTCACATAAATTTGTTTTCTAGTGACACCAGGAATAACGAGGGACGAGTTTAATATACTAGTTATTTCATAATAATTTAAAATATTTTCAACAGTAAAATATAAGTACAGATTTAAAATATATGATAATAGATTATTTTAATATTTACTTCTTTCGTTTGCTTTTACTTATCACTTTTTGACATTGCACATCTATTACAAAAATAATTACTGATATGATTATTTTGTCGTAATATCCTTATTAATTAACGTTTAGAGTAATACGTCTTGAAAATAGTTTGGAGAATAAACAATTAATACTAAAGGTAAAATAAAAAAATTCTTTTGTCTTTTCTTGATATATCAGAAATGACAAGTAAAAATAAAGATTCAATTAAAAAAATAGTGACAAGTAAAAGCAAACGAATGAAGTATTAGATAACATATATTTATGAGTGATTAAACAAAATTTACTATTCAAATACTTAACTTCTTTTTCATGAATAATTTTTATTTTATCATCTGATCCATCATTTCAACTTTAATTTGAAATAGATAATTTGAAGTTAGAAATAGTATTTCAAGTGAAACGATTCTCACAAAGTTCAATTTTCTTTCAAGTGTACTTCATGCCCGAAGCACAGTTTCAATTTTTCTACAACCATTATTTAATTAGAAAAATAATATAAATATACACCTTAACTTATCATATTTATATAAATCTTACAAAGTATTTATAAAAATTTCAACTAATTATGTATTTTCGTTGGATGTATCAGAAAACTAATTATGCTTGATAGATTAAGAATCGAAAAAAATATATTTGAAGTTAATTATGTATCTTTACAAAGAAAAAAAAAATATATCTTCATTGGATGTATCAAGAGCTAATTTACGTATCTTGACAAATTCAAAATCAAAATTTTCAATAATTATATAAAATATTAAATTTTTTTATGATTAAACTCCAACCATTAAAATTTATATTATTTGTCCTATTTAATTTAAGCACCAAATATTCTTTTTTCCAATGTTTAACTAAATATAATTCAAGCGCCTATCAATGGTTCTCCTCTTATATCATCCAATATTGTAATAAGGCCTACATCATTCTTCCTTTCCACCGCCCATTGATTGCCTGGCTGCAAAATTTTCATCCTTCATTGAGTACTTTTTTAGAGGTGGAAAAATTATATCATAAAAATATAATATATTTAACACGAAATTTGGATGGTGATTGGCCCGAATTATTAATTCAGCTTATTTTAGCTTAATTTATAAAAAATTGGTTTTGATATGTCATAAGAAATCTTATTTTGATTTCTTCTTAATAATTCTTTTTACATAATTAATATTAATTTAAAAGATTATGATAGGACTAATTTGTCCTTTCTAATGCACTCTTTCTTCAATTATTTTGCAGACACGGTTATGCAACGTTAAAGCCGTGATTAGCACAAATCTCCATCATTTTGCAAATATTAATTCAAATAAGACTTATGACACCTCTTTCTTTTGTTCCTTTTAGTGCCTTCTTTATCTGCAACATGCTCAATCTTTTACTTGTGCACTTACTCTTCTATGTCTGTTCTTCTATTATTATTTTTCTATCTATCGAAAATAATTTCTCTATCAATGAAGTAAAGATAATGTCTGTGTACACTTTACTTTATCTATCGAAAATAATTTCTCTATCAATGAAGTAGAGATAATGTCTGTGTACACTTTACTTTTTCAAGGTCATACTCTATGGGATTATATTAAGATTTTGGTATGTTGTTGTTGCACTTATATTAGTTAGACAGTACTTAACAAGAAAAAAACAATTAAGAATTCAAGCACATATGCTTCTACAAGGAATTGGGACAAATAATTGCACTGATTAGAGCATGAATAACGAAAAATACTGGGTATCAATTTGATGTAATGCAATGGAAAAGAGTGTAGACACGTGATTTTTGATCCTCTCTAAATTTTAACTTGTTTATTAATATTAAATATTATATTTATATTTAATCATATATTATTTTGATTATTATTTTATGTTTAAAATAATTAAATGAAGTTAATTTTAGGATATTATTTTATTTTATTCCTATTTTTTTAAAAAAAATAATATAATACAAAAATTAAAAAAAATATATTTTTATTTTTAAATAAATAAGTTAGTAGTTTTTGTACTATCTTAATTATATAATTTATTTTTGACTATTTTTAGACTTTTATTGTATTTTTTGAAATATAAAAATTAATTAATTATTATCATTATTATTATATTATTATTATTATTATTTTATTTGTTACTATTATCTTATTTATTTATTTATTATTATTTTTTTTTGTTATTTTTATAATTTAAAAAAAAAAAAAGGAATCTTATCCTAAAAAGAAAAACTTACCCTAACTCCCCCACATTCCCCACACTTTCCTCAACTGCCCCCATGCACACACGCATAACTCCTCATCCAACTTCGCCTCAACTCCTACACAATCCCATCCACTCACAACTATATATACACATAAGGACATACACAGAGGAGGTCGGATAGAAGAGAACATAGACTTTCACAATCAGACAAAGACTGAGAGTAAAAAAAAAAAAACAATATCAGAAAACAAAGAGAAAAGATCATCAACAAATAAAAGGAGACAAAAAAAAAGAGTGGAAGTCAGATTTCGTTGAGTTTTCGGTAGCAATATTCTATATTTACAATCGTTTGAATTCATCAACAGGTTCCTATTCAATCTTACATTGTTTATTATAAATTTTATTTGGAGCCAAAATATGAATGAAATTGGTTAAATAATTTTCATGTATTCTTTAGTATATGAATTTGTTGCAGTCTTATGTATATAAAATTTGATAGCATGCAGTAAATTTTCTAGTTCTGTGCATAATAAAAAAAATAAAGTAAAAAAAATATTTAGAAGATAGTTTACCAACTCAGAAACTATAGCAACATTCATATTTTCATTCATCAAATACACAAATAGAATATAATTCACCCGCACACTATTACACATACAATAATTGTTCTCTTTGTAGACGCTCATACACTTGCACATACTTACACAGTAGAAGATAACGAGAGGGAGAGAGGAAAAATCAAAAGTTAACTCCGGTGAGGTTTTTGTCGTTGATGGGTTACGTTTTTCTTGTTTTCTCCTCATATCTCCTTTCTTTGTATTTGAATAAGATTTTGGGAAATTTAGATTATCTCATAATATACTATATAGGTTATATTAATTAAATAATAATAATATATCATATTTTTGAAATTAGCAGAATATATGATTAAAATATAGTTAGTTATGTATCTGCATCATTTTTTATTATTATTATTATATTATTATAATTATTTTATTTTATCTTGTTCTCATTATTATTGATAAAGTTTTAATAATTTTATTATTAATTAACTGATTTAAATAAATTTATTTTTTGCTTAAGATTTTTGTCAAGATTAATTATTTCAAATAATTAAATATTTGTCTCTATTAAGAATGCGGCATACGCATCTTTATGAGACGTTTAAAATTTCAAAGATGCAATAATGCACCTTAAAAAAAAATATTTTTCTAAAATTTGTTTTCACCGATTTATTTAATATAAGATAATAGACAAGTTTTTAGTATATTAAAAAATGAGCGAATTTTGGCCTTAACACAATTTGTCGAAATAATTTTAGTTAAGTATAAGTCAATAAAAGCGACCGTCTAGAACCACGGGATTCGAAGGGTGCCTCACACCTTCCCTTCGATCAACAGAATTCCTTACCCATTTTTTGTGTTTGCAGACCAAATAAGAGTCATTTTCTTTTGATTAGGGATTCAAAAAAAAAAAGGTGACTTGGAACACCAAAACTCAATTCCAAGTGGCGACTCTGTAAATAATTTAATCCCTATTCAATGTCGTCACTTTAATTGGAAAAACCCTTCGACTCGGCTCTCGAGCGAAAAAGGGGTGTGACATCTCTGGCGACTCTGCTGAGAAAAATAATAAGAATTCGAGCTTTTTATATTGACTTATACTTGCTTTAATTATTGTTGATATTGTGTTTATTTGTCTTATGTGCTACTTGTCTCTTATTTACCGCTTTACTATTGATTGAACTGTATTATATACTGTCTTCTCTCGCGTATCTCCTCTGAGTCTCTGAAATAGGATAGAGGGAATGCAGCATATGCATCCCACCTTCTTTTTGAGATAACCAGAGTGTCAAGACACCTGGTGAAGGATATAGTCACATATGTTAGGCGGGGTTCGGATCGACAACGAAGGCGGTGTTGCCCTGCTACTGACCAAGTTGTCCCTCCCCGGCTCGAGTGTCCGCTCGGGTAAGCCAGTCTAGACACCTATCCCTATTAGGCATAAACTTAGAAGAATTGAAAACTCAGAATCTAGTTATCCCTATTAGGTACCGCTTTATTTGTATCATATGCATTTGATTTAGCGGGACTAGGCACAGAGGTCGGGTCTGTCTAGGACAGGTGACCTAATTCATAAAGACCAACATGTGCATCCTACGTGCTCTTTGACATTTGCTTGGAAGACTATTTATTTGTTGACCGGCTTTAGGCAATTTTAAAATACAATAGATTAATTTATTCTCAAATTTAGTTGATCATTTTTGAAAGAAAAAATTTATTTTAAAAATAAAGAATTTATTTTTTAAATATACATCAACACAAATTTTACAATCTTTATGAACTACGAGGGTCTGATTCTCACATCTTAGTGAGATACTTAGGAAGTCCTTCCCAGGATACGACCTTATCTTTTAAAAAAAATAAAAATTGTTCATAGATTTATTGGAAAATATTTTGAAAATATGATTATTTTCATAATTATTTTTCTAATTTTCAAGTCCAATTTTTATATATATTTTTTAACAGCCCGGAATCTTTAGGGATCATGAGGCTAAGTTTTTACAAAAAATATATATATATCAATTTTAACAAGTCCTGAACCTTTAGGGTCGTGAGACTGAAATTTTATACAACTTCATACATAAAACGGTCATTCTATTTTTCTTTATTTCTGAGTCCTTTTATTTTATTTTGTACTTAGGAAATATTGTCTTCAAACATATAGATAAAATTGTCTAGAAGTCTGTTATAGCAAAGTTTTGATAGAGTCAATTTAAATAATAAAAAATATTATCAATCTTGTTTCTCTCGCTTTGATTTTTGATAAAATTGTTCTTTGCAACTAAGTTTAAATAATGATCGCACTAGGTTTTACAAGTTAAGTTATAAATTCTTTTCAAAATTAATAAATTAAGTTTTGTCTAAGTCTAGATATTTATTAATCTTATGTCCCTTTCAATAGGTATAAAATGTCCCCCCCTGTTCGTGGAAAGCGTCCAAAGAGAAAGAGAGATGGGAGTGTACCGCTTCAGGTTGTGGATTGTACCCCTCTACAACTTTGGTTATGGTGGAAGGCAATGGATACATTCGATTATGGCGAAATACATAAGTATTTGGATTTTTTGACGAGTATCATGAGAATCAACCCTAATAGGGAGGTGATTGTTGCATTACTGAATTTCTGGGACCCGAAGAATAATGTATTCCGCTTTTCAGATTTTGAGTTGACACCTACTTTAGAAGAGATAGCAGGCTATGTTGGATATGGTGATATGCATCGGAAGAAACTTATAGCCCCAATACTTATTTCGATAAACAGATTTTGCAAGCTCATGAACATAAGGAACACAAAAGAAGAATCAATGAAAAAAGGGTTGAGTTTCCTTGCATTTTTTGTATGACAGATATGGAAAGCAAGAAGGGTTTCAAAAGTACGGTAAAGAACTTTGTAATAAAGAAAGTTTTGAGGCTTGGAAAATTCACAGACGATTTGCATTCATGGTAGCCTTTTTAGGCACTATGGTCTTCCCAAGAAGAGAAGAAAAAATTAATATTTGTTTAGCGGGAGTGGTACAGATACTGATTAAGAAAGATTACACTATGATACCAATGATCCTAGCTGATATTTACCGTGCTCTGACTGTTTGTCAGAAGGAAAAAAGTTTTTTCGAGGGATGTAATATCTTGTTACAGATGTGGATTGTGGAGCATCTTTATCAACGTCCTACATTGACAAGGTTCGATCCCGAGCGATTTAATCGCATCAACGATTGCGAGAAAAGGATGGAGAAATATAAATATCCCAAAGAAATTGGAGATTGGGTTAAACTTTTTCGTTCTTTGACAACAGATAAAATCACTTGGAATCTCCATTGGTTCCCTTAAAGACAAGTCATATATAGTTCTGTCATTCGTCCGTTCTTGTTATTAATGGGTATTAGAGGTGTTCAACCGTATGTTCCATTGAGAGTTCAACGTTAGCTAGGCAGGCCTCAAATAATTCCCATAACGGAAAACATGACTGAGTTCGTCTTTGAGGTCAGACCAGAGATTTCACTTCCAGAAGATTTGGCCCAGCAGATTTGGGAAGGTCGTCGTATTATGGGGATTGAAACGATGGTCATAGAGCGTGAGAAAGGAGAAGTGCACCCAGATTACCGTGAATGGTTTGAAGAACAGTCGAGTCCTCCAGTCAGACCAGAAAGATCGGTTAAGGGACCTATAGATCAGGAAGCTGCAATCAGGATAGGAATTGAAAGAGCCATGCGAGAACATCATGAAGCCAACCAAGTTTTGAGAGAAGAATTAGAGCATGCCAGGGCAAAAATAGACGAACAACAAAGGGAATTTTCTGAAGAGAAAGCTAAGTCAGCAGCTATTGAGGTTGCACTTCGGGGACAAATCAAGTTTGCTACCACTAAGGGGTCACACGTTGCAGAAATTGCTGCATCTCGCCGACAACAACTTTAAGAAGTTGAAAAGAATATGCAAGAAGAATTTGATCGAGAGAGATCTCAGTGGATTCGTGAAACAGGAATATTGCGAGAACATTTGGAGGTTGTTTCTGCTCGTGAACAACGTGCAAGAGAGATGGTTGATTTCCGAGATCGACAGGCCCAGGAATGGGATCAGGCTTTCAGTTCTCTTCAAGGGAAGGTCCACCGTGTAGCACAGGATACTGCCAGAATGGGTTTAGATTATCAGCAGTTGGATTGTGAGGACTTCTTGGCACAAGTACCAGCTTTCGTACAACGACTCACTACTTCATTGGAGGACATATATTTGAGTTTGGGAGGACATATTAAATCGAAATCTCCTTGAATGGATCGCTGTTTTCTTTGTCATAGTTTTTCATTTTCAGTTTTAAAATTTCTTGTTTAGATATTATGTGTTTTAGTTTTCAGATGTCAGTTAGTAAGTTTTATTTTAGGAGTTGGGTCAGTTTTATCGTATTTATATTATAGAATGTAATGAAGTTGACTGTTTATTTCTATATATATTACATATGTTTTACTTCATTTACTTTATTTATTTTCTTCAATAATAATTAAAAAAAAAGAGACAAAACAATTTTGTTAAATTCCTCCCGAACTACGCACGATCTGATTCATGTCTTGACATGATACGTAGGCAACCCTCCAAGGGGTTCGATCATAACTTTTGAAAATATGCCTAGAAAAGCTGGGATGAAACACAAAGCTTCCATGATAGGTTGGGAAATGCATATAGAAACATGACATAAAACGTGGCATTATAATGTGTTAAATATATAACACTCACCCGTTTGCTACTTGGTAACAGAAAGATAAAATAATTGGTGGTTGGTTTGTGGTTTAAACTGGCATCACATACGTATAACACCAGATACAAGGGTAAAAGAAGAATGACCCGCAGAGAAGATATCGGGTCTGATAGTGAAGAAGAGCAGAATCAGTTGATTTCGCAGGAAGTAACATCAATGGAAGAAATAAAGGCATTAAAACAACAGATGGCGGAGATTTACCCAGATTGGTTGAATGGACAAGCCCCGCCTTCTTCAATCCCTGGACTTTCAACTTCAAATGATCCAAATTCTGACCCAGCTCAAACTAGTGATCCATTTTATCCACCAGGATTTGGCCCATTTCCTAATATGTCTGGAGTTGCTGGTACTTCTACCGTGCGCCCACCAAATCCATCTGTTGAAAATAACACACTCTTTACTTCTGTAGCGCCAGCTACTGCGGGTATTCAACCAACAATACCAAAGAATATGGGAAAATCAAATCATGATATGTTATATCCTCCTGAAATGACTTTCAAATCACAAAATCCACATTATCATGTTCATCAACGCGATACTCCTATCGTGATTGAGAAGATTGCTAAGAATGAGGAACAGGAGGAGATGGCTAGAAAAGTTAGAAGCCTGGAACAAAGTATAAGAAATATGCAAGGAGTAGGTGGACCAAAAAGTGTTTCATACAAGGATTTATGTATGTTTCCTGATGTCCATTTGCCAATAGGGTTCAAAATGCCAAAATTTGACAAATATGAAGGACACGACGATCCTGTAGCTCATTTGAAAAAGTTTTGCAATCAATTAAGGGGAGCAGGAGGAAAAGAAGAATTATTGATGGCGTACTTTGGAGAAAGCCTTACAGGAATAGCTTCTGAATGGTTCATTGACCAAGACATTTCCCGTTGGCACATGTGGGACGACATGGCTCGAGATTTCATTCAACAATTTCAGTATAACATTGAGATAGTGCCAGATCACACTACGCTTGCCAACATGAGAAAAAAGATGACTGAAAGTTTTTGAGAATATGCCACCAGATGGAGAGAGCAGGCTTCAAGAGTTAGACCATCGATAAAAGAATCTGAAATGATTGATATTTTTCTGTAAGCACAAGAACCTGATTATTTCTATTATTTGCTCTCTACTATCGGAAGCACATTTGTAGAAGTTATCAAAGTTGGAGAGATGGTAGAAAACGGAATCAAATCAGGAAAGATCATCAGCCAGGCCGCTTTAAAAGCAAAAACACAGGCAATTCAAAGTGGTACAGGAAGTTTTGGGGGAAAGAAAAGAAAAGAGGATGTAGCAACTGTCATGACAGGTCCACGACAAAATTGGAGAGGTACGCATCAACCATACGCGCAGAATCCATTGTATTTTGTTCCATCTCCCCAATATCCTATACAATGCACAACCATA
This sequence comes from Capsicum baccatum var. pendulum, assembly GCA_030864225.1. Classification (NCBI taxonomy): domain Eukaryota; kingdom Viridiplantae; phylum Streptophyta; class Magnoliopsida; order Solanales; family Solanaceae; genus Capsicum; species Capsicum baccatum. Next base: position 223,962,989 of record CM061559.1, on the reverse strand, counting down.
TGCTCGAGGTCCTTCTTACCCGCAGTGGCGTAAACTAGCAATCCAAAATAATCCAATAGCCTCGCAAGTTCAAAGAGGCCCTCCGAGGTCTAATTTTCGGCCTAGAGCAGAATTCAAAAGGGATAACATGGTAAAGGATAATTTCACTCCTATTGGAATATCTTACACCAGTTTATTTCATAGACTAAGAAAAAATGAATGTTCTAAATCCAATTGAGAGAAGGATCCCGAATCCTCCTCCGAAGAATTTGGACTATTCTAGAAGATGTGAATACTGTTCTGATGCCCCAGGGCACGACACAGAGAAATCTTGGTATCTGAAAAGAGCCATTCAAGAGTTGATTAATACCCAACAAATTATGGTAGAAAGTTCAGGCACTCTAAATGTCAATCAAAATCCGCTTCCAGATCATAATGAAACAAACATGCTCGATGTGATACCCAGTGGTGAAGATACTACGGTTCCCTTTAAGCCGATCATTAAAATTAAAATTGATTTGAAAAAATCAGTAAATGCTGTAGATTTAATGAAAGAAAATCCTGCAAAAGCGGAGGTGGTGATAGCAAAACCCGAATCATCAAATTATCCCTTGGTGATGGGGAAAGAGATTTCAGAAAATATAGGGTCAAGTCAAATAAAGCCGAAACTCATTATTCCTGGAAGATCCAATAAGCCTCTTTTAATTATAAAAGGAGCTCCTGTAGCTCCTATTGTTAGTAAACCAGTGTCACAGCTGCCTATGGTTGATACCAAGGCAGTCCCTTGGAATTATGATCGCGTTGTGGTAATGCACAAGGGGAAAGAAGTGACTGAAGATGTAGATAAAATAGGGGGATTAACTCGATCTGGAAGATGTTATGCTCCAGTAGAGTTAAGAAAGAATAAACAAGGTGGTGAAGAACGAATGACAGTCAAGAAGCCTGTCATTAATGAAGAAGCTGAAAAATTCTTAAAGAAAATGAAATTGCCAGAAAATTCTGTTATAGAACAGTTGAAGAAGACACCAGCACAAATTTCTTTGTTGTCTTTATTGATACATTCAGAGGAACACCGCAAGGCTGTAATGAAGATTCTTAATGAAACATGTGTTCCTAGTGAGATTAGGGTAAATCAACTGGAAAAAATTGTTGGAAAGATCATTGAATCAAATAAAATTACTTTTTCAGATGATGAATTGCCTATAGAAGGTACGGAGCATAACAAAGGTCTGTACATTTCTGTGAAATGCGAATATTCCATCATCACTCGAGTGTTAATTGATGGAGGATCAAGCGCTAACATTTGTCCTATGTCAACTTTACAAAAGTTGAATGTTAATGTGGAAAGAATCCAACCTAACAATGTGTGCGTCAAAGGTTTTGACGGATAAAAAACTGATGCCATTGGTGAAATAGAACTCATATTGACAATTGGGCCTGTGGATTTTGCTATGGATTTCCAAGTACTGAATATTGATGCTTCATATAATATGTTATTAGGAAGGCCATAGATTCATAGGGCTAAAGCAATCGCATCAACGTTGCATCAAATGGTCAAATTCGAATGTGACAGGCAAGAGATAGTGGTTCATGGTGAAGGAGACTTATCAATGTATAAAGACTACTCTGTTTCTTCCATTGAAGTAGATACTGCCAATGTGTTAATTCATCAAGCTTCTGAGGTAGTGGCTATTGAGTATATCCTCGAGGAGAATCTCATCGCAAGACCACAATTGTCCTCTACATCTGTTATGGTAGTGAATGAAATGTTGAAGCATGGTTTCGAACCAGGAAAAGGTCTAGGGATGTTTTTGCAAGGCATAGTTCATCCAGTAAACCTCTATGAGAACTTTGGTGCTTTTGGTCTGGGATACGAGCCTACTGCTGAAGATATAAAGAAGGCTAAAAAGCGTAAAAAAGAGTCGTGGTCACTTGTCAAGCCTATACCGCCACTTTATGAGTCTTTCATCAAATTCAGTGTTGTTGGATCCTCCAAGTTACCTGTTGCAAAATCAATGAATGATGATGATATAGAGTTAATTGACCTTTTTCAGAATATGTTCATTGAAGCTGATATGGTTGAAACTGGGGAAGGTACCAGTAATGCAGATGTGCAGTTTGTCAGCCCTGATGTCCAGCTTAACAATTGGGAGGCCACTCCTCTCCCTTTTATAAAAGAGTCTTGGTAGTTTGTTTGTTTTCTTACAGTCTTAGTAGTTTGTTTGTTTTTACTCCTGTAATTTAAATCATTCTAGGATTATAATTCAGAACTTTAAATCTAGTATGTTAGGTTAAAACTCTTTTTATCTATGTTTCTAATAAAGCGTAGTTTCCCTTCATTTTATTTTAAGTCTGATTTTTATTTATTTATTTTCTATCATACAGTTCTTTCTATGCCAATTCTAATGATATGACATGCATGAAGAATTGTTCACCAGAGTTAAAAAACCAATCTAATTTTGAAATAATGAATAAGGAGGTTGAATACGATGAAGAGGAAACATTTGAGGATATAAGCAAAGACTTCAAACATTTTGAGAATAAGACAAATCTCAATTTGGAAGAAACTGAGGCGATCAATTTAGGAGATCTTGAAAATATTAGGGAGACTAAGATAAGTGTACATGTTCAACCACAACAAAAGAAAGCTATAATTGAAGCTTTCCATGAGTATAAAGACATCTTTGCGTGGTCTTATGATGATATGCCCGGTTTAAGAACTGATTTGGTAGTTCACAAGTTGCCAATTGATCCTGTTTTTCCTCCTGTCAAGCAAAAGTTAAGAAAACTCAAAACTGACATGAGTGTAAGAATTAAAGAGGAAATCACGAAGCAACTTGAGGCTAAAGTCATTCGAGTGGCCCAGTATCCTATTTGGTTGTAAAATATTGTCCCTGTTCCAAAGAAGGACGACAAAGTTCGGATGTGTGTTGATTATCGCGATTTAAATAAAGCAAGTCCGAAAGATAATTTTCCACTTCCCAATATTCATATTTTGTTGGATAATTGTGCCAAAAATTATCTTGCTTCTTTTGTGGATTGTTATGCGGGGTATCACCAGATCATTATGGATCCAGAAGATGCGGAAAAGACATCATTTATTACTCCATGGGGGACATATTGTTATAGAGTTATGCCTTTTGGATTAAAGAATGCTGGGGCAACATACATGAGGGCAATGACCACAATGTTTCATGACATGATACACAAAGAAATTAAAGTTTATGTGGATGACGTGATCATTAAGTCGAGAGAGCAATCTGATCATATCAAAGATTTGAGAAAATTCTTTGAAAGGCTTCGGAAGTATGATCTCAAACTTAATCCAGCAAAATGTGTATTTGGAGTTCCGTCAGGAAAACTTTTGGGTTTTATAGTCAGTCGACGTGGTATTGAGTTAGATCCTTCAAAAATAAAAGTTATCCAAGATTTACCTCCACCAAAAAATAAAACGGAGGTGATGAGTTTACTTGGAAGGTTGAATTATATCAGTAGATTCATTGCTCAACTTACAACAACTTGCGAGCCAATATTCAAGTTGTTGAAGAAGAATGTTAAAGTTGAATGGACTGAAGAATGTCAAGAGGCATTTGACAAAATTAAGAGACACTTGTCGAATCCGCCTATTTTGGTTCCTCCAGAGTCAGGCCGACCCTTGATATTGTACATGTCTATTTTAGATAATTCTTTTGGCTGTGTATTGGGTCAACATGATGTTACAGGAAGAAAAAAACAAGCCATCTACTACCTCAGCAAAAAGTTTACCACTTATGAGGCTAAGTACACTCTGCTTGAGAAAACGTGTTGCGCCTTAACTTGGGTAGCCCAAAAGCTGAAACATTACTTGTCATCTTATACTACTTACCTCATCTCTCGTATGGATCCTTTAAAGTACATCTTTCAGAAGCCTATTCCCACAGGCAGACTCGCGAAATGGCAGATGTTGCTTACAGAGTTTGATATTGTTTATGTGACACGAACTGCAATGAAAGCTCAAGCTTTGGCGGATCATTTGGCTGAAAATCCTATTGATGAGGAGTACGAACCATTGAAGACTTATTTTCTAGATGAAGAGGTATTTTATGTTGATGAGTTTGTTTCAGAAGATTGCCATTCAGGCTGGAAGTTGTTCTTTGATGGAGCTGCTAATATAAAAGGAGTGGGGATAGGAGCGGTTCTTATTTCTGAATCAGGACAATATTATCCCATAACAGCCTAACTTCGATTCTACTGTACCAATAATATGGCAGAATTCGAAGCTTGCATTCTAGGATTAAGATTAGCCATTGACATGGGCGTCCAAGAATTATTGGTATTAGGAGATTCAGATTTATTAGTCCACCAAATCCAAGGAGATTGAGAGACTCGTGATTCGAAACTCCTACCATATAGAAGTTGTTTGCAAGATCTTTGTCAACGATTTATATTAGTGAAGTTCAAACACATTCCAAGAGTTCATAATGAGATTGTTGATGCTTTGGCGACCTTATCTTCAATGCTTCAACATCCCGATAAAACTTATATTGACCCTTTGCATATACAGATTCATGATCAACAAGCATATTGTAATGTGGTTGAAGAAGAATTTGATGGGGAGCCTTGGTTCTATGATATCAAAGAATATATTCTGACTAGGAAGTATCCTATACATGCTGATGGTAATCAAAAGAGAACCATTCGACGTTTGTCTAGTGGATTTTTCTTAAGTGGAGGAATCTTGTATAAGAGGACTCCTGATTTGGGACTTCTGAGGTGTGTAGATGCTAAAGAAGCTCAAAAATCATGACTGAAGTACATTCTGGGATTTGTGGACCACACATGAGTGGGTATGTTTTGGCAAAGAAAATACTCCAAGCAGGTTATTATTGGCTCACCATGGAGCAAGATTCCATCAATTTTGTTCGTAACTGTCATGAATTCCAGGTACATGGAGACTTGATACATTCCTCTCCATCTGAGTTGCATACAATGACTGCTCCATGGCCTTTTATAGCTTGGGGAATGGACGTAATTGGACCAATTGAACCAAAGGCCTCGAATGGACATAGGTTCATCTTGGTAGTCATTGATTATTTCACGAAATGGGTAGAAGCAGTGACTTTCAAGTCAGTGACCAAGGAAGTTGTGGTTGATTTTATTCACTCCAACATCATTTGTCGTTTTGGCATTCCAAAGATAATTGTCACGGATAATGCTGCGAATGTCAATAGCCATCTGATGCAAGAAGTGTGCCAGCAATTTAAGATTATGCATCGAAATTCAACTCCTTATCGTCCAAAGGCGAATGGAGCTGTAGCCGCCAACAAGAACTTAAAGAAAATACTCCGTAAGATGGTGCAATGTTCCCGACAATGGCATGAAAAGTTACCTTTTGCTTTGTTGGGTTATCGTACTACAGTTCGGACTTCAATTGGTGAAACTCCTTACTTGTTAGTGTATGGAACTGAAGCAGTTATACCTGCAGAGATTGAGATTCCATCTCTTCAAGTAGTTGTGGAAGCTGAAATTGATGAAGACCAATGGGTCAAGACTCGTTTGGAGCAATTAAGCTTGATTGATGAAAAAAGATTGGCGTCAGTATGTCACAGACAACTATATCAGAAGAGAATGGCACGAGCATATAATAAAAAGGTGCGTCACAGATATTTTGATGTTGGTCAGTTAGTACTAAGACGCATCCTTCCTCATCAGATTGAAGCCAAAGGAAAATTTCCTCCTAATTGGCATGGGCCATTCATGGTAAAGAAAGTGTTACCTAATGGCGCATTATATCTGACTAATGTAGAAGGAAAAATGGAAGGAATGCCGGTCAATGCTGATGCAATTAAAAGATATTATGTATGATATTCATGTACAATTATGTTATGTATGTTTTGTACTTATATTTTCAAAGATTGAAATGATGAAGGCATTTTGTTCTACTATCTGAATAATATATAAACCTTTGTTTACCCCTTTGAGCTTTTATTTTTCTTTGAACCCCTCTTTTGGAATCAAATTAAAAATTAAAAAAAATATGTTTTTTTTTTTTAAAAAAAAATCAATCAAAAATTCAAAATCAAACAAAAGAATGATGTTTCATGAACTACGTTTGACCTGATTCTTGCTATGACAAGATACGTAGGCAACCCTACTCCGGGGTTCGGTCTAACCAGAAGAAAATTTAAATTACCCAGAATGAAATGAAACTGGGGCAAAAATTTATTTTCTTAAAAGAATTGATTTCAAAAGTTGTATGTTTCACCCAATGTTATATAAATTTTTTGAGCCTCATGCCTACCTTTCTTTCTAACCCTATCCGAAAGCCAAGTTACAACCAAAGAAAGACCTTCGGATTAATCTTTGAGAATGTCAAGGCTAAACATATTATGAGTGCATGATATTTCATATTTTGGGTGTTTATTAAAAAAAAGTGATGAAAAAATGAAAATGAGAGAGTCTTATTGGTGAAAATCCTTTCGGGCATCATAAGACGACTGTGAGCTGAGACGAAAATGAAAAGGAGATAGGCTCGTTGGCAAAAACCCATTGAGGTGCCACTAGTTTAAGAAAGGTTGTTATCAAGAAAGAACAAATTCAAGATTGGCTTAATTTCAAGCTCAATATGTGGACAAAAGTTGTAATGATTGGTGTGGGTAGATCTGGTTGTTTTATTCAAAATGCATGTCATAATCACCAGAATCGACTTCCACATTCAGATAAGTTTTCTCTTTGTTTTGAAAAAGAGATATCTATTGTCTTTTTATTTTTTTTATTTTTATTTTTTGATTTTTGTGTCTTTGTCATCAAAAATAAATAAATAAATAAAAATTATTGTCTTTTGAGTCAAATTCACGTTAGGTCGAGTCAGAAAAGACTCCAAACTCGCTACCAACTCCTTTAAGGGTACAAAGCAAGACAAAGAGTCGATGTACAGAGACAACATTTCAAAGTAAAAGTAAAGTACTCAAGATGATTGTGATTTGACAATTTTAAACTCGTGAAAATCTAAGGGATGTATTGGAAGCTAAACTCAGAAGCATCATACAACAGAAATATGATTTGAGTTGAGGATCTCAGTAGTCAGAATTCAGAGTTAGAGGTATATCAATTCAATGAGTATTATCATGGATTGGAAAAGAGTTGAGCCTGACAAGTGCGAGAGCGGCCACTTCAAAAGCCAAATTCCACAAACCAACCACCACATGTTCTAAAACTCACAATTTTTCTTTGTTTGAAACAGAGATGAAATGATTATTTTTAGATAAAGGATGCAATTTCACACTTCTCTCAATGCAAGAAGCATGGTTACAACATCCGATACTGGATCTCGGTCATGATAAACTTTATTCTTTGCGAGGACGGGACCATCATGAAGAATGGAAATTTATTTTTATGTTCAGGACCCTCCTGAAGAATGGGACAGGACCCTCTTGAAGAAATTATAAATCCAGGAGCCCCCCTGAAGAACGGGGTGAATAAATTTTGAGACCAGGAGCCCACCTGAAGAACAGGGTGCAGAAATTGCAAATCCAGGAGCCCACCTGAAGAACGAGGTGAAGAAATTATGAGACCAGGAGCCCACCTGAAGAACAGGGTGAAGAAATTAGAAGTCCAGGAGCCTGCCTGAAGAACAGGGTGAAGAAAAAGAAAGTTCAGGAGCCCTCCTGAAGAACAGGGTGAAGAAAAAGAAGTCCAGGAGCCTGCCTGAAGAACAGGGTGCAGAAATTTCAAATCCAGGAGCCCGCCTGAAGAATAGGGTAAAGAAAAAAGAAGTTCAGGAGCCCTCCTGAAGAACAGGGTGCAGAAATTGCAAATCCAGGAGCCCACCTGAAGAACAGGGTGAAGAATTGTAAGTCCAGGAGCCCGCCTGAAGAACAGGGTGAAGAAAAAGAAAGTTCAGGAGCCCGCCTAAAGAACAGGGTGCAGAAATTGCAAATCCAGGAGCCCGCCTGAAGAACAGGGTGAAGAATTGTAAGTCTAGGAGCCCGCCTGAAGAACAGGGTGAAGAAAAAGAAAGTCCAAGAGCCCACCTGAAGAATAGGGTAAATTTTCAAGTTCAAGTCATGAAAATTTGAATCAAGATTCTAGAGATTGCAATTGTTACTTGTATTTTTTTATTTTGATTTTTATTAGTCAGTTGAATGTAAAAGCAGAAGTCGTCAACCGAAAACTCGACGGAATCTCACTCTACTTTAACTTTTTCTTTCACCAAATTACCTTTTGAACTACTCATGACCTGATTCCCTTATAACCCGGGATAGGTAGGATGTCCAAAAACAGGACTCGGTCATATTTTTCTTTTTATTTTATTTTATTTTTTACCTTTCAAATAATTGGAGGGTCAAAAATCATATCTTGTCTACTTCTTTGTATGAAAACTCTTCGAGATTTCACACAAAGAGGGGCAAAAATGTAGACACGTGATTTTTGATCCTCTCTAAATTTTAACTTGTTTATCAATATTAAATATTATATTTATATTTAATCATATATTATTTTGACTATTATTTTATGTTTAAAATAATTAAATGAAGTTAATTTTAGGATATTATTTTATTTTATTCCTATTTTTTTAAAAAAAATAATATAATACAAAAATTAAAAAATATATATATGTTTTTCTCTTTAAATAAATAAGTTAGTAGTTTTTGTACTATCTTAATTATATAATTTATTTTTGACTATTTTTAGACTTTTATTGTATTTTTTGAAATATAAAAATTAATTAATTATTATTATTATTATATTATTATATTATTATTATTATTATTATTTTATTTGTCAGTATTATCTTATTTATTTATTTATTATTATTATTATTATTTTGTTATTTTTATAATTTAAAAAAAAAGAAAAAGGAATCTTATCCTAAAAAGAAAAACCTACCCTAACTCCCCCACATTCCCCACACTTTCCTCAACTGCCCCCATGCACACACGCATAACTCCTCATCCAACTTCGCCTCAACTCCTACACAATCTCATCCACTCACATCTATATATACACATAAGGACATATACAGAGGAGGTCGGATAGAAGAGAACATAGACTGGAAAAAAAAAGAAGAAAGAAAACAACATACTTTTCACAATCAGACAAAGACTGAGAGTAAAAAAAAAACAATATCAGAAAACAGAGAGAAAAGATCATCAACAAATAAAAGGAGAAAAAAAAAAGAGTGGAAGTCAGATTTCGTTGAGTTTCCGGTAGCAATATTCTATATTTACAATCGTTTGAATTCATCAACAGGTTCCTATTCAATCTTACATTGTTTATTATAAATTTTATTTGGAGCTAAAATATGAATGAAATTGGTTAAATAATTTTCATGTATTCTTTAGTATATGAATTTGTTACAGTCTTATGTATATAAAATTTGATAGCATGCAGTAAATTTTCTAGTTCTGTGCATAATAAAAAAAATAGAGTAAAAAAAATATTTAGAAGATAGTTTACCAACTTAGACACTATAGCAACATTCATATTTTCATTTATCAAATACACAAATAGAATATAATTCACCCGCACACTATTACACATACAATAATTGTTCTCTTTGTAGACGCTCATACACTTGCACATACTTACACAGTAGAAGATAACGAGAGGGAGAGAGGAAAAATCAAAAGTTAACTCCGGTGAGGTTTTTGTCGTTGATGGGTTACGTTTTTCTTGTTTTCTCCTCATATCTCCTTTCTTTGTATTTGAATAAGATTTTGGGAAATTTAGATTATCTCATAATATACTATATAGGTTATATTAATTAAATAATAATAATAATATATCATATTTTTGAAATTAGCAGAATATATGATTAAAATATAGTTAGTTATGTATCTGCATCATTTTTTTTTATTATTATATTATTATAATTATTTTATTTTATCTTGTTCTCATTATTATTGATAAAGTTTTAATAATTTTATTATTAATTAACTGATTTAAATAATTTTTTTTTGCTTAAGATTTTTGTCAAGATTAATTATTTCAAATAATTAAATATTTGTCTCTATTAAGAATGCGGCATACGCATCTTTATGAGACGTTTAAAATTTCAAAGATGCAATAATGCACCTTAAAAAAAATATTTTTCTAAAATTTGTTTTCACCGATTTATTTAATATAAGATAATAGACAAGTTTTTAGTATATTAAAAAATGAGCGAATTTTGGCCTTAACACAATTTGTCGAAATAATTTTAGTTAAGTATAAGTCAATAAAAGCGACCGTGCTAGAACCACGGGATTCGAAGGGTGTCTCACACCTTCCCTTCGATCAACAGAATTCCTTACCCATTTTCTGCTTTCGCAGACCAAATAAGAGTCATTTCCTTTTGATTAGGGATTCAAAAAAAAAAAAGGTGACTTGGAACACCAAAACTCAATTCCAAGTGGCGACTCTGTAAATAATTTAATCCCTATTCAATATCGTCACTTTAATTGGAAAAACCCTTCGACTCGGCTCTCGAGCGAAAAAGGGGTGTGACAAAGAGTTGAACCTTTTTTTTTAGTAGTTCTGAGATCGATCTCAAGCTTTTAATCTCAAAGTTCATTTTGTCTTGTTGCTGCATAGGAAGTTTGATGGAGAATCGGGAAGGGCAATAATAATTTATTTTGAGAATAGATACTTGCAAATTTTTATTTTTTTTAAAAAGTGCCTCAACATGGACAAATTAGTCCTATCATAATTTTTTAAAACTACCAATAATTAAGTAAAAAGAATTGTTACAATAAAACTAAAATAGGGGAGGTAATCGGAGTATTGTAAACTATGAGGAAGGTTAGTGTAATAAGGCCAAATATGAGGGAAGGTCTCTGAAATTATTCCTAAAAACTAAATTAAATAAAAAAACTTAGTAAAATTAGAACGGTTGGGTATGACTCATATTTTAGCCTATTTAAATCCAAATAACTTTGGACAGGACAGTAACCTACATATTTATTAATTCGATCGAACTCCGCCATATTAAATAGAATTATACTTTTCCAAGAATAGGATTTTCTATTGTGTTACTTGTTATCTTGTAGTTAGGAGTTTAATTTAGGGCAAAATTCACAAATAGCATACTTAAGACCATAATTATTAGTTTCCTAGCAACACTTTAATAATTACTTAGAATAACAACTTATATTTTGTATTTTAAGAAACTGTTGCTATAAAAATGTATATATAAATCATTTTACTATCCTTATTTAACTGAAAGTAGTTGAGGTAAATATGCTATAATTATCCATGAATTAAATGTGTAGATTCCTTTTTCATTAAAACCTCTTAAATCACGTGATTTCCGTTATATGTTAACAACATTAAGCAAAATTCAAATTTTAATTTTTTTCATTAACGTGTTCATCCAAAAAAAAAAGCAAAATAAAAAATAACTGAACCTTTTTCTGTTCAAAATTGTTCGAATTCAACCATTAGTTTGAAATTCAACCATTATTGTTCTTGAATCAAATTAGACTGAAATTTTTTCTATTCAATTTCTTCAAATTCAACGTAAGTTACAAAGCGAAGCATTAATGTTGTTGAATCAAATTCAATTGTAGCTTCTTCAGTTCAATTTGTTTGAATTCAACAATCGATTGCAAATTCAACCATTACTGTTGTTGAAGGTACTTAATCATTATTGTTTTTTGGTTCAAAATTTTTTTGTCAACCATTATTGATGCTCCGTTCAGTTTTTTGTTATCATCGTTAATTTATTTTCGAAAATTTTGTAAATGAATTTCGAGTTAAAATCAATGCAAAAGTAAATTGAACAGATAGAACAAAATAGTGATCAAAATCAGTTTTTTATGCTGCTCAAATTCAATTTTTTGGAGGGCTGATTTCCAAAATTTAAGACTATTTCTTTATTTCTGATAATTTCGATTATATTTATTTTGGTTGTGTTCGATTATGGAGGTTGTGATTTTGTTTGTATTTAATGTTGAACAAATAATTTGTTATTGTATTTTCTACTGGAAATTTTGATTGTGTTTGTAATTTATGTTTAACAAATTTGTTGCAATTGTATTTTCTGTCGGAGTTCTTGGCTATGTAAGTATATGTTGTTTATGTTTATAATTGTAGAAATTTGTTTGTATTTTTATTTTGTAATTGTATATTGTAACTATTGATGTCTTACAGATATATTTTTTGTGTAGTTTAGTTGAAATACGTTAGCAATGGGGAGTATCCCAGTTCTCGTGAAGCACTCCAAAAGATGGACGTATAAAAAAACTATGAAGAGTACATTACTGATGCAATATTGATGAGCATGACAACAACATACAATGAACTACACAATCTTTTAGCATCTCACGTTAATGTCGATTTGAGTAGCACATATATTCAAATTGAATATCAAATCACTAGAAATACTGGAAATATAAATACATAATGATGTGAGTTTAAAGGTGTTTATTATGTAAAAGAAAAAGATACAATACATGGATTGTATTCCTTTATATGTAAGCACATTTTGAAGAAAAACGTTGTGAGCACCTTTGGAAGTTCATCTGTACGTGTTGTTGAAAGAAGAGACGTTCAAAACAATTTGCATTAAGTGTTAAATACATCTGTTAAAGGTGTTAAAATCGGGCAGGGATATGTTTGGAAAGAAAAACATCAACTCATGCAGTGGTTGTTGGTCTAAGGGTCACAATAGGCGTTCGTGTAGGAAATATCTTAAATGATACATTTATTATTCCGTATTTTTTCTTTATAATTTTTTTTGCACTTTTCATAATAATGAACTCATTTGTGTGTTTTAAGACCTTTATCGATCATTTTCTATAATGTGTTAGAATTAATAATTAGTAATACAGTTATGTACTACTAAATTTGATAGAAAAATACATATGCTTTTTATTTGAAAAATACTATGTTTTAGGGTATGTGTATTTGATAGCTGAGATATTTTTCAAATATGATCACTTATATGTATTTGTAATATGAAAGTATTTTAAAGTATTTGAAAGTAAATGAGCAAAGTTAAATCTGAATACTGCATATGTATATATTGCAAAATCTGAACATTGCATATTTATTTTTAAGATAAATCTCACCGTAACAAATAAAACATGAACACTGGAATAAAACACATAATACAAAATTATTGAAAACATATTAAACATAAAAGACTAAAATGAATTACTTTCATTCACTTCAAAATTGGTAAGTTTGATTCGCTTCATATATATTTTGAAAGTAAATGAACAAAGATTAAAATACATATAATGTTAATTGCATATGTATAATTAAGTTAAATCTAAATACTGCATATGTATATATTGCAAAATCTGAACACTGCATATATAATTTGAAGCTAAATCACACTGTAACAAATACAACTGAACATTAAAATAAAACACAGATTGCAAAATTATTGAAAACATATTTAACAAAAAAGACTAAAATGAATTATTTTCATTCAGTTCAAAATTAGTAACTTTGATTCACTTCATATATATTTGAAAGAAAATAAACCAAGAGTAAAATACATATGATATTAACTACATATGTATTTTTAATTTAAATATGAATACTGCATATGCATATATTGCAAAATTTAAACACTGCATATGTATTTTGAAGCTAAATCTCGCTGTAACAAGTAAAACTGAACAGTGGAATAAAACACAGACTACAAAATTATTGAAAGCATATTCAACATAAAAGACTAAAGTGAATTACTTTCATTCACTTCAAAATAAGTAACTTTGATTCACTTCAAAACATAAAATAAATTTCTACAATTAATACCAACATCCAGTTAAATCTTGTCAATTACACAATGTAATAAAATCATCAACCATCAGACTTCTAATACTTCTGCATGTGACACTAGTTATCCAATTCGTGACTTTACTATATCGCCCTTAATTAATATTATAAGTCGTTATGTATTAAATAATTACTAGTATTTAATATAAAAAATAAAATAAATATTTATGACATGTCTGTTTTAGCTGCTTCAACCATGATTGTACTATATCACTTATAATTAATTATTATTATTGTCATTTATGTATTAAAAAATAATAATATTTAGTTTTAAAAAGTAAAATAGACATTTATAATATGTCTACTTCAGCTATGACAACCATAGTTATACTAAATATCACTCTAATTAATTATTATGTCATTTAATTATTAAAAATTAATAATATTTAATAAAAAATATAAAATAGATATAAAAATATTAAATTAACTTTTGATGTTTTAAATTAACTTGAAATCTTATATGAGGTCCATTTAAATTTTTTCACAAGTATTTTTTGTAGTTATTTTGCTATGTCACTTTTAATTAATTGTTGTAAGTCATTTAAGACACTTATGTTTCGCTACTTCAATTGTCATTTTACTATATCAACCCTAATTAATTATTATGGTCATCTAAGCATTGTGCCACTTAAATTGAAATAGAAAAATATTAGAAATCACAATAATTAAAAATTTAAATTATTTTAAAAAATATAATTGGCTATCGATGACACAAAATTCTGGACAAGGAGAGTAACATATATTATTCAAAAATTACATAAACGTGTTATAAATAATAATAGTTAACAACTTGAAATATCTAAAAATAATTTAATCTGCTATATATTTCAAAAAATATATATATAAAGATACTATAAATCACAATAATTAACAATTGAAAAAAATTAAAAGATATAAAATATTTGATTGACTCTCAAAATTACATTAGTGTCACTTAAATTGGAATAAAAGAAAAGTATTATAAATCACAATAATTAAAAACTTAAATTATTTCTAAAATATAAGTAACTATCAATGCCACAAAAGTTTGGACAAGAAAAATAATATATATTATGTTAAAATTACATACAAAAATATTATAAATTACAATTGTTAGCAGATTAAATTATCTAAATACATGTTAAAAGTATGATTGATTATTTAAATTCTATTAGTGTCACATAAATTGAGATAAAAAATGACATATATTGAACCCGTGCTAGATCCTAAATGAATCTTAGAATGTATATGCAATTCTTTGTTTCCAAACTTTTGTTTAAATATATCAAGATTGAAAAGACAAATTTTAATACAACACATTAAACAATGTATAAGAAATAATGTTAACATAAATAATACCAGTATTACTAATACAAACATTATTAATGCAAACATTACTAATACATTCTATTCAAAATTATTTTTATAGACTCTAACAAACGACTTCTACGTTTCAATGGAAGGAACATATACAAAAGTACATTTTGATAAAACTTTTAAAGAAGTACGTTTTATTGTGTTCTCAAAGTCAAATAACTTAAATTAATTGACAGATGGTAACTTAGCGTTTTATTTTATAATTTTCAAAATACTTAAAGTTTAAATTTAAAATATTAGTTTAATGTAACTTCAAATAACACGTTGACAAATAAAAGAGAAGGAGAAATGAAAGCAAAGGATGTTTATGTCGGCTTATTGGGGAAATATAATGGAATTTTGAGTTATTAATTGCAACCACATGTGATGTAATATGCAATGACTAAATAACTTTATTTTTTTCAACAATTAATCTCTATTTTATACAGTAGGTGTCAAGTCTTATGTATCAATTTTAATCTCATATTTTATATGTAGAAAATGCCAGTTATATGACTAAAGATCTAAACTTCAAATGCATCGAATTTTGTTATTTATATGAGCAAGTTATACATAATTATCTTGTGAGATAATTTAGCTCCTTAAAAAAAATACTATCAAGTAGTAAATATGTTTTGTGTATTCATATTTTTCTTATTCATGATTGAAATTGACATCAATCTAATTTATCGTACATAATTAAAATATCTTAATGCTAGGCCCGTGTCAGCACGGGCCATGCTCCTCTAGTTGAATATATAAATTAAACACACACTTTGTGTTTCTTGCTTCTCTTTATGCCAGAGTCAATAACTTAAATTTTCACTCAACTTTGGACTTTTATTCCAGAAAGTCACTAAACTTTGAACTTTACTCAGAAAGTTACTCAACTTTAGATGTTTTACTCAGAAAGTCACCTAACTCATTTTATTATTTTTTAAATCAATTTTTGCTTATTGTGTAAATATTTTTTAATAAAAAAATTTGAAAAAGTACATAATATTTATTTAATGACCCTTTTACCCTTTTTTTTATTCTCATTTCTCTCATTTCATACTACATTTTATTGTTTGAGAGTTGAATGCAGAACAAGGTAAATGTAGCAAAGGTGAGAACCAACTTATGGACTCAACGGTTCAGCCAGGTATTCTTGTCTATCCTAATCTCAACAGCTCAAACGACAAGATTCATTACAGTAATGTTGTCGATGGTACTCATGAGATGGGGTCGGATCAAAAACTGGTTGAATCTGAAGTGGAGAAGAACAGTTCTAATCGTGAAACTTTACTTCAACCAAGTGATCAGTTGGTTCATTGTGAACTAAAGAAACTCGAGATCCATCGAGCTCATCCTATTGATGCTCAAGCTCAACTCATTCCAACAATCAATCCGGAGGATCAACCGAAAGATTTGTCAGCACAAAGGAATCAAGATTCTCAACCCCACCAAATTACACCATTCGTTGAACTAGATTCTGTAGCCCAAGAATCAGTAGCAGCAGAAAGTAAAGTCCAGCCAAGTGATCCAATCCACAATGAACTAAAAAGTTCATCTTTTGAACTACATTATGTTGACAAGACTCAAGCTGTTGGATCTGTACATGAAAATCCAAGACGGGACCCCGATCAAGTTGTGTTAACTGCTGATACTCAAGTTTTGCATCAAGAATCAATCAATGACCAAACAGAATTTACGATGGAAAAGCAAAATTCTACAAATAACAAGGAGTTAAGTGTTTGAGGCTATTTTGTTGTTTTCATTAGATTATCGCGAGGCATCAAGCGAGGAGTGACTCGTTAGGTGTCAGTTATGGTTAGAGATTCTGGATCGTGACAATAATACATGTTTTATTTGATATATCGGCAGTATAACATCTACTTCCGTGTCTTTTTCATGTCAATACAACTACTGTACAGTTTTTATTCAATATTCAGTAGGAGCAGAAAAGAGCAAAACCATATGGCTCACGATCTCTTAAATTAAGACATACCACACTTTATGAAGACAAATAAAAATCTTATACGATTTGTAGAGAAATTTAACAGGTCCAGCTATCCTGAGGAATCTTTGGAGGAACCAACTATTTGATTAGCCTTTCGCCCCTATATGCAAGTAAGGATATGCGCATCAAAATCACTGTAAGCCTCTACCAGAGTTTCCTCTGGCCAACTCAGGCATAAATTCATTATTTGTCGGGTCCAGGTAATACGTATACACAATATTATGATTTTAATTCTAATCATACAAGGTCAAAGATACATATTCAAAGGGCAATTTTTCACCTTTGAGGTCCTTACAATGCATATACAATACCATATTCAATACAAGAAACCAATCCATTGCCAATTTTTCTAGCACAGTACGCTGAACAATTTGCGATATAACTGAAAAACTCTTCCAAGTATCACCCTTTCCCGCATCCAAAAGAACAAAACCAATGTTAGTTCCAATCACCACTCCTGCCATCATAATCCCGTAAAACAAATGTGTTCAAAACTCTACAATTCTCTGGCATCTCTATTTATAGTAGCGCAAAATCAAATTTTAACAAAATAAGACACTTCATGTAGTGTCGTATTAACACTTCAAGTAGTGAGTTCAGGTCAAATGACCATAAGTTTAAACAAAATAACACTTTATATACAGTGTCATATTAGCACTTCTTAGACTTTTTCATCGGCACCTCACAAACATAATCTTTTCTTAAACTTTGTATTTGAATATAATCCTTTCTTAAACCTAATGTGAGACATGAACGAGCAGGTTCATGACAGTGATCATTGCCAATTTGGAGAGCAGGTAGCTAATTTGTATTATTTTCGTCAACGATGCAGGTAGCTTAGCCATTTTGCCTGATGTTTTGATGACAAATCGAGGCAAATAAATGTTATGCTCAACACTAAGGTGAAGAAATCTTCAATGTGAATAGCTATTAAATCAAAGGGATGATTTCTAGCCGTCTTTCTTCCAAGGACCAGTACACCTTGTAGTAAGAAAGTTCATACAGTGACAGTGTCTACAAGTTCACAATTTGATAGCACGTAGGTGAATATCAATTGTCTTGATAAAAAATAGTCTATAAATGTCACTGAATAAAAAACACCCTTTAACAAAATATACTTCTTATAAGATTAACATATGCAAGTAATGAGAAAAGTTCATACAAACACAAATTTTAACAAAATAAGACACTTCATATGGTGTCATATTAACACTTCTAACTAATGAGGTAAGGGCAGGTCATACAAACAAAAGTTTTAACAAAATAGGACACTTCATACAGTGTCATATTAACACTTTAACTAGTGAGTTAAGGTCACATGACCATAAGTTTAAACAAAATAACACTTTATATCCGGCCTAATCTATACGAAACCCCTTAAGTACGCACGATTTTTCAGTTAGACACCTCAAGTGGACATTGTTCCATTTTGACACCTCAAGTGGCCTTCAAGTGTGCCATTTGACACCTTTTGCCTTGTTGGCAAAACGCGTGCGGACCACTCTGCAAAGGCACGTGGAAGCCTGCTATTTTGCTGATATGGCATATAAATGACCCCCCGACGGTAATATACCCATATTTCATCTTCTTCTTCATTCTCAAATCAAATTTTAACCCTAATTTGTGACTCTTCTTAGAATTCTTTTTATGAAAAACTTCTCTCTTCTTCATCTTCTTGTGTAATTTTTCAAAAGTTTAAACTTTTTCTTATTTTATTCGAATTGAATTGGACAATGTCGAGATCGTCGTCCATGGTTTTTTGCGAAAAAGATTATCGCTATTGTAAATGTGGTAATGAAGAATTACTAAAGACTTCTTGGACTCAACAAAATCCCAGTCGTAGATTTTTTACGTGTAAAAATTCGAAGGTAATGTTTTTCACTTCTTAACTTAATAAGTCGATTAATTATTGATTTTGTAATTATTTTTGCTATTAATTTTGTAGAAATGGAACGGGTGTGATTACTTTGATTGGTATAAAGAACGACACTCTTCACAAGCAAATAGGGTGATTTGGGGTTTGTTGAAGAAAGTTAAGTCCTTTGAAGATAAAGAAAATCGAGCTAGAAGATATAATATTGTTGGTGTCGTTGCTACTTGTTTGTTGTTATGGGGAATATGGAAATTAAAGCCAAATTGTTGAAGTTTGGCATTGAAGTTTTGATGGCCTTGAAGTTATGATTGCCTTCCTAGTGTTAAAGTTGCAAAATGACTTAAATTTCTTCTTGTTAGGTTTCGTTTGTTGATGTAATGTTGGTCTTGTAAGAATGTTACATTTTGATGAAATGAAATGTTTTATATCTACTTTTAGCTTTTGTTGTTTGTTGCGATTCTTTGTATGTTTTAAAGTTGCTTGGAATTATTCATTCCCATTCTTCAAGAGTTGGTGTGTATTGAATGCCAGGAAAATTTGGAGCACCTGCTAAGATGGTTGTTGATCCAGCAACTGGAGAAAGAGCAAGAGAAGCTACAACATTAGTCCTGAACAACATTAGTTAGTCTTGAACAACTGCAGCATTAGTCCTGAACAGCTGCAGCATTCATGCTGAACAACTGCAGTGTTAAAGCCTTCACAGAGACACTCAGCATCAGTTTTCAACACTATTTTAAGTCCTGAACAACAAGTACCTTATGGTTTCATCTCAGTACTTCTATTAGTAATAAAACAAAAACAGTCAGCCAAGTTATACGCTCCATATTGAGCTGATATAAACACCACCAACAACTAAATTATACGCTTCTATCGAGCTGAAAGCAACACTAACAACTTCATTTATACACTTCATATAGAGCTGAACGCAATAACAACAACTTTAGCTATATGATAATGCCCAAATTACAGCTCTCGTTAGAAAGTGTAAGCGGTCGCTGTTCAAATATAGAACCCAACTGGGTTGAGTGTCGAATCCCACAGCGAATACTTGGTCACTAAGTGTTGCAATTATTAGTAGACTGTTGGTCGAAAATTCTACGGAAAAGGGGGGATTGATTTATGCGTGAAATAATGTTAACAAAATAACGAATGAGACGATGTATTTAGTAAGATTTAATCACAGAGAATGATAAGTTAGGGTTATGTCCACCTTGTAAGTTCTACGTATCTATTAACTATGAGTAATGCAAAATTTAGACATGCATGCACTTATAGAGATTCGTATTCTAATTGTAAATCCAAGTGTTTCCCAACCATCAAGGATTTATTTCACTTTAGCTCTCCCGAGCCTAAAGTGTTTAACTAATGGTACAAACTCTCCGAGAAGGTTAATCTGGTTAAGGCATTAACGTGTAAACAGGGGTTGGAAACCCTATTTTCTTGTCACACTCTCTTTTCCAAACATGTAACTTTTCTCTCGAACAAGTTAATGATATACTGGCATATTCCTACGTTTGCAACCATAAGAATTCAATTTAAACAAAGAGAGTAATGATATAAGTAGCATACACATCAAGAATTCATAAACTCATAGCAATAGATAGTATCTCACAAGGCTTCCATAACCTTAACAGAGAAAATTAGCTACTCATGATTACAACGGAAATCACAGTAGACATAATCATCATACCACAACTAGAATAATCTTGGCGATGTGGATGATTTTTGGCGTTAAAAGGGATTGACATTTTTTCCCTCTGTCCGTTGCTCTCTGAGCCGTGTTTCTCTATCTAAAGTTGAATAATGAATAATTGAATAATGCTAGAATGTTAGAATGTTGCTGAAAAATTCAGCAATAAGGGTTTTTATAGTATCCTTGTCTAACTAAGTTGCTACTGCATCCTTAAGTCTTTAAAAATACTGGGTTTGCCTGGAAAAAAGTTCTCATACATCACTTTCAGTCCAAAAGCTGCCTTCTCTCTAATGTGAAGTTTTCCTTTGCTGCTCATAAGTCCATAAAGTGCTGAAATCTTCATCATTAATACCTGAAAAAAATTCTAATCACGTAGGTCAGCTCACTTAAAGGAAAATGGACTAAAAGTGCAGGAATTATATATTTTGTTCTCAAAACTTAGCTAAAATATGGGTAAATTATGGCTCTTAGGCGTGTAAATACGCCCAACATCACCACCCCACACTTAAAGCTTTGTTCGTCCTCGAACAAAATATAGCATCCATGCAAACACCTAACTAGAATTTCACAATAGCAACACAAAATTTATCCTCAAGACATGCACGGCAATTATTAACAAAGAGTAGGTTTCTTGATCACTACTAGAAACAATTCAACCTCCAACATAGACTCGTGAGGATGGTTAATTCATGTCCACAAGTTAAGACACAAGGAATCATACAACACTACCCAACAATCATCAACCATGTGTGTCTCACACAAGATATCACCCATAATCACTCATCGTTTTGCATTTTTCGAAACATGGGTATAAGACTCTCCTTGCTCTCACTCTCACAAAGAATTCTTATATTGCAACTGATGACCATAGGCTTTCCCTTAGTGTAATGCTCCACTAATATCAGAATGCTAAGCTTCGGATCAAATAGGTCTTTATAGGTTGTAATGTAGGCTAAGGGACAGGTAGGACTATTTTGGCCAGAAATAGTGACTATGCTCCCTAAGCGCTTTAATACACTACGTTATGTCATTTACACTCTCATTTAACAACCTTTATTTCATCTACCAACCCATTTTCACCTATTTTGTTATTCAATCATAAACACAACTATCTTTTTGTTTTTCTATTTTTTTTATTTATAAAACACCTCTATGATAGCCACTCTTTTTCACAACATTTTCAAGTACCAATAAGCACCCGAGGCATCACTCTCTCCCAATTTCCTCTTATTTTGTCACATGACTCTACAATTTAAAGCGCCTAGGAATTTGGATCAAATTATGGTCTTGAAAAAAAAAGGATTAGGCTACATATAAGGATGTCAAAGAAAATAGCTAAAGGCTCAAAGGGGTTTACTAAGACAATGTACAAGGGTAGGTAAAAAGAAGGTAAACAAATTCAGGGCTGCCAAAGAAATGCCTAAATCATCTCCTAAACTCACACTCTTTATTTCGCTTTACAGACACACCAGGCAAGTTCTAGCATCAGTCACAACACAAAATATACTATAACCTCACACGCACAAGGCACATGGTCAACTTAATTAGGAGTATTATAGACTCTTGACCCAACAGATGAATGAATTAAACCACATAATTTTCACACAGTGAGTCACACTTAGAGCCTAAATATCTCAATAGTAATGATTTAGCACAAACTCTTGTCATAATACCATGCCGCCTATCAGAACAATTTCATGCAAAATCTACAAAATCTAAAATTTAACTAACTAATTACGACTAATTAAAACAAACAAAAATAAATGTAAGCAAAGAAATACAATACAACATACAAATACTAGCACCCCATACTTAGACGGGACACACTGCCCTTAGTGGAAAATAAATAAGAAAAACGTGATTAGTCGGACTCCTCTTCTATGTCTGGGGTCATACCCCCTACGTCAGAATCATCATCAGAGTCGTCATCCTCAGAGTTGTCCTCCACATCTGAGTCTGGTAGTCGGCGATCATCGTCAGTTGGCATGTCATCATCGAGAGGTTCCTCAAAATGTACCCCCACTCCACATATGGCTCGCGCATGCTCATTCATCGGGTAGTCATAATCCAACTGATGGAGCTCTGCATCAGTCAGAATACGACCCCCACTCATCATGGTAAACTGAGTCATGCCATATAGATGGCGAAAGAAACTTTCATCTCGAGCATGTCTTTCTGCAGTGGTAAGGTTGATGCCATGACCAGTTTCAGGCTCTTTAACTTTAGTGAGATCAACCTTCTTCGGGTTGTGTGGAAGCTTATGATCTGCAGGTTCCTCTTCAATGTGCTTCTTCGTTAAGATCGTAGTCAACAAATTGCCAAAGCTGAAATGAGACCTTTTGTGCAGCTTTGCTTTACGCATTGATGATCGTATAACCGCACCAATATTGATGGGAATATTTGTCATCAGCGCGTACACCAAGCATACTCGATCACGTGTGATCTTTGTGTACTGTGTCCCAGGAATCAGGCAAGATTTAACTATCCTCAACCATATACGAGCTTCTTTGTTCAAGGAAGCATACGGGAAGGTATTGTGCCATCCGTTATCCTTGTGACGAATCCACCGGGCCATGGACCTTGTTCTGCATAGTGTATGTCTGATTGCCCTGTAGGGAGGTGTATGATATAGCTCCTTGAGCGGTGATGGATCCACAGATGGAAGTCCCAGAAAAGAGTTGAAGAACTCCGCATTCAGTTGCAAGACTTGGACCTAAATCTTTACTTCACTTCCGGTGGTCTTTGGGGACCAATTGGCATAAAACTCTCGCGTTATATCAAGATTGCATTCCCCCATATCTCAAAAAATGAAATCAAGATTTAGTGCCATGATTTTAGCCAAAATGCGGGGCTCTCTCTTTGCTAGACTCTCCTTCTGCATCAAATCCACGTGAATATATTTCTTTACTTTGTTGTTCTTGTACCACTCCTTTCCTTCTTCCTCTAGTACCCACTTTATCCCGAAAGTGCGTTGAGGTATTTGCAGCGAGGAGGACCCAGCTTGCTCTTTTCTTCCCCTTTTCTGACCTTTCTGTGAGGTGGACACTTTTTCTTTTCCTTGTCGTCTTTTTGGTGCCATTCTACCTGAGGTCAAAATAAAGTCATGTTAGCTTCATCTCGGAAGATTCAATCTAAAAACAAACAGTAATGGAACCACCCCACACTTAATTTGTTTGCAAAGACTAATTAAGTGAGTGATTTTGATTACTCAGACTTCATCGACATACCTTTAAGTGGTATGTTCCAACAATAATGTTTAGCACAGTCACACTTTCATGTAATCTTGACAATACTTTTATGTTTGGATTAATGCACTTTTTGAACAAGACCACCACATAGAGATTGTATCATGTTATTGCATAGAAATAATCACAACATCTTATGCTTGTGGTCAATCAAGATCGGTATCTTGATGAACGAGTCATTCAAACATTCAAGCTTTCAACTTTCAAGATTATGTATTAACTTCACAATTTCGACTTAATAAAAATATGACAGTGTATAACAATCAAGTACAAGTCGGAACAAAGTCAAGAACACCCACACGTATTCTTTCACTCAACTAGATGTATCATAACAAACCAACCATATTCTTATCAACAAACACCACTTCAAAATCTAAAAAATCATTATAAACGTAGCATTTCAACAACTACGGAATATAAAAGAATAACTTACTTAGTGATGGATCCGAAAGATGAGTTTGCAAGATTAGATGAGCAAAAAGAAAAACTTTGAGAGAATGAGGAAGCTTGGGCGGCGCCTATATGGAGCAAACAATTGCATTTTGTTTTAAGATTGAGGATCTATTTATAGAATAAGCCATGGGTCGGATTTTATCCATGTAAAATCGGGTTAGGAGACAAAAAAGCATAAGTAGGCGGCGCCTAATGCTTTGCCTATGCTTAGCATAGGCAAAGCCTTTGTCAATGCCTAGTTGGGCATAGGCGGCACCTATGCTATTGCCTAGTTGGGAATAGGCGGAGCCTATGCTATTGCCTATGTGAGGCGGTGAGCATAGGCAATGATATAGGCCTTGCCTTGTCCATTGCCTAGATTAGCATAGGCCTTGCCTTGTCCATTGCCTAGATTAGCATAGGCCTTGCCTTATCCATTGCCTAGATTAGCATAGGCCTTGCCTTGTCCATTGCCTATGTGAGGCAGTGAACATAGGCAATGGCATAGGCCTTGCCTTGTCCATTGCCTAGATTGGCATAGGCATTGCCTTGTCCGTTGCCTAGATTAGCATAGGCAATGCCTTGTTCGTTGCCTAGATTTGCATAGGCAATGACAAGCCTATAGCCTTTGCTCCATCATTCCTAACTTACCACCTTTAACATGGCTCACTTTCAAATCAAAATTTGGGACTAATCCCCTCTTTTGTACGTCTTGCACCTATACTTAATCAAAAACAACAAAAACGATTAGAAAGATGGGTTGCCTCCCACCAAGCGCCTTAGTTTTGGTCGTGGCTCGACTCTTCTTTTTGAATTTTTTCTTTAACAAAAACAAACTCCTAATAAAATAAAACGATTAAAAATGATGGGTTGCCTCCCATCTAGCGCTTGATTTATTGTCGCGGCACGACATAGTTATCTCGATTACTTAGACTTCATCGAGATATATGGTGCATCATTTTTTGAATGGATTCAGACGATGCTGATGCTTAATTGTGGGCAAGCAATCTTTTTCGAGATGAATCTTGTGCATACATATTCCAGGAGGGATACCAATTATATCATCAATAATCCAACCAATAGCTCTCTTGTACCTCTTCAGAACAGAGATGAGAGCCTCTACTTATTGTTCACCTAAATCAGCCGCAACCATCACCAAAAGTGTATTTCCACTTCCCAAGAACGCATACTTTAGATGACTGGGGAGCTCTTTCAATTCTAGCACTGGTGGCTCTACAATAGAAGTCTTCGCTGTTGGTGAAGGTCGATTCTTAAGATCAAGGTCCAGCTTCTTAGGAGCATGAGAATAGGACCCTATTCCTGTTAGAGCACAAATAGTTTCTTCATCATCTTCAACATCCTCACGCTCAAAATTCAAACGCACAGCAGACAATGGCTCAATAGTAAGCTGCTTCTCTACAAATATTTCTTTCTCATCCTCAAAATAAACATCAGCTACAGAGAACACATTCATATCTCTAGGCTACTTCATTGATTTGCATACATCAAAATGGACTACTTCGTCATTCATCCGAAATAAAAGCTCATTAGCTCTTAAATCAATAAGCACACTTCCTGTTGCGAGGAAAGGATGCCCCAAGATTATGGGAACTTCAGAATCCACCTCGCAATCCAAAATAACAAAGTCTGCAGGAAAAATGAAGGTGGAAACCTTCACCA
The DNA here is from genome assembly GCA_030864225.1 of Capsicum baccatum var. pendulum. Lineage (NCBI taxonomy): Eukaryota > Viridiplantae > Streptophyta > Magnoliopsida > Solanales > Solanaceae > Capsicum > Capsicum baccatum. The sequence continues at coordinate 223,937,001 of CM061559.1, read as the reverse complement.
ATACATCATATAAGATACAAATAGGTCATTTTACCGACCTATCTGCCATCACGAGCCGCATATTGGTTGGTGTAGGATCACCCAAACCCAACTTTCTGTAAATAGATAGCGGCATCAAATTGATACTAGCTCCTAAATCGTACAATGCCTTAGCAAAATCCAAAGATCCAACTGTGCAAGGAATAGTGAAAGCACCAGGATCTGCCTTCTTCTGAACTAATGATCTTGTAGCAATTGCATTGTAATGATGAACATTATCTGCCAGCTCATAGCTTGCTTCCCGCTTCTTTGTCAAAAGGTCCTTCATGAATTTAGCGTATCCAAGCATCTGTTACAACGCCTCCACCAAAGGCACATTAATAGTTAGTTGCTTCAACATAGTCATGAATTTACTGAACCTTGAATCATCAGCTTTCTTCTTCAGTCTTTGAGGAAAAGATGGTGGTGGAAGGGGAAGAGTTTTCTCCACCACTTCCTTTTTATCTTGCTTCCGACTATCCATCTTTTCAGGAGTGTCATCAGCCTTCTTCTTCAGTCTCTGAGGAAAAGGTGGTGGTGGAAGGGGAAGAGTTTTCTCCACCACTTCCTTTTTATCTTGCTTCTGATTATCAATCTTTCAGGCTGGTGATGTCTGGATGTAGTGTCATTAACGTTCTCATTCTGATTTTCAGCTTCTATAGAATCATCACAATCTACTGTAATCATATTCTCTGCTATATCATCAACCACCTGCTTGCCTTTGGATGGATTTTCCAACACCTTACCACTCCTGGTAGTAATAGCCATACATAATCCGTCGTTCCTTGGGTTTTGCACAGTGTCGCTAGGTAAGGTGCCAGCTTTTCTTTGATTGAATGCCGCTGATAATTGACTCAATTGTTGCTCCAGCTGTTTTATTACAGTAGAATGCGAGTCAACCAATTAATTTATTGATAAAAATCATTCTTTACCTCAGTTACGCCCATATTGGTTGCCTCTACTCCTTTCAATAGCTTAGCCATTATATCTTCCATGGACATCTTCCCAGAGCTAGACACTACAACCTCACGATTTCCAGGAGGAACATACAAACCACTCCTGTCAGTCTTATTCTTCCAACTACCTTGATCACTGTCCTTGTATCCAGATTTTTCATAATAGTTTCGACCTTGGTTTCCTTGGGCACTGCCTCGGAAACCCCCCCTGATTATTCAAGTAGTTCGCTTCTTCCTCAGAATCGGAGTCATCTCTTCCCTGTGATACAACGGGCTTAACCTTTTCTGTCTTCCCTGATAATAAATGCTTGGTAAGAAGGTCTATCTGCATTTTTATGTGAGCTATATCTTGGTCACGTTCCTCTTCTCTTCGTCTCTATTCTGCAGTCATGCCAATAGATACAGTAGAGATCGCTACCTCAGAATCCTTGGTATGCCAAGCTCTACTCTGCTTTATCATACGATCCAGCATATCACTTGCCTCAATAAAAGTAAGGTCCATGAATGACCCACCTGCAGCATTATCAACCACTGGCTTTGTCACCAAGTTCAAAGACCTATATAAGATTTCCATCAAGTGGATATTGGTCATCTGATGATTTGGGCACCTCATAAGCTTCTTCTTGAACTTCTCCCATGTTTTGTGGAGAGCTTCAGTTGGAAGCTGTCGAAAATTGCTGATCTCATCTCTTAATTGTGCTCTCTTGGATGGCGGAAAGAATCTTTCTAGGAAAACTCTTTCAATTGCCTCCAATTAGTAATAGAGTCAGGAGTTAGCCCGTTCAACCATAGAGTTGCCTCTCCAGATAGAGACAATGGAAATAAGCGCAACCGAATTGCATTCTGTCCAACCCCTGGATTGTCAAACGCCTTGCATGTTGAGATAAAATTAATCAGATGCATATTTGGATCGTCTCCTGCAAGTCCACCAAATAACCCTTTGAGTTGCAATAGCTGAATCATAGTGCTAGTGATATTGACCTTGGCTCCAGGTGCCAAGGGTGGAGGAATAATAGCCCCTGTGGCACCAGCTCCATCCAAATTGTCATCATCATTATCAAAAGGAACCTGCACAGCTCGGCGTTCAGGTCTCATTCTAGGTTGACGATCTCTCCTTTTCACAGGCGCTGCCACCTCATCTGCACGCCTTGGATTTAGTAACTCATCATCATCCAGGTCCTCATTATCCAGATTTGTTGCCTGACCTAGGTTATCAATATTTTTTTGATGCAGTTGAGCAGCTGCCAACGTAGCTAATCTATCCTACTCCTGTTAAGAAGCCATCCGTTCAAGGTTTCATTGCGCATCCATTCTGCCAATACGTTGTGGTTCAGGATTTATGGGTAATAATGGTTGACCAGATCTGCGTGTATTTGGCATGCACTCTACAAAACTTGAACAAAACAAAAACAACAAACAAAAAGTAATATTCGAGAATTTTTGACCAAAGGGTCTATTAACTATCACAAACTTAGTTGACAACCGTATTCCCCAGCAACGGCGCCAAAATTTGATAACGCCCGAATTACAGCTCTCGTTAGAAAGTGTAAGCGGTCGCTGTTCAAATATAGAACCCAACTGGGTTGGGTGTCGAATCCCACAGGGAATACTTGGTCACTAAGTGTTGCAATTATTAGTAGACTGTTGGTCAAAAATTTTACGGAAAAGGGAGGATTGATTTATGCGTGAAATAATGTTAACAAAATAACGAATGAGATGATGTATTTAGTAAGATTTAATCACAGAGAATGATAAGTTAGGGTTATGTCCACCTTGTAAGTTCTACATATCTATTTACTGTGAGTAATGCAGAATTTAGACATGCATGCACTTATAGAGATTCGTATTCTAATTGTAAATCCAAGTGTTTCCCAACCATCAAGGATTTATTTCACTTTAGCTCTCCCAAGCCTAAAGTGTTTAACTAATGGTACAAACACTCCAAGAAGGTCAATCCGGTTAAGGCATTAACGTGTAAACAGGGGTTGGAAACCCTATTTTCTTGTCACACTCTCTTTTCCAAACATGTAACTTTTCCCTTGAACAAGTTAATGATATACTGGCATATTCCTACAGTTGCAACCATAAGAATTCAATTTAAACAAAGAGAGTAATGATATAAGTAGCATACACATCAAGAATTCACAAACTCATAGCAATAGATAGTATCTCACAAGGCTTCCATAACCCTAACAGAGAAGTTTAGCTACTCATGATTACAACGGAAATCACAGTAGACATAATCATCATACCACAACTAGAATAATATTGGCGATGTGGATGATTTTTGGCGTCAAAAGGGATTGACGTTTTTTTCCTCAGTCCGTTGCTCTCTGAGCCGTGTTTCTCTATCTAAAGTTGAATAATGAATAATCGAATAATGCTAGAATGTTAGAATGTTGCTGAAAAATTCAGCAATAAGGGTTTTTATAGTATCCTTGTCTAACTAAGTTGCTACTGCATCCTTAAGTCTTTAAAAATACTGGGTTTGACCGGGAAAAAGTTCTCATGCATCACTTTCAGTCCAAAAGCTGCCTTCCCTCTAATGTGAAGTTTTCCTTTGCTGCTCATAAGTCCATAAAGTGCTGAAATCTTCATTATTAATACCTGAAAAACATGCTAATCACGTAGGTCAGCTAACTTAAAAGGAAAATGGACTAAACATGCAGAAATTATATATTTTGTCCTCAAAACTTAGCTAAAATATGGGTAAATTATGGTTCTTAGGCGTGTAAATACGCCCAACATCACTATACGCTCCAAATTGAGTGCAAACAAACACCAACAAGTTAATAAATATACTCCATATTGAGCTCAAATAAACACCAACAAGAAGTTCATAAATATGCTCCATATTGAGCTTCAGTTAACACTAATTAATAATCCAAAAAATATGCTCCATATTGGAGCTCACAGTTTGCATGATACTACTTAAAGAACCTGAATTTATAGGTTTCAAAAACCAAAGAACCAGAATGTTTACTTCAATAACTAAATTGATTGTTTGGTACGGCAAATTACACAATAGAATCAGAACATGCTACATCAGACTAAAATGCTTCTTCTTGACTATTTCTTCTTCTTTTTATTGGCCAGCTGCTGCAATTGATTAGTGGTGACAGCATCTTTGTTTTTCCATTTCAAGCCTCTAGGCTTATAACCAACATCAATTCCTGTAGAACTTGCATCCTTGTAAGTTGTACCACTTTGTAGGTTCCTTTGACTTGATGTCCCAGGCTATTTTTTGAATAAAAATGAAGGATCAATAAATATTATATATATGCCCTTTAATTTTAAGGAAATAATGTGAGTTAACTTACATTCAGTACTTGGGTTCTTCTTGCACTAGCATAGATCCCAAATCCAACATTGTTTGACCTTTTTGATCCACCTTCAGCAACATCCTTTGTGGTTCCAACTCTTCCCATTTTCTGCCCAATAATTACTCTAATTCTAGGAGGTAGTTGACTTTTGATTCCTTTTATAACAAGAATTCTTGTATCACCACAAAAGGTAGATGTTGTAGCTTCATTCAATCTTCTAACTCCGCTTGTATCACCATAAATTGTAGTTGAAGATGCAGGTTGACTTGAGCTACATGATGATGATTTTTTTGAGGTTGAATGTGCAGATTGACTTGAGCTACATGATGCTGATTTTTTTGAGGTTGAAGGTGCAGGTTGGCTTGAGCATTTAGGTTGGCAACTTACTTGTGAACTTTGGCCACTAAACTGAAATCCTTGGCTATGTGCTTATGCATTGGGATCAGGAATCTATAAAATCATAGCATACTAGTTAATAAGTTATAAAATCAAACTAAAAAATAAACTTCTAAAATTAAATAAAAGTGATTTACTTACCTTACAAAATCTTTTGTTATGGCCTTGTTGATGACACTTGGAGCATTTTATTTTTCCACCTTTTTGGGACATCTTTCCAGATTTCTTTACTGGTTCCCCTTTGCCTTTCTTTCTATTTTTTGTAGGTTTAGCAGGTATTTTTTTTAGGTTGAGGGGGCTCAATCTTTGGATTATTTGTCTCAGGCCACATCTTCATATTGGAGTTTGGTTGGATAAAGTGATTATAAGCCTTCAAGAAGGTTTTCTTCTTATACCAATGTTCCATATAAGGTTCAGGATCTTTTACAACATGATACAACGTACAAATGACATGTTGGCGAGGAATTCCTCTCAATTGCCAAGTTCTACAACTACATGACCTATTATTCAAGTTCACAGTATGCCTATACTCCCCTTCTCCAACCTCAAATCCAACATCAGCATTCCAAAGCATCTTGCAAGACCTAGGGCTATCCTTATTCTCCTTTAAAATAAGTCTAGCCATAGGTGCAACATCAGATATTCTAGTATTGGAAAATTTAATCATATCCACAGTTCTACTAATGATTTTCTCCTAATTTCCTCCAACATCGTACTGATAGATTTATGTCTAGGGACTACGATCCATGAATTAAAGGTCTCACACATGTTATTCTCAACAGCATCACACTTACAATGATCTTTAAAGAATGCCCTAACGCATGACTCCCTAGGATAATGTAGTAAATCACCAATGATATCATTACCTTTTGTACCAAGTTGGTTCATGTAATCAAGTTCTTCTTTGAATTTTACTTCAAAACTTGCCTTTGAGTATTTCCAAAACTATTTTTTTCTCTCTTCTCCCTTCCACTCTTGACTCTAGTTAGCCCAGATGTGTCTAGAACATTTTCTAATTTTAGTATTTGGTAACAATTCAACAACAGTAACATAAAAATCCTACATACAAAAAAAATAGTTAAGGTATTTGACAAAGAACTGTTTTATAATTAATTGACAGTTAAAAAAATATCAAATAGTACCTTTTTACACATCAGCCATCACAGTAAGACCTGCTCCAGTACCCAACTGCAGATCCTCTTTCAAGTAGTTGACAAAAAAACTCCAAATACGCTTGGTTTCCTTATCCACAATAGCTCAGACTATAGGAAACATTTGATTGTTTCCATTCTTCCCAACTGCAACTAGAAGTTCACCCTTACAAGCACCCTTTAAGAAACACCTATCAAACCCTATAATTCTTTTACATTCTTCTATCCACCCTTTTTTAATGCATCAAGACACACATAGAAATAAACAAATAAATTTTTATCTGGGATAGTTTCACTGTCCATTCTCAGCTAAACAAAACTGCCAGGATTGGTTTGTTTGATCATCTTACCTTAATCACATAATCTTGCAAATTCCAAGTTTCTGTCCCCCATGGTCTCTCTTAGGACCTGTAACTTTTACCTATAATAAATTGTTCTACCCACATATAATCCCAATTTTTATTTGCACAATTCTTGTATTTCCCAAATTTTCAAAGATAGTTGTTTACTTATTTCATCCCTGAATCTATCAGCAACAAACTTACTTGTACACATCTTATTCTTGTTTGATGTTGTACACTTATGCACTGGATTATAATTCTTAATAAAACAATTACCAGAGTTTCTATCAAGTGCACCATAATACAACCAGTTGCATTTTGTCTTGAATTTGCACTTAGCCCTCACTCTATGAGCTTTATTAGGTCTTAAGACAATCTGAACCCTATTTTCCACTGCATACCTCCTCAAAGTTTTTCTAAATTCCTTAGGACTATTAAAAATCATACCAAGTTCAAAAACAACAACAACACAATCATCATCAAATCTGACTTTATTACTTCTTCTTCTTCTTGGAAAATCAACTCCAACAACAGCATCCTTATCTAACAAATCAGTGCTATCAATACTATCACATTCTGAACTATCAATATACTCTTCATCGCCTCCTAATCCACCCACATATCTATCTTTCTTATTTCTGCCAATGTCTTGAAAACCTTTATCAATACCAGCTTCACCTACTGGTATTTCTTCTCTTGCTTTGGATTTTTTCTTTGAATTTTTTTGCTTCTACTTTCAGACCTAAAGGCTCTCAACTCTTCATCAATATATGAATCATCCTCATCAAGGATATCATCACCATTCAGATCTGATTCACTACTGGGAAGATCTGTTTTATCACCATTCAGATCTTCATTAAGACTTCTATTTTCATTCTCATCACTGCGTATATCAACTTCATCATTAGACTGTGGCCCTACTAAAAGAGGCAAAACATTTTCCATAACATCAACATCTTCAACAATGTCATGAAAAATATACACATCAAGCTCATCACCAATTTTTAACTCCTTCACAAACTTCAATAATTGACCATCAGAAGTGATTTGAACTAAACCACCACCATCTATATGTTGACAATAGAACCCCTTAACTTTTGAGTACCCAAGATCTTTGATGTAGGAAGAAATTCAACAAGACTGAAGTGGTTTTTATCAATGGCAACAACTAAGATATCTACCTCACCTTTATAACTAAGATAAGAATTGGATATAATTATTCCCCCGTGATGAAAATAGGTCAAAATATAGCTGTCCATTTTCGTAACAAATCCCCAAAGATTCTACAAAAAAAATATACAAAATACCCTTAAATTAAAAAGTACCAAAATAACCCTATATTATCACTGAAATCTCCAACATAAACCCTATATTAGTTAAATCTCCAAAAAGGCAACAAAAAAACCCATTACTTATAACTGAAATCACAAAAATCACAAAAAAAATCTAAAACGATAAATTCAACCCAACACTATAATTTCAAGCGGCAAACGATTTAAATAGCCAAAAAAAATATAAACTTAAAGAAAAAGTTTAGTTTGACCTTCAATTTCTTCAAGTAAACTAGATTTCTTCAAACTCGTCACTGAAAATGAATCAACGCTTTTATGCAAGCATTGTACCTGAAAAATACACCGTAAATAGTTACAAATCACTAACATTAAAAGATGAATCAAAGAAAAACTAAAAAAAATAATAAAACGTACAAAAGGGAAAGTTTATGGTTTCAATCGAATTTTGGAAACTGATTTGGCATTTCCTTTGTTTTCCCCCTTTTAGTGGATTAGGATAACATGGAAAGCTACTGCTAAGTGGCACATTTTAATTGGCGTGCAAAATCCATGTGTATGGATTGAAATACACGTGCCTAAGTTTTCTTTTAATTATGAAAAAAGGTGCCAAAGTGGCACACTTGAAGGCCATTTGAGGAGTCAAAATGGAACAATGTCCACTTGAGGTATCTAAATGAAAAATCGTATGTACTTAAGGGGGCTGCGTATGGGTTTGGCCCTTTATATCCAGTGTCATATTAGCACTTCTTAGACTTCTTCATCGACACCTCACAAACATAATCCTTCATGATATTTTTCTTGTAAGGCCTGCCTCTTTGTGATAAGCCTGCCTGAACACTTTCATCTTGAGCATACTGAGTTTTTTGCGCACAATCAAAGATTTCATTTGGAGCACACCAAACTACTCGCACACAATCAACACTTTCACTTTTAGCATACTGAGCTCCTCGTACACAATCAACACCTTTATCATACAGATTTACAACATCTATGATTTGAACACCAACTTTACCTTGAACATATTCTACACCAAATGATTGTTTCCATAGTTCCTAATCGATAGAAGAAATAAAAAAATAAAAATCTGATATATGCTATATATAGTGAAAAAAGAACAAAAATTAAAAGCTGAAATCACAACCTAATTTATGGGAGATTGATTTGTTAAGTCGACCTCTACTTGAGATTAATATGCTATATATAATGGCCTCTTGCATTGTGTCCCTCTTTTTTGCATATAGAACACCTCATATGAGTAGAGCCCTTTTTGATAATTTTCTCAGAGCCAGGTCTTCTCCCCTCTTCGTTGACCTTCTTTCAGCTTGCCTTTACGCTTCAATTTTTTTTTTCTAATTCTCCAGCTTCTTTTTTTCTTTCTGGTTTTATCCCTCTCTTCCTTTTTACTATATTAGGAGGAAGAACCTCACCACCATTCATCACTTCTGGCCAATGATCTTCGGGGTTGGTTGGGTTAATGAATTAGGAGTACATATTTTTAAAAGTTTCAATCTTGTAGTACACATTCACATAATCTTCAACTCTACTACTATTTCTATGAATACTAAATAATGCATGAGGACAGGGCAATCCTATTAATTCCCATCTCCTACATGTGTAACTATTTTTTGGCATATCCACAATATGTGGCCCTCCTGGACCCTCAATCGACACCCTTGGTCCACCAGAAAAATTTGGTCTAAACAATGCTGCCTCAATTCTTATTTTGTTCGTTTTTTTTTTAATTTTTGGACAAATAAGACCTTGAAACTTGTTAATCCATTCCTTCTTCTTAGACAACCTCTTCATAAGCATGTTCTTTATCATTTCCAACAGAGTTATAATTGCTTTGTCTCTTGCCTCAAGTATGTACCTTTAAATTAAGATATAAAGAGAATAATGAGAGGATTAGTAGGTATGTCGGATACTTTAAATAGACAAAAGAATACATAAGTACCAATTGAAAATTTCATAAAGATTATTCAAGAGTATGTCACATTTGCTATGTGTCTTAAACAACGCTCTGGTCCAAGTCTCGAATGGTCTTTCAGGATGATCAAACCATTTTCAAGCGTCTCTATTATCTTGCTCGAGTCGTTCCATGCATAGCTTAAATTTTACCTTATTACCTGCCTTTGCTGCATTCCATACTAGGCCCTTCAATGCTTTGCCTTTATGTTTTTATCTGAAAATCTGATACATGTGTCTGACACAATTTCTATGTTCAGCTTCAGGAAACAGTTCCTTTATAGCTCCAATCAATCTTTGTACCATTAATTTTAAATAGTTAACTATATGCTATAAAAAAATATAGTAAACTAGATAGATTAAGGATTTGTGTGTCTCACCTTTTGTCTGTCAGACATAAATGCAATGTAGTGACTATTAGCTATCTCTAAATCATATCCAAGTTAGGTTAGGAACCAACTCCAAGTCTCCTTACTTTCAGCTTCAGTTATCACAACATATGCAATAGGAAAGATGCAATCATTAGGATCAATTGCAATGGCATCTAACAAATTGCCTCCACATGTACCCTTAAGCCAACAACCATCTAAGCTTATCAATGGCCTATATCCAGTCTTGAAGGCTTCCTTCATAGGAGCAAGACACACATAAAATCCCTTAATTTACCTTCATCTCTCCAAATCTCTACATTAGAACCTGGATTTGTATTCAGCAAATTAGCCCTGTACCTTAACAGTTTTTCATATTGTGAACCATCATCGCCATAGACCCATTTCAAAGCTTGTTGTTTCGCCTTCCATGCCTTCATATATTCTATTCTATAACCAAGATCTTTCTGCACCATCGCCATTATTCCATGAACATTCTATGTTGTATCAGCTCTAATAATATTAAAATACTTGCATGCAATCCATTTAGGTATCATATGCAAATTGTCAAACACGGTAGGACCTATATGATTTATGTTTAGAGTTTTGATCTGAATTATAGAATCAGACTTACTTATTGGACTTGCAAAGACATGAAATAGACACCCTGATTGCTTGTATTTACAAATATATCTTTTTTGGTCAATAGTTGTAAAGTATATTTGCCTCATATTTTTAATCCCCCAATTCATACAGACCTCCATAAACTTGTCAAAGATGGCAAATTTCATCCCCACTTATAAAACCGAATTGTCATTTTCTGTATTATGCTCTGTATATTCTACCTTATCTTCTAAATCAGTACCTTACTCCAACAATTTATCAGAATCATAATAATCTGATTCTGCATTCTCATTCACTTGTGGAATTAAAATTCCATTAGTGGGTGAACAGACTACATTACTCCAGTTACTAGTATCTATTTTAGGTCTATCTTTCGCCTTTATGCCACGACGCTCAGTAACAATATCATGATAATTATCATCATCTTCCTCCAAGTTGTAATCGGGATCATTGAAATTATCATCCTCTACCTCACCCACCATTTTACTTTGGACAACCTCTAGTACATTATCGTTTAAATTCAGAACATTACCATCTTGAACTTCTTCAGCTAGCACCATGCTAAAAAAAATTTCAAACTATGATGATGTTCCCCAGAAACACATATTAAAAATAGTGTAGACAAATAATATCATAAACAAATAGAATTCAGAGGTTCTTAAGAAAATTTTAATACCCACATTAATAAAGAACCCTAACCGCACTTGTCTTCTTCAATTCAACAACAGACAATTACAAATAAAAATAAGGAAATTCAATCAGACAAAAATTAAAGTTTTTTCATAAAAAACAAAAAATAAAATGTTAAGCACACCTTATTTTCTCGGGAGTTAGTCGCATAGTAGTCCTTTTCCTCGTGAAACAAAGACAAGTTCGAATCCTCTATTTGAGATTCACTTGTTGTTTTCTGTTCCATCTTTAATTTTTTTTGCAACATATCCCTAAATCAGGTAGAGAAATTCCTAACTAGGAAAAGAGGAAAAGCGGGAAAGAGAAGCGCCAATTTGTAAATTAAGAGGTATAAAGTAGAGAAGGGAAAAAGGATCATTAAATTAATAATTTATATTTTTTAAATTTTTTTATTTAAAAAATTTACAAAATTTACAAAACAAGAAAAAATTAATTTAAAAAGTAATAAAATGAGTTGGGTGATTTTCTGAGTAAAATATTTAAAGTTGAGTTACTTTCTGAGTAAAGTGCAAAGTTAAGTGACTTTCTGGGATAAAAGTCTAAAGTTGAGTGACCATTTAAGTTATTAACTCTTGTCACACCCTTTTTCAACTCCAAAAAGATATTGAATTTTAAGTCTGGAAGGACTTTTATTGTTAAAGTGACAAAAGATTGAAAATATGTTTCAAAAAAGAATTATTTACCTTTTTTAACTCAGAGTCACCACTTGGCATAAAACTGGTGTACCAAGTCACCTTGGAAATCCTTTTTCAAAATAGTTTGACTCTAAAACTGATCCGCGAATAGAGATTTCGGCTAAGGAATTCTATTGACCGAGGGAAAGGTGTTAGGCACCCCTCGATCCCATGGTTCAACCACAGTCGCTTGGTGGAGTATATCGGCTAATTTGATATTGTGAATGTATAAACCACACAAAACACACAAAACAATCAATCAAACAATCAAACAAAACCAATCCAAAATTATAATGTCTAGTCCGATTATTACAATCTGAAGTAAAAAGGTACTAAAAAGCAAACCTATACTAATCCTAAAACTACGCTCCAACGCTTCACCCGATGCCTGAACCTTCATTGCGCACGTCTTTCGAGTACAAGGTACCTCGGGGCATTCCCCGGTGAATAAATACATAAGACCTTGGGGTATTCCCCGGTAAAATGAATACATCCTCAATTTTATGCGTTAAAATAGAAAGAATCATTCAACAAATCACCATCTTCTATTTATACAATTTGCCTACCCAAACTTAGTATTTGCCTATCCATTTAACGATCTAAAGCATGATACTATCAATTTCAACAATATCCAACAATGAATAAAAACTAATCAACGTTAAACTTATTTGATTATCAATTTCCCTAAATTTTATTCAAGGTTGTAATATAACAGTTCACGATTACCATTTTCAACAATCCACAACCAAATTATGATCAATCGATCAATATCAATAACCAACCACGATGATCCAAAACATATCAAAATCAACAAAATAAAATCCATACACCATGAATTTACCATACCAAATATCACACAATTACAAATTAATTAAGAATGAGATGAAGAATAAACCTTAATATCGCTTTTATTCAATCAAACGGAGGAGCTTCGCGGATTTGAAATCTCGACTTAAACTGACTTTGACCAAAACCCCATTTGGTGTCGAATTTGACCCCAAAACAGAGTTGAAAACCAACGGAGAACCTCAAAATGAACAACACCATCTTGGTATCAAAAATTGATGATGAAATCGAGTCCAAATTAATCAAAACCACTGATAGAAACATAAAATCAAAACCCAATTAACCCCAAAATAGATGTCGCAACGGGTTTGTTTTCCGATCGTTCATTTCTTCCGACGAGTCTATTTCCGATCAGCCCTTGCGCGTGAGTTTTGTTGCTATATGAACTGAGAGTGGATTTCAATGTTTGTGTGTGAGTGAATCCATCTATCCGTGCGTGGGAGTGTATCATGAGATTTTAAAAGTGTGTGTACATGAAATTATTTATGGTTTCTTCTTCAGTCAATGGAAAACCAGAGGATTATCTATGTGTTTGTATGGAGGTAGGTGCGTATATATGGTGAGAGTGAGTGTGTGTGGAATTGTAGAGAAGAATGGTGGTGTACTGTGCCTATTAATGGAATTCCATTTTTTTCTCTTTCCTATTTTCGGTTTTGTGAGGTCTATTTTTGTATTCTTTTGCCTTCTTCTTGAAAAAGAAATATGGGGGGTGGGGTTAAAGGGTATGGGTATGGGGTGGTGAGGTGATTGGAATAAAGTTTGTTAGGATAAGGGAGTATTAGAGTTTTAATTTATTAGTGGTTTATTGAAATTTTATTTTTATTTTTTTATATTTTTATAGGGTATAATCACATGGGTGAGAGTGTATGATAATGTGAGGTAAAAATGAATAAAATTGGACTTGGGAGGGACAAAATTAGGTGTCTATAGCATGCCCCCTTTGAATGTAAACATGAAGTGTTTTCAGACAAAGAAGTAGACAACAACACAAAATTTTGTCCCGACAAGAATGAAACAGAATGAAATAAAAGGAAGGAGGGAAACCAAGTATTGACTTTAGACATCATACTCATCCCTAGTTATGAGGGAATCAAGTCACAGGTATCCCCAAGGACTGAAAGAAGAGGGACTATACTGAGTTGGAGAGTCGACTGAGGTTTTGTCGAGGTTTTGGTCTGCGGCTCTGTCATTACATCAAAAACAAAAACTACAAGTTAAAACATTAATGAAATTACAAAATCCTATCTATGTAGCTTCTTTTCAACTCTTTACTTGAGTTTCATCACCCTATTCTTCAGGCGGGCTCCTGACTTTGCTATTTTTTAATCTGTTGCTTGGCTTTCAATTATTTCACCTTATTGCTTGACTTTTTATTTATTCACCTTGTGCTTCAGGCGGGCTCTAATGTTGCTTGAGTTACCAAATAAGAAAGTGTGTCTCCTTACAAATGCCACTTGAATTACCCAAACAAAGAAGTGCATCTCCTTACAGATGTTTCTTGAATTACCCAAACAAGGAAATACGTCTCCTTAAAGATGTTTCTTGAGTTATTAAAACAATAAAGTGCATATCCTTACAAATGCCAGTTGAATTATCAAACAAGGAAGTGCATCTCCTTACAAATACCACTTGAATTACCCAAATATGGAAGTGGGTCTCCTTACAAATGTCGCTTGAATTACCCAGATAAGAAAGTGCATCTCCTTACAAATGTTGCTTGAATTACCAAATAAGGAAGTGCGTCTCCTTACAAATGTCACTTGAATTACCTAAACAAGAAAGTGTGTCTCCTTTGGAAGTGTGTCTCCTTATGATACAGCTTGAATTACCAAATAAGAAAGTGCATTTCCTTACCAATGCCGCTTGAATTACCAAAACAAGGAAGTGTGTCTCCTAACAAGTGTCTCTTGAACTACCCGAACAAGGAAATATGTCTCCTTACCAATACCGCTTGAAGTAAACAAACAAGGAAGTGCATCTCTTCATAAATGTCGCTTGAATTAAACAAACAAGGAAGTATTTCTCCTCATAAATGCCACTTGAATTACCCAAACAAGAAAGTGTGTCTCCTCACCAATGTCGGTTAAATTACCAAAACAAGAAAGTGTGTCTCCTTACCAATGTTGCTTGAATTACCCAAACAAAGAAGTGTGTCTCCTTACAAATGTTGCCTGAATTGTTCAAAAAAGGAAGTGTATCTCCTTACAAATGTCGCTTGAATTTCCCAAACAAGAAAGTGTGTCTCCTTACAAATATCGCTTGAATTACCAAGTAAGGAATTGAGTCTCCTTACAAATACCGCTTGAATTACCTAACAAGGAAGTGCGTTTTCTTACAAATGTTGCTTGAATTACCAAAACAAGGAAGTGCGTCTCTTTAAGAATGTTGCTTGAATTACCCAAATAAGGAAGTGTGTCTCCTAGGGATATTGGTCTATGAGTTTTACCATGGCTTTGAATTCCAGATCTGTGCAACAACATTGCCTCTTACATTTGTAAAAGTGAGAATATTACGGCCTTTGATGTTTAGGCTTTAAAATCCTTGATTCGAAGGTAGCATGTGTTCCTGTTTCATACAAAGAAAACTTGTTAGTTTAAAAACATGGTGGCAGGTTTATGGCTTTAGCTTTCGCGGCAATCGGTCTTGCCCCCATCACATTTAACCTTGCTTCAAACCATTAGCATATGTCATTGACTTGCTGCATCATTGACCCAAACTCAGATTATTGAGAGTGACTCTAAAACAAATACAATAGCTCTACTTTGCCATGCTTCTAAAATAAGCCCTTTGATCCTTGGCATTTCCATAAGTTCCCAGACTTGTCTGCTGACAAAATTTTGTATGCCTTATTTCGGCTCACAATCATGTCTTTTTCATATGCTTGCCCTTTTATCTTGCTTTGTGTAATTGAAGAAGCTGGTAGCCAGTTTTGAAATCTTTTCTCACTTGTTTTGACATGAACTTGACTCCAAGACAAGACAAAAATGATAGTGACTTTATTTGGACAGCTGATCCAAGAATATAAAATAAAAATAAAAAGAAGATAGAGAATATGATAAATGTCCCCCTTTAAAACAAAGAAATAAAAAATTCATCTAAAAGTGACAGTCAACTCTAATGAATATGCCATGTATTTTGGATTAAGCAGCCTGATCTTTCCATCCAAACTTTCTACCAATTGTTGTTGAGTTAATGGCTATGAAACTGAGTTGTTTCTTTAATTGCCTTTAAGACCTCATTCGGCTAGTGACACCTTGAAAGGTTTTCAGCAACAAAGCTCTCTGATTCTCTTTTGCTCAGTTCACCATTGTCTTATGGTGTCTGTGAGAGTTTTTCATCAATGAGACTCTTATTTACATTTTTCTCAACTCACAGTCATCTTACAGTGCTCGTGAGGGTTTTCACGGATAAGACTCTCTTATTTTTATCTCTCTTGACTTACCATCTCCTTATGGTGCCCGTGAGGGTTTTCACCAATAAGACACCCTCATTTTTATTTCTCTCATGATTCCTTATGCTGAGGAAGCAAGCAGTTTCCAAAATGTATCATCATATCCCTCGTATGCTTAGCTTTAACATTCTCAAAGATTGATCTTAAGGTCTTTCTTTGGTTGTACCTTGGCTTTTAGATATGGTTAGAAAGAAAGGATGGCATGAGGCTCAAACGACACTTGAAGTGGGGTAGGACTTACAACTTTTGGAATTGACTCAAACATTGAGGATTAAGCCATGCCCCAGTTTCTTTGGCTAGGTGACTCTAAACTATGTATTTGGTTGGACAGAGCCCAGAGTAGGGCACCCTACGTATCTCACCCTCGAAAGAGGAGAATCAGGTCACGCAAAGTTCTGGCAGTTTGTTTTGCTCGATTATGATTTCCTTTTTTCTTTTGACTTTTTTTCTTTGTGATTTTCCTAACTTTATTTTTCTTGACACTCTTTTTTATTTTTGGACACATTTTTTCTCTCTTTTTTTTTTGAAACTTTTTGACTCTATTATTTTGCTCGATACTTTTCTTTTGAGTTTTGCTGATTCTATCTTGATTCCAAAAGAGGGGTATGAAATAAAATAGGACTAAATCTCAAATAGGGTAAACAAAGGATGACATAATATTTGGATAACAGAATAAAATGTCTTCGTCATATCAATCCTTGAAAATACTAGTAGATATCATGCAAGTGAAAGTGAAAGATGAAGATCATGGTGACATCTCTTACAACATAAACTTTGACTGAGTCTGTGCATCACTACTTCTTCCGCAAACTCCACCTTTGTTGTACATTTCTCACATCGAATGACTCATGCTTTTGTGGAGATGATTTTTCTGTTCCTTTTGATGTAGGACCATATATTCACTATTTGACCTAATTGAGATATGTCTTTCAATTGATGACCAAGTTATTCTTGCGATTCTCAAAATAATTGCCTTAATTTTTCAAATAAGGCTTTAACTTGACACCAAATGTCTCAACACTCTACCTATGTCCTCAGATACTCTTTTTTTCTAACATTAATCCTTTGACCCAATGCTGATGCTTAAACTGGATTTTAAGATCTGGATGAAAATTCTGCTAGCATATCATAACACTAGAATCAACATAAAATGTACTATGTAAAGACAACAAACAAAAAACATAAATTTAAAACACAAAGGAAAAAGGGACACTCCATTTAATTAAAATGAAAGATAGAGGGATTTGAACATAACGACAAAAGGACAAAATAAGATAGATCCCAAACTACAACCCTGAAATAATTCAGATAACAGAAAATAAAACAAAACAGGCTATCAGACCTCTTTCTAGTAGGGAGAGGGGTGACTTCTTAATTGCTTATCCTAGCATCTTAGTCATTGGTTTGTATATCAGCATGACTAGAACTTTCCTCACTATCAATGTTCTGCACCATAATTGATTTATCTTGAATCATCTTTTTAATTTCTCTTTTCAAAGCATGACAATCTTCAATATTGACCTTGAAAATCAGAGAGATATGCACATTAGGATCAAAACTTTTTGAATGTGGGTCAGGAGTATACCCAAGGAGAGGAGTAATCATGCCCCGCTATACCAATCTCTAGAATAAATTGGCATACGACTCTCCAATTGGTGTGAAGCTATCCCTCGACTTCTGCCTCATTTCTTCTCCCAATTATGTCTGGTAATAGAATAGGGCGGCTTGCTCTGACCAAGACTCCACTTTTTGCTCCGGTCACTTTCTGATCCTTACTCCCCGAAGAAACTCTTTGCCTCATAGCATTATTTGGCTTGGACCAAAAATCTAGCCTAGAAGGACTTCGGTATATTTGTGGAGTTTGAGGATGACTCTGAGGAGTAAGTGCACACCATTGTGGGTAAGAAGGGGATTAAACATATGGTTGTGCATTGTCTACTGGATATGGCGGTGGAGGAATAGAGTATAATGGATTTTGGGAGTGATTCTGTGGAGCTTGGGCATAAGCTTGGGTTTAAGCCTATGGGTAACGATGGTGTGGTCCTTTTACTGTTGTCCAAAGATGCATCTTCCTTATACTTCTTTCTTCCGACACTTCTCGAACCTTTTTGAATTGCTTGAATAGTCGCTTTCAATGTTGCAAAACTCACAATGCGGCCTGTCTTAATTTCATGTTTTATCATCCACCCAATTTTGAGAACCTCAATAAATGGCTTGCCTAATGCAGGTAACAAGTGTTGATAATATGTTTCATCCTGTGCTTGAATAAATACCTCCACTATCTTACTTTCTTTCATTAACGGTTTCACACTAGCAGCTTGTTCACGCCATCTAATCGCATACTCTCTGAAAGTCTTAGTACTCTTTTTCTTCATGTTTGTTAGGGATTTCTCATCAGGAATCAACTCCACATTATATTGGAATTATTTCATAAATTTATTAGCTAGGTTATCCCAACTAATCCACTTGTCGATGTCATGGTCAACAAACCATTTTGAAGCTAGGCCTGAAAGACTCTTACCGAAATATGCCATGAGTAATTCTTCCTTCCCCCAACAACCCTTAGTTGGTTGAAATAATGTCTCAAATGTGCTACAGGATCGCCATGCCCATTATACTTCTCAAACTTTGGTATTTTAAAACAAAAAGGAAGATGAACCCCTGGAAACATGCACAGATCTTTATATGAGACTTTTGTGGCCCTCCTGGACCCTCAATCGACACCCTTGGTCCACCAGAAAAATTTGGTCTAAACAATGCTGCCTCAATTCTTATTTTGTTCAATTTTTTTTAAATTTTTGGACAAATAAGACCTTGAAACTTGTTAATCCATTCCTTCTTCTTATACAAACTCTTCATAAGCTTGTTCTTTATTATTTCTAATAGAGTCATAATTGCTTTGTCTCTTGCATCGAGTATGTACCTTCAAATTAAGATATAAAGAGCATAATGAGAGGATTAGTAGGTATGTCGGACACTTTAAATAGACAAAAGAATACATAAGTACCTATTGAAACTTTTACAAAGATTATTCAAGAGCATGTCACATCTGCTATGTGTCTTGAACAATGCTCTGGTCCAAGTCTCGAATGGTCATTCAGGATGATCAAACCATTTTCTAGCGTCCCTATTCTCTTTCTTGAGTCGTTCCATGCATATCTTAAAATTCACCTCATTACTTGCCTTTGCTACATTCCATACTAGGTCCTTCAATGCTTTACCTTTATGTTTCTATCTAAAATTCTGATACATATGTCTGACACAATTTCTATGTTCAGCTTCGAGAAATAGTTCCTTTACAGCTTCAATCAATACCTGTACCATTAGTTTTAAATAGTTAACTACATACTATAAAAAATATAAGTAAACTAGAAAGATAAAAGATTTATGTGTCTCACCTTTTGTCTCTCAGACATAAATGCATTGTGGTGACTATTAGCTATCTCTAAATCATATCCAAGATAGGTTAGGAACCAACTCCAAGTCTCCTTACTTTCAGCTTTAGCGATCACAGCATATGGAACAGGAAAGATGCAATCATTAGGATCAATTGCAATAGTAGCTAACAAATTGCCTCCACATGTACCCTTAAGCCAACAACTATCTAGGCTTATCAATGGCCTACATACAGACTTGAAGGCTTCCTTCAAAGGAGCAAGAAACACATAAAATTCCTTAAATTTACCTTCATCTCTCTAAATCTCTACATTAGAACCTAGATTTGTATTCAACAAATTATCCCTGTACCTTAACATTTTTTCATATTGTGCACCATCATCGCCATAAACCCATTTCAAAGCTTGTTGTTTTGCCTTCTATGCCTTCATATATTCTATTGTATAACCAAGTTCTTTCTGCACCATCGTCATTATTCAACGAACATTCTATGTTGGATCAACTCTAAAATTATTAAAATACTTGCGTGCAATCCATTGAGGTGTCATATAAAAATTGTCAGACACAGTAGGACCTATATGATTTATGTTTAGGGTTTTGATCTGAATTATAGGATCAGACTTACTTATTGGACTTGCAAAGATATGAAATGGACACCCAAATTGCTTGCATTTACAAATACATCTTTTTTGGTCATTGGTAGTAAAGTATATTTGCCTCATATTTTTAATCCCCTAATTCATACAGACCTTCTTAAACTTGTCAAAGCTGGAAAATTTCATCCCTACTTCTAAAAGCGGATTGTCATTTTCTGTATTGTGCTTTGTATATTCTACCTTATCTTGTGAATCAGTACCCCACTCCAGTAATTCATCAGAATCATAATAATCTGATTCTGCATTCTCATTCACTTGTGGAATTAAAATTTCATTAGTGGGTGAACCAACTACATTACTCCGGTTACTAGTATCTTTTTTAGGTCTACCTTTCGCCTTCATGCCACGACGCTCAGTAACAACATCATGATAATTATCATCATCTTCCTCCAAGTTGTAATCGGGATCATTGAAATTATCATCCTCTACCTCACCCACCATTTTACTTTGGACAACCTCTAGTACATTATCGTTTAAATTCAGAACATTACCATCTTGAACTTCTTCACCTAGCACCATGCTCAAAAAAATTTCAAACTGTGATGATGTCCCCCAGAAACACATACTAAAAATAGTGTAGACAAATAATATCATAAAAAAACAGAATTTAGAGGTTCTTAAGAAAATTTTAATACCCATATTAATAAAGAACCCTAACAGCACTTGTCTTCTTCGATTCAACAATAGACAATTATAGATAAAATAAGGAAATTCAATCAGACAAAAATTAAAGTTTTTTCATAAAAAATAAAAAATAAAATGTTAAGCACACCTTATTTTCTCGGGAGTTAGTCGCATAGTAGTCCTTTTCCTCATGAAACAAAGAGAAGTTCGAACCCTCTATTTGAGATTCACTTGTTGTTTTCTGTTCCATCTTTAATTTTTGTTTGCAACATATCCCTAAATCAGGTAGAGAAATTCCTAACTAGGAAAAGTGGGAAGGAGAAGAGCCAATTTGTGACTTAAGAGGAATAAAGTAGAGAAGGGTAAAAGTGTCATTAAATTAATAGTTTGTACTTTTTAAATTTTTTTATTTAAAAATTATAAAAAATTTACACAACAAGCAAAAATTAATTTAAAAAGTAATAAAATGAGTTGGGTGACTTTCTGAGTAAAATATTTTAAGTTGAGTGACCTTCTAAGTAAAGTCCAAAGTTAAGTGACTTTCTGGGATAAAAGTCTAAAGTTGAGTAACCATTTAAGTTATTAACTCTTTTACGCCATTAGTGGTTTCGTATTTTAAGAACTTAATGATCATTTTGATATAATGATTATATCAAAATGATCATGACTTATTCTTTGATATAACTAGTTTAAGTTCAATTGATTCATTTGCTAATTTTCATAAGAATAGAATAATAAAACTAATCGAGTATTATCCGGTGGGATTGGTGTTAAACAAGCTTTGGAATTTTAGTTTCTAGTTCGATAGTTTCATTGTCTATGTTAAAAAATGTAACAAACAATTTTTTCTATTCAAAAAGGAATTAAGGATCTTGCTAAAAACTTGGTCAGTTGTTTATCTACTTATGAAACTGATTTAGATTTAATCTATTGCTTCTGCAAGCATGAAAAAATATTCACATTGATGAAGTACATAAAAATGACTTTCATAGTAGGAGGAATGAAGATGTTTTAATGGTTGTTTAATTTGCTATTGCAGTCTACTTAAAAAGTGTAGGTAGTGATGCTATTATTAATCTTTTTCAAAATGTGAAAATTTCTCAAGAACAATTGTAGAGTGAATGATTTTTTTTGTTAATATATTATTTAAAGGTTGCTTCTCAACCTGTTGTCATCGTAACTTTATATAATTAAATCAAATATCTCTTTTTAAAGGCGGTACTAATGCACTCATGTTCTTGAATCTGGAAACGACTATTATAATGTATTATATTATTCTCTCTGTCTATTTTCACTTATCCATGTTTGATTTGATATGTTTCTTAAGAAACAACTAATAAAAATGATAATTTACTATATCACTCATATTTAGTATAAGTCATTATATAGGAATCTGAATAATATTAATAATAAGAATAAATTAGGTATAAAAAATAAATTCTCTCTTAATTTATAAAATTGAATAAGCAAAAGTAGATATCAATTTTTAATTAGAACCATAAACAAGCAAAAGTAGATGGGAGAATACTATACTGATATGTATATGCACGGGGAGGAATGAATTTTGCCTTTTGTAAGAATACACCATTATAAATAGCAAGTATATGGAACTCTTTCCAACATCAAAAAGAAAAATCTTTTGTTTGTTAAGGAAAAAAGATGGAAGAAAAAAGAATGGTTGGACCAAGTTGTCCATTGATCGTCCTATTTGGTTCTTCAATAGTGCAACTAAGCTACTTCCTTTATGGTTGGGGTGCAACCCTCACAACCAGTTATGCTTGCAAGGTAATCTCTTCCACCCTTGTCTTTTGTGCGAATCGAGTTTGCAGTGGCAAATTTAAAATTTAGACTTTAGATACATCTTTTGGTGTTTTTTAATTTATATATTTACGTTTTACTCGTAATAACATGTTTTTTATGGTCACATAGACATAGTAATATTTTTAAAATTATAAGTTTCAAAAAGTTTATTTCTTCGTAAACTTCACGCCTAGTACAACTTCGACAAATAAAGTGAAATCGACGGACTAAGAAGAGAGAATTACACATGCATATTAACAAATTAGAATTTAAATTTTATGGGCTTAAGTTTGAAATTTTATTACAATCCGTTAAACTTACTATGTTGAAAAATCTATTATTTATATATTTACAAAAATTAACATACACATACATTGGTAGAGCTAAAATTACCGAAATCAAATGACCAATAACATTAAGATTATTTCCATCCCTACAGATACAAATTGGACTATGATTTAGTTGTATTTAAAATTTTGCATTGCGTTGAAGTAAATATTAACTAAAAAAAGTAATTTGATTAAATTATTCAAAGTTTTATTTCAATTTGTTCTTCTCTCTTTTAATCACGCGAATCTTTCTACACATTTATTAAGAAAGATTAATAAAGCTAGAAGCTAATAATCAATTATATTTTAATTTATTTAATAATAATTAATTTTGATCAATAATTTTTAATAAGCACAAAAATCAAAGATTGAAAGGAGTAATAACTAAAGAGTCTCTTTAATTATATTTGTCATAAGACTGATAAATCTATTGCTGAATTGGACTAATCTTTGCCATAATCTAGAATCCCAAATAATTCAGAAGTTGTAATTAATATTGTGGGACTTTTAAATCACGGATTGGAACTATGGGAGCATTCACTGATGCCCGAATTAGAGTAAATTATTTTTCCTTTGAGGTGTCATCATTTTCCAAATCCAACTAATGCCAGATAATTGTGCCCTTTTAATACAAATTAATCTGGTTATTAATTGAAACAGGCAGATATATTCTTACGTGGATATATTGGTTGGAACTCAAGGATGGCTCTTGAAGTTTACAAGAAATTTTTTCCAAAGGAACATTGTTAGGATAGGTATAAGAAAATTCAACCTTCTCTTGTCATACTTTATTTTGATGGTAACGATTCACAAGATCCTGATTTTCCTAATAGTAGTCATGTTCCTCTTCATGAATATGTTGAAAACAAGAGGAAGCTTGTACATCGTATCAAGGTATGTATGAAACCTTTATAGTTAAAATTTGACAAATAAATACTTATTCGCATTAAATAGGTACAATTTTACATCAAATCATATTGATTTACTATAATTAAGTACTTCAATGCTTATTAATTAACAATAATTTATCATTTTATGTGAAAACACATATTATACATATTTATTTTTGATATAAATATCGAATGCAAATAAGTTAAAATTTTTATCTATATGAAACAGTTATAGACTTATCATTATTTGAAACACTTGCAGGGCCTTTCAGATAAGACTCGTCTAATTATGCTAAGTTCTTCTGCAGTTAATGAGGAACTAATTCTTAAAACTTACGGGTGACTAACCTCAACAATTACTAACTCCTTTCATGTTTACTTGTTCATTTAAAATAAAAATACATATCTATTTTTTCTTATTCAATTTTAAAAATAAAGAGCTAACTGATATTTTATACCTATTTATGTTCTGATCAGGGATAACCGTGGTAGATCAAATGAGGTCGGTTAAAAATATGTAGATGCTAGTGTTAAATTAGGCCAGGAATTAGGCGTGCCAGTTATCAATTTCTTCGAAGCCCTTTACGAAAAACCTGGTGTCTTTTGGTAATCAAATTTACTAATCTTTAATTTTGGTTTTATTATAATGTTGTTGTTGTAGTATTAACAATAATATTATCAAAATTCTTTTTGAACAAAATGAAACTAAGTAGTATATATGTGCTCCGACAGTTCATTTTTTTCTTACATAATTAGTGAATTCCGGTCTGTTTAGTCAAGTTTTGAGAATTTAAAAGTGCATAAAATGTGTCTATAAATATTTTTGACTAGTAGAAGAAACTGTAAATCAGAAGTTAGTTAAGAAAAAAGAGTATTTGGAAATTTTTGGAACCTTAACCAAATACAAATTAACGAAAGTATTTTGCAAATTGTTACTCATAAAAAATATTTTTTAGAAAAATACTTTTAACAAAAGGCATTTTTAAAAATAAACAGATGTTATTTTCCTTTTTTATGGAATACTAATTTATAATACGTACTTACTAAGAGATATATACGTAGTTACCTTAAAATTGAAACAATGGTGTGTTTAAGTATTCTCTTGAAATAATTTAATATTAAATGGTGGAGTTTGAATTTTATTTGTGCAGGGATGGAATGCATTTACCTGTAGAAGGAAGTAAGATTTTGTTTGATAAAATCAAAGATGTAATAAAAAAGGCTAATTGGGAGCCAACCCTAGATTGGGACAAAATGCCAACTGAGTATACTGATATTGGTACTGCTATGCATCTTGAGATGATGATCAAGGAAACTGAAGATACAACTATTGGGATTACTGATAGTGATTCCCAAGATCTTAAACCTCAATGGATTATCTTAGATGCATAACAAAATAAGAATATATAAGAATAATAAGACCAAGTACTACTACTAGTCATCAATCCCCAGTTTCCTCTTTGGTGTGTCTTAATTAAAATATGCAAGAATAATAAGACTATGCACTAGTAGTCAATTTCTGATTTTCCTGTTTGATGTGTCCTAATAAACTCTTTTGCAAAAGAGTACTATAAATATTCCTAGGAAGGTTTAGCCTTTTTCTAGGAATTAGAATTTGCTATGTTGTAGAAGGTTTTCGAGTGTGTTATGTAATAATGTATTATGCATGGAAAGTTATAAATGTTTGAATGAATAATGATTATGATATTTATCAATTGTTCGCTGAAAATAGGATTAAATCACTGTAAAAAAATTGGCCTAAGGCCACACTAATTCTAGAAATCGCTTGAAAAGTATAGTCAAAAATATATTTAGAGAAGCTATATTCCACCATTGAGCACATATCCGCCAAGTAAAATCTCGAAGTAAAAACCAACGCAATGTGGGAGCCAAACATAGAGTGGAATGAAATGCATGATGAGTTTGTTGATATTGGTGTTGGTCACCTGTGTTGGGTTCGAAATCGAGAGGGCGTCATGCGGAAGCTTTTAGTTTGCAAACCATAAGACGATAAATCAGACGACACATGAAAAATTAAACTAAAAATATATTATTGGATATGGTTTGGCCAAACGGCCTATATATTAAAAATAAATTTGAAAATTCTTAAACTTATTATGAGAAATCTCTCCCTAAACAAAGACTCTTTAAAGACTACATTGTGGATGTTATTGTGTTATAGTATGAGAATGGAGTCTTCTATTTATAGATGTCCAAAACTTTTCCTCCAAGAAAGAGGTTAGCCAAATATGGAAAAGAATTATATTTTTTTCTTTCAGGAAAAGTAAAAGTAATTATGGTAATTTTTATTTTCCTTCTAAAAAAAAATAAAACTTAAATATAGGAAGAATATCAGGGCAAAAACCCTAACAAATCTCCCTTTTTTGACTTGATTTTCTTCAAAATATTCTTGATCCTCCTTCTTCTTGTTCATGATCTTCGTTCTTCATATATATTCTTCATATGTCACTGCTGTTTGACATGTTTAAAAATAGAGCTTTGGGGTTAAAAGTATATGACCCCTTTTCGAGTTAAAAATATTAGAGCCCTTTTGCAGGGTTAAAAATGAGTTTTATTTTCAAATATGTGACAACATGATTGTTGAAAATATGATTGACAATTATCTTCACATGTAGCTTTTGGACATATATCTTCATTATCATCAAATTGGTTGCAGCTTAATTTTGAAACCGCTTTGAACCTGTTTAATCTCGTCTCACCACACCATTGGACCATTGAACCGTAAGCTCTGATACCACTTGTTGGGTTCGAAATCGAGAGGGCATCATGTAGATGCTTTTAGTTTGCAAACCATAAGACGATAAATCAGACGACACATGAAAAATTAAACTAAAAATATATTATTGGATATGATTTGGCCAAACGACCTACATATTAAAAATAAAATTGAAAATCCTAAAACTTATTGGGAAAAATCTCCCCCTAAACAAAGACTCTTTAAAGACTATATTGTGGATGCTATTGTGTTATTGTATGAGAAGGGGGTCTTCTATTTATAGATGTTCAAAACTTTTCCTCCAAGAAAGAGGTTAGCCAAATATGGAAAAAAATTATATTTTTTTCTTTCAGAAAAAGTAAAAGTAATTATGGTAACTTTTATTTTCCTTCTAAAAAAAATAAAACTTAAATATACTAAGAAAATCAGGGCAAAAACCCTAATAACCTGCACCTTGAGATGCTGAAGGAGAGTGCAAATAAAACTATTGGGAGTACATGTTCCCATGAAGGGAGGCTTGGTGTGATCAGTCAAGTTGTTTTCATGTAATCTGAAGGTCACAAGTTTGAGTTGCAATTATAATCTCTTACAGAAATATAAAGTAAAACTACATACAATAATAGATACTTGTGATTTGATTTTTTCTTTTCTAGTAGACCCGTGTGGTTCAACTATCACATGATCCCTTTTTCTCTTTCGAAAAGAATGTATTGTATTTGTTAAATTCAAAAAGGGTTTTACGACTGATGGTGATAAAAATATATGTTTCAAAAGGGATTTATGAAAATAAGGAGTCACCGGTACTTGGCAATAAGTTTGGTGTGCCACATCACCACTTAAAATTAGAATTCCTTTTAAAAGAGTTACACTTCAAAAACTAATTAGTGACACAAATTTCGGTTAGAAAATTTTATTGATCGGGGGAAAGGAATGAGATATTTCTCAAGTCTCTTAATTTTAACACGATCATTTTACTGGCTGTATCGATTGCTCAAGGACAAACTCACGGAAAAGCAAGCATTCATACAAAAATATTCAAAATAAAGTTTGAGTTATTATCTATAATCTATAATCGATATCTATATCTATAATCTATAATCCATAATCTATATCTATAATTTATAATATATTAAAAGTGTGAAAACCCTTCGAAATAAACAAAATAGTTTTTTCATTTTTTTTTTACTTATTATTTAATTATAACATTGATCCCTAAAATAATTAGACCAGGACTTCAAAATACATGGTAATTTTTGTTTCTAGGTTTAGTTTATTCAATTTACCATATATATTTATATGATTAATATAGTATGCATACAAAATTTAGGTCTACAAATTGCATGATAACAATTGTATGTGCCTCCATCGTAAAAATTTGTTCATGTTCTCGTAATCACGACAAACAATTTTCTTCGGGCAACTGCAAGGGAGAAAAAGGTATGACAGTTTCTTAAAATATGTATCTCCCATTATTTTTCTTTGATAGTTTTGTCAATGAGGTTTAGGGATTAGATCTCCTCCACTACTATTTTATCCATTAGTCTTCAATAGAAGTGTTTGATATGTGTCATGCGAACAATTGCGACCCAACACATTCAACTTTTGGAGGCTGATGGATACATGGATTTGGTTGGAGAGTGATAGGACTCTTTGTGATGAAAGGTATGACATATATTGTATTAGCATACCCATGGAAGTTTCTTTGTAGTCAACTATTGTATTTTAAACATCTATTTTATATAAATTATAATTTTTAAATTTCTCAAACATCTTATGCTCTTACAGAGAGTGAAGAACATACACTTTTTTTGATATGTCACTTTGAATAATTTAAGTGTCTAATTGAAAAAAGGATTAATTGAGGTGTCTAAGTGAAAAATGTGAACAATTTAAAATTACAATTTATCTCGGATAGACTATAGTTTTATAGTGTTTCTTGTGAATTTCTGTCAACTTTTGTTGTATTTTATTCAGTTATAGAATGTATTATTTGGTTTATCCGAAGATGTCTAATTATATGTTTATTTTTACATTGAATTTACGTTTCATGTTTCAGTTTTCAATATAATTCGACTATATTGTGTCAAGTAATATAATGACACATGCTTTATATTGTCAACAAAATATTAGGATACAAGAAAACAGTTTCATGGGTGTGAGCTTGTGAATTTTAAGCAAGTTGATGCCATGACCATCAATTCAAGGGTAAGGCTAGCAGCTTCAAGTATTTAATTTATATATTGATTGAAACTTTGTTAATAGTAACCACCTTCACTTGATCCTTAAGCATTCGATTCGATTATTTTCATGACATGTGAATGACTATTTTTTTCGTCAAGAATTGACTTAGGATTCTATAAGAATATATAGAAGTTGGGAATTGGGGCAAAATGTTAGTAGGTAGTCGAGCGTATTTTTTTTTTTATTGGTATTGTCACCTCCTATACTATCGTAACTCCTCCATCTGTCTACGTGTTGCTCCTTTTTTGCTAGCCTATTCGCTCGTCATTTTTTTGTTACAAATACGTGAATATTTGTGTGACTTTGTAATTTCAAAATAGTAAAAACTAATATCCAAAAATAACTAGAAACTTTGAAATTGAATTTAATAGGCATCAGTGTTTTGTTTAAGAGTTCCTTTTCGTTATAAGATTTTAGATTTAGGAGCCTAATTCATTTTTTTTTTAAAGAATTTCTCCTTTTTATCATTATGATACATCTGGAACCAGATGTATCATTTTCACGATTTTTGGCTAATTTTACTCACCGTAATAATTAAAAATTAGTTAATTTTTGATTTAACTAACAACTAAATTACAAATGTATCGCAATGCATATGTATCAAAGATAAAAATATGTATCATAAATTTAAAAATTCGGAATATGATGTACTTTAACAAATTATTGAAATAAAATGTTATAATCATTAAATATTTTGAGATTTATATAAGTTACCCTAATAATTAACTACACTATTATATTACGGAATAGATGTTGCAAGAAAGGAAATTTAAAAACCTTAACTACTTTTAGTTTAGTATTTATACATTGGTTTTCTCACATAATTTTTTTGTGTGTGCGTTTTTCTCCGAAAAAACTTGCAATTTTGATGTAGGTTTTCCTACATGTGCCTATTTTACTTGGGAACCAAGAAAGTCTTTTAAGACGAGGAAATCTATTACTGCTATTTTAATATGACTATTAAAGAAGTCTATTTAGCGAAAGACAACAATGTAATTTGCTGAAAAACCCTCTGTTTCTTCAGTTTCAGCCTTTAACTTCTCCATCATGGTAATTTTTTTGTCGATTAATATTTCTATTCAATGTGTTGTTTTGTTAATTGACATTTTATGACCGAGAAGGTAAATAGTGAAACTTTTGATTCTCATATCTACTTTTTGTCTTCTAATATTTAGATTTAATATATATATTGCGGCAATTCTATTTCTTGATAATTGTACAATTAAATTCAAACGCTTTAATTTTGATATGATCATTGTCTTTATTGAAGTACTAAAAGTATATTAAAATTATCAATTTACGCTCTTTTACTTTTCTTATTCTTTGTTTCTTATCTTTCATGTCATATATTTTTTGAGTTGTGGATTTTTATATTTAGAAAAATTTTTGTTGCTGAAATCAACTCTTCAAAGTATCTAGAGAAAATTGAAGGAAAAGTGTCTTTTAAATCTTGAATGAAGGATTGATGATATTGACCAACTTAAAGGGTCAAACATCATTAGAAAATTTGATTAAGTTAATTGTGGACTTGACTAATATTTTTAAAACTTTCTAATCTTTTCAAAAATACAAATCAACCCAACCCACACCCATCTTCAATTCAAATCAATCAGTCTCTCTCCTCTTTCGACAGCTTCTCTTAACACTCTCCCAACCAATAGTTCTGCAAATTTCTTCTTTCAATCCTCGGCGACTTCAACCTTTGACGACAAATAGTTGAATTTCGAGTTCCCCTCTTCAATCCAAATCAACCAGTCTCTCTCCCCTCTCTCTTGACAACTTCTCTCAACTCTATCCTAAACAACAGTTTACAAATTTCTCCTTTCAATCCTCAGCGACTTCAACATCTGACGAAAAATAGTTAGGCTTTGAGTTCCTTTTCAACCGTCAATCGACGTGACAGCCTTGCTCTCCGACCACAACAACTTCGAATTCTTCAACCTTCAATCGACGTGACAGCCTTGCTCTCCGGCCACAACAACTTCGAATTCTTCATCATTCCTTTTCTTTTTTCACAGGTAAAAATTTATGTCCTTTTTAGTTTTGAAGAAAACGAGGAACTTGAGCCAACTTCTCTTATAGTATTGGTTAAAAATTTCAATATTTGTTGCATTAATTTGAAATGCGGTCTGAATAATACCTTAATTTCTGGTATTTCTTCTCTTCTTTTTACGAAGTGAATTATGATTTTTTGTTGTTTGTTGTATTTTTTTGAAGTTTTATTTTTGTTGTTTGTGTTTATACAAATAAAACAACAATTTGGGTTGATCTGTTCTGTTCTTGTTCTTGGTAAAAATAGTGATGTTGTTGTTTTTCTGTTGAACAAAATCATGCTATTGTTTTTGTTTTCTCCAACAGATTATACATCTGGTGCAACATATTAACTATCTTATGCAACAGATCAACCATCTGATACACCAGAGGAACCATCAAATAAAAATTCCGATGCAATAGATTAATTATCTGATGCAACAGATTTAGCATATGCTGCAACAATTTAACTATTCGATGCAATAGATTAACCATATATTGCAAAAGATTAAACATTGGATAAAAAATCTAATGCGACTGATTAACCATCTAATGCAATGAAGGAACCATCTGATTAATGATCTGATGCAACAGATGAACCCTCTATTAGATAAAATCTTATCAACTCTTCCAACAGGACATGTCCAAGACTTGATTTTTCCAACTGATCATTCATCTGCCACGATAGACAACCCTTATATTGGAATAAATCTAAACAATATTAACCGTTGATAATTGTTCCAACAGATCACTCATGTGTTGACACAGATATGTGACTTGTTGCACAAACCATTCATCTTTCTCAACAGATGAGTGATATATTTTGTATTGTCGCAATATATTACTCAACCGTTGCTGCAGGTTAGTATCTATTCTGACAGATCACTCATATGTTGCAATAGATGTGTGATCTACTGCACAGACCATTCATCTTTCTCAATAGATGAGTGATATATTTTGTATTATCGTAACAGATTACTCAGCCGTTGCTACAAGTTATTTAATTGTTCCAACAAATCACTCATATAATGCAACAGATGATGTTGTAATAGATGTATGATTTGGTACATAAACCATTCATTTTTTAACAGATGAGTGATATATTTTATATTATTACAATAGATTACTCATTCGTTACAACAGGTTATTTAACTATTCCAACAAATCACTCATATGGTGCAACAATGTGTGATCTATTGCACAGATCATTCATCTGTCTTAAAAGATAGGTGATACATTTTGTATTGTTGCAATAGATTACACATCCTCTACAACAGGTTTGTTATATGCTGCAACAAATATACTACCTAGTGCAACAGATAAGTGATCTATTAGAATTATTATTTTACTATTTTGCTTATTTGATTTACTATTATCCTTTTTTAACGATGCATTAATCAACTATAATATATTTTTTTATGTTCCTATTAATTTTAGATAATATGGCTCCCAAAATAATAGAAACCGAATCAAGTCCAAGTAAAGGAACAAGTGAAGCAGCTAGGCTACACCCACCACTCTATGAGCTTGCTTTACAAGTGTTATCTCAATCAGTAGAAGAATTTGATGAACACGAGGAGGAGGAATATTTTAAAAGAGATGATCCAAATGCTAATAGCCCTTCCATCGAAGAGTTGGTCAAAATATTCAGCATTGATTGTTATCCTATGAGAATGCAGTGCGATGGTGCCACAGATTTAACGGATGATTTTGTGGTTAAGTTAGCCATGAAAAAATCTTTCGACATCTTCAGAAAAATACTTTGAGAACAAAAATTGGATGCTTATTTCAGGGACAGCTGCTTTGGGAAATATCTTGATTTGTCAGAGGACAACAATGCTCATTTCCAAATGAAAATGGTATATGAACTTCTCAAGCGTAGGTTTATGTATAAAAAACAAAGATAAGATGGACGGGACGTGGATAAATTACTATGGAATGCCTGTTTGTTTTGGTTGAAAGAAGTTTGCCATAATTATTGGACTAAAATGTTATCCTCCTTCTCAAGTTATACCTATTCTAACCCAAAAAAGCATCCCACACACCCAAAAGAGGCAAAGGTAAGTCATGTGATCGTGATGACCTGGTGTCCATTGTTGGTCCAAGCTTCAAAAATAAAATTTGATAGAAGCGTTGAAAGGTAAAGGACTTTCAAAGAAGCACAAGCAGTCATTGTGCTTGGTTTGGTTTGTACATAATATTCTTTGGGCGAGAGACGTTAACAACAACATAAGCGTTGGTTTAATAAAGCTCTCCAGGGATCTTGAGGCATTTAACAGCTATCCTTGGGGTTATGAAAGCTTCAAAATGACTGTCAAATATTTGTTAACTCTGTTAGTGCCAAAGACAATCAACTTATGGCTTTCCATGGGCTTACATGGTAAATGTTTCTTTTTTTCTTGTTATGATATCATTCATTTTTTTACTCAATAATGATTTTGATTTATTGACATTATTTTATAGGTTCGAGAGTTTGAAGCCATTCCTTATTTGAGACAACAAGTGAACTACCAGAAAAAAATTTCTTGTCCAAGAATATTGAGATGGTTGTCGGTCAAAACTGATAAAAATGTAAAATTTCTTGATCTCTTCAACCCCCGAAGGATGCAATAAGTATAATAATAATTAACTTTTTATTTTAATTAATAATTTTGTAAGGGATTTTTCCTAAGTAGGGGAATCTTGTATAAGAAGACTCCAAATTTGGGACTTTTAAGGTGTGTAGATGCTAAAGAAGCTTCAAAAATCATGACTGAAGTACATTCTGGGATTTGTGGACCATATATGAGTGGATATATTTTGGCAAAGAAAATACTCCGAGCAGGTTATTATTGGCTCACCATGGAATGAGATTCCATCTGTTTCATTCGTAAATATCATGAATGCCAAGTACACAGAGACTTGATTCATTCCCCTCCATCTGATTTGCATACAATGACTGCTTCATGGCCTTTTGTGGCTTGTTGAATAGATTTAATTAGACCAATTGAACCGAAGGCCTCGAACGGACATAGGTTCATCTTGGTTGCCATTGATTATTTCACAAAGTGGGTAGAAGCAGTGACTTTTAAGTCAGTAACTAAGAAGTGGTTGGATTTATTCACTCCAACATCATTTGTCGGTTCGGCATTCCAAAAATAATTATCACAGATAATGCTGCAAATCTCAATAGTCATTTGATACAAGAAGTGTGCCAACAATTTAAGATTATGTATCAAAATTCAACTCCTTATCACCCGAAGTCAAATGGGGTTGTAGAAGCTGCCAATAAGAACCTAAAGAAAATACTCCGCAAGATGGTGCAAGGTTCTCGACAATGGCATGAAAAGTTATCTTTTGCTTTGTTGGGTTATCGTACTACAGTTCGGACTTCAATTGGTGCAACTCCTTACTAGTTGGTGTACGGAATTGAAGCAGTTATACCTGTATAAATTGAGATTCCATCTCTTCAAGTAGTTGTGAAAGATGAAATAGATGATGATCAATGGGTAAAGACTTGATTGGAGCAACTAAGATTGATTAATGAAAAAAGATTGACATCAGTATGTCATGAACAATTATATCATAAGAGAATGGCACGAGCATACAACAAAATGGTGTGTCATAGATATTTTGAAGCTAGTCAGTTAGTACTAAGATGCATCCTCCCTCATCAGATTGAAGCCAAAGGCAAATTTTTTCCTAATTGGCAAGGACCATTCTTGGTGAAGAAAGTGTTACCTAATGACGCGTTATATCTGACTGATGTAGAAGGCAGAATAAAAGGAATGCCGATCAATGCTGATGCAGTTAAAAGATATTATGTATGATATTCATGTACAATTATGTTATGTATGTTTTGTACTTACATTTTTAAAGATTAAAATGATGAAGGCATTTTGTTCTATTATCCGAATAATATATCAACCTTTGCTTACCCCTTTTGAGTTTTTATCTTTCTTTGTACCCCTTTTCTGGAATCAAATTAAAGTAAGAAAGTTGAAAAAAAAGTATTAAAAAAAGAGGAAAAATCAATCAAAAATCCAAAATCAAGCAAAAGAACAAGATTCCTGAACTACGTTTGACCTGATTCTTGCTATGACAAAATACGTAGGCAGAGCTGCTTTGGGGTTCGGTCCAACCAAAAGAAAATTTAAATTACCCAGAATGAAATAAAACTGGGGCAAAATTTTATTTTCTTAAAAGAGTCGATTCCAAAAGTTGTATGTTTTTCCTAATGTTGTGTAAATTTTAAGCCTCATGTCAGCCTTTCTTTCTAACTCTATCCAAAAGCCAAGTTACAATCAAAGAAAGACCTTCAAATCATTCTTTGATAAATCTCAAGGCTTAACATCTTATAGGTGCATGCTATTTCAGATTTTTGAGTGTTTATTTAAAAAAAATGAAAATAAAAATGAAAATGAAAATAAAAATGAGAGTCTTATTGGTGAAAACCCTCTTGAGCCCCATAAGGCGACAGTGAGTTATAAAAATAATAAAATGAGAGAGTCTTATTGGTGAAACCTCTTTTGGGCACCATAAGGCGACTATGAGCTGAGAAAGAAATGAAATGAGATAGGCTCGTTGGCAAAAATCCATTGAGATGCCACTAGCCAAAAAGAATTGTGGTCAAGAAGAAACAAGTTCAATATTGGCTCAATTTCAAAGTTCAATAAATGGGAAAAAGTTAATAATGATTGGTGATTAAATCTGGTTGTGTAATTCGAAATACATGTCATAATCACCAGATATGTTTTTTTTGTTTTGAAAAGAGATTCCTATAGGGTTTTCCTTTTCCTTTTTGTTTTATTTTGATTTTTGATTTTTATGTCCTTGTCAAAATTTATTGTCATCTTTTGTGTATTTTTGAATCAAATTTACATCACGTCAAGTCAAGTGAGAAAGAACTCCAACTTGCTACCAATTTCTTCAATGGTACAAAGCAAGACAAGGGTCGAAGCACGAGGATAATGTTTCAAAGTAAATTAAGACACTTAGAATGATTGTGATCTGATGATTTTGAATTCGTGGAAAGATAAAATTATAAAAGTGTATTGAAACTTAAATCCAGAGGCATCATACAAGAGAAATATGTTATGAATTGAGAGTCTCAATAGTCAAAATTCGGGGTCAGAAGTATGACAAGTCAATGAATATTTATCAAAGATTGAAAAAAGAGTTGACCATGACAAATGCAAGAGCTGACACTTAAAAAGTCAAATGCCACAAACCAACCACCACATGTTTTAAAACTCACAATTTTTCTTTGTTGGAAACAAAGATAGAATGTTCTTTCATATAAAAGGATGCAATTTCACACTTCCGTCAATACAAGAAGCATGGTTGCAGCACACGATGCTGAATCTTAGTTATGGAACATATTTGAAAAATTGGAAAAAGAAAGTCCAGGATCCCGCCTGAAGAATAGGGTAAAGAAAGAGAAAGTCTAGAAGCCCGCCTGAATAACAGGGTAAAGAAATTGTAAATCCAGGAGCCCGCCTAAAGAACAGGGTGAAGAAATAGTAATTTCAGGAGACTACCTGAAGAACAGGATAAAGAAATTGTAAGTCCAGGAGCCGGCCTGAAGAACAGGATGAAGAAGTTATAAGTCCAAGAGCCCGCCTGGAGAACAGGGTGAAGAAATTGTAAGTCCAGGAGCCCGCCTGAAGAACAGGATAAAGAAAGAGAAAGTCCAAGAGCCCTCCTGAAGAACAAGGCAAAGAAATTGTAAGTCTAGGAGCCCGCCTGAAGAACAGGGTGAAGAAATTATAAACCTAGGAGCCCGCCTAAAGAATAGGGTGAAGAGAAAGAAAGTTCAGGAGCCCACCTGAAGAACGGGGTGAAAAAAAAGTCCAGGAGCCCGCCTGAAGAACAAGGTGAAGAAATTGTAAGTCCAGGAGCCCGCCTGAAGAACAGGGTGAAGAAATTGTAAGTCTAGGAGCCCGCCTGGAGAATAGGGTGAATAACTTGTAAGTCCAGAAGCCCTCCTAAAGAACAGGGTAAAGAAAAAAATAATTCCAGGAGCCCGCCTGAACAACAGGGTGAAGAGATTGTAAGTCCAGGAGCCCGCCTAAAGAACAGTGTGAAAAAAAAAAATTTCAGGAGCTCGCCTGAAAAACAGGGTGAAGAAGTTGTAAGTTCAAGTCTTCTGCTTTAGTTCACAAACAGGTTCTTATTCGAGTTTATGTTATTTATTGTATGATTTTTCATAGTGAATTAAAATATGTTCAAGTTTATGTTAATGATCTCATTGTTTAATATGTAATACTATGTATTTATTGTACTGAATCAAGAAAAATAAATGTAGCAATATACACTAATATATGTATGTACTTACTGACAAAAGGTATAAAAACTGTACTCATTGTACACTCACCCATAATATTCCGTTATTTTCATTCAACAATTCATACACCATATCACATATTTTATGTTTTTTTTGTATTCACAACAATTTACACAGCACACACATCAATCCGAAAACACTGCACATACTATCACACGCACAAACATATTAAAAAAATCATTGATGAAAAGTTAACAAAACGGAGGAGAAAAACAACAATAAAAAATGAGAGAGAGATCAGAAAGTAGAGGAATGAACGGTGAATATTTAATTTCTCGAGTTTTTTGGTGAGTTCTCACCGGATACCCACTGAAAAAATACTAAAACCAGCAGCCAAAACTTCCCCGAAATCCATTAAAACCAACAACCAAATGGTCGGTGAAGCCCAGCACCGCCGATCTCCCCTTCCCTTTCCCACGCCGTAACTCTCCTCCCCAGATCTGTCGCCACACGACCATAGCCGACGACAATCCTCTGTTCGCCAAAACCAGTCGACAATCCCATCACCACCGCCCACGCCTCTCTCCCCGATCCAGCGACCAAACGACCAGATCTGGCTAGAATCAATGTCACACTAGCAAAGCCCGTGGCGCCATCCCTTCCCTTCTCCCTTTTCCAACCGCTACCATCATCTATGGACGGTGATCCAGTCTCCCCCATCCTCCTTTTCGTTACCCCCACTGGCCAATTCCGGCCAGTGACCATTTCTATTGAAAAAAGTGACGTTATTTGTTCTATTAATAATGTTAATTACCATGAAATTCTTATGTAGATTATTGAAATATTAATTTTAAAATATTTTTAAAAATTTTCCTTTTACTTCATAGAAATTATATTAATTAATTCCCTTATTTGGCAATATTTCCTCACTTATCAACTTATAATTAAAGATACGAAATTAATTTAAGTACTCATTATTTTTTAAAATAATTATATTTCATTTAGGTTTAATATATCTATGAAATTATGTCTAAATCAGATTATTGGGATTTTTGTGTTTAATTTATCTTTTAAAATATGACTTGAGTTTTTTTATGAATTTAAAGGGATTAAATTTTAGGGATAATATTAAAGTTAACATAATATAGGTAGATTTATATATTTTATTATTTTATTAATAAAATTTAATAACTATTTATTGATTTAATTAATTGTATTTAATTAATTTTTCTGTAACTTATCATTAATAGTTTAGGTAAATTTTAGACGCATTTTAAAATATTCATACGTATCTTTTGAGACATTTTAAAATTCAAGGATGCAATAATTCACCTTGAAAAATATTTTTCTAAAATTTATTTTTAATCGATTTGATACAAGAGTTATAGTTAAGTTTAATAGTATAATAAAATGAGCGAACCTAGGCCTTAACATAATTTATCAAAATAGTTTTAGTTTAAGTTTAAGTCAATAAAAGCGACCGTGCTAGAACCACGGGACTCGAGGGGTGCCTCATACCTTCCTTTAGGTCAACAGAATTTTTTACCAAGTTTTCTATTTTTGCAGACCAAATAAGAGTCATTTTCTTTTGATTAGGAATTAAAAAGGTGACTTGGAATACCATAACTCGATTTTAAGTGGTGACTTTGTAAATCGATTAATCCCTATTCAAAATCGTCACATTAATTGGAAATATCATTTCGACTCAGACCTCGAGTGAAAAAAGGAGTGTGAGAACTTACAAACTATCAGACGCTTATTGTGGTATGTTTTTAACTTTGAATGATAAGACCAGTTTGCTGACCAAGATTCCCTTTGTACGCTTCCAGTATTGACCAGTTAGTTCGCTCTGTCTTTTCAAAAAAATGACTGTCTGACAAGTAATTAGGCAGCTTCACGGCCAACAATTGTATTTCATTTGGTAGATTATATGAACAACAGAAGGCGTCCATTAGAGATCTTACGATCCCCAACGGAAGAATTCAAATGAATGTCAATATCTGGTACCGATGTGAATCCAAACCACATGTGATCTGAAGATGGTGGCTTTACACATAACCTTAGTGTTCCTCGTAGAGATGCAACCCTGATCCCCAACGATAGTGGAATCTGAATGTTGAATACAATGGTTAGAAAACGATGATCTTCTTCTATTTGTTAAAAGACAAAGACAAGCTTTTCCACTCACTACTGCAAAGCTAACATAAACAGGAAAAAGGACCATAAGTTTCTTGGTAATACAGGCAATAGCAAAATATCAGTAAAGCACGAGTCTCATGATTCTGTGAGTCAATCTCATTTTCACCTCAATTTACTTCCCACATTTACTAAGAACAACACACCAATTTACTTCTCACGTGACATCCACAAGTAGGTTAATCGATTAAACACAACAATTCCAGGAAGTTTATTTGGCCTACCAGGATAATAGGAGAAGAATTAACTTCAACAATGTACTTTATTTTAATTTTTTTACATACTTCGTGAATATTCAATTTCATGGAGATCGTAGCAATTAATTTCAAGAAAGTTATACTTTCTGAAATAATAATTGCATCACTTTTGTATGATTGATAACTAATTTGCGACTCCTAAATACTAGAATGTCTCAACAATATGGGGATGTTCATACTTATTTTTTTTTAGAATAGAAGAACGTTGTTGAATAACCCTTTTTTTTCCTGAACACAAATCTTCAAACAAGACAAATTTATTGTGCTATTTAAGAAAATATTTGAATTTAATTTTCAGTTACTATAATTACTCATACACTACATTATGTTAGCTAATTAAGGGCACTAATTAAGGAACAAAAGATAATATCTGATTTATCTTACCTTAATTTTAGGTTTAACAGTTTTATTATACATCTCATCTATGTATGAGGGAGGTTCGAATGTATGAGTATATTTATTAAAATCGGGAGAGAGAAAATCAGAAGGGATTTTATGTAATTAGTTTGTATAGGGAGGGAATTTATGTGGTTACACTAAAAATAGTGACAAATTCATTTATTGGAATTGTCCCTTATTTAACAATATTTTGATCCAAAATTCGTAAAAAAAGCTCCACATTATTATCCCTTTCCATCGCCAATTGATTTCTTGGGTGCAAAATTTTCATCCTTCTTGAATACTCTTCTCAAGGTGAAAAAATTAGGTCAATATAATATGTCCAACACTTTTAAATATATGTGGGTTAATTATTGATCCACTTTAATTATTAGTTCAACTTATTTTGACTTAATTTATTTTAATTCATAAAATTAGGGTTGATATATCTTAAGAAATTTTATTAAAATATTTTAAACTTAGTCAAACCCCACCACATCAGACGAATTTATACTTGTCTAAGTATAGGATGTTTTTTGTTAGTATTCAACTTTTTGGTTAATATTTTGAGGCTAAAATCCTAATTTTTTACAAGTCTCCAAGACAAGCTAGAAATTAACGAGGCATTATTTGCCTTCATTTAAACTCCTCCTAGTCCTCATGGTTTTAGGTTTGGCAGCACTATTCCAATTAGGAAGGTGCGTTTTTGTTTTTTTTAAACATATAGAGAGTACTAATATTTCTGGTCTTACAGTTAGCAAATTCTAATTTTTGATTCTTATAAACCAAATACTTATGACTTTTATTTTTACTAAACAAGAAAATATATTATATTTGTATTATGTTTGAAATTATTTTATCCTCAAATACGGAATAAAAATACAAATTTAATTAATATAATTTTTGTAATCATTGAATGGCACCAATGTTAATGATCTAGTAAATGTGTCAAGATTCATAAATAAATGGATGAAAAGTACATATGTTAGGAGAAATTATTCCACTCTCATTTTGCACGTGTTTTTTGGTGTAAATCCTACAAAATGCCTGAACCTCCCTAGAATATAAACCCCCTATTCAATTTTGTTACCTTATCTACAACTTAGGTTCCATAATATGATAGAGAAACTAGAAGGCAAATTAAGAAATTAACATTTGAACTTTTGAAGAACAAACGCAATATATTCAATATTTTTCATTTGAAGTGTGACAAACATGGCATTGGCATTGGTAGCAAATTATACAAATATTCCCTCCATTAGAAATAGAGGGAGTAATATTTTCAAAACACCACTATAGTACCATTGATGTCAAGGATAGAGTTATATTTCTGCTTATCGATTTGACAAAATTTGATAACTTTAATCTAGAGTTTATATTTGTATTTATTAATTTATATATTTAATATGTATATATAATTTATGGTAAAATTAATAAGTTTGTTTATTCTAAAATTTGAAAATATACTAATTCAAATTCTAGCTAGTCTATTTCAATTTGATGTGATAGTACACAAAGTAAGAAATCTAAGATAATCAGAATATAAACTTAATGAATGGATGACATTCAAAAGATAGATTTTTGTAGACTATTATAAGTGAGAATAAAGATAAACGAATAAAGAACAAAAGTAAATGAATAAAGACGAAAGATGAACGAATACTTTATTTATTTAATCTTCTTACTACAAATTAAATCAAATAAATTGAAACAAAGGAAGAATTAAATTAAGGTGCATGGCGCATAGGGGCATATGGATTGGGTTGTTGGGAGTGGGGGGGGGGGGGGGGGGAGGGGGGGCACATTAAATCAATAAGGTTTAATTTCCAAGCTCTTGGACCTTCACCTTTTAGATTTCTATGAAATTTTGTCCTTGCTTTCCTCTCCCTTCTTCTTACACGTCTATTTTTTTCTTTTTCTTTTATATTTGCGTCATTTTCTTGTGGATGCATTTTAAGCCATTATTTATTTAGTATTTCAAGAACTTAATAATCATTTTGGCGCAAATGAATTACTTTTTGACGATTATTTTAAGTTATATTAATTTATTTATTAATTTTCATAAGGATAGAAAAATAAATTAGATGAGTATTATTCAAGTTGGTTTGGTGATAACAAATTTTAAGATTTGAATTCTATTTCGGTAATTTTATTGTCTATTCCTTCTTTACATTATTATATCAATAGACTTGTCTCGAGTTTCTCAACATCAAGAAAATTAAGATTTATTCTAAATTGATTGTAGAGATAAAACTAAATCAGACTTGATATGTTATTTATCTTCTTAGTTCTTATGAAGTTGATTTTAATTCATTATTTTTCTACTGCAAGTCTTAGAAGAACTTTCCTTTTAGTGAAGTATATAAGATTGACTTTCGTAATGGGAAGAAGGAAGATTTTTTTGAATGATTGTTTAGTTTGTTATTAGTGTACAATATATTAATGTAAGTAATTATGTTATTATTAATCATTTTCAGAATATGAAAATTCATCGTGAACAATTGTAGAAGAAATGATGTTTTGTTTGTTAATATTTATTGTTTAAAGGTTGCTTGTCCACTTGTTGGCACGATAACTTTATATAATTGAATCAAATATTTTTTTAAATACAGTGATGCATCCCTGTCCTTGAAATTCTTGATACACCTTTAGTGACATACTAAATTATTTCTCCATCTATTTTTACTCGTCCATATTTTATTTGATATGTTCTTTAGAAGCAACAAATCAAAAGATAATTCGGTTATATCTCTCTTATTTATTATAAGTCACTAAATCTATGTAGAAATCTGAATATATCTATTTTTAATATATAAGTGTCAATGGAGCTGATGAAGCAGGCAATTCATGGATGACGTGTCTGTTTCAACAGTGATTTTACTATAACACCCTTGATTAATTATTATAGGAAATCCAACTATTAAAATGTTAATATAATTTAATAAAAAGGTAAAACAGACTCAAAATGATAAATTGTTTCATAATGTGTCTACTTTAGCTACTACAACCGTGATATTACTATAGTACCCCTAATTAACTATTATTGATCGCCTAAGTATTAAAATGTTAATAATATTTAATTGAAAAAAATAAAATAGATAGAAAATATAAATTATTTCAAGCTCATGGACGATGTGTCTGCTTCAGCTGCCTCAACTGTGATTTTACTATAGTACCCTACATTAATTATTATAGGTCATCTAAGTATTAAAATAATAATAATATTTAATAAGAATAAAAAATAGACACAAAATGATAAATATTTCATAATATGTCTCCTTCAACTCCTACAACCATGATTTTACTATATTACCCTATTAATTATTATAGGTCATCTAAATATTAACATGTTAAAAATATTTAATAAAAAAGATAAAATAGACACAAAATAATAGGTAACTTTAACTGTGATTTCACCATATCACCCCTAATTAATTATTATAGGTAACTTAAGTACTAAAAAATTAATAATATTTCATAGAAATGTCAAATAGACGCAAAATAATAAATTATTTCATCGTATTTTAATTTTGCCTGACGCCCTTCAATAGTGATTTTATTATATCACCACTAATTAATTATAATAAGTCATATAAGTATTAGAAAATTATTAATATTTCATAATAAAGATTACAGACACAAAATAATAAATTATCTGTTTATGTTTCAAATTAACCTGATGTCTTATATGGGTCCACCTAAAAAAATTTCACAAGTATTTTTTTATAGTGATTTTACTATATCACTTAGAATTAGTTATTATAAATTATTTGAGTATTAGAAAATAAATATTATTATTTAATAATAAGAATAAAATAGATACAAAATGATAAAAATATTACTAATGTATAAGTGAGGATGAAGTTGCTAGTTTTAGAAAATTATTATATTTAATAAAAAAGATAAAACAGACAATAAATTACCTTTTAATGTTTTAAATTAACTTAACGTCTTATATGAGGTCCACTTAAAATTTTTCACAAATATTTTTGTAGTAATTTTAATATATCACTTTTAATTAGTTATTGTAAATCATTTAAGTATTAGAAAATAAATATTATTTAATAACAAGGATGAAATAGATACAAAATAATAAACAAAAATACAAAAACGAAGGACTTTTCAATAGTAATATCTGTGAATATTTCAAATATGATGGTAATTATAGTTAAAAAAGGGATCGTCACAAATCTTCTAAAAGTCAACTTATTTTTCAAATATGAAAAATTGACATTTTTGGGGGTCAAATTAAAACAAAGTGCAACACATAAATTGAGACAAATAAAGTAAATACTGAGCCAATGCCTAGCACGGGCTGACTTCTATTGTGATTTTATATTACCCCTAATTAATTATTATAAGTTATTTATGTATTAGTAAATTAATAATATTTAATAAAAAATTAAAATACACATTTATGTCATGTCTGCTTCAGCTGCTTCAATTGTGATTTTATTATATCATCATACTTAATTATTATAAGTCATCTAATTATTAAAAAATTAATAATATTTAATAAAAAGATAAATAGACATAAAATGATAAATTAAGTCTTGGTATTTTAAATTAATTTGACATCTTATATGGTGCCAACTAAATGTTTTTCACAATTTTTTTATAGTAATTTGTTATATCGCTTTTAATTAGTTATTATAAGACATGATTACTTCGTTGCTTCAATCATAATTTTACTATATTACCCCTAATTAATTATTATAGGTCATCTAAGCATTAGAAAAATCATAATATTTCATTAAAAGGGATAAAATAGGCACAAAATAATACGTTAACTTTTAATGTTATAAATTAACTTGATGACTTATATGGAGCCCCCTCAAATTTTTTTCATAAGTACTTTTACTATATCATTTTTAATTAGTTATTATAAGGCAGTAATAGATAATAAAGGGAAAAGCATAAATACCCCTGAACTTGTCGCCGTAACTCACTTGAGCACTTCAACTTTATAATCAATTATTTACCCCCTAAACAACTT
Source organism: Capsicum baccatum var. pendulum (assembly GCA_030864225.1). Classification (NCBI taxonomy): domain Eukaryota; kingdom Viridiplantae; phylum Streptophyta; class Magnoliopsida; order Solanales; family Solanaceae; genus Capsicum; species Capsicum baccatum. The sequence continues at coordinate 223,892,110 of CM061559.1, read as the reverse complement.
TTAAATGAATTTTATCCCAAAAATATTATACCAGTCTCACTACGGAGAGTGCATCATACACGCGCCACGTTAGAGTCACATAAATAAATTATTTTATTAAAAAGTAATTCCTCCCCCCACTCCCTACCCGATATATATATATATATATATATATATATATATATATATATATATATACACATATATACACACACACACCTCCAGACCCATCACCACCCCACCCACCCCTGCGTTGCTGAAATTGCAAGTCCTCCCCCCCCCCCCTCCCCCTCCCGCCCAACCTCCAATCGCCTCTCAATATTTTTTTTTTAAAAAAAGTACTTGAGGGCCATTTGGTGTACTAGCTAGTGTTGGTTTAAGGAGCTGGGGAAATAAATTATGGTTATACAATAACTAGAACAAAACTTCCAACCCCACCTCCACCCCTTCTTTTCTTGATATGTAAATCCATATCGTTGGAATTTTTCTTAATTGATTTTAGAGACAAAACTAAATCATACTTGATATGTTATTTATCTACTTATGAAGTCGATTTTAATTCATCATTTTGCTGCTACAAGTCCTAAAAGAACTTTCTCGTTAATGGAGTATATAAGATTGACTTTCGCAATGGGAAGAAGGAAGATTTTTTTGAACGATTTTTTTAATTTGTTATTAGTGTGCAATATATTAATGTAAGTAATGATGTTATTACTAATCATTTTCAGAATATGAAAATTCATTGAGAACAATTATAGAAGAAATGATATTTTGTTTATATTTATTGTTTAAAGGTTGCTTGTCCACTTGGTGTCATTGTAACTTTATATAATTCAATCAAAAATCTTTTTCAAAGACATTGATGCATCCATGTCCTTAAAATTATGGATACACCTCTAGTGACATACTAAATTATTTCTCCATTCATCTATACTTGTCCATATTTTATTTGATACATTCTTTAAGAAGCAACAAATAAAAAGATAATTCAGTTATATCTCTCTTATTTATTATAAGTCACTAAATCTATTTAAGAATCTGAAAAATATTAAGACTATAAAGGGCAAACTAGGTATAAAAGGACAATATCTCTTAATTTTTCAATTGGATAAGTGAAAGTAATTATCAACTTTTAGAATAGTAAACTAGTAAAAGTAGATGGGAGAATACTATATTGGTATATATGCACGTGGAGGAATAAATTTTGTCCTTTACAGGAATCCACCATTATAAATAGCAAATGTGTGAAACTATTCCCAATATCAAAAAGGAAAATCTTTTGTTTGCTAAGAGAAAAGATAGAAGAAAAAAATGGTAGGATCAAGTCGTCCATTGATCGTCCTATTTGGTTCTTCAATAGTGCAATTAAGCTACTTTCTTAATGATTGGGGTACAACCTTCGCAGCCTGTTATGCTCGCAAGGTAATCTTTTCCACCCTTGTCCTTCATGCGAACTCGAGGTTACAGTGATGAATTCAATATTTAGACTATCTATATTTTTTGTGTTTTCACCGTTAATTTATATATTCACGTTTTAATCGCAAATACATGTTTTTATAATCATATAACATAGTAAAAATTTTAAAATTATAAGCTTCAAAAAGTTTCTTTTCTTCATAAACTCATGCCTCACAGAAAGTGAAACTAAGGGAATAAGAAGAGAGAACTACATGTGCATATTAACAGATTAGTATTTGAATTTTGTGGATTTAAGTTTGAAATTCAGTTACAACCCGTTAAACTTACTATGTTGAAAAATCTACTATTTATATATTAATTAGACAAACATAAACATAGTCAGAGCTAAAATTACTGAAATCAAATGAACCTGTAATGTTAATATTATATAGAAATTGGACTATGATCTAGTTGTATTAAAAATTTTCCATGACATTGAAGTAAATATTAATTAAAAAGATAATCTGATTAAATTATTCTTATTCTTATTTAAATTTATTCTTCTGTTTTTTCATCACGTCATTCTTTCTCCACATTTATTAAGAAAGAATAAAGGTAGAAGCTAATAATCAATTATAATTTAATTTATAAAATAATAATCAGTTTTGACCAATAATTTTAGTAAGCACGAAAATCATGGACCGAAAGGAGTAATAATTAAAAAGCCTCTATAACTATATTTGCCATAAGACTGACGAATCTATTCCAATGCTGGCGTAATCTCTGCCACAATCAAGTATCCCAAATAATTAAGAAGTTGAATTAATATTGTGGGATTCATAGATTAGGAATTGACACTATGAAAGTATATACTAATTCTTGGATTAGAGTAAATTGATTAGATTATATCCTTTGAGGTGCGGTCTTTCTCCAAATTTTACTGTCGCGAGATAATTTGTGCCCTTTTAATATAAATTGATCTCTTATTAATTGAACAGGCAGATATATTCTTGCTTGGATATATTGGTTGGAACTCAAGGATGACTCTTGAAATTTATGAGAAAGTTTTTCCATAGGTATATTGTTAGGACAGGCACAAGAAAACTCAACCTTCTCTTGTCATACTTTATTTTGGTGGAAATGATTCACAAGATCCTGATTTTCCCACCAGTAGTAATGTCCCTCTTGATGAATATGAGGAAGATTGCACTTCATATCAAGGTATGTATGAAACCATTAAAGTTAAATTTGAGATAAATACTTATTCACATTAAATAGTTACAATTTTACATCAAATCATATTGATTTACTATAATTAAGTATTCAAATGCTTGTTAATTAACTATAATTTATCATATTATGTGAAAACACACATTATACATATATAAATATCGAATACAAATATGTTTAAAGTTTTATTTATATGAAGCACTTATATAGTATCAAGTAACCTTTCACTTGCAGGGCCTTTCAGAGAAGACTCGTCTAATTATGCTAATTAAGTGCTCCTAAGGTTAATGAGGAACTAATTCTTAAAACCAATGGGTGACTAACCTCGACAATTACTAACTCCTTTCATGCTTACTTGTTCATTTAAAGTAAAAATACATATCTACTTTTTCGTGTTCAATTTAGAAAATAGAGAGATAACTGATTATTTTATACCTATTTTATCTTTTTATTAAGTACTTAGGAGTCATTTGGTACGCGAAATGGGATAAGTAAGGATATCCCATGTATGAGATTATCTTATCAAAACTTTTCTATTATATGGGACAATAATCTCACCATTTTTAGTATGATAACATAATTTTAGAATTAACTAATAACTCAAAGTAGTACTGGTAATTTCCCATACATTTTTTAATGAGTTAGATGACTTATAATAATTAGGGGTGATATAATTAAATTACCACTTTATTTACTTCTTAAGGGGTGTGCCAAATTGAACATGAACAAGTCAAAATAAACAAATGGAGCAATAGTCAAACACGGCCTCTTGTTTAATTTTCAATTATTATATTAAGTATTGTGTAAAAGTATTAATTTTGTTTTGATTAGGGATAATCGAGGTAGATCAAATGAGGTCGGTCGAATATACGCAGAAGCTAGTGTTAAGTTAGGCCATGAATTAGGCGTGCCAGTTATCAATTTCTTTGAAGCCCTTTACGAAAAACCTGATGTCTTTTGGTAATCAAATTTACTACTACTACTCTTTAATTTTTGTTTTGTTATAATGCTGTAGTTGTAGTATTAGCAATATTGTCATAAATTTTTGAACAAAAGTAAACTAAGTGGTATATATATGCTCCGACAATGTTATTTTTTTCTTACATAATTAGTGGATTTTCAGGTCTATTTGGTCAAGTTTTGAAAGGTTAAAAGTGGATATGTGTCTGACCAAACTTTTATTAAAGAATATAAATGTTTTTGAGTAGTAGTAAAATTGTATTTTAGAAGTTGGTTAAAAAATAAAAATTCAGATTTTTTTAGAACCTTCACCAAATACAAATTCACGAAAGTATTTTGAAAATTGCTACTCTTTAAAAACATTTGTTAGAAAAATACTTCTAACAAAAAGCATTTTCTAAAAATAAATAGATGTTATTTTCCCTTTTTACAGAATACTAATTTACAATACGTACTTACTAAGAGATATACATGTAATTACATTAAAAGTGAAATGACTGTGCGTTTAAGTATTTTCTTGAAAGAATTTAATAGAAAATGGAGGAGTTTGAATTTTATTTGTGTAGGGATGGAATGCATTTAACAGCAGAAGGAAGTAAGATTTTGTTCGAGAAAATTCAGAAAGTAATCAAAGAGGCAGATTGGGAACCAACTCTAGATTAGGACAAAATGTCAACTGAGTATGCTGATATTGGTACTGATATGCACCTTGAGATACTGATCAAGGAAACTAAAGATAAACCCCAATAGATTATCTTTGATGCATAATAAAATAAGAACATGCAAGAATAATAAGACCAAGTACTACTAGTAGTCATCAATCCCCAGTTTCCTATTGGGTGTATCCTAATAAAAATATGCAAGAATAATAAGACTTACTAGTAGTCAATTTCCAATTTTCTTGTTTGGTGTGTCCTAATAAACTCTTTTGCAAGAGAGTTCTAATAAATATTCCTTGGAAGGTTTTACCTTTTTTTAGGAATTAGGGGTTGCTTTGTTGTAGAAGGTTTCTAAGTGTGTTATGTAATAATGTATTATGGAAAGTTGTAAATGTTGAATGGAGATCACTATAACAAATTTGGTATAAGGCCACATTAATTTTAGAAATTGCTTGAAAAGTATTGCCAAAAGTATCATATTTAGAAAAATTGTATCCGACCACTTAGCATATATCCATCAAGTAAAATCTCGGATGTAATAACCAACGCAATGTAGGAGCCAAGCGTAGATTGGAATAAAAGTCCTGATGAGTCTTGCTGCTACTGGTGTTGGTTACCTTGCACCTTAAGATGTTGAAGAAGAGTATAAATAAAACTGTTGGGAGTAATTGTTCCCGTGAAAGGAGTCTTGGCGTAATCAGTAAAGTTGTTGTCATGTAATCTGAAGACTACAAATTTGAGCTGTAAAAATAATCTCTTACATAAATACAGACTAAGGCAAAGTACAATAGATCCTTATGATTCAATTTTTTCTTTCCTAGTAGACCCTTGTGGTCCGACTGTCATATGATCCCTTTTTCTCTTTAGAAAAGAATTATATTATATTGGTTAAGTTCAAAAAGGTTTTTAAGACTAAGGTGATAAAAATATGTGTTTCAGAAGAGATTTATTATGAAAATAACTTGCCAATAAGTTTGGTGTGCCACATCACCACTTAAAATTAAACTTAAAACAATTCACCTCAAAAACTAATTAGTGACACAAATTTTGGTTAGAAAATTTTGTTCATCGAGGCAAAGGATTGGGATATTTTTCAAGTCTCTTGATTTTAACATGATCGTTTTATTGACTATATCAACTATGAGAAAAACTCAAGGACAAAATCACAGACAAGCAAGCATTCGTACAAAAATGTTCAAGATAAAGTCTGAGTTATTACAGTCCAAAATAGAGAGAAAATACGAGAAAAGTACACATACACTGTCTATATTATAGCAAACTGTGCTTTCACTGAGTAATTCGGATCCTAGCGGCCTCTAAATTCATTATTTTTCTTTCAAAACATCTTACCTCCTACCTGAGAATTAAATACATGAGATTTTGCAAGTAATTAAACACACAAGCAATTAAACGAACCCCTGATTTTGTTGAGATTTACCATCCTTCTATTTTGTGATTTTCATTAATGGTAGAATATTTTTATTTTTCCCTTTTTAGTCTAAGAATATTTTACATTATTTATTTTCTTTAAGTCTAGGATTTATTAATTATAAAAATATTTAGTATTAATTATAAGAATATTTAGTATTAATTATAAGAATATGTAGTCTTATAGCTATATGGAAAATATCATATTTTTCATATTTATTTTATTTAGTTTCTTATAAATATAGATGTACTCTTCTCTTTGAATTAAGAAAAAAAATCAATTAAGATTTTTCAATCAGTTTCTGTTTAATTTTCTTTCTTATCTCTTTCATTCCATAACAGTGGTATCAGAGTCTTCATCGATCCTCATAGATCTGTGAATTTATTGAAGCAAAACAATCAACATTTTTTAATCCATACTTTTATTTTTAATGTAGCACTATTTTTAACCCTTACTTTTATTTTTAACGTAGGGCTATTTTTTAATCGTTTTTAACTCATTATTTTAAATCTTGTTTTGCAAACCATGATAGGCAATGCTCTCTCTTTCAATTCCCCACAAATCTTCACTGGTAAAAATTATCAAATTTGTGCAGTTAAGATGAAATTTTATCTTGAAGCTTATGATTTGTGGGAAGTTGTAAAGGAATACAAACCTATACAAACACTCCTTTCAAATCCTTCTGCTGTCGAAATCAAACTTCACTCAAAAGAGAAATCAAAATAATATAGAGCACATTATAATTCAAAATTCAGTTGTTGATTCAATCTTTTCTAAAATCATTGCATGCGAAACAACAAAAGAAGCTTGAGAAAAACTTGAAAAGGAGTACCAAGGAAGTGAACGAGGCAGACAAAATCAAATTTTGAATTTAAAAAGAGATTTTGAATCTCCTAGGAGGCAAGAAGGTGAGACAATTACTAAGTATTTTGATAGAATTTCTTTGATTGTCAATAGAATTATGTTGCTTGGCAAAGATTTTAAAGACAATAGAATAGTTGAAAAAATTCTGGTGACTATTCCTGAGAAATTTGAGTCTAAAATCTCCATTTTAAAAGAGTCTAAAAATCTCTCTGCCATCTCTCTTATGGGATTGATAAGCGCTCTTCAAGCCTAAGAGCAAAGAAGAACTTACATGGAAGATAAAGTTGTTGAAGGTATTTTTTATGTGAAAAGTTGATTATCCACCTTGCAAATATTGCAAAAAGAAAAACACACTTTGAAAAATTTTGCTGGTGGAGATCCGATGCATTATGTGAAAGTTGCAAATAAAAAGGTCATGTCACAAAAGTATGCAAGTTCAAAGATATTCAAGATAATTCAAAAGCACTACTTGTGGAAGAAGAACATGAAGATGAGAAAGACCAACTTTATTAGATTGCTGCAACAAAATTAAGGAAAAATACATTTTTTTCAAGAATAATTAAGTGTTCAAACTCAAGTTGGATACACCAACTTGATTTGAGGGGGAATGTTGGGATTTACCTTCCTTTTATTTTATATTTTCATTAAGGATAGAATATTTTTATTTTTTATTTTTTGGTCTAAGAATATTTTACATTATTTTTTTTTAAGTCTAGGGTTTATTAATTATAGAATATTTAGTTTTATAGCTATACAAAAAATATCATATTTTTCTTATTTATTTTATTTAGTTTCTTATAAATAGAGATGTACTCTTCTATTTGAACCAAGAAAAAGAACCAATGAAGAGTTTTCATTCAGTTTCTGTTTAATTTTCTTTCTTGTCTCTTTCATTCCATAACAGATTTGCCTACCACCCCGTTTTTACTTACGAACAATTCATAGGGCCTTTGTTCACTCAAACTTTAATCAAACTAATTAACTACTCCCTCCATTTCGAATTAGATGACCCCTTTAGCCTTGACACACCCATTTAGAAACCCAATAATTAGAAGTGTATTTTACTCTTTTACCCTTCTTAACATTGTAAAATTCAATAATCAATTAAGCATGGAAACTTGGAAAAATTATTTCAATTCATGCATGCATAAGTCTACTCTTGAAAAGAGAAGAAAAGGTAAAGTTTCATATTTAAAGTTAGTATTGAAAATATAAAATTATTATTTCCAATAATTTTGAAAAATATGGTTATATTTAATACTATCAAGGGTAGCATGAGACAAATGTGTAAAATAGTCTTGATTTTATAATTTGAACAAATAAATTAAAATAAATATTTTTAAAAAAAGGGTCAACTAAAATGAAACGGAGGGAGTACTAATACTTAATTCGTATTAAATTCTTGCCAACCAGAACCAAGAGACAAGTGTTTTTAAGGAAGTGGGAGGGGTACAAACAACCAAACCTCTACTTTGTCAAATCCACTCATGATTATGTCTAGCTTCTTCTGCTTTGGGTATAACTATATTTTTTAATTTGTTTCGTTGGTATGTACCAACTTAAAAATCTAACCGAACAATTAGAAATCTAACGCATAACTAAATTATTGTAGTGATATGATTATAGCTAGATCTAAATTAAGTTTGTGGCAACATAAGTTGTTATCTTTTAGTGGGAGGTTCATCTTCATTGCACATGTCTTGCAATCTATGCCTATCTAGTTGTTATCTGCTATGATACCACCAAAAGGTGTTATTGACCAGCTTCACAGAATTTTTGCTAAATTCTTTTGGGCAAATATCATTAAGGCTAAGAACAAGCATTGGATTTCATGGGACAATTTGTGCTACCCTTTTAGATCTCTTAATACGTGTCTAAATCTTTGAGTGCAAAATTATGGTGGAGTTTTAGAACCTCAACAGCTTCTTTATGGAGTGCTTTTCTTTGGAATAAATATTGTAAGAAATTACATCCTATTATAGCAAAAGGCTATGGAGCATCTCATGTTTGGAGAAGTATGATGGCAGTGAGAGATAAGGTGGAACCCAACATTTGGTGGCAGTTGAAAGAGGGTAATTCAAGCTTTTGGTTCGACAATTGGACTGGACAGGGAGCACCTGTGTATTATCTGTTCGCATAATAAATTTGTTATATACAATATATGGCTCAAATGCTAATAAACATTTATATAATGAACATAATTCTTTCCTATTTATTTCCCATTTTATTTCTGTCTCGTTGAATGTACCTGAGTAGTATCTACAATGGTGTTCTATTTTTTCTGCTTCATATCTATATTTAAGTACTCCTCCGTAACTATATTCACTAGCATCTGCTTCTACTATATATATAAATTTTCTATTTTCATCTGAAAATTGTAATTTTGGTAATTTCTTGCAAAGTAATTTTATTTTTTGAACTTGTTTTTTATCTTCTTCATTATAATTATATTCTATATTCTTTTTTAATTTTTTCTGTAGTGATTTTAAGTTTTCTGCTAATTTTGAAATATATTCTCTTACTTGGTTTACTAATCCTAAAAATGATTGTAATTTCTTTTTTGTATCTAATTCTTCTTTCAAATTTATTATTTTTTGTACTATATGATGTTGCATTTTTACTCCACTTTTATCTATTTGTATTCCTAAAAATTCTATCTGATTTTTCATAATTTCAGCTTTCTTTTCTCTTAGACTTATCCCCGATTTTTCTATTATATCTGTAAACTGCTCCAATAATTTTATATGTTCTTCTTTAGTTTTTGTATATAATAATATATCATCTATGTATACTATGCAATTGTTTAAAATAATTATCCATAAAATGTTGGTATCTACCTAGTGCATTTTTATATCCAAAGGGTAATACATTCCACTCATAAAATCCTTGTGGTACCGTAAATGCGATTAATTCTTTAGATTCCTCTTCTAACTTTAGATGGTAAAATCCTAATTTACAATCAAATTTGCTAAAATAATTATATCCTTGTATTTGTCTTATTTTTAATATCTTATTTGGTATTGGATAATTATATGTTATAGTTTTTGCATTTAAATTTCTATAATCAATAAGCATCCTACTTTTTCCTCTTTTTTGTTTACTATGTTTATTTACTATAAATGCTGGACTATTATGTTTACTATTACTTTTTTGTATATATTGTTTTTCTAATAATTCATCTATATGCATTTTAAATTCTTTTAAATCGTCAAAATTATAGGTTAATGGTTTTTGAGTTATTATACTATTTTTGTCTATTAATTCAATTTTTATGATAGTTTTATATTTTTCCCATCCTTTTAATGGATCTTCACTATATAATTGTTCTAATTTTTTCTTAACTATTTCTATCTTATTTATTTAAAATATAGTTATTTCTGTTTTATTTATCGAGAATACTACTAGTTCTATTGTATCTTCAGTGGTTTTTATATTTTCTAACTTTTGTGTAATTTTTTCACTTCCCTTTATCCAATCAGTTTTCTTTCTTATTTTATTGTTAACTCTTTTTGCTCTTACTTTTTGTTTACATGGTCTTGTAAACCACCAATCGTTTCTAGTTATTATATATGGGTATAGTTTATCTAAAAATGGCATTCCTAAAAGTATATCTTTTGATGTTAGTTCATAATTATAAATTTCTTCTATTGTTAGTATCTTATCTCATATTTGTGCTTTTACATTCCTAGCTTTAGAAGTAATTAAGCTTCCTTCATTATTAAATCCTTTAACTACTATTGGTGTTTGTAATTTATCCCATTTACTTTCTGGTAAGCAATTATATCTACATAAATTAGTTTCTGCTTTTGTATCTATCATAGGCGTATAATATATACTGTAATATCCTTCTACTATTATCTTTATTAATACATATATTTTCATTTTATGTTAAGGCTCTTTTTAAGAATAATTTCTCTCTATTATATGTTATAGTTAATTGTGTATGTTCTATATTATATGGTTTTACTTGTTCTAACCATTTTATTCCTAATATTATATTTGCTTTTTGCATTTCTTCTTTTACTTCAAATTCTATCTTTATTTTTCTAACTCCTATTATTATTATTTTTTCTGCTATATTTTTACTATTTATTAAACTTCTTGGTAGATCTGGGCACATATCATTATCAATTTTTATTTCTTCATCCTTTACTAGATATTTTGCTATATAATTTTCTTCTTGTCCTGTATTTAAGAGTATTAAATATTCTTTTTCATTTATTTTTTCTGTTATATAATATTGATTTAAATTACTTATTGAATTTGTTTCATAACTTGTTCTTTTTGATGAGCTTGATGATTCTGGTTTTTCATTAGCTATTCTTTTTGTTGTACTTATTCTATCATTTACTATTTCTAAATTTTTTTCTATATCTATGTCTCTATAGCTATAATCATTATAATCTATTGTTTTTACAATTTGTTCGAATGGGCTATCTATTTGTATCTTGTTAATCTTATTTTTTCCTGTTATTTTATGTTTTGTTGTTAATACATATAAATTTTTACATCTTGCTGTAAATATTTTACTTTCTGGGGTTAATTCTATTCCTGATATCTTCCAATATAATACTAGTGATTTATCTATATTTCTATCTGTTACCGCTACTGAATAATTTGCACTTATTATAAATTTAAATTTTTGGTATATTAAATTTCCTTTTACGGCAGTTATTATGCTTTTTTCTATAGGTTTTATAATTCTATCATCTACTAGATATAATTCTACAGTCTATTACATGTTCTTTTTGGCATACTACATAATATTCATCTTTTTTTCTAGTAAAAATATTTTTTATTGTCGGTATTTTAAATATTTTTTTCTACACTTAAATCTAATTCTTTTCTTTTTATTTCATCAAATATATTACTGTCAAATATTATTTTTTGTTCTGTTCCTTCATCATTTAAATATTCTTCCTTTGTTATTATTTTTATATCTTCTTCAGTCATTTGATTCATCTATTTCACTATCTATTTCTGTATCTGTTTCGTTTTCTGAAATTTCATATATACTATCTTCACTTTCTAATTCATAATCTATATAATCTATTTGCATATATTCTGTATTATCTATTTTTATTTCTGATATTTGTTTATTTTTTGAATTTTTAGGTAATTTACAATCTCTAGCTAAATGTCCTAACTTTCCACAATTATAGCAAGTACATTCTTTTATAGATTTTTTCTTTCTATATGGTCTTTTATTTTTATAATTTTTTACATAATATCTTTTTCTTGGTTTCTTATATTTATATTTTGACTTTTTGTATTTCTTATATTTCTTATGTCTTTTTCTTTTCTTATAGTATCTTTCTTCACATCCAAATTGAGTTGTTATTTTATTTTTGCAACATGCTAAATTTCTTATTAATGTTTTTTCCATTTTTAATTCTTCTCTATATTTTTCACATAAATTTCTATACCATTGTTGTAAAAATTTTATTCTAGCTCCTAACGTATCTACTATTTTTGTTTCTTCCTAACTTTTTATTATTTTTGAATTAAATGGTTCGGGTAATTTATTAAAATATAATTTTCTTATTTCTTTACTTTCTTCTATACTATATGCTCCTTTATAATAATATTCTTTAAATGCACAAGTATATTCATCTATATAACACATATTACATATTGTTAATTTTAACATTAAATTCCTATTTGTATCTTTTTCTTCATCTTGTTCTTCTTCTTTTGTTGTTATACTACCAAATTCATCTTTTATAGTTGTTTCATGTTTTTTTAATAGTTCTATAGGTGTTAGTTTAGTTGTTGTTGATGATGTTCCTTCCATAGGTTTATTAGCTCTTAATACTTTCTTACTATTTTCAGTTAAATTTGAAAACCATAGTTTTACTGATCCTATTAATGTTCTTTCTATATATTATGGTGCATCTGTTATGTTTATATTATTATCTAGTAATTGTTTTGTCATATATCCTATCCATAATTGTATTATTTTTTCTGTATCTATTACACAGTCTAGGTCTAAAAAGTTATAATTTTTATTAACTATTTGTTTTGGCGTCCATTTGTCATATTCATTATATCTTTTAAATCTATTTTTATAATATATAGGTTTTCTTATTTCTGTTGTTTTTGGTATTATATTTTCATCTTCTTTTTTATCAAGAGTATTTATTTCTGTGTTGGTATTTTCTAAGTTTTCTTCATTAATTATTTCTTGTTTTTCGTTAATTTCTAAGTTTTTTATAATTGTTAATATTTTCGTATATGTTTCACTATCTTCTGAATCATAATTATCTGTTTCTTCAACCTCTATATTATTTATTTCTAATTTTTCCTTAAATTAATTTATCTCGTTTAGTAATTTCTGTTCTCTATCTTTTTCTTCTTTTTCTTTTTGTCTTTGTTTGTACAAATCTTTTAACATTTGTAGTTCTTTTTCTAATTCAGCAATTCTACTCTTTTTAGTTTCTTCTATTTTTCGTATTTCTTCCGTAGTTTGTTGTTTAATTTTTTCTATTTCCTTTTTTCTATCTATTTCTTCATTTTCTTTTTCTATTCTTATCATTGCTGTTAATTTATCTTCTAATTTTAATTCTTCTTTTTCTAACATTAGATATAAATGTTCACCTATTTTCTTATATCTTCTTCCTAGATTAGAAAATACTATTTTTATTTTTTATCCTTCGTGATTTTCATATATTTTTTCATCTATTGTGAATTCTTCTTTGTTCATTTTATTGTGAATAGTTCATGTTGATATATATATTCTAAACTATCTATTTGTGATTCTAATTTTGATATTTCATCTTTTTGTGTATTTATTAAATTTTTACTAACTCCGCCAAATATATTATAATGTAGTCCTTCTTTTCTTATTTTTAATTCTTTACGTTTTTCAGAAATAAATTGTTTTAATTCTTTGTATATTTGTTCTTTATTCATTTAAGTTATATTTATAATACCTTGGCGGATATCTAAATCTAATTTTATCATAATTAGGTGGTATATGTCTCATTCTTCTAGATTTTAAATGGATTATTATTTTTGCTTCAATACTAGATATTAATGTAATTAGATAGGCTAATCTTTGTGGATTTTCTTTTGTTTTATTTAGAATTATATATTCTGAATAATTGCTAATTAAAGATTTTTTAATTTTTCTAAAAGCTTCTCTATTTTTAAATGGTCTTCTCATAATTAATTTAATAACTTAACTAATTCTAACATAGCTAACTCTAACATACAGCTCACTTCTGTATCTTTTAAATTACTGTGCTCTGATACCATTTGTAGGGGTGTGGATAAATAGATTACAAAATAGATTTATTATAGGTAATGAATCTATTCTTTTTTGTGCGTGGATATTTTTTAGATTTTGTTTTAATAAATTATTCTTTTTGTAAGATGGATCCATTAATTTATTTGGTTTATTATTTCATCCTGTAGTAACTGCAGAATTACAAATTTCTGTATAATAATTTATTCTATCTGTACTGTAGTATATATCTAATTCTAGATTTTCTATATCATTTATTATCTTGTGTTGTTTTTCTCGTAGTGAGTTTTTTAAAGTATATAAACTATCACATGTATTTTTTTTTCTAAATTTTCTAATGTTTTTTCTATCCATATTAACTTTTCTTTTAGATCTTCCATTATTTTACTAATTCGATTTCTACAATTAATTTCATTATTTAGATTATCTTGGTTTTCTCTAGTTTTTCTAATATATTCTAACATCCACAGTCTTGGTCTGAATAATATCCTTCTGGATAAATGTCTTCGTATATCCGTTCTAGCGAATTTATAATTTCAATTTCGTAGTTTATTACTTCTTCTAATATTATTTTCTTAATATCTATAATTTATATATCTTTAAGTATATATAAGATTAAAACTTTAAGGTAGTCTAAATGATCTATTTTCTAAACTTGATATTTTATAGTTATTTGTTTCAGCCTTAGTAGTTTTTGCATATTTCTATTAAGAGATTTTATATATTTTTTATCTTCCGTGTATTTGACTATATTTATTTTTATCTGTTTTTCTAGTAACTGTATATTTCGCATATCTTTTTCTAAAAATTCTACGTAATTTAGCATGATAAGTATTTATAAGAGTAGTTAGGTATGCATGGTATATAATTTACTCTAGTCATATAATATCTTCCAAATGATTTTTCTTATATCTGCTACTTTTATATCTCTAAGTGCATATAAAATAAGTATCTTAAATTTATCTACCATCACATCAGATAAATTATTATTCATTGTCATAAAATTATTTTTTTCAAAATATTCCCTTCAACCATGTACATAATAAAATATAGTCATCTCAGATTACTATATACTAAATTATTCTTAAATAACATGTTCTTCGGTCACTATTAGCATGGTAATTCGGATACTTTTTCCCTTAAACAGCGCCTCGACTCTGGTTACTCCCCGCCACGGCTTCTTGCCTCATTGGTTTCACCTTTAGGATGGCATAGTTCTTAGGGATTTTTCTCCGTTTTCACTTTGCTAATAAACTTCTTAACATATTATTCTTCGAATAATTCTACTATAAAGTAACTAATATGAATTTATTTTATCATATCATGATTGTTGAAAATTATAAATTTAGCTATTCATAATCATAAATAGATATACCTGTTCCGGTAGCTTTGCTATTTCTGAGGTTTGTTGCTCCATAGCTTTTTCATTGAAGTAGGTATATTTAATTAACTTGGCAAAATATTTTTTTTTACGAAATGGAGAGAGTTTTTGCTTAATGTGAGAAAACTTGCCTTGCAATGCCTTCTTCTTCTCTTATTTATAAAACAAAAGAACACATCTTTACATTTGTGTACACGTTTTTCTAATGTTTACAAAAAACAAATAAAGGTCAAAAAGCCTACATGGCTAAAAAGTATCCTAGGGGTCTAGAAAGTCAAAAAATACAAACAACTACATTTAATGCTATCTTATCTTTTCTTACGTAAATACTTTTGAAATTTGTACAAATTCATACAATAAGATTAAATATCTTGATATCTTGTCTTCCGGTTGTTGTCGTATCTGCCATATCTTCATTATTGCTTCTTATCTTCCAAGCTGGCGTCCTTATCTTCTTTTATTCTAGCTGAACTGCTGGTACATCATTATCTCCTCCATTACATTTTGAACATTTATGTCCAATTGTCTTGCAATATCTGATTAATAATTCTTCTGAAATAAATTTTTCTCTGATAGCTCTGGTGGTAGGTTCCATTTCTGATTTAAGCAACGTGAGAATCCATTGCCTAATAGTTTTCATATCTGTTTCTCGTAACTCTTTTAAATATATTAGTACATGATTTCTTGAATAGTAGCTCCATATTAGATTTTGGTTGCAGTATGTATTTGCAAAATTGTAGATAGTCCGATAATCCTTTTGTTTGCATAAAATTTTGGTATCTCAATTCTAGGTATTTCTGGCTGTGGAATAATATCTTGTGGTATAATCATATCTCGTGTCATTCCTATCTTTACAACTTGTATAGGTTTTTTTACTTCATCATATAATATCTCTGCTGGTGCTGTGTAAATTTTTATAAAAAACAATGTACCTTTGGTTATTCTTTTAAAAGTGATAAATGCTTCATATATCTCTAGTATAGTGGATATCTCATTTTCGTCCGTGGTATATACAGTACTAAGTAGTCCATATTCATAGCAAGTTTTAACTAAACTTGATTTGGTTTTAGGTAAAGCAATTAGTTTATTATATCCGATCAATCTCTGAGTTATATAGTTTGTATCTGGTTCTTGGATATTTGTAGCTTTGGGATTGTTATTTAAAAAGGTTTGTACATTGTAGATATTTTCTATGTATGTCCGGGCTATATAGTTGTAAGTTTTTTTGTCTTGGTTTAGACTATCTCGGTATGTGGTAATTTGTGGGGTATAAACATAGGATCTTTCGATGTATTTGGTGTATATGGTTTATCAAATAGCTTGTTTAGGTTCATATTTGCATTTTTTCTAACTCCTTTGCTCGTACCTGCAGAAGTAGATTGCTAAACGTTATGGGTTTTATGCAGGTACAAGCAAAGGAGTTAGAAAAAATGCAAATATGAACCTAAACAAGCTATTTGATAAACCATATACACCAAATACATCGAAAGATCCCA
The DNA here is from genome assembly GCA_030864225.1 of Capsicum baccatum var. pendulum. Lineage (NCBI taxonomy): Eukaryota > Viridiplantae > Streptophyta > Magnoliopsida > Solanales > Solanaceae > Capsicum > Capsicum baccatum. Next base: position 223,875,468 of record CM061559.1, on the reverse strand, counting down.
TGTTTATACCCCCACAAATTACCACATACCGAGATAGTCGACAAAAAAACTTACAACTATACAGCCCGGACATACATAGAAAATATCTACAATGTACAAACCTTTTTAAATAACAATCCCAAAGCTACAAATATCCAAGAACCAGATACAAACTATATAACTCAGAGATTGACCGGATATAATAAACTAATTGTTTTACATAAAACCAAACCAAGTTTAGTTAAAACTTGCTATGAATATGGACTACTTAGTATTGTATATACCACGGACGGAAATGAGATATCCACTATACCAGAGATATATGAAGCATTTATCACTTTTAAAAGAATAACCAAAGGTACCTTGTTTTTTATAAAAATTTACACAGCACCAGCAAAGATATTATATGATGAAGTCAAAAAAACTATACAAGTTGTAAAGATAGGAATGACACGAGATATGATTATACCACAAGATATTATTCCACAGCCAGAAATACCTAGAATTGAGATACCAAAATTTTATGCAAACAAAAGGATTATCGGACTATCTATAATTTTGCAAGAGCTAGCAAATACATACTGCAACCAAAATCCCATATGGAGCTACTATTCAAGAAATCATGTACTAATATATTCAAATTCAAAAGAGTTACGAGAAACAGATATGAAAACTATTAGGCAATGGATTCTCACGTTGCTTAAATCAGAAACCGAACCTATCACCAGAGCTATCAGAGAAAAATTTATTTCAGAAGAATTATTAACCAGATATTGCAAGACAATTGGACATAAATATCCAGATCATAAATGTTCAAAATGTAATGGAGGAGATAATGATGTCCCAGCAGTTCAGCTAGAATAAAAGAAGATAAGCATTGTATTTTGTGGAGGTTGATAATACTGATGAAGAAGAAGTAGAGGTTAAGGAATTTGTTGATGATGGGGAATGGAATAGCCAGAAGCTTAGAACTAAGTTATCATAACAAATAGTGGAGTTTATTGTGAATAATTTAAAGGTGCGTAATTCAAACATGATCAATGACAAACCTTGGTGGACGGGAGTACTCAGGGATCTTTCACAGTTAAGTCAGCTTAGGATCTCATAAGAAGCAAGGGGGAGATAAAGAAGGAGTACAAGATCAACATTTGGGCTAAGGGTATTTCTTTTAAAATTTCTTTCTTCATGTGGAGAGTGTTTAAAAGGAAGATAGCCTTTGATGACAATTTAAGGAGAATGAGAATCAATATAGTGTCTAGGTGTTGGTGTTGTGATATCAAAAAGGAGGAAACTATGGAACCTTTTTTTCTAACCGCTCCCATAGCCAAAAGACTATGGAGGCAGTTTTTTGTTTTTGCAGGTAACGATATTTTTGGAGATGGATCTAAAGCACATTATCTATTCATGGTGGAATATGAAATCAACTCCTAAACTAAATGTTGTATGAAAAGCTTTTCCAGCCTTTATAATGTGGTGCTTGTGGAAAATAAGAAATGAAATTAAGCATGGGAGGACTTTGAATTTTTCAGGGGTCACTTGGCAAGTACAAGATTTAGTAAGGAAACTTATTAAAGTGTTGTATCCATGGATAAAAGCTAGAAAGCAGCCTTGGCCTAACGTAGTTGACATGTTAATTTATAAACTGAGGATACACTGTCATGTTGTGACTTGGAGTTTTCCGAAAAGAGAAAAGTTGAAATGTAATACAGATGGGGCCTGTAGGGGTAATCCTGGACCAGGGGCTCTAGCCTTCTGTATTAGAAATGCAAAAGGGGATTTGATTTTTGCTATGGCTAAAGGGTTGGGAGAAACAACCAACATTATGGCTGAAGCAATGGCAATTAGAGAAGCCATTATTTTCTCAATATCACGGAATTATAGGGGTATTATGATTGAGTCAGATTCTTTGACTGCGATGAGAATGATAAATAGGCAGTGGAAGATCCCATGAGGTTTAGCTGAAGTAATTGAAGATATTTGGTGAAATTTGCATGAGCTACAAGGTGAAGTTAAGCATACTTTTAGAGAGGGCAATATGGTGGCGGATGCACTAGAAAATTAGGTGGTGGAGATGTAGATTTTAAGAGAATACAAGTATTTTAATGAACTACCAACAAATATCAGAAGGTTCATAAACATGGACAAATATCAGATCCTAAATCTCAGAATAAAAACTCGCAAAATAAACAAGTATCAATGAGGAACAAGAGGAGCAGGAACAAAATAAGAGATACTAAAAACATATTCACAACATTAAAATATCCACAGATGGTCCCTACATATACAGATCTATGGGAGTGCATAACATCTTTAAACACAATCAGGAAGTTCTAAATCAGTGCTACAGAGAAAGTGCAAACTTCAAATAGATACCAAAAAAGAGAGGTACTTGGATCATACACCAGATCTACACTTTTTTCTAGCTGTAGTTCCGTACCTTGTGGTGCAAATAGGTGGATCGGCAATCGGTCCTCTGGGGTAACACCTCGACCACCTGATATTTGGTTGGGATTAGCAAAGATAGGAAAGAAACTAAGCACAAGGACGGCCAAAATAGTACCTGAGGTACAAAAGATAAATAGAGCTGATAGAGACAACCATACGCAAGGATGGAGCTTTCGCACAATCCAAAGAAGGAAACGGAGAACCCACCGGTACTAGCTTGGGGGGAACAATTTTCAGGTGAACAAGATATGACGGAGAAAAAGAGTACTTTTCTGAAAATGTTTTGATATGTCCAAATGTTGAAACTTTTCATTTTCCCCAAAATGAACCCACTGGTCCAACAATGTACAGATTTGTTTTAGGCTATATTGATATGGAATAAAAAGGTCCAGTCATGGACTGCAAAAATAAAAAATAAAAAATAAAAAAAATGGCCAAACCTAAATTAGCAGGGCATTCTCAAATTACATGAGTTATGCCTTTGTTTGTTTGTTTCTTTTTTTTCTTTTTTGTTGAAAAAGAAATTTATTTTAATATTATTAATTTGTAACTTGAGTGTTACTACTCTACAGTTTAATGTTAATTATCTTATTCAAGAAAGTGTTAATAATTTCAACTATATTCATAAGCTGGCTAGCTGCTTATTAATGAAAAAATAATAACACTTTTATGTGTCCTATTTATATAAATATTTCATATTTTTTTTTATTTAGTTACATCAAATTCTATATTTTTTTTTTCTCTTTAAAATTCATGGATACATTATAGAAGAATGTGATGTATCAATGTGAAAAGGCTTAAATCATCGATAGCCCCTTCAACTTGTTTCAAAATTTTACTTAAACCTCTCAACTCAAACTTGTACCTATCTATAATACACCGCGATTTTCCTAGCTTAAACTCATCCCGAAAAATATCAAAGATTAGCTCTTAGAATGAATGATATTTAATTTGTGTGAAATTCTTTAGATTTGAACTTTCCATGGTGTAGTAAATTGAATAAGCTTTCAAACGATATAAGATTCGCTTAAATATGATAACCGAGTAAGAAGTTATGGCTATTTTAAGTTCAAATCGTAAAACACCAACATTTGGACCCTTAGCGCGTCGCGGAGCAGTGAAAAATCCTAATTGTCATTTTTCAGTGGCCCTTCGCGATTGCATCGAGTCGCGGAGAGGGCCAATTTCCCCTTTGACAATTTCCAGTGTGACCTCGCGATACTGACGCATTACGCCAGTGGTTAAAATGACAAACATAAGGGCTCCGCGATTGTGGTGCATCGCAGAGGGAGCCCATTTTCCGCTCATCTAATTTCCAGTGAGCCACCATGATAGTGGCGCATCGCAGTGGCCACCCAGTTCGCAAAATGTTGCATATTTCAATTTCATTTAGGAGTTTAAAAAGGGTATTTTGGTCATTCTACTAGCCCCTAGTCTGTGTTAAACAAGAAATTAAACCCCTCCAAATCATTTTACTTTCACTTTTCACCAGATTTCTCTCAAGAAAAAACCTAGTTCATCAACTTCCTCCGCAAGAAATCCAATATTCCTCCATTAACTCTCCAATATAATTCAAGATTGAGATTTTCCAATACAGGAACAATAAGAATTCATTTCCAAAGCATCAATAGGAATTCAAGATTCAAGTTTTCATCAATTCAAGGTATGTAGGGTTCGAACAAGGGTAATTCTTTTACCCTTGTGTCCAAAACATTATTTTAATTATAAATTTACTGCAATTTATGAGATCTTCCATGAAATTCAAGTTAGGATTTATACCCATTATCATTCTTTGCAAGATTATGACATTTTTCATGATTTAGAAGTTGAATTATATGATTATGTTTATGTTTCCATGCATATTGCTGAAATTTCCAATTTTTAAGGTGATTTATGAATGTTTACATTACCAAGAATGAATTTTGAGATGTTTTAATATGAGATTGATGCTTGGGTCAATAAACCCCATTTAAAGATTGTTGTTTCAAAGAATTGTTGTAGTATAAGCACCCCATGATTAGAATGCTTTTAGATTAATGAGAAAGATTTGACCTTTTGGTCTCAGAAAAGATTTAAAATCCACTTTACAAATTCAGATTACAGATTTATAGTTAGTTTTCATATTAAACCATTAGATTACTTTTAAAGTGGATTTTTCTTGAGATTTTGAGCATGATATTAGGAGTAGTATTTAGCAACGAGATGGATACGTTATATGGTTTCATGCCCCAGAACTACGTGACAACATAGGATTTAGATTATTCCCACTTTTACGTGGATGAATGAGATTGTGATCACTGAGATGAGATTGTTCTATTCTGATGGCAAAGGTAGAACAACATTAACCTTATGAGGGCTAGTCGTGAGATACCATGGATGCTCATATGGTGTACATGTCTGTTAGAAGACCCTCCCAAATAGATGTCCCCTATTCCTAAACAATTTTGATTATTTAAAGTCTTAAGATAAAGTATTTATTATACAGAATAAGCTTTAGACTTCTTTTAGCCTATATGATTTGAGAACAAGAACAGAGTACAGATTTTAGAACTAAGTGTAATGGCTCACAAGATTCATACTACATGCTTTACTATTCATGATTTTTGATTTTTAGATTTCAGATTTACTCAAGCTAAGTGAGTCATTTACATTTAGCATGAATGGTTTGATAAATTGTGATTATATTATTTGCTTATTGAATGCACCCCTATATACTCAGTATATCCTTAATGTACTGATCCACATATACATTTATGTGCTATATTGTCTCATAATATAGGTTCAGGTGCTTAGTCTCAGTACTGATAGTAATTTTTGAGCATCTCATCTACATCCCTACAGTTGGTGAGTCCTCATAGTTTAAGGACTTAGCTATTCACGTTTCAGTTTATTAGTAGATTTTCTTTTATTCATTTCAGATAGTTTGAGTTAGTTGGGGCTTGTCCTAGTGACACTCTAGACTCAGCTAGTAGAGGCTTGATGGACTACCAGATTCAGTCTTAGATCTCAGTTGTCGTATTCAGACTTTTTAGTATTTGTTTAATCAAACTATTATATTAGTACCTTCAGATATATTCAGATTATTCAGATAGTTTTTCGTATTTTATCATGATTTTATACTTATATTTCCCTATGATGAGATTCAGATGTGTTAGAAGGCAGCCAGGGTTATCTCAGGACTACTTGTAGTTGAGCACCGTGTGACGTCCCAGGAACTAGATTTTGGTGAGTTACAAGGGAGTCAGACAAGATGTGTTACATAGAGTCTTGATCATCAGTGTGAAGCATGCCACATCTATGACTAAGAGGCTATGGAGCGTTTTTAGGAAAATCCTCTTTTTCTTTCATAATCCATCGTGCTTACAGCTGTCTCTATCTACTATTAACTTATGCTCTTTTCTGATAGAATATACCTCTTCATCAAGCTAATGCTCATAGAAATGATAACCAGCCATCTCAGCCTGCAGATCTTTTGAATAAGAATGTGTCATATGCAGAGGTTCGGGTAGCTTTTCATGCGCTAGCCCAAATTGTGACAGCTAATGTTCAAGGTAATCATCAGGATGTAGTCCCATCTCAGTAGGATAGGGATTTAACCACAGCCAAAATTCAAGACTTTATGATAATGAACCCTCCAAAATTCTTTGGGTCGAAAGCAGGTGAGAACCTACAATTATATCTTGATGAGGCAAAGAAGATCACCCAAATTATGCATGTTTCTAAAGAAGAAAGTGTAGAATTGGCATCCTATAGGCTGAAGGATGTTGCTTATGACTGGGTGGTGATGTGGAAGAAGATTAGAGGGGAGAATGCAACCCCTATAACTTGACAGATATTTCAAGATGTGTTCCTAGAAAAATTCTTTCCACTTGAGATAAGGGAAGCTAAGATAGAAAAGTTCATGAACCTGAGGCAGGGCTACATGATAGTGAAGGAGTATTGCCTCAATTTTAACCAGTTGTCTAAGTATTTCCTGATCAGATGGCTAACCCTAGGTCAAGCATGAGTAAGTTTGTGATTGGTGTATTTAGGTTGGTGGTTAAGGAGTGTAGGACTGTTATACTCAATAGAGACATAGATCTTTCTAGATTGAAGATGCATTCTCAGCAGATTAAAGCAGAAAAGATAAGAAAAAAGAGAGAGTAAATAAAAGGGCTAGAACAGGGCAGTTTGATCATGGTCAGAACAGGTCTTGAGGAGAAAACCGTTCGCAGTTTCAAAATCGTTTATCTATGTCTACACCTTCTTCAGCCAGTGCTCCTATACCCAGAAACAGGAAAGAGTAATGGGGTAAGTCTTCTATGTCTAGATCTCAGAATAGTGTGAGTGAAAAGACCAATCGTCCCCCATGTGTTAAGTGTTGTAAGGATTATAGAGGAAAATTTTTGTAGGGTCAGAAAGGTTGTTATGGTTATGGCCAGGAGGATCATGGTATTAGAGATTGGCCGCATACTAGACAGGGGAATAGAGATATTCATCCCCAGATTCAGGCTAACAGTGCATCATCTTCTTTAGGTTGCCCAGCCCCCCATCAAGGCGCATCATCCAGTACTGTTGGTAGTCAGTACCATAATAGGTTCTATGTTTTACCATCCCACCAGGGGCAGGAGGATTCCCCAGATGTTATTACTGGTATGCTTTATGTCTTTTATTTTGATGTGTATGTGTTGTTAGACCCCGGGTCAAGTTTTTCTTAAGTTACCCCGTTAGTTGCTGTGAATTTTAAGATAAGTTTTAAAAAGATCCCCAAGCCTTTCTTGGTTTCTACCCCAGTAGGTGAGTCAGTTGTTGCTAAACATATCTATAAGAAGTGTTCTATCATTGTCCTTCATAAAGTCATGTTAGCAGACTTTATAGAGTTAGACATGATTAATTTTGATCTTATTGTTGGTATGGATTGGCTCTATTCCTGTTATGCTTCTATAGATTGTCGCACCCAAGAGGTGAATTTTTAGTTTCCAAATTAGCCAACCTTTGAGTGGTTCGATAATTCTGTGTCTCCCAAAGGTCATTTCATATCTTATCTTAAGGCCAGAAAGTTAATTTCCAAAGGTTGTATTTATCATCTTGTTTGAGTTAAATACCCTAAGTCTGATACCCCAACAATTTAGCCAATCAATGTAGTAAATGAGTTTCTAGATATTTTTCCAAAGGATCTCCCAAGGGTACCTTACGATAGAGAGATAGAATTCGATATTGTCCTTCTCCCAGATACTCAGCCTATTTCTATACCTCCTTATCATATGTCTCCCATAGAGCTTAAGGAGTTGAAGGATAAACTCAAAGATCTTTTAGATAAAGGTTTCATAAGGCCTAGTGTTTCTCCATGGGGCGCTCCCGTCCTATTTATGCGAAAGAAAGGTGGTTCTTTGCGCATGTGCACTGACTATCATCAACTAAATAAGGTCATAGTCAAGAACAAATATCCTCTTCCTAGAATTGATGACCTGTTTGATCAATGCAAGGTGCAAGTTATTTCTCAAAGATATACCCTAGATCTGGCCATCATCATCTTAAAGTTAGGGAATGTGATATTTCGAAGACTGACTTTAGAACCCGCTATGGTCATTTTGAGTTTTTAGTCATGTCTTTTGGGCTAACCAATGCTCCAGCAACTTTCATGGACCTCATGAATTGAGTGTTCAAGAAGTATCTAGATATGTTTGTCATAGTATTCATAGATGATATCCTCGTATACTCCCATAGTGAGGATGACCATGCAGACCATCTTAGAATTGTCTTGCAAACTCTTAAAGATCATTAATTATTAATCAAATACAACAAGTGTGAATTTTGGCTAAGGTCGGTAGCCTTTATTGGTCATATTATTTTCGCCGACGGCATTAGAGTTGATCCCTAAAAGTCAAAAGCTATAAAGAATTAACCTAGACCTATGTCTTCATCAGAAATTAGGAGTTTCTTGGGTCTAGCTAGCTATTACCGCTATTTTTTAAAGGTTTCTCGTCTATTGCATCCCTTATGTCTAGATTGACCCAAAGGAAAGTTGAGTTTCTGTGATCAGATTCCTACGAGAAGAGTTTTCAGGAGTTGAAGACTCGACTCACCTCAGCCCCAGTATTAGCATTACCTGATGGTACAGATGGTTTCATGGTGTATTATGATGCCACTAGAGTTAGTTTGGGTTGTGTGTTCATGCAGGTAAGTTCATAGCCTATGCCTCTTGACAGTTGAAGGCTCATAAAAAGAATTACCTAACCCATGATCTGGAATTAGCTGCTATGATGGTTGCTTTGAAAATTTGGAGACACTATCTGTATTGTGTGCACGATGATGTGTTTACGGACCATAAAAGCTTGCAGTATGTATTTAATCAGAGGGAGTTGAATCTTCATCAAATAAGATGGTTAGATTTGCTGAAATACTATGATATGAGTGTATTGTACCATCCGAGCAAGGCCAATATTGTGGAAGACTTCCTTAGTAGATTTTCTATGGGCGGTGTTACTCATGTGGAGAAAGGTAAGAAAGAGTTAGCTTGAGAAGTTTATCGTTTGGCTAGGTTGGGTGTTAGGTTGGTTGATTCAGCTGAAGGTAATGTTTGGGTTCAGAGTAGTTCCCAATCTTCCCTAGTTTCAAAACTGAAGGAAAAACAAGATATGGATCCTAGCTTGGTCAAACTGAAGGAGTCATTTAAAAACCAAAAGGTAGAGGTTTTCTCCCAAGGGGGAGATAGTGTGTTGAGATACCAAAATATATTGTGTGTGCCTTGTGTTGATGATTTAAGGCAGAGAATTATGGCAGAAGCACATGGTGCACGTTATTCTATTCATCCAGGTGCTACCAAGATTTACTATGACTTGTAAAAATTTATTGGTGGAATAGTATGAAGAAAGATATAGCGGAGTTCATAGCTAAGTGTACTACTTGTCAACAGGTTATGGTAGAGCACCAAAGACTTGGTGGTACGTTGCAAGAGTTCGGTATCTCGACTTGGAAATAGGGAGAGGTGAATATGGATTTTGTGACTGGTTTACCCCAATCGTGTCGTCATCATAATTTGATTTAGGTTATCGTAGACAAATAGATTAAGTCAGTGCATTTCTTTCCAGTTCATACATCCTATACAGCTGAAGATTATGCTAAGTTGCATATCTGAGAGTTAGTTAGATTGCATGGAGTTCCCTTGTCTATCATTTCAGATAGGGGTACTCATTTCACTTCTAAGTTTTGGAAAGTCTTTCAGAAGGGTCTTGGTACCCAAATCCATCTTAGTTCAGCATTCCTCCCTCAGAAAGATTGTCAAGAAGAAAGGACCATCCAAATTCTAGAAGATACGTTGAGGGCGTGTGCTCTTGATTTCAAAGGTAGTTGAGATGAGCATTTTCCATTGATTGAGTTCACTTATTATAACAGTTATTATTTTTGCATTCAGATAGCCCTGTTTGAGGCTCTGTATGGGAGGATATGTAGGTCACCCATATGTTGGATTGAAGTGGGTAAGGCCACTTTGCTTGGGCCTGATTCAGTGTTTGAAGCTCTGGAGAAAGTTAAGCTGATTAGAGAGAGATTAAAAATAGCCCAGTGTCATCAGAAATCCTACGCAGATGTGAGAAAAAGGAACCTCGAGTTTGAAGTTGGTGATTTTGTGTATTTGAAGATTTCACCCATGAAAGGGGTGAAGAGATTTGGCAAGAAGGGAAAGCTTAGTCCCTGCTATGTTGGCCCTTATAGAATTCTGAGTCGTGTTGGGAAAGTAGCTTATGAGATTGAGTTTCCTGCGGACTTATTAATAGTTCATACTGTATTCCACGTCTCTTATGCTTAAGAAGTGCATCGGTGACTTCACCGTTGTAGTTCCTTTAGAAAACTCAGAAATTCAGAACAGCCTTTCATATGAAGAGATTCCCGTTGAGATTTTATATCATCAGAACCGTAGACTAAGGAACAAAGAATTTTCCTTGGTCAAAGTTCTTTGGCGGAATCAGTTCGTTGAGGGTGCCACTTGGAAAGCAGAAGTAGACATGCGAGCCAAGTACCTTCACCTTTTCTCTGTAAACTCAAATCCAGGCAAAGGTAATACTCTTCCTTAATCTAGTTCCTTTATAATCAGATATTCATCAATATAGATGTCTTCAAGTAAGTTCATGCACATTCAGAATTACTCAGAAGCTCAGAAAGATTTAGATTTAGATATTCAGCTCATTTCAGTTGTGCATGCTATCTTATGCTCTTAGATTCCTTAGAAATTTCAGTTTAGCTAGCCATATTCGAGGATGAATATTCCCAAGGGGGAGGTATTGTAATACCCCACAATTTTTCTAGCTTAAACTCATCCCGAAAATGATAAGGATTAGCTTTTAGAATGAATGATGTTTAATTTGTTTGAAATTCTTTAGATTTGAACTTTCCATGGCGTAGGAAATTGAATAAGCTTTTCAACGATATAAGATTTTCTTAAATCTGATAACCGAGTAAGAAGTTATAGCTATTTTACATAAAACACCGTCATTTGGACCCTTAGTGTGTCATAGACCAGTGAAAAAATCCCAATTGTCATTTTCTAGTGGCCCTCCGCGATTGCACCGCGTCACGGGAGGGCCAATTTCCTATTTGGCAATTTCCAGTGTGACCTCGCGATACTGGCGCGTCGCGCCAGTGGTTAAAATGACAAACATAAGGGCTCTGTGATTGTGGCACGTCGCGGAGGGAGCCCATTTCCCACTCATCCAATTTCCAGTGAGCCACCGCGATAGTGGCGCATCACGGTGGCCACCCAGTTCACAAAATATTGCATTTTTTATTTTCGGTTGGGAGTTTAAAGAGGGCATTTTGGTCATTCTCCCAGCCCCTAGTCCGTCTTAAACAAGAAATGAAATCCCTCCAAAGCATTTTACATTCACTTTTCACCAAATTTCTCTCAAGAAAAACCCTAGTTCATCAACTTCCTCCCCAAGAAATCCAAGATTCCTCTATTTACTCTTCAAGTCAAGATTGAGATTTTTCAATACAAGAACAATAAGAATTCATCCCCAAAGCATCAATAGGAATCTAAGATTCAAGTTTTCATCAAAGATCATCAATTCAAGGTATGTGGGGTTTGAACAACGGTAATTCTTTGACCCTTGTGCCCAAAACTTTATTTTAATTACAAATTTACTATAATTTATGAGTTTTTTTCATGAAATTCAAGTTAGGGTTTATACTCATTATCATTCTTTGCAAGATTATGATATTTTCCATGATTTAGAAGTTGAATTACATGATTATGTTTATGTTTCCATGCATATTGCTGAAATTCCCTGATTTTAAGGTGATTTATGAATGTTTACATTACCAAGAATGAAGTTTGAGATGATTTAATATGATACTGATGCTTGGGCCAATAGACACCATTTAAAGATTGTTGTTTCAAAGAATTGTTGTTCTATAAGCACCCCATGATTAGAATACTTTCAGATTATTGAGAAAGATTTGGCATTTTGGTCTCAGAACAAATTTAAAATCCACTTTACAGATTCAGATTACAAATTTATAGTCGGTTTTTATTATAAACCATTAGATTACTTTAAAAGTGGATTTTTCTTGAGAATTTTAGCAAGAGATTGGGAGTAGTATTTATCACCGAGATGGGTACGTTACTACAGTTTCATACCCCAGAACTACGTGCCAACGTAGGATTTAGATTATTTCTATTTCTACATGGATGACTGAGATTGTGCTCACTGAGATGAGATTGTTCTATTCCGATGGCAAGGGTAGAACATCCCTAACCTTACAGGGGATAGTCTTGCGACACCATGGATGCTCACATGGTGTACGTGTCGGTTAAAAGAATCTCCCAAAATAGATATCCCCCATTCATAAATAGTTTTGATTATTTAAAGTCTTGAGATAAAGTGTTTATTATGCAGAATAAGCTTCAGACTTCTTTTAGCCTATATGATTTGAGAACAAGAACAGAATACATATTTTAGAAATAAGTGTAATGGCTCTCAAGATTCATACTGCATGCTTTACTATTCATGATTTATGATTGTTAGATTTCAGATTTACTCAAGCTAAGCGAGTCATTTACATTTAGCATGCATGATTTGATAAACTGTGATGATATTTTTTGCTTATTTCATGCACCCCCATATACTCAGTACATCCTCAAAGTACTGATCCATATATACGTCTATGTGCTATATTGTCTCATAATGTAGATTCAGGTGCTCAGTCTTAGCAGCGACAGTGATTTTTGAGCATCTCATCTACATCCCTGCAGTTGGTGAGTCCTCATAGTTCGAGGACTTAGTTACTCATGTTTCAGTTTTTTAGTAGATGTTTCTTTGTTCATTTCATATAGTTTGAGTCAGCTGGAGCCTGTCCCAGTGACTCTCTAGACTCAGCTAGTAGAGGCTTGTCGGACTACCAGATTCGGTCTTAGATCTCAGTTGTCGTCTTTAGACTTTTCAGTATTTTTTTAATCAGATTGATGAGATTAGTACCTTCAGATATATTCAAATTATTCAGATAGTTTTCCAAATTTTATCTTGATTTTATACTTATCTTTCCCTATGATTAGATTCAGATGTGTTAGAAGGCAGCCAGGGTTAGCTCAGGACTACTTGTAGTTCGGAGCACCGTGTGGCGTCCCAGGAACTAGATTTTGAGGCGTTACACTATCAGGCCTCTAACCCACCCAAAATTTGAACCATTTGAACATTTTTTTGTCAATCCTCTAAAAGCATGTAGTGTGTATAACACACATGCGATAATATGGCAAAAATGACAAATTAAAAGATGACATTTGGTATTGAATTCAAAAATAATTAAAAAATATTCCATAACTAATTAAATTATAATAAAAAAATAATTATAACTTCTTAAAAAAAAAACCTAACTCCCCCCCCCCCCTCCTCCCTTCACCCGCCCTCTTCTTCTTCATCTTTTACTTAAAAAACTTCGGAGTAATTTTATTTTTTTCAGTAAAATTTTTCCTCTTCTAAAATGACAAATGAGATAGAGAAAACTCAAAATGGATTGAGGAAAATGAAATAGCTTGTTGATTTATGAAAACAACATTTTGATTTTTGTTTTTTGAATCAAATTTATAATTTTATTGATTTGTGAAAAAAAATATACATTTTTCCGATAAACTCCCATATTTTCCAGAAAAGCCCCATTTTTTTTTTATATTTACACCTAAAATTTTTGATGAACTTGTTGGATTTACATTTTAATTAGAGCGATGGTGTTTGTTTGGAGGTGGCCGAGAATGAAGATGAAAGAATGGCGGAGAAGAATTAAGAACAAAATTAAACTAAGACCAAAAAAATATTCAAATCGAATCCAAAAGTAAATTCAAAACGAAGAGCAAAAAAGATTCAAAAAGGGAGAAAAAGAAAAAAATGGGAGGATAATTAAGTTTTTAAAAAAAAGAATGAGGAAGAAGACCAGTGGGACAAGAAAATAAAGAGGAAGGGCGGTATCGGATGAGTGTGAGGGCGGATGGTTGAGTTTTTTTTTAAAATTATTTTACTGTATAATCTCTTGGGGGCCTCAATGCCACTTGGCACCTTTTTATTCATGATTTAATAAAAAAACTCATCTCTCAAGCACCCCTACTAGGTGAAAAATACGCAACATGCCATGTGGGCAAAGAAAGCCCGTATTGATCAAAATTTGGGTGGGTTAGGGGTCTGATAGGTACAGGGCTGAGTTGAGAGTTTAAGTGAAATTTTGGGACAAGTTTAAGAGATTGTCGATGACTTAAACCATGTAAAAATTAGGTGATGTATCCATAAGAATATTATGTATTCATGTAAAATTAAGTGATGTATCCGTAAGAATGTGATATATCCATATAAAATTAAGTGATATATCCAAAGAACGTAATGTATCCGTATGGACTGAATTAGTAATTTTTAGTAATACTAAAAAGAGTTGGGATAGGAAGTAATTTAGTAAATTGTAGATATAAATGTAGATTGTAGATATAAATAAGGTAAAATTCTAAATAACTTATAAGTGTTAAATATTCTGATTTCTTACCTAAGTCAAATATACTTTTCTTTTTTTAAATAACGTATTTTGTTCCGAATTTTTTGCTAAAGTCATGGAGGATTCTTTCTTTTCCATGCTTAATTTTTTGTTGAATATAAATTTTTTTGCTTAAATATTTTTTCTTTTCTATTAATAGCTTTTTCCTTAAAAAAATTATGTAGGACTCTCAACCAAAAATATCACACATTATATTTAATTCCTTTTAGGTATAAGATTCTTCCTTATTTATTTTTTTAGAATAAATTTTGAGTAATATTTTAATGATAATTATTTGAAAAAAAAAAGGTGAAAGATGACTTTATTTAAATGAGAGCCTGTTAATGAATGACAAAAAGTTTAATCACTTTAATTTTCTAATTATAATTTTTTTTCTATAATATATCTAAGCCCCTCACTACTATTTCTATGTATCAAGGCTCAAGGGCACTTTAAGCATGCCTTTGACTACATTGATGTGTAGAATTACTTTTAAAGCTATTAAGTAAGAAATAAAGAAAGACATAAGGATGATAATAGTGAACGCAAAAAGACAAATTCAAGTAAAAGTAAAATAAGAAAAAAATGTTGAAAGCCTATATACAGTAAACAATAAAATCATCAAAGGTCTACTTAGGAATCACAACTATATACCACAAATACTTTTTTGAATGAAATTCACAAATTAATAGAAACAATACATAAATTGATAGAATTCACACTTGTATGAATATGATGGTTTTAGCATCATCCATTGATTGTGTAACCCTTGTTAATTTAATTGGTTTTATGACAGACAGAATATGGTTCCTCATGAAATTGATTCATAAATCAACTTTCTCTAGATAACCCATATATCACAAATCACAATAAATAATTAAGAACAATCGATAAATAACAACAAGGAACACAAAAGAGTCTTATAAATGAAATTTATAGAAAAATATCAAAACTTCTGATCAATTAAAAAAATAAATTCTTTGAAGCGAATATGTTCAACTTCACAATTCGATTTTCCTCGAGAACTTTGTGTACCCTTGAAAATCTCAACTATAAATGCGAAAACGAAAAATCAACGCGAATAAATAATCAGGCATCCAAGTATTATTAAAATTTAATTGGTTTCATGCCAGACAGAATATGGACCCTCATGAAGTTGATTCATAAATCAAGTTTCTCTATATATATCACAAATCACTATAGATAATTAAGAACAATGGATAAATATAGTATACTTAAAATTTTCTTTAAAGCCATAGTTTCTAGATCGATGTAGTCTAAATCTACAAAGAGAAGAAACAATGTAAGTATTAATTGATTTTAAAATAAAGAGGCAACGTACAAAAAGCGAGGACTTCTACACAATGCGTATTAGAGGATATCTTAATTCATATATATGATTACCTAATTCTTTACCTATCTAATACTTTTTACTTCCTAATTTTACCTCTCAATATCACTTACCTTTACTACAATTCTCACTGCTATGTTTTTCCTCCTAACATTGCATGTCAATAACTTTTATCTCTACTATAATTTTTAAATATGCCCTCCTAACGTTACATATCAATAACTTCTGTCTTTACTATAATTCTTAAATATGATATTCACTAAACTATAGAAATTGGAGTTACTATTGCATTCTAGCTAGCTGGTTTATGTAGCTGACATAAATGGTGCACGTTCTATCTCTCCAAATTTCACTATGCGAGAATATCTTGGGTATGTTATTATCAAATACCAAATAAAATTAATTTGTAATGGAAAAAGTAAGACATAAATTTTTAATTTTTCTTTTAAGAAAAAGGACTCACGAGTCCATTGTCATAATGTTAAACTCCTTGTTGATCTTCTTGAGAATGATATCTTCTAAACCACTTTTTCAAATTTCACTTTCTTTGAATTTCTTACAAGACTCCTCGCCAAATCATTTAAAGTGAAATATCTGAGATAGCTTAATCTTGTCTGTTTCAAATTTTCCACAAATTACACAAAAAGAGAGACATAGATTTCATCCCGTTTGAAGAAATCATAAAGCTAAAACATATCACAAAATAACACAAACATAACTATAATAAGAGTAAATTAGAACAGAAAAAACAAAAAGCAATTGCCCGAATCTGAAATAAGCACTTTTTTTTATATTCAATCCCTTTATTCCATCAAACGAGTAATATTCAAGATTAACATTTTTCAATAATTGATCTCTCTTCATGCCAGCCAACCACTCATTTTCAATGGAAATCACATTCACCTTTAAATTAAATACACACTTTTCCTATATAAATAGAAAGTTCTTAACTGACAAAACATTGAACATAAGTTTAATATATTAGGATTAGATTTACAGTGCCAACATCTGAAAGATAAAAGATTAAAGTTAAAGCATGAGTAAACATCAAATTACCTCGATTATCAGCAAAGTTTGAGTGGTAATGCAATCGAGGAGCCTCAATGTAACAACCCTTCTGGTCATTTGTGAAATTTGTTCATATTCTCTATTTTAGCACTCTCCATAGTTTGTATACGTAAATTATGACTCACGGAATGGATAGTACCGATTCTTGAGGTGTTTGAAAGTTTTGAGTATTTTAGATAATTATTTAATTAATAAATTAGTGGGTCAAAATAATAATTTATTTACTTATGTGGTTAATACAAGGATAAATCTAAGTGAAGAGGGTTTATTATATATATTAATGATAAAAGCAGAAAGTGGAGAAAATTGGGCACAGAAGTTGCAACATAGGTTTATTTCTCACCGAAAAGGATATAGAATTTTAAGAGAGAGTTAACTGTGGTCGCGTCACCATAGGTAAGGAATTAACTTAGAAAATTTTAAGAGAGAGTTAACTGTGACCGCGTCACCATAGGTAAAGAATTAACTTTCTGCTATTGTTAATTGAGGATCTTGTTTTTTAATTGGTAAGTATGTGCATAAGGTTTTAAGAGTCATGTTTCCATTGAAGCTATGCAAAACATGAACAGTAGCATATTAGAGCGGTGATTGGTGTTAAACAGTGGTCTATTGAATGTTAACGTGAATGTACCAATATATATATATATATATATATATATATGTATAAATAATTGGCAAAAGTTGGCAGGTGTAAAGTAATTGGCAAAAAAATAAAAAAAGTTGGTTGGTCAATGGTCATAAATGTTTTTTTTGTCTTATTTGGAGCCATGGAAAATGTGAGATGGCCAATAGTCCATTGTAAAAGTGTTTAGGAATTCTGTTTATAATTTGAGGAGTTAGTAAGAGTTACTGTGGGCAAAAATTTATGTTATTAATGGTAGTAATTACAAACTTTTGGGGATTTAAAATTATTATTGTTAAATTTTGACACTAACGTTGGTAACAGTAGGTGATTATATGGTCATATTGTGTATAGGATACTAAAATAGGTAGACAAATTATAATTTGACTATATTTTCAAGTCAAAATAAATGTAATGGTAGGGGTGTCATTACATTTGTATTCTTATAAAGATTATATTTTGAATATATATTGATCATTCTGAGACTTTACGGAAGGAAAAGATCCTCGCAAGTTAGCTTGTATTTGGATTCTTCGATTGAGGTAGGTTATGGTTTAATTGAAGTTTAGACTCAACTTAATTGTGTGTATGCTCCCAAATTGGGTACTTGTGGATTGGCATTTGTACATGTTTGAAATTGATGATGTTAGGATTGTTGATTCGGGTATAAATGTTATTGAAAATTGACTTGATGGAATTGTCTTATGACTTTAAGTGTACTTGTCATCTTGGTACATTGTGTTGTATGTTGTGAGGTTGTGTAAATTGATATTGATAATACTGGTTTTTGTTTATGTTGGATCGGGTACCACGCCAGTACGTATACATTTATGTTGGATTGGGTACCACGCCGGTATGTTTACATTTATGTTGGATCGGGTATCACATCGGTACATTTATATTTATGTTGAATCGGGTACCACACCGGTACATTTATATTTATGTTGGATCGGGTACCACGCTGGTACGAATATATATAAGTTGAATCGGGTACCACACCGGTACGGTACATGAACATGATTGTTCCTTGCAGGTCATCATTGTTTGGGCAAAAATAAATTCCATAGCATGTGTGTACATACCTGTGTTGATTCTGTGGATGTTCACCGTATGGTCGATACTCTTCATAGTTGTGTGGCTTGTTTGTGAGTGCTGTTGAACTGTTATTGCTATATTGTTGATTCAATGAGAATTTATTATTTGATGATGCCTGCTTACTTGTTTTTCTAATTATGTTATGTACATCTTATTAAGTTGAGTTGGCCTATGATGCCTACTAGTACATAGTGGTTTTTACTGATACTACCCCGTACTCTTCTTTTGTTGAGTGCAGAAAGTTTTTCAGAGGCTCAGACACGACCTCACCTCTAAGGTTGACAGAAGATCTTGATCCAAAGAGTGAGTACTCTATTTTCAGGATGCCATGGGTCATCTTATTTGTTATTGTCCATCTTTCAGGCAATGAAACCTTCCTATTTACTTTATTTGGAGATTTCTTCAGACATGATTTGTTTGTAGTTCTTCTACGATGAATTTTGGGTCTTGAGAATTTTACTAAGTATTTTATTAGACATTCCGCATCAATAACGATTAATCCTGAAGTATTAATATTATGTTGATTTTATGATATCATCATCTTAATATTGACTAAGTGCTTGGGTAAAAATTTGGTTTAGATGGTTCTCCCACAGAAAGATTAGTCGGGTGCCACTCATGGACTTTAGGGTCATGACAAATTTGGTATTAGAAACTAGGTTCGTCGATCTCGTTGTTCAAGAACATATCTAGTAAAGTCTTGCCGAACGGTATGAAGACGTCTGTAGTTTTCTTTGAGAGGCTACAGGGCAATCAGAAAATTTAAGTTCTTCTTTCTTACATGCTATTACTTAATTTCAATTGGTGTATGACGATTCTAATTGGTATCTAACTTCTTTCACTCTTATTCTTACAGATGGTAAGAACACGAAAGAATGGGACAAGAGAAGGACGTAGCAGAGGAAGGAGAGCAGCGCCCACCAGAAGTAGAGCTCAGGCTATAGGGCCAGCTAGAGAGAGGCCAGTATCTCCTCCCCCATGTGAGGATTAACCCGAGGTTGCAGAGGATGGAGCTATACCAGCACAGGAGAAACGAGTGCTAATTCATGATAGGATTCACCAGCTCAGGGAGGTGCAGCTCTGATTTAGATGTCCCCCTCTTTAATTCAGCAGGTTTTAAGTTATTTGAGTGGTTTAGCAGGATTAGGGACTATGCCTATAGTATTCTTTGTCCAGTAGGGGATCCAATATGCTATTTCTGTAATCCCTCAGATAGAAGAAGGGTTCGGAGCAGATGTTTTTCCAAGACAGGTTATGGGTCCCGTGATAATCGGAGATGAGCATAAGTTGTTCTGCAAGTTCATTAATATGAAGCCTTCTGTCTTTCATGGAACTGAGTTTGAGGATACCTATGGGTTTATTATTGACTTTCATGAGAGGCTGCACAAGATGGGGGTGGTTGAGAGGTATGGTATCGAACTAGTTACTTTCCAGTTCCAAGAGGATGCTAAGATGTGGTGGTAGGCCTATGTTGAGTGTAGGGATCCAACTTTTCCTCCCTTAACTTGGACACAGTTTTACTCAATTTTTCTAGAAAAGTACATGCCTCGTACTTTGAGATATAGAAAGAGGTATGAGCTTACTAATTTTAAGTAGGGGAATATGTCAGTTGCCACCTATGAGGCCAAATTTCATTCATTGTCTTGATATGCATCTCATTTGATAAAAACTATAGAGGAGAGGATCCATCATTTTGTAAAGGGGTTAAATACAGGTTTTCATATTTCTACTCTTTATATGACATCATCAGGTAGGTCTTTCTAGGAGATGGTTTATTTTGTCAATAAGGTGGAGGGCATAAGGCAAGAGAGTTATGTTATGGCATCCCAGAAGAAGGGCCGCAGAGGAGAAAGTTTTAGTGGTTCTTACTCTAGGGTTCATGGTTCACAGGTATATCCTACCCGCCCCATTCATTTAGTGATGTCGGTGTTTATAGGCGGTCCGTAAAGAGCTAGCCAACCATTTTCATACTCTGGTGGTTACCTCGCTTCATTTTTATTAGCTCAGCATCCTACCTTGGACTGTACATATTACAAGTGTGGTGGAGTGGGTCACGTTAAAAGGTTTTGTCCTAATACAAGGCAATTTGGTTAGTTTAGCCAGCAACAGGCTCTTAGAGCTCTTGTTCCAACAGGCAGAGAAGGTGGTGGTAATGGTAGAGGTCGTTCACAGGGTGGTCGTGGTAGACATCAGGTAGGTAGGGGTTGTAATCAGCCCCATTGAGGTGGTTCTCACCTTGGTAGGGGTGACGTACAGACTAGTGGTAGGGCCCATATCTATGTCTTTTCTGGCAGGCCCGAGGTAGAGGCATCATACGCTGATATTACAGGTACTATTCTTATCCGTGACTAGATGGATACTGTGTTTTTTGATCCTGGTTCTACTTTTTCCTACGTGTCTGCTAACGTTGTTGTGGAATTGGACATGGTGTATGATTTGCTTGACTTTTTTATTCACGTGTCTACTCCTGTTGGTAATTCTATTGTCATTGATATAGTTTATTGTTTTTGTTCTATTATGTTTATGGGGTATCAAACTTCAGCAGATTTAGTGATTCTAGACATGGTAGATTTTGATATAATTTTGGGTATGAGTTGGTTGTCCCCATATCATGCTATATTATATTGTCATACTAAGACAGTGACTATGTCTATGCTAGGAATGGATAGACTTGTGTGGGAGGGTAATTATTATCCTGCTCCAATGAAACTTATTTCCTTTCTGCTTGCAAAGAGGTTAATTGAGAGAGGTTGTTTGAACTTCTTAGCATATTTTTGGGACACTTCCGCAGATGTCCTATCTATTGAGTCAGTTCCTGTGGTATGCGAGTTCCAAGAGGTTTTTTCTGCATATTTACCTGGTATGCCGCCAGACTGTGACATTGATTTTTGTATTACTCTAGAGCCAAGTACTCATCCTATTTCCATTTCTCCCAATAGGATGCTCCGACTGAGTTGAGAGAGCTAAAGGATCAGTTGTCGGATTTATTGAGTAAGGGTCCGTCCAAGTGCCTCTCAATAGGGTGCTCCTGTCTTGCTTGTAAAGAAGAAGGATGGTAGCCTTCGTATATGTATAGATTCTAGGCAATTGAATAAAGTCACGATCTGTAACAAGTATCCTTTACCCCATATAGATAATTTAAATGACCAATTATAGGGTGCATCTGTATTCTCTAAGATTGATTTGAGGTCCGGGTTTCATCGGCTCAAGATTCGGCATGACAATATTCCTAAAACTACTTTATGAGCCAGGTATAGGCACTATGGGTTTCTTGTGATGTCTTTTAGGCTGACTAATGCCCTAGCTGCTTTTATGAGTTTGATGGGTGGGATATTTAAACCCTACTTGGATTCTTTCGTGATTGTCTTTATTGATAATATTCTAGTTTACTCTAAGAGTAAAGAGGAGCATGAGAATTACTTAAGGATTGTTTTGGGTTTGTTAAAAGAAAAAAAGATTTATGCAAAGTTTTCTAAGTGTGAGTTCTGGTTGGTTTCGATATCCTTTTTGGGGCATATAGTTTCAAAGAAAGGAGTGATGGTAGACCCATAATAGATTAAAGCGGTTACGAATTGGGCTATACCTACTTCAGTGATGGAGGTTCATAGATTTATTGGCTTAGCAAGTTATTACCGCAGTTTAGTGAAGGGGTTTGTTTCTATTGCTACTCATATGACGTGGTTTACTTAGAAGGATGTACCTTTTATTTGGTCTAATGAGAGTGAGAAGAGCTTCCAAAAGCTCAAGACCTTGTTGACTACCACTCCTATTCTTTCCTTGCTTGTAGATGGTAAGGATTTCATTATTTATTATGATGCCTCTCGTTCTGGTTTAGGTGATGTGTTGATGCAGGAAAGGAATGTTATTGCTTATGCGCAATTAAAGCCCAATGAGAAAAATTATCCCACTCATGATTTGGAGTTAGTTGTTGTAGTTTTTCTCTTAAGATATGGAGGCATTACATATATGGGGCTCATTGTGAAGTGCTTACTAATCACTGCAGTTTACAATATATATTCATGCAGAGGGATTTGAATTTGAGACACCATAGATAGATGGAATTTCTTAAAGATTATGACGTTACCATTCTCTACCATTTGGGAAAGGCTAATGTGGTTGCTGATGCATTGAGTAGGAAGTCATAAAGTATGGGTAGTTTGGCTTATTTGAATACTAGCAGGCGTTCATTAGCTAGAGAGATTCAGATTCTAGCTAACAAGTTTGTTCGACTTGAGGTGACTGAGAGAGGAGGAATTCTAGCCAGCACTGAGCCAAGGTTCACCTTTCTTGATCAAATCAAGGCTAAACAATTTGAGGATGCTAAGTTGAGCAAAAATTATGATAATGTTTTCCAGGGTGAGACCAAGGAGGCTAGTCTTAATGGTGACAGTGTGTTGCGAATTAAAGGGTGAGTTTGTGTACCTCGTGTTGATGATTTGATTACTACTATTCTAGTAGAGGCTCAGTATTCGAGGTATTCTATACATCCTGGTCCAACCAAGATGTACCATGATTTGAGGTAGCATTACTAGTGGGGTCGGATGAAGCATGACATAGTTAATTTTATTGCTAAATGCCAGAGTTATCAACGGATAAAGTACGAGCATCAAAAGCCTGGTGGTACTCTTCTGAGGATGCCCATTCTTGAATTGAAATGGGAGAGGATTGCTATGGATTTTGTTGTTGGTCTTCCCAAGACTATGGGAAAAGTATGATTTTATATGGGTTCTTGTGGATAGGTTGACGAAGTCTAAACATTTTATTCCAGTTCAGGTGACTTATAATGCAGAAAAGTTGGCCAAGATTTATCATAAGGAGATTGTTTGGTTGCATGGGGTCCAGTTTCTATTATCTCGAATAGGGGTATTCAATTTACCTCTACATTTTGGAATAAGTTCCATGAGGAGTTGGGTACAAGGTTGGACCTTAGTATAGCTTTTCGCCCTTAAACCGATGGGCAGTTCGAGCGGATGATTCAGGTGTTGGATGATATGCTTCATACTTGTGTGATGGATTTTAGAGGTTATTTGGATCAGTTCCTACCTTTGGCCGAGTTTGCATATAATAAGAGTTATCATTCGAGTATCGACATGGCTTCGTTTGAGGCATTGTACGGGAGGAGGTGGAGATCTCTCATTGGGTGGTTTGATATTTTTGAGGTGATATCGTGGGATACTGATTTGTTGAGGGACTTATTGGAGAAGCTTAGGTTCATTCAGGAAAACCTTATAGCAGCTCAAAGTGGACAAAAAGAGTATGCGATTGCAAGGTTAGAGATATGTACTTTATGGAGGGTGAGCAAGTGTTGCTCAAGGTATCACTTATAAAGGTTGTCATATATTTTGGGAAGTGAGGTAAGCTCAGTCCTAGATATATTAGACCATTTGAGATTCTTCAGTGTGTAGGGCTGGTGGCCAATAGATTAGCTTTGCCTCTGAGTTTGTCGGGAGTTTACCCTATGTTTCATGTATCGATGCTAAAGAAGTTTCATGGTGATGGAAGCTACATAATTCGTTGGGATTCGGTCTTGTTAGATAAAAACCTATCTTATGAAAAGAAACTTGTTGCTATTCTTGATAGATCTGTCCGTAAGTTGAGGACCAAGGAGATTGCATCTATGAAGGTCCATTGGAAGAACCGTCCTATTAAGGAGGCCACTTGGGAGGCCGAATCAGAATACGTAGCAAGTATCTACATCTTTTTGTTGAGTCAGGTAACTTCTTGTTTTCCTTTCTTAACTTCTGTTTGTCATTCAGGGATGAACAATCGTTTAAACGGTATCTGATGTAACGACCCTCTCGGTTGTTTGTGAAATTTATTCATATTCTCTATTTAGCTCTCTCTGTAGTTTGTATATGTAAATTATGACTCACTGGATGGATAATACTGATTCTTGAGGTGTTTGAATGTTTTAAGTATTTTAGATAATTATTTAATTAATAAATTAGTGGGTCAAAATAACAATTTATTTACTTATCTGGTTAATACAAGGATAAATCTAAGTGAAGAGGGTTTGTTATATTTATTAATGATAAAAGCAGAAAGTGGAGAAAGTTGGGCACAGAAATTTCAACGTAGGTTTATTTCTCACTAAAAAGGATAGAAAATTTTAAAAGAGAGTTAACTGTGGTGGCATCACCATAGGTAAGGAATTAACTTTCTACTATTGTTAATTGAGGATCATGTTTTCAATTGGTACGTATGTGCATTAAGTTTTAAGGGTCTTGTTTCCATTGAAGCTATGCAAACGTGAACAGTAGCATATTAGAGGGGTGATTGGTGTTAAACAGTGGTCTATTGAATGTTAAAATGGATGTACCAAAATATATATATGTATAAATAATTGGCAAAAGTTGGCAGGTGTAAAGTAATTGGATAAAAAATGGAAAAAGTTGGTTGATCAATGGTTATAAATGTTTTTTTTCTTATTTGGAACCATGGAAAATGTGAGATGGCCAATACTCCATTTTAAAAGTGTTCAGGGATTCTGTTTATAATTTGAGGAGTTAGTAAGAGTTACTGTGGGTGGAAATTTATGATATTAATGGTAGTAATTGCAGACTTTCGAGGATTTAAAATTATTATTGTTAAATTTTAACACTAATGTTGGTAGCAGTAGGTGATTATATGGTCATCATATTGTGTATGGGATACTAAAATAGGTAGAGAAATTATAATTTGACTATATTTTCAAGTCAAGAAAAATGTAATGGTGGTACGGGTGTCATTAGATTTGCATTCTTATGAAGATTATATTTTGAATAGCTATTGATCGTTCGGAGACTTTACGGAAGAGGAAGACCCTTGCAAGTTAGCTTGCATTTGGATTCTTCAATCGAGGGAGATTAAGTTTTAATTGGAGTTTCCACTTGACTTAATTGTGTGTATGCTCCTAAATTGGGTACTTGTAGATTGGTGTTCATACATGTTTGAAATTGTTTATGTTTGGATTATTGATTAGGGTATAAATATTATTTAAAATTGATTTGAAGGACTTGTCTTATGACTTTAAGTGTACTTGTAATCTTGGTATATTGTGTTGTATGTTGTGAGTTTGTGTAAATTAATATTGATAATACTTGTTTATGTTTATGTTGGATCGGGTACCACGCCGGTATGTTTACATTTATGTTGGATTGGGTACCACGCCGGTACGTTATATTTATGTTGGATCGGGTACCACATGGGTACATTTATATCTATGTTGGATCAGCTACCATACCAGTATGTTTATATTTATGTTGGATCGGGTACCACGCCGGTACGAATATATATATGTTGAATCGGGTACCACGCCGGTACGGTACATGAACATAGATTGTTCCCTGCAGGTCATGACTGTTTGGGGAAAAATAAGTCCTATAACATGTGTGTACATACTTGTGTTGATTCTGTGGATGTTTACTGTATGGTTGATACTCTTGATAGTTATGTGCCTTGTTTGTTATTGTCCATCTTTCGGGCAATGAAACATTCTTATTTACTTTATTTATAGATTTATTCAAACATGATTTGTTAGTAGTTCTTGTACGATGACTTTCAGGTCTTGGGGATTTTACTATGTATTTTTTTGGACATTCCACATCAATAACGATTAGTCCTGAATTATTAATATTATGTTGTATATATGATATCATCATCTTAATATTGACTAAGTGCTTGGGTAAAAGTTTAGTTTAGATGGTACTTGTCTTTTGGGCCATGACAAATTTGGTATTAGAGACTAGGTTCATCGATCTCATCATTCAAGAACATGTCTAGTAGAGTCTTACGTAACGGTACGAAGACGTCTGTAATTTTCTTCAAAAGGTTACAGGGTAATAAGAAAATCCAAATTCCTCTTTCTTATGTGTTATTACTTGAATTCAATTGTTATCTGATGATTCCAAGTGGTATCTGACTTCTTTCACTCTTATTCTCGCAGATGGTAAGAACACAAAAGAATGAGGCCAGAGGAGGATGTGGCGGAGAAAGGAGAGCAACACTCACCAAAGGTAGAGCTTAGGTTGCGGGGCTAGCTAGAGAGAAGCCAGTATCTCCTCCCCCAAATAAGGATTTTCCCGAGGTTGCATAGGATAGAGCTATGCCAACACATGAGGAATGAGTGTCGGTTCATGATGGGGTTTCACCAGCTCAGGGAGGTGCAACTCCGATTCAGATACACCCCACTGTGATTCAGCACATTTTGAGTTTTTGGAGTGGTTTGGTAGGATTAACCACTATGCTCGCAGCACCTATAGTCCAGCAGAGGATACAATATGTTGTTGCTGTAGCCTCTCAGATGGAAGAAGGGTTAGGAGCAGATGTTTTTCTAAGACAAGTTGTGGGTCCCATGATGACCAAAGATAAGCATGAGTTGTTCTGTAAAATCATCAAGATGAAGCCCTATGTCTTTCATGGAACTGAGTTAGAGGATGCATACGAGTTTATTATTGATTGTCATGAGAGGTTGAACAAAATGGGGGTGGTTGAGAGGTATGGTGTAGAACTGGTTACTTTCCAGTTCCAGGCGATGCTAAGAGGTGGTGGAGGGCCTATGTTGAGTATAGGGATCCAGCTTTGCCTCCCCTGACTTGGATATTGTTTTACTCAATTTTTCTAGAAAAGTACGTGTCTCGTACTTTCAGAGATAGAAAGAGGGATGAGTTTGCTATTCTTAAGCAGGGGAACATGTTAGTTGTGGCCTATGAGGCCAAATTTTATTCATTGTCTCGGTATGTATCTCATTTGTTGAAAATTGAAAAGGAAAGGATCCATTATTTTGTAAAAAGGTTAAATACAAGTTTCTAGATTTTTGCTCTTCAGATGACATCATCAGGTAAGTCTTTCCAGGAGATGGTTGATTTGTCAAGAAGGTGGAGGGCGTAAAGTAACAGAGTTATGCTAAGGCATCCTAGAAGAAGGCCCGCAGAGGAGGCAGTTTTAGTGGTTCTTACTCTAGGGGTCAGGGTTCACAGAGATACCCTTACCGCCCCATTCAACCAGTGATGTCAGTGTTTGTGGATGGTTCGTCAGGAGCTAGCCAGCCATTTTCATACTCTGGTGGTTACCTCGCTTCTTCTTTGTTAGCTCAGCGACCTACCTTGGACCGTACTTGTTATGAGTGTGGTGGAGTGGGTCACGTTAGAAGGTTTTGTCCTAATGCAAGGCAGTTTGGTTAGTTTAGCCAACAGCAGGCTCCTGGAGCTCTCGTTCCGACAGGTAGGAAAAGTGGTGGTAATGGTAGAAGTTGTTAATAGGGGGCCGTGGTGGTCATCGGGAAGGTAGAGGTGGTAATCAACCCCATCGGGGTGGTTGTCATCTTGGTAGGGGTGATGTACATACTGGTGGTAGGGCCCATATCTATGTCTTTCCAAGCAGGCCTGAGGCAGAGGCATCAGATGCTGTTATTACAGGTACTATTCATTTCTATGAGCAGATGGCTACTGTATTATTTGATCCTGACTCCACTTTTTTCTATATGTCTGCTAACTTTGTAATGGGATTGGACATGGTGTATGATTTGCTTGACTTTTTGATTCACATGTCTACTCCTGTTGGTGATTCTATTATCGCTGATAGAGTTTATCATTCTTGTTCTATTATGTTTATGGGGTATCAAACTTGGGCAGATTTAGTGATTCTAGGCATGTTAGATTTTGATATAATTTTGGGTATGAGTTGGTTGTCCCCATATCATGCTATATTAGATTTTCATGCTAAGACAGTGACTGTGGCTATGCCGGGAACAGATAGACTTATGTGGGAGGGTGATTATAGTCCTGCTCTAATTAAACTTATTTTCTTTCTATATGCAAAGAGGTTAATTGAGAGAAGTTGTTTGGACTTTTTAGCACATTTTTGGGACACTTCTGCAGATGTCCTATCTATTGAGTCAGGTCCTGTAGTGTGTGAGTTCCAAGAGGTTTTTCCTGCAGATTTTCCTTGTATGCCGCCATACAGTAATATTAATTTCTATATTGATCTAGAGCTAAGTACTCGTCTTATTTCCATTCCTCCCTATAGGATGGCTCTTGCTGAGTTGAGGGAGATAAAGGCTCAGTTGCAGGATTTGTTGAGTAAGGGTTTTATCCTTCCGAGTGCCTCTCCATGGGGTGCTCCTATCTTATTTGTAAAGAAGAAGGATGGTAGTCTTCGTATATATATAGATTACAAGCAGTTGAACAAAGTCATGATCCATAACAAGTATCATTTGCCCCGTTTAGATGATTTATTTAACCATTTGTAGGGTGCATCTATATTCTCTAAGATTGATTTGAGGTTCGGGTATCATCAGCTCAAGATTCAGTCTGATGATATTTCTAAGACTGCTTTTCGAACTAGGTATGGGCACTATGAGTTTCTTATGATGTCTTTTGGGCTGACTAATGTCCCAGCTGCTTTTATGAGTTGGATGAGTGGGATATTTAAACCCTACTTGAATTCTTTTGTGATTATCTTTATAGATGATATTCTGGTTTACTCTAAGAGTAAAGAGGAGCATGAGAATCACTTAAGGATTATTTTGGATTTGCTAAAAGAAAAAAGGCTTTATGCAAAGTTTTCTAAGTGTGAGTTTTGGTTGGTTTTCGTATCCTTTTTGGGGCATATGGTTTTGAAAAAAGGATTGATGGTAGACCCACAACAGATTAGAGCAGTTAAGAATTGGGCTAGGACTACTTCAGTAACGGAGATTCATAGCTTTGTTGGCTAAGCAAGTTATTACCGCAGGTTCGTAAAGGTATTTTCTTCTATTGCTACTCATATAAAACAGTTGACTAAGAAGGATATACCTTTTATTTGGACTAATGAGTGTGAGGAGACCTTCCAAAGTTCAAGACCTTATTGACTACCCCTTCTATTTTTGCCTTGCTGGTAGAAGGTGAGGATTTTATTATTTATTGTGATGCCTCACATTTTGGTTTAGGTGCTATGTTGATACAGGAAAGGAATGTTATTGCATATGCACAATTGAAGCCCAATGAGAAGAATTATCCCACTCATGATTTGGAGTTAGCTGTTGTAGTTTTTCTCTTAAGATATGGGACATTACTTGTATGAGGCTCATTGTGAAGTGTGCACTGATCACCACAGTTTACAATATGTGTTCACACAGAAGGATTTGAATTTGAGACATCGTAGATGGATGAAATTGCTTAAAGATTATGATGTTACCATTTTCTACCATTCGAGAAAAGCTAATATGGTTGTTGATGCATTGAGCAGAAAATCAGAAAGTATGGGTAGTTTGGCTTATTTGACTACTAGCAGGCGTCCGTTAGCTAGAGAGATTCAGACTATAGCGAAAAGTTTCTTCGACTTGAGGTGACTGAGAGAGGAGGAATTCTAGCCAGCATTGAGGCAAGGTTCACCTTTCTTGATTAAATCAAGGCTAAACAATTTGAGGATGCTAAGTTGAACAAAAATCATGATAAGGTTTTGCAGGGTGAGGCCAAGGAGGCTATTCTTGATGGTGATGGTGTGTTGCCGATTAAGGGGTGAGTTTGAATACCTTGTGTTGATGATTTGATTCCTGCTATTCTAGATGAGGCTCCTTATTTGAGATATTTTATATATCCTAGTGCAACCAAGATGTACCATGATTTGAGGCAACATTACTGGTGGGGTCGGATGAAGTGTGACATAGTTGATTTTGTTGCTAAATGCCAAATTTATCAGCAGATAAAGTACGAGCATCAGGAGATAAAGTACGAGCATCAAAAGCCTAGTGATACTCTTCAGAGGATGCCCATTCCTGAATGGAAATGGGAGAGGATTGCTATGGATTTTATTATTGGTCTTCCCAAGACTTTGGGAGAGTATGTTTCTATATGGGTTATTGTGGATAGGTTGACGAAGTATGCACATTTTATTCCAGTTCAGTTGACTTATAATGTAGAAAAGTTGGCCAAGATTTATCTTGAGATTGTTCGGTTGCATGGGGTCCTAGTTTCTATCATCTTGGATAGGGGTACTCAATTTACCTCTACATTTTGGAAGAAGTTACATGAGGAGTTGGGCATAAGGTTGGACCTTAGTATAGCTTTTCACCCTTAAACTGATGGGCAGTCCGAGCGGATGATTCAGGTGTTGGAGGATATTCTCCGTGCGTGTGTGATAGATTTTAGAGGTTATCGGGATCTGTTCATACCTTTGGCCGAGTTTGCATATAATAACAGTTATCATTCGAGTATCGACATAGCATCGTTTCAGGCATTGTACGGGAGGAAGTGTAGATCTCCCATTGGGTGGTTTGATGCTTTTAAGGTGAGACTGTGGGGGGCTGATTTGTTGAGGGACTCATTGGAGAAGGTTAGGTTCATTCAGGAAAACCTTATAGCGGCTTAAAGCAGACAAAAAGAGTATGCGGATCGCAAGGTTAGAGATATGTAATTTATTAAGGGTGAGCAAGTGTTGCTCAAGGTATCACCAATAAAGGGTGTCATGCATTTTGGGAAGCGAGGTAAGCTCAGTCCTAGATTTATTAGACCATTTGAGATTCTTCAGCGTGTCGGGCCGGTGGCCTATAGATTAGCTTTGCCTCCGAGTTTGTCAGGTGTTCACCCTGTGTTTCATGTATCGATGCTAAAGAAGTTTCATGGTAATGGTAACTAAATAATTTGTCGGGATTCGATCTTGTTAGATGAAAACCTCTCTTATGAAGAGAAACCTGTTGCTATTCTTGATAGAGTTGTCCGTAAGTTGAGGACTAAGGAGATTGCATCTGTGAAGGTCCAGTGGAAGAACCATCCTATTGAGGAGGCCACTTGGGAGACCGAAGCATACATGCGTAGGAAGTATCCACATCTTTTTGTTGAGTCCGGTAACTTCTTGTTTTCCCTTCTTAACTTGTGTTTGTCGTTCAGGGACGAATAATTATTTAATTGGTATCTGATGTAATGACCCTCCCGGTAGTTTGTGAAATTTGTTCATATTATCTATTTTAGCACTCCCCGTAGTTTGTATATGTAAATTATGACTCACGGGATAGATAGTACCGATTCTTGAGGTGTTTAAAAGTTTTAAGTATTTTAGATAATTATTTAATTAATAAATTGGTGGGTCAAAATAATAATTTATTTACTTATGTGGTTAATACAAGGATAAATCTAAGTGAAAAGGATTTATTATATTTATTAATGATAATAGCAGAAAGTGGATAAAGTTGGGCCTAGAAGTTGCAACGTAGGTTTATTTCTCACTGCAACGGATAGAGAATTTTAAGAGAGAGTTAACTGTAGCGGTGTCACCATAGGTAAGGAATTAACTTTCTGCTATTGTTAATTGAGGATCTTGTTTTCAATTGGTATGTATGTGCATTAGGTTTTAAGAGTCATGTTTCCACTGAAGCTTTGCAAATGTGAACAGTAGCATAGTCGAAGGGTGATTGGTGTTAAACAGTGATCTATTGAATGTTAAAGTGAATGTACCAATATATATATATATGTATAAATAATTGGCAAAAGTTGCCAGGTGTAAAGTAATTGGCAAAAAAAATGGAAAAAGTTGGTTGGTCAATGGTGATAAATGTTTTTTTTGTCTTATTTGGAGCCATGGAAAATGTGAGATGGCCATAGTCTATTGTAATAGTATTTAGGGATTCTATTTATAATTCTAGGAGTTAGTAAGAGTTACTATGGGGAAATTTATGTTATTAATGGTAGTAATTGCAAACTTTCGGGGATTTAAAATTATTACTGTTAAATTTTGACACTAATGTTGGTAACAGTAGGTGATTATATGGTTATCATATTGTGTATAGGATACTAAAATAGGTAGAGAAATTATAATTTGACTATATTTTCAAGTCAAAATAAATGTAACGGTACGGGTGTCATTAGATTTGTATTCTTATAAAGATTATAATTTGAATAGGTATTGATCGTTCGGAGACTTTATGAAAGAGAAAGACCCTCACAAGTTAGCTTGCAGTTGGATTTTTCGATCGAGGTAGATTACGATTTAATTGGAGTTTAGACTCGACTTAATTGTGTGTATGCTCCGAAATTTGGTACTTGTGGATTGGTATACGCACATGTTTGAAATTGTTGATATTTGGATTGTTAATTCGGGTATAAATGTTATTGAACATTGACTTGATGGAATTGTCTTATGACTTTAAGTGTACTTGTAATCTTGGTACATTGTGTTGTGAGCTGTGAGGTTGTGTAAATTGATATTGATATTACTTGTTTATGCTTATGTTGGATCAGGTACCACGCTGGTACGTTTACATTTATGTTGGATTGGGTACCACGTCGGTACGTTTACATTTATATTGGATCAGGTACCACGCCGATACATTTATATATATGTTTGATCGGGTACCATGCCGGTACGTTTATATTTATATTGGATCGGGTACCACACCGGTATGGATATGTATATGTTGGATCGGGTACCACGTCGGTACGGTACATGAACATAGATTGTTCCCTGCAGGTCATGAATGTTTGGGCAAAAATAAGTCCTATAGCATGTGTGTACATACTTGTGTTGATTCGGTGGATGTTTACCGTATGGTTAATACTCTTTATAGTTATGTGGCTTGTTTGTGGGCACTGTTGACTTGTTATTGTTGTACTGTTGATTCAATGAGAATTTGTTATTTGATGATGCCTATCTACTTGTTTTTCTAATTATGTTGTGTTCATCCTATTAAGTTTAGTTGACCTATGGCCTACCAGTACATAGTGGTTTGTACTTATACTACCCTGTACTCTTCTTTTGTTGAGAGTGTGTTTAGTATGATGGAAAATGTTTTCCATGAAAAAAGTTTTCCTAAAAAATATTTTCATAGAAAATAAGTTGATTTTCTACTTATTTTCTTATGTTTGGTTGATGGGTGAAAAATATTTTCTAGAAAATATTTTATGGTGTTTGGTTGGTGATAGAAAATATTTTTCTAAAATTATGATTTCATTTAAATAGATTATTTATTTATTCCGTGTCATGATTTATTTAAACAATCAATACTAGCTCTTTGTAATTGATACTTGATCTTGACTAAATACAAACAATATAGCTCTTTGTATTTTCAACAGTAAATGTATGCATCTAATATATAGGATGTAAAATTCATACTAACTTTTCATATTGGTAAGATTAATTAATAATTATCATAAACAAATACTAACAGCTAACTAATATTTCTACGTCCTCCGTGTAATCTTGAATACTGGGTGCTTCATTATGTACAACTATTACTGGGGTTGAGCTAAAATACTTTTGTACAACTATGCCAACACTCATCATGTACACATTATATAGACCACAACTAACATTAAACAAAGAATATAAACTTCATGATTCAAGAAAAGCATTGGATATATAAAGCAATTTTGAAGAACACTGAATAGCATTGACAAGTTATCCAGAAAAATAAATAGAAGGTCCATCGGCACGCCCACAGATCCGTCAAGTCATCAAATGCCCATAATACCGATAATGGACTAAAATATTTTTACACTATACATGACTTCATAATGGCCTACTTCTAATGCACAAGTCTTTAAATAAAGGGAAAAACAAAATTCTCCAACGCCATCAAGTTTTTCTGGGCATCCAACTAATGAATCAGAGAGCGTCTCCTTCCAACTAGTCTTCTTTATCAGATATCCAACCAAAACACCTATAAGAACAATCAGCACGACAAACAACATTGAGAAGCGACTAATATTGGTTTTGCTGATTTCTTTTTTACCAGCTCCTGAAAAATGGTAAGAGTAAGACGCTAATCAAAAGTACTGGCCTTACTCCAAGAAAAATAGCAACAACATCAATTATAGGAGACTTAAGTGATGGACCCATACACATGTACCTAGAAACAATTGCAGGAGAGTTCAAGTCAATTATAAGAGATATTTAAAAAGATCATAATATGAAGACTGCTTTACAACTCACTGTTCCTACAGTTTTTTGTATTTCTCTATGTATGGCCATATAAAATAGATGATTTCCCAGTCCCAACTGGACATAAACTACAATCTTTTGTCCTGCTTAGGCTTGAAAATTTAAATTTTTAAGTAGTGGATCAGGTGACTGGGGATCCCAGGTGGAATGACTGCCTATTGCAATCTTAATCCTAAGTCATTTGTTGAGTTCTTTACAAAAAGTTAGCAAAGCTCCAGTCATCATCAATCCCAGTAAGGAGAAGAAAAGTCCAATATCATACCGGATGTTATGCATGCTATGTTGTCATAACCTTCTCCCTCTAATCTTTGGGTAGCAACTGAACCCCATTATGAATAATTGAACCATAACAACACCAACTGTCTTAACTCATTCTTAGTAAGCAGTAAACATAACCATTATCTATGTTTGGATAGACTTCGGTAAAGTACACACAATTTCAAAAACAACAACAAACTCAGTATATTCTCACATAGTGAGGTATGGAGAGGGTAGAATAAACGTAGTCCATACCACTACCTCCGAAGTAGTAGAGGCTATTTTGGATAGACCCCCGGTTACAAAAGGAATTGTAAGAAATAAGTTAAAAGTCCTATTTCACAATCAACAATCAAGTATCTTGATTTAACAAAAAACCCAGATATTGGATTTTCTATGCTTATTTAACTCTCTTATTTCTTGTTCCTTTCCCATAGTAGTGAATCATCTAAGATATATGCATATTCTGATTTAATATTATCTTAGATGTGTACTAATCTCCTTGATTATCCCTAAAGCTAGTTGGTTCAAAAATCACTCAATAAATCCAGAATGAAACTTCTTTCAAACATCAAATGGAAGCAATTTATAAAGATTGAACACCAATATAAAGAAAATATGCTAATAGGGAACGTAGAAACAACATAGATCATAAAAATTTAGTGCACACCTTTAAATTTGCTTTTGCTCTTTTACGAGCAGCTAATAGTTCTTCAAGAATTTCTGGAACAATTAAAGGTAGAGTGATAGAAACCAGCTCCTTCTTCTTGTGTAGTGGAATTATGTTCAATTTTTAATTGTAAATATAATGGTAGTATAAATATAGAAACTCAATTCTTATCAAGAAATAGACCTAAACAAGCAAAATTGAACCCAAATCAGAAATTGAAATTGAAATTTTTAAATAAAATTGGCCTCAAATCAGAAACCCAAATAAGTAAAAGAGAAAAAATTGAAGAAATTTTTACCAAGAACCATAAAAGAAATTAATTATGGACATACCTTTAAAATTCTTGCAGTAGGGAGAAGAGAGAGAGAGGAGAGAAAACCCTAAAATTGGAGACAATGATCTGTGCTTTGTGCGTCGATTTTGTTTGGGGTGAAGAAGAGAAGTGTATACGGGTAGCTGTCAAATGTTTTTTCTGGAAAATGACTTCCCTTCACTTAATAGGGAAGTCATTTTCCCTTATGCGAGGGAAAATAAGTAAGTTTGGAAAATGTTTTCTAAATGTTTTTTTACAACCAAACAAAACAAAATGGAAAAATGTTTTCTAGAAAACATTTTCCATCATACCAAACACACCCTGAGTGCAGAAAGTTTTTCAGAGGCTCAGACACGACCTCACCTCTATGGTTGATAGAAGATCTTGATCTAAAGGGTGAGTACTCCATTTTCAGGATGCCATGGGTCATATTATTTGTTATTGTCCATCTTTCGGGCAATGAAACCTTCCTATTTACTTTATTTGGAGATTTCTTCAGACATGATTTGTTTGTAGTTCTTCTATGATGAATTTTGGGTCTTGAGAATTTTACTAAGTATTTTATTGGACATTCCGCATCAATAACGATTAGTCCTGAAGTATTAATATTATGTTGATTTTATGATATCATCATCTTAATATTGACTAAGTGCTTGGGTAAAAGTTCGATTTAGATGGTTCTCCCACAGGAAGATTAGTGTGGGTGCCACTCATGGCCTTTTGGATCGTGACACTCAAGCATTTTTGAAATCTCTTGTGAATTCTCGGAAGCTTTAAGTGATTGATTTGAATTGAAATATACACGTAATGGTGAAAGAAAATTAAATTATTCTTCCCATTTATTTTAGGAGATTTTTTTTATATATTTTTTTTCTAATTTTTTTACCATATATTTTGGGGGTTTACATGAATTCTCCTATTATTTTCTTCAGTTACCTAGGGAAAAAGAAAATTACATTAATTTTATTTCCCATATATTTAGAATTCTTACCATATATTGTAGGACTCCTTAAATATAATTCTCCTAATATTTCTTCCCATATTAAATTATAATTGAAGGAAATATGTGAAGAGATAATTAATAATTGAAGAAAATATATGAAAAGATAATTTTGTCTATTACAAAATTTTTAATGAAAGAAAAAAAGTTCAAATCACTTTTCTAAGGGCCTTCACATTTTTAATATATTACTAGTTTAGGTGTATGCGTTTCGCGCGTGTACCTCACTTTAATAAGTTCAAATATTACACTAAATAGGATAATTATTTAAATAATAAAGATGAATAAAATAATTAAATTAAATATCTTTTAATATGTAAAGATAGAGAATTTATTTAATTAAACCTAACCTTTACCGAAAAAATTCTCAAAGTCGATCGGCATTCATCTACCATCTATAAACTGCAACAAAACAATACGATGAGACATCAAAACAATACAATTAAATCTACCTTTACATAAAAATTTTCTCAAAGTCGTCCGACACTCATCTACCACCTATAGATTATATAAGACTATAATAGAGATACCAAAATAATACAATTAAACCTAACCTTTACATAAGAAAATTCTCAAAATAGAGATATCAAAGCAATACAATCAAAACCTAACTAACCGACATTTATCTACCACCCGTAAACTACAACAAAATAATCCAATAAAAGTGATATCAAACAATACAATTAAACTTAAATTTTACAAACAATTTTTTTTTAAAGTCACTCAACATTCATCTACCACCTATAAATTTAAATAAAATAATATGATAATAATTTACATGGATTAAACCTAATTAAATATTGGTTTACTCAGGTAGCAATTATACTGTAAATTTATTTAGTTTATAATTAAAAGGACAAAAATAAAGAAAAATAAAGTATGACTATTAAAAAAGAAAGATTGTCTACCAAATCATAGTTTCGTTGATTAGAACAAATTTTGAATGGCATTTTTGAGATCATAATTCATGATCACACAACACACAAAAATCATCAATTTCTTTTCCTTTGATCTTTAGCTAATTTGAAAAATTATGTGATCTCAAAATTAAATTTAAGTTTAATTCTATTATG
Organism: Capsicum baccatum var. pendulum; assembly: GCA_030864225.1. Classification (NCBI taxonomy): domain Eukaryota; kingdom Viridiplantae; phylum Streptophyta; class Magnoliopsida; order Solanales; family Solanaceae; genus Capsicum; species Capsicum baccatum. The sequence continues at coordinate 223,837,718 of CM061559.1, read as the reverse complement.
TGTAATAATTGGCGGTTGTTGAAAATTTAAGTCATTGAGTTTGATCATATAAAATTTTAGATTCAGATAAATGAATATAATATAATCAATGGTATATATATTACTCGCCAGTTATAATGTAGGATATTAGTAGCAACTTCAATAAATCATCAATTGTTGTCGAAAAACAAAAATCACCACAATCTATGAATTCCGCAACAAATAATTCTAGATAAATATAAACTACCACAATTTTAAATCGACAAAAGAAAAATTCAACAATTCTATTATTCTATAAAAAAGGTTCACGTCAACGGCAATGACAGCAAAGAAGTTGTTTGTAACCATAAGAGTTCTTACTTTCATCATTGTAAGTTTTCCATATGTGCATTTAATTTAAAGAAAAATTTTAATGTTTGTTTTTCACTTTGACTACACAAACCACAATGTTTAAATCAAATTATGGACTTCCTACATGTAGTAATAGATTTTGATAAATTATGGACTTCCTATATTTATAGTTTATTAAAATAAATGAATATTCTATTTGGAGTTTTTGAGTTGTCCTCTTTTAATTAGGAATGGTAAGTTTTCTTTAGATGGTGGAAAAGGAACTCTATTTTTGTAAAGAAGGGTTTTTTGTCAAAATATAGTAATATTTAATATTACTAAAATAATAGGGATAAGTGAAAATACTATTTTGTATAAAACGGAGACTTTTAATGAAGGTCAAAAAGTTCAAATCACTTCTCTAAGGGTCTTCACACTTTTAATATCTATCTATCTCTCTCTCTCTATATATATATAATTCACATTTATTTTGGTTTTGAAATATATTAATTTATAATATTAGGTGTACTACTTGATTCTTTTCATACCCTAATACGGTTTGTATGCATTCACAACATGATAAAAATTAAAGAATGTCCAATTTGAATTAAAATATGTCATTACTTATTTTTCGTTAATATTATTTGAATTATTTGGACTCTTTTTCCAAATACATGCATGTTTTTTCAAGTACTCCTTTTCTTTTCAATGTTTAAGTAAATATAGATAATTGTCGATCTCCGTCACTTATGGTTATTTATCATTCAATGAATGACAGATAAAGGATTCGCTTAATACTCCTCCTCCTCCTTTTCATTTATATTGTAAAAAAAAACTCTACATTATTATTCTTTCCCATCGCTAATTGATTCCCTGGGTGCAAAATTTTCATCCTTCTTGAATACTCTTCTCGAGGTAGAAAAATTAGATAGTAAAGATATAATATATCCAACACATTTAAATTTGAGTGGTGTTATTGACCCACTTTAATTATTAGTTCAGCTCATTTCGACTTAATTTATTTTAATTCATAAAATTAGAATTGATATGTCATAAAAAAATTTATCAAAGTATTTTTTACTCAGTCAAACCCCACCACATTACATGGATTTATACTTCTCTAAGTATAGGATATTTTTTGTTGGTGGTTACTAGATAACTTGTGGTTAGTTCAACTTTTTGGTTAGTATTTTGATCTTAATATCCTAATTTTTGACAAGTCTCTAAACCAAGTGTCATGATCCAAAAACGAGGGTCATGATGGGACTTGTCGCGCCGTACCTTGACAAGTAAGCCTATCATCCAAACTGATACGAATAGAGAAAAAGACAGAAACACCCCAAGGTAAGGCTTCAAGAATGAAGCCGAACCATATAAATAATCATAACAATGTGGAAAGAACTTATCCAAAATACCAATCATGCCCAAAACCAGGTGTTAATAGTGTAAGAACTACTAATACTATCCAAGAGTCAAATACATCGAGAAAATAACCACAAAGGAATAATAACTGTCTCTGAATACTAATACAGACATAACTGGTATTGAAAGATAGAGGTGAACTTCGGACGCATGAATGTCCAATCGCTACCTTGGAAGCTTCAACAATCGCCCGAATCAAGTAAGCTGAGGTGCACTCGAGCTAGGACCTACACCGAAAGGGCGCAGTAGGCATGAGTACGGTCCACTTGTACTCAGTAGGTATCATAGGCCAACCAAGCAAAGTGGTAAATAAAGTATACAAAATATACACTAAGGGCACGTCACCTGCAATCAAAAAATATCCACAACGGTAGCCCACACTGCTTGCACTAATAGTTCTAGTATATCTCACATATATTACAAAAACACACCAAGAAATAGAACCCAAGTATACATTATGTCATATATAATAGAACAAGAGAGAACATGTAGATACAAGATCATCAAATACAAGTAAAGAAAAGTAAGACAAACACATAGATGACAAGTCAATAAGACAATACAACACAACATAAACACAATAAAGTAAGTGCATTGTATATGATGATGATGATGATGATGATGATGATGCACGAGGTTGTCACACAACCTCCAGGATCGTCGCACAATCCCCGTATATACCTATGGAGCTAAAGCTTCCCGATGTAGGACCCATGGGGGGTTCGTCAACCCATATACAATCCACATATCTCATATCTCCTTTCCAGCATATCCCTTGAAAAGGGTTTTATAAGTTGTTACAATATTTTTAAAAAGGTGTTGCCAGTGTTTCTCAAATGTTGCCACGGTGGTACCAATGTTTCATGAATGAGTATGATATGAAGATGTAATGCTCAACACCAATCACAATAAATATTTCCGCAACCAACCATATGATATATTTCCACAACCAACCATAATGATATATTTTTACAGGCACATGAGCCAATATTCACTCGTTATTTTCATTTCATCCATAAATTTCCACATGTCTCATATGCCAATAAAGTATGAATATAATCACAATACACCAATGGTGTCACATTAAACAATACAATGTAGTTACTCACATGTATTCAAGGCTATCAATGTCACATAGGACCCCACACGGTCAAACATATTACATAATATTTTAATTTCGACAATTACATCACATATAGGCCCCACACGAGCACAACACATAGATAGACATTTTTCATGATTAGTTCCCACCCTTAACATGCAATTTGTACCATCATTTACTACCCAGCCTAGTCTAAAGAGTTAAGCCATAACCTACCTCGAAAGCCGAAATCGGTCCGCTACACTTGAACCCCCAACCCTACCTTTTACGAACAATCCTGAATTTCACTAGAAATATCAAATATGCAATATACGCGTCAAAATGAAATCAACGACACTCATATTGACTACTTTTGGTTTGGGGTCAAAACGAACCCCCAAAATGGATTTTCGAAAAAGAAGGGTAAAATTGAAACTTTACTCCAAAAATACGTTCTCCAAATTTTTAGGAACCTACATCTGAAAACCCAAGTTAAATCGAGTAAAAAATGATTTTCAAATCGAAGAAAAAACATTTTTGAGCTTTATAGAGTAAAATATTTGAAATCCGGGTTAAAATCCAAAATCGGAGTTGTTTTGAAGGTTAAATTGATGAAAAGCTAGTAATTATAAGATAAAAGTATTATTCAAGTGAAAATGAGTGAAATTTGGGTTTAAAATCGTACCCTAAGATTTTTGGAGTTTTGAGAAATTAATGAAGAAATTAGTAAGAAAAGGGTGAATTCCTTAATTTCATAATATAATCAAGAAATAAGTGTTAATCTAGCTTCCCAAGCTCCCACAAACTTCACTTTTAAGCTCTCAACTATTTAGGGTTTAACTCTCAAGAGGCAAGATGAAAAATGAGCAAAATAAGTTAAAAAAAAATATTATTTATCAGTGCAGAAATCTACACCGCTGTCTAAAACAAAAAAGCTGTTTTTTTTTTAACTTAATCCGGACTTCAACGGCGTGTCGAGATTTATTTGGAGTCTGATATGTGCAAACGAACTATGCAACCACACTAAATTCGATGTTCCAGACGCGATGGAGCTACCAGATTTTCCATAAAAATTCATTTTCACAAAATTGACCCTCGAAATCTGAAATCACCATTTTCCAAATCGAGCGTCGAAATGAGATTTAAAAGCCGTAAAATCATACCAAATATGCTAACACACTAAAATCGATATTCCGGATCTGCGGGAGAATTTGTATTTTCCATACGAGTTTGTTTCGATCAAAAGTAGGTCCCATACCCAACTTTTCAATTTTTTAACTTTCCGATGAATAGGTCGAAATGAGCCCAGGTGCACCAGGGCCCTAACCCAAAGTCTACCTACCCTAAAATCGATATTCTAAAACTGCTGGCGCAATCTTTTCAGTCTTCATTCGCACGGATCAAAATATATCCACATTAGTCCGAAATAAGGCTCTCGAAGCCATAAAAAACCACAATATTACATAAATGATACTAAAATGCATCAAAAATCATGCCAACCACTCCCACACTCCAGAAATATCATAATTCAATCACGGGGAGGGGTAAAATAATCAAATCACATAAAATCACAAATTTCACATATTTCATCAAATTTTCAGGTCGTTACACCAAGCCACAAATTAACGAGGCATTATTTGCCTTCATTTAAACTGCCCCTAGTCCTCATGGTTTTAGGTTAGACAGAACTATTCCAAGTAGGAAGGTGTAGTTTTTATTTCTTTATATAGGGTAATAATATTTTTGGTCTTACAATTGGCAAATCCTTTTTTTGTTATTATGATACATAACCAAATACATTTGACTTTTAATTAACTAAACAAGAATATATATATATATATATATATATATATATATATATATATATATATATATATATATATATATAAAAGAAACGAAAAGCAAGACAAGAAGCCACATGGCAGCATAAGAATAAGTCTAAGTGATAATTTCAAGACAAAGTTAAAAAGTATGTAATAAAATTTTTTAATTGAAAGATTAAGTATTTAAATTTGAAATACATTATCTCTTTTTTAAAAAAAAAATTATTATCTTAATAAATAGAAATTCATAATTGAAGAGTCCTTGTAGGCTGTTACTATTTCAAAGCTCTATCTTATAAAATTTAAATATTATATATATATATAGTTTATTCATATAATAATAATAATAATACTAGTAGTAGTAGTAATAACAATAATATTTTTTGAATGTGTCTTATACAAAATGAGTAGTGTGTTTTATATAAAATGAGTAGTGTGTTTCAATAGGAATAAAATACATCTGTATTTTTTAAAATTTGAATTGATACGGATATCCCTCAACTATATCAATCTCATTTTAATTTAAGATAAAAAAATTTCAAACTCAAAAGTGTAAGGTATAAGATAATTCTGATATTTTAAAATCCTTTCTTTTTTAACAAATTAATATCACAATAAGTAAAAAAAAAATTATGTCTTCAAAATTAGTAAAACAAAAAGATAATTTTACAAAAAAAACAAATTATAAAATAATTTATTTGAATTTTTTTGTAAAATAAATTTATTTATAAATAATAAGAATAAAAGTTTATTAATCTTTGTGTTTTTTTATTGGTATCTTTATTAGAAAGGAAAAAAAAAAGAAGACAAAAACATAAGAAAAGTAATTAAAAAGGAAAAAATAAAGATTCTTATTTGAAAAAAATAGTAAAATACACGGTTTTTTTTAAAAGAAATAGTCAACACACGTTTTTGAAAAAAAAAAAAAAGAAGAAGAGGAAGAAGGTAAACTATCTTCCTGATTTTTAGCAATAAAATAAACATTTTTTTCTCTTTTTGACTTCATTTGAAAATTAGTTGTTTTATTGTGAGTATTCTTAAATAATTGTTCCTTTTTTTTATCTACTAATTAGTTATCCAACTTTAGATAAACTTAAAATTTTCAAAACAAAATTATTAGATGTCTATTTTATTAATTTCCAGGATTTGTTATTGCCATAAAATAAAGATTAGTGGAGTTTTCAAATTCAAAAATACATTTAGAAAAAGACTTATTATTTTGGTCAAACATAAAAATAAAAATAATAATTAAAAGACAAGGATTAAAATACAAATTTAAAATAATAACCATAAAAGCAATAACAACAACAACAATTACAGATATATCTACCATGAATAGAAAAATTATAGGTAATTCTCATCATATTCTTTTATTTAACTATAAATATATATTGTTCATGGTCAATTTATTTTAAAATTATTTTATCATTGATAAATATTATATTTATCTTTTGAAATAGATGTACCTACTATGAATGAAAAAATCATAGGCAATGCTCATCAAATTTCTCTGAATAATTACAAAGGTACGTTCTTATACTTGATTTAATTTTATAGTTATTTTATTATTTTGGTGATTAATATTATATTTGTCTTTTATCACAAATGTACCTAAAGAAAATGAAGTTTCCACAAATCTTATGCAGATAAATTTCTCCAAAATGCGAAATGAATATTTAATAAATTAACAAGTACTATCGAGAATAGAAAGATACAAAGGAGATTTATCAGACCATTTGTTTAAAGAATGAATCGAAACATATTTGTATATGCACAAATATTATCATTTTTATTTGTGTTAATATATTTCTCTGTCACATTTACATATCTATTCTGTACTAAGAAAGTTATAAAATAGATTTATATGCATCTAATTATTGCAATTGATTTATTCTTTCATGATTTTACTTGCAAATATACATTTATATATAAAAAATGTTTGCTGATTCTATTTGTCATTTAAATTTTTTAAAGTCAACAATGACGACAACAACAACAAACCCAGTATATTCCCATATCATGAGGTCTAGGGAGGGTATAGTGTACGCAGTCTATACCACTACCTCTAAAGAAGTAGAGAGGTTGTTTCCGATAGACCCCTGGCTCAAGATAAAGGACAGTATATAAAAAAAAAATCAAAAGCATGGAACACGATATAATAACATAGATACGACGTCCACAAAAATATTGGACACTACCAAACAAAGGACACCAACACCCTCCTACCTACTGACTACGACTCATCCACCCATCTTAGTCCTCTATCCTAATATTTTTCCTCTATACCTTCCTATCCAGGGTCATATCCTCAGTCAGCTATAACTGCTTCATGTCACGTTTAATCACTTTCATTCAGTATTTCTTCGGTCTACCCCTACCCCTCTTGAAACCATCCAAGGCCAACATCTCACACCTATGAACCGGGACATCCGTGCCCCTCCTCATCACATGACCAAACCATCTCAACCTCACTTGCCGCATCTTATCTTCCACTACTTTAAAATCATACAACTGAAATCCCGATAAACAACAAGTCAAATGAATAATAAAGGTCAATATTAACAATCGAATAATTTTAGATAGTGAACAATGCAATAAAAAAATTATAGGTCAATCTTTTGATAATTATATGATTCATCATTTTTTGTCATATGATATGATTATGTGATTGTATGGAAGAAGAGGTCGAGAGGATTGAAGACGAGGGTAGGGGGAGGGGGATGGTGCACTGGTGGCGAAGGGAAAGTACATTGTTCAACTAATTAATTGAACTATATAATTTTTTGAATTATTTATTACAAATTATATTTAATAATTCCTAATTAATTTAAAATATGTTTATGTGCTACGACAAAAATTAATTTATTCTTTTAAATTAATAAATAATATTTCTAATGATTTAATTTTTAAAATATCTCGTACATCGCATGAGTACTTATACTAGTTTAATTAATATAATTTTTATAATCACCAACATGAGTTGTGGTGCAGTAGATGAGACTGCTCCACTCTTAATCAGAGGTTGAGGGTTCGATCTTGGGTATGGAGAAAACTTTGTTGGGAGCGTTGTCACCTTAATAAGCCCTGTAACGTACAATCCGGATTAGTCGGGGCTCCAATGCGAACGCTAAATACTGAATGGGAAACAAAAAAAAATTATAATCATTGAATGACAGTAATTTAATGATTTAGTAAATTTATCAACATTCATAAATAAAGGGATGAAAAGCACATCTATTAAGATAACTTATTCCACTCACATTTTGCATCTGTATTTTGGTATAAAACCTACAAAATGCCAAAAACGTGTCCACTTACTTTGCCCCCCCCTTTATCTACAACTTAGGTTCCATAATATGTGGAATGATAGTACCTCTCCATATTGTTCCAATAGAAACTAACGGTTGAAGAACAAACGCAATATTTTCAATGTTCCCATTTGAAGTGTGACAAACATGGCTTTGGTAGCAAATTATATAAACACCAAATAGCCCCTCCCTCTAGGAACGGAGAGTGTAATACTTTTAAATACCGCTGTAGTACCATTGATGTATAGAGTTATAGTTTTGCTTATTTTTTTTTTTTTTTTTTTTTTAAATAATTAGTTTTGCTTATTGATTTACCAAAATTTAATAGCTTTAATCTTGAGTTTATATTTGTATTTAGAAATTTATTCTATCGTAAAATTATCAAGTTTCTTTATTCTAAAATTTGAAAATATACTAATTTAAAATTCTAGCTTTGTTTCTACTTGATATGATAATATATAAAGAAAACAATTTAAGACAATCAGAATACAGACGTAATAAATAAATTACATCTAAAAAACAGATTATATAATATAATAAGTGGGAATAAAAAATAAACAAATAAAGAATAAGAATATATGAATAAAGAATAAAAGTAAACAAGTACTCTATTTATGTCAATTTATTGATTTAATCATCAGATTCCAAATTAAATCAAAGGCAGATTCAAATTAAGATGCATGGCACATAGGGGCATATGCAAAGGGGGAGGAGTGGGGGTGGGGTTGGGGGTTTCACATGTGCACCCATCCTCTCCTTCCCAATTACTATTTTTTCAATTATAATTAATTTTTTTTAAAAAAATTAAATAAATAAGGTTCAATTTCCAAGCTCTTGGACCTTCACCTTTCAAATTCCTGTAACCAACTATTGTCGTCCTTTATATAGAATAGTATAAAATTAAGCACAAACATTGTGTATTTTTGTTCTTGCTTCCCTCTCCCTTCTTCTTACACGTCTGTTTTTTCTTTTTCTTTTATATTAGCGGTTTTTTCGTATGGATGTATTTTAAGGGGCAAGTTTATAAATATGATCTCATAATTAGAAGTTTCATAGCAACTGTTTTCATAATTATTTGAGATAACAACTTATATTTTATATTTTATAAAAATATTGCTATTAAACTACATATACAACGAGATTTACTGTCTTTATTTTACTCAAATTAATTGAGTTAACTAAGAATTAATTATCTCATTTATTTAAAGCAGTAAATTTCTTTTTCATAAATTACTTTTATTTAAAAAAAATTCTCTCTTTCACTTTTTATATCTCTAACTTTTTCTATTGTTAGTTTTTTTCATCTTTTTTATCTTTTTTTTTATTTGATTTCTTTTTCTTTCTTTTTTCCACTTTATTTTCTCTCTTTTATTTCTCTTCTTTATTTTTCCTTTTTCCTTTTTTCCTTTTTTATTTTCCTATTTTTTTCTTTCTCATATTTTCCTTTTTCTTTTCTTATTTTCATTTTCTTTTTATCGTTTTCTATTTTATTTTTGATTTTTTTCTCTTTTATTTTTACACTTCTATTTCTAACGCTCTTTCTTCTTCTTCTTTTCCCTTTTTACTTTTTTTTTTAATTTTTCTTTTTTCTTTTTGTCTTTTCTATCTTTGTCTTTTTTTTTTACTCTTCTATCTCTAACTGATATTTTTAAAAGATAAATATTTATATCACACACACACACACACACACACACACATATATATATATATATATATATATATATATATTTAAAAAATATACAAAATAATTAGACATATAGATCTGTATATATATTTACAGTACAAAATATACATATATATCTACATATGTATTTACAGAAATACATATCTGTCTCATATGTATTTATATATAAACATATATGACACAAAATCTCTATAACAAAAATGACAACTATATACAGATGTATATAGGTAATAAAAAATAGATGATATATATCTTAAACAGTAAAAAATACAAAAATACATATGGATATGCACTTGTATATACAAAATACAAATAAATGCAAAAAAGTTATAATACATTTGTGAAATAATAAATCTGCCTAATTGCGCTTGAGCTACACATTTCTTCTTCTTCATATAGCCACCACAAATATTCTTATGGCAAAAAATCTTGTACTGCTCATTTGATAACATCGTCTTAACACGTTCTTTAATATCATTGACTGTGTGACATTCAATATATGATGCAAACCTTGAAAGTACACTTTTCATGAATGTATGATCACACGGCACCTATAGAACAAAAATATGACATAAATCTATATTACATGTACTTTTCAAAAAAATAAATAAATATACAAAATGCAAAATACATAGTATGCATATATTTTCATTTACATAATACATTACAAAAAATACATTAGCTCTGAATATGTATTTACAGAATAGATGCATGATCCATATCTATATTACCATTAAAAAAAAATACAAATGTGACTCTAATATGTATTTACGAAATGCATATTAAATTCATATTAAACAGTAACAAACATAATTATACTATATATCTTCATATGTATTTGCAAAATACAAAGGTGACTCATATAAAAATAATAAAATACAAATGCATATCTTAAAAAGTAACAACTACAACTATATACATATACATATACATATAACTAAACCAATCATAGCATAATAATATGTATATGAAAAATACACACACCTGCACATGACCCATAAGCTAATAAAATACAAATACAAATACCTTTTCAACTTTATCTTTTTTGAATTCATATTCAGAAGAATTTTGACCAATAGGACTTGAAATTTTACTTGATTCTTTCATTTTCTTTGACTTCCTCTTTTTCTCAAATCTTTGCATTTGGAGGGGGGGGGGGGGTTGGAGATGAAGGTTTTCTTAATCCTTTTTGTTTCATAATTTTTGCAATCTTCTCCGGATCATTATGATACTTCAATCTCACCGCTTCTATGCTCACTTCTTTCTTCGATTGAATAGACGCAGAAATCAATTTAAGATCTTCATCTTGTGTTAATCCAAGACTAAATGATCGTAGATTATCAGAAACTAAATTAATAGGTGGTATACTTCTATTTGAACTTCTAAAATATGTGTGTTCTGCCATTATAGCAGACTTCTACAATCTTACAACAGAAAATTCACAAAATTCCTCAAAAAAAAAAATATAAGAACAAGGTTGAACCAAAAAAATTTATAAAAAATAAAAAAAAATTATAGAATATATGAAAGAGCTAACATGCAATAAATGTAATGTGATGGTTACCTTATTTGATGGAGCACAATATTTATCTACAATGTGAGAAAAATTGGATAAAATCTGAAAACAAAAATGGTTGGATTAGAGAGAGGTAAAATAATGAAGTGAAAATAGGAAAAAGGTAGAGTAAATGACGTGAAACACTCCTGTGTGGAGTTAATGGGCAAAAAATGCTACTTTTACTATAAAATATATTTTTGTGAAAGTATTGCTATTTATTGTAATTATGGTCTTAAGTTTGTTATTTCCTGTCATTGATTTAGTATTTCAAGAACTTAATAATCATTTTGATGTAATGACTAATGAATTACTTTTTGATGATTAGCTTAAGTTCTATTATTTTATTTGTTAATTTTCACAAGGATAGAAAAATAAAATTAGCTGAGTATTATTCAAGTTCGACTAATGATTTGATACGTTCTTTATGAAGCGACAAATCAATAGATAATTCTAATCTTATATCTCTCTTATTTATTATTGTTCACTAAATATATGTAGGGATCTGAATAATATTAAAGAATATAAGGATAAAATAGATTAAAAAATAAATTATCTCTTGATTTTTCAAATTGGATAAGCAAAAGTAAATATCAGGGGTGAACGTTTGGTATTTGATTCGATATTTTTAAAATTTGAATTCGATACTCGGTAATTAAAAGTAGATACCAAATATCATACTTGTTAGCTTCGGTTCAATAATTCGATAATCAATAAATTTTAAAATTTGAATTCAATAATCAGTAATTGAAAGTAAGTACAAAATAATTGTTAATTTCGGTTTAATAATTCAGTAATCAATAAATTAAATTCCAATTCGATATGATATTTAACAATTTCATGTTAAAGTTGGAGAGAAATAGCTCTAAAACATACACAATGGCTTCCGTCCAAACTTTTAGAAGCCTAATCTTACCTACTGGCTATTAATTTATGTATATTATTAATTTTAGAAATCAAATATCAACTTTTAGTCAACCACAATTCTGCAAATATATTCAGGTGAAACCTACTACTATCAAACTTTGCAAACACATTCACCAAATATCATTTTTTTTTACACTTCATAACAATAAACCAAGGTTATATATAAGTAATTTCTCACTTCGTCAAATAAACAAAAGAAGATGTTATTCAAACTCCAAATAGGATTTGACAATTTGAAGTACAACAACAACATACCTAGTGTACTCCCATCAAGTAGGGTCTGGGGAGTGTAAAGTGCACACAGTCCATCCCACTAACTCAGACAAAGTAGAGAGGCCGTTTTCGATAGACCCCCAACTCAGGACAGATAACATATAACAAACAAAATACATAAAAGCATGCAACCACACGATAATACTACAATAATAGATAGAAAAGGATAATAACATAAACAAGACATGCACAAGATAATACTAAAAAATATCTATTCGAAAAATATAGGTATCACCAATACACCACTGATGTACTCCTACACACTAATCCTCTACCCTAATCTACGCCCTTCACACCTTCCTATCAAGGGTCATGTCCTCCGTAAGCTGTAACTATTCCATGTCATGTCTAATCACCTTACTCTAATACTTCTTAGGCCTACCTATACCCCGCCTAAAATCATCCATAGCTAGCCTCTCATACTTCCGTTCTGGACCATCCGTGCCCTCCTCATCACATACCCAAACTATCACAACCTCACTTTTCGTATTTTGTCCTCCAACAAAGCCACTCCTATCTTTTCCTGGATAATCAATTTCTAACCCTATCCCTCCTGGTAAGTCCACATATCTATAACAATATTCTTATCTCCGCTACCTTCAACTTTTGTATATGGGAGTCCTTAACTGACAAACACACCGCTTCATACAACATAGCCGGTCGAACTACCGCTCTGTAGAACTTACCTTTGAGTTTAGAAGACACTTTCTTATCATATAAGACTACCAAAGCGATCCTCTATTTCAACCACCCTTCACCAATATGGTGCATGACATCCTTATTAATCTCCTCATTTCCTTGAATCATAGACCCAAGGTACTTGAAACACTCTCTGTTCTGGATGACTTTGGAATCAAGTTTCACTACCACATTTTTCTCATACGACGAATCACTAAACTTACATTCTAAATACTCTATCTTAGTCCTGCTCAACCTAAATCCTTTAGACTCAAGGATCTATCTCTAAAGATCCAACTTATCATTACCTCCTCTCCGAGTTTCATCAACCAATACTATATTATAAGCAAATATCATACACCAAGGTACTTGCCACTGGATATGTCACATCAAAACATCCATCACCAAGTTAAATAAAAATGGTCTAAGAGTTTCGAAAATTGCTCTAAATCCCCTTTAATCGTCTTACTATAGTTTGCGCATCATCGTACGTGTCCTGAATCAACCTAGTGTGTTCCACGGGCACCCCTCTATCCTCCAAACAACTCCACAAAATCTCCCTGGGAACTTTGTCATACGTCTTCTCAAGATTGATTAACACTATGTGTTAGTCCTTTTTTTTCTCTCTTTAAACTGCTCTACTAATATCATCATGAGGTGAATAGACTCAATAATCAAGTGATCTAGCATAAAACCGAACTGTTCGAAAAAATAGTCATGATCATTTTTAATCTCAACTCTACCACCCTTTCCCCAACCTTTATAGTATGACTCAACAGCTTGATACTTCTATAGTTGTTGCAACTCTGATTGTCCCCCTTGTTCTTATATAAAGGAACCATCATACTCTATCTTCATATTTCGGGTAACCTTTCTACCCTAAAAATGGTACTAAACAATTTCGTCAGCCACTTCTAACTTGCCCCGCCAGTGCTCTTCCAAAAGTTTACCAAAATCTCATCTGGCCCAATCGCCTTCCCTTATGCATCTTGTAAATAACTGGTGACTTCCAAGCTATACCTCATATTAGAAGATAATATGGTCTCTTCCAAATATAGTGACCTAATAAGGGTTGGGGTCAAATCCCAAGGGAATACATGAAATCATGGCTCTCAGCTATTGTAATCAGCGGACAGAACTGGAAAAGTAAATGGGGGGTTTGAGTATCAATGTCAAACTAGTCGTAAATATCAACTTTGGTTGTAATAAGTTGTAAGTGAATACTAGGATTTTGTTTCACCTGGCTTCTAAGCTCCATAGGATTATCGTGCTTTGCTAAACCAACCCGATACCTTGCATGTATAATTGATAAGACGTACCTTCTATAGTCTTTTAGATGAGTAGAAGGATTTTACCTTTACCTTTTGAGTATCAGCATGCCGCCTTACTAACCCTTATCTTGATCCTAGTTAAATATTATCTCTTGAGTCTCTAGTTATTAGATAAAACCAAAACATCTTACTAAGATAGAATCTAGAAGCGTGGATCGATAGTTAAACTCTAAATTACTATTGTCTTTATCTTTTCCTAGTCACTACTCCTCTTTTGGAGTAAGTAGCAATAATATAAGTGGGATCCTAATGTGTGCACCCATTAAGAAATTATTATAGTAAAGATAAAGCAATACATGCATGGGTATCGGTTCAAAACAACAATAGCACTTCCCCTACTCCATCAATCCGTCAGGGTTTTCACAACCCTAGTTATGGGTTTTTAGCCACTCAAGCTTGTGAAGTAATTGACAACATTCATGATGGAAAGCATAGATGAAATCACAACAATAAGAAGTAGAAAATCCACAACCATAACTTAAATAATCAACCAATGTCAATACAAGAAAATCCCAAGATCAAAATCAAATCTTGGAATAAAAATATGTTTGTTATTATAAAAATTGTGTAACTCCTACTAAAAAAAACAAGGTATTTATTGTACATGAGGAAACCCTAAAATCAAAGTCCGAACAAAAAAGAAAAGCTGAGTTGGTGGCCACTTGTACTTGTGTTCTGCCCTTGGCCGCAAGTGCAGGGTAGGCACACGTAGAGACTGCAGGTACAAGTCCTGAAGCCTAGCTCTCGAGATTTTGGCCCTCTTGCACATGCTTTTCCCACATGCGGTCCAGAAGTGCTACATACAGTCTGCAAATTGTGACTTAGCACGTGTCGAGTATCACTTTTTCAACTCTTTTTCTTTCTAGATCTTCAACTCTTCAATTCCTGCGCTTACCTTCATTATATACCAACCACAAGTACTACTTATGGTCCACATGTAGACTTAGCAAGTGCATGGCCTTCCAATCTTTGAAACCATGCATGGCCTTCCAATCTTTGAAACCAAACTTCAATTTCTACAACTTTAATCACATGAGTTGGCATGAACAATTTAGAAAGTATCACGAATATCCCAATTTATCAATTAAGTAGCCAAAAATACCATTTTCACCTTTTTCATGAACTTATCATCCAAAACCTAGTTTTTTTTCAAAATATCCAAAATGCATCATATCTATTAAAACAACCTCAGATACTTGTATATTTTCATAGTTTTAAGCGTCAAAAGTGCTATATTTCTATAGCATATCAACACCCTCAATTTAGAACATTTGCATGTCCTCAGGAAACAAAAAAACACAACAAAATAAAAATAATGCTTAACTAGGAGAATCTAAGCTATTCAAGGCAGTTAGTTAACACTTTAAGCTCAAAACACAACACCCCCTCCAATCTCACTTTTGAAAACAAACTATGTATGAATATGAAGCATAACAATGTGATGCAACGGAATCAAGGTATGGCATTACATTAACAACAGACAAACACACATATGTACAAGTTACACTTCCCAAAATAAGTAAATAGCTAGAATATAAATCAAGTGCCCTTATAACAAAGATGTCTCACTCACTCGTATGAAATAATACATGTCAATGCAAGGACAATCAAGATATGCTCACACTCAGAAGAGAAGTTCCAGTCAATATGCATCAAATATCATAGGCTTTCCCTTATTTTCTCTACCTTAGCATTCAGACAGTCAAGTTAGGATCACTATAGGACTTTTCATGGCTTGTAATGTAGGCTTGGGGGATGGTATGGTACATATGGACATATCAACTGACTAAGCCTCCTTGACACTACACTAACCTTAGTGTCTCACTTACTAGCTAATTACCTTTTATTCCACCCTTATTTCTTTCTTTTTATTAT
This sequence comes from Capsicum baccatum var. pendulum, assembly GCA_030864225.1. Taxonomy (NCBI): domain Eukaryota; kingdom Viridiplantae; phylum Streptophyta; class Magnoliopsida; order Solanales; family Solanaceae; genus Capsicum; species Capsicum baccatum. Next base: position 223,821,452 of record CM061559.1, on the reverse strand, counting down.
TTATTGCACATTCAGGTTGAGTATGGTCTCTTATTCTTTATTTTTCACTTTTTCACAATTTTTCTTTTTTTTTCTACCACACCTAGCCCTACTAACTTTTTCTCTTATTTTATCCTTTTAGATATCCACTTTACTCTACTTACCCCTATGACAACCACCTTTAACTTAGGCATTTTGCCTGAGTTGAGGTGCACAATGTCCAAGGAGGACCAGGACCAAAACAGGTTCATTATAGCACAAATGGGAAGGTGAATAGGGTAACAAAAAAATAGTCTACAAGGCTCAAAATAGGGATCAAGGGATATTATTCACAATGGAAGGTCATTTAGTCTAAAATTGGACTAGAATAAAAAAATAGTCTATTATCCTTTACTAACTGACTATCTTTCAACCTAGGCAAAGACTAACAGGCAAGTTTTGAATTCAACACACAAAGGAAACTAAGTAACATCTCATACACACATAGCACAGAGTCAATATTATAAGTTACTACCTATCCGGTTCATGAAATTATTAGAAAGTGATTATCATGTCCCTAATCCTAATGTCCTATCAAGATCTATAATGTTCACATATATATACATTCACACAGTTCTATAACACAAAATTTGGAGGGGTATTAAAAATCAATAAAAACATGACTACTATCCTAAATACTTAAAAATCTCCTAATTATACAAAAACACATCATAATACGAAACAAAATACAATACGACACAAATTTTGACCTAGACAAGCCGATTCTATAATCATACCATGGTCGATAGGAAAATATGCACAACAATAAAAATTTGTGGAGGCTAAGGTACATCCCACCCCAACTAAAAATTGGGCACTATCCTCAATGCCCTAAAATAATAAAAAACCAAGGGAAGTGACAATATACCTGGGACACACTAGGGACTCATGTCATGAGCATCCCCAGCTGGGGGCATATCAGCTAGCGGAGGCAGTGGTGGTGGCGGTGCACTACTAGATGATGGACCCGCTGCTAGCTCTGTACGTCTCTGTCGGTCAACAACTATAGTCTCCACTAAATTATGTCTGGCCCTTTTAATGGCCTGGTCATATGGCATAATAGGATCCTACAAGTCTCCAATATGACCTCTCTTGGCCCAAACTGCTGGGACCTTCTTCTCATCCCCCATGAAAAAAATCAAACTATCTCATTGCGTGTGGAGGTAGTATAAATGAAGGAGTGCCTACTACACTACTCTTTGTGAGAGAGCATACCTCTACTTTTAATACATTAAAATCCTCCCTTATATGGTCTAGATCCGACACATCTATCTCTATAAATTGAGATGCAACCCCTCTCTCAAACTTATTAAGCTGTGTCTGGAAGTTAATTCACAGTTCAGACAGTGCAACACTCTATGTAGCCTCCCTTCTGGCCCCTACCTTCTCGAATCTAGTCCTAATCTCTAATCTCATCTGCTCGTACAAGGTAGTCATCTCGATCTCAACAATCCTTAACTGAGCATATATAGCCCTCTGGCTGTCCACTATACTCTTCAAAAACTTACTAGATATAATGATCATACCTGTAGTAGGAGCTATAGTAGATGGGCGAGTAGGATTTGAAGATACACCAATCGGCTCTAAGGTAGAAGCCAGGACTGATAAAAAAGTAGTTGGTGTCCCCTCGCCTTGCGTACTCAAATCAGTTTGGGTCCTAGGTACTGCATCTGGCTCTATAGATCTCCTGGAAAGGTCTGGGTGTGCCATACCTTTCTTACTCTTTATCTGGGACGTAGCTATAGCTTGTACCCTCTAATTTATACCCGATATCTCAGGTACACCGACCTCATTATGTAATCTCTGAATCATTCAAGGAAATGGCAGATTAGCTAACTTCCCAAATTCTCTATCATGGATCTCATGCTAGAGATTAGCTGCCAAATCAATAGAATATTCGGCCCTTATACTAGCAACCAGGGCTGCTCAATCCCAAGTCTACAAATTATCCAAAGCAGTGAGAAATAGTCAATATCTAATAAAAAATCACCAAAACTTGGCCTCAAAAGTCAATAAGCCCTTCTTGATCATACCATGACCCTCAATCCATGGGGTTGCATCACCTAAAGGTGAAATATATTTGGATATCCACCTAGCCATCTTAACCCTTTCTTATCTATGCCCAACCTCCTACATAATGTGTTGATCTCATGTGACTCTTAATTTGTTGTCACACTCAGCTGTAAATATGGAATTAATAGAATCTGGGCCAAAAATGAGTAAGCGGATTGCCTCTACTAAAACATCAACTCTGACCCCTCTCACAAGTATGTGATCAAGCAGTGGCTACTCTATGTGCCTCATTGGTCCTGTTAATATGTGCATGGGAAGACCTATTGTATCTCTGTATGATGTGTAAGACTCATGTACTATGTCTATGCTGTACAAATTGAGTGGTCTGGTCATCCACTCTAATTGATATTGATCGAATTCAACCCGTAACTGTGGTGCTCTGCTAAGCCCAAATAGATCAATTTGATGCTCCTCATAAATAAGCCTTTTAGGCCTACCAGTATCTAAAAGAATATTATCTATATCATAAACCACTCACATATCCTCTATACACCATCTCGGAGTCGCCTTCGTAGCTTATTTAGGTACAAGACTCTGCCCATATTATACTGATGCCTAGATGGAAGCCTTCTCTGTACCTTCCTTAAATTGGGATAAATCTGACTTTTGTACATATGTGGTGGTACCCTTCTCAGACTGGGGTGCCACTGACGACTCCTCTTGCTCAGCATCCTTGAATGAATCTTGGGTCTCCTCCTTAGATTGAGGGTCCTGAGCTATAACATGTAGAGTAGACTCAAGACTCTGTCTCTTCCTCATCATCATCCTCATATGGTGGAGGAGTGTGTGGGGGTGATATCCGTGATGACTTCATTCTTCATTGGGATGAAACTGCCTGAGCAGTTTGGCACATCTGCCCTCTAGAAACTCTACGTGTTACCCCAACTGAAGTGTCTTTATGTTGCTGCATTGGGTACTCCTCCACTGATCCACTAGGATTGGGAGACTCTACCCTTCTTCTCGAGGTATCAACTTTCTTGTTCATAGTATCTTTAGGTGCTATATGCACCTGAAAAACCAGATGTTAGTTTCCAACAAAAATGAGGGATGGCAAAAGTTGAAGAAAATCTTAAAATTTGAAAAGTTCAAATTTTTCCTCAATTTTCACACCCCTATAACCTGTTTGAAATCTCAAAAAGTCCATGTGCACACACTTATCAAGAATCATGATTTTCAAAGTAAACTAACATGCTCAACTTGTGGTATTACTCTAGTCATTCAAGTTCAACTTCCAGTTGGGGCCTAACCTTAGAATTTTATTCAAAACAAGGCCCTACATTATGATTTTAGGCTACTTCAAGGATCCTACATACAATCATAATAGAATCTATATATTTTCCATGGGAATATAGATATCAACTTGTGTGAACAATAAATAAATTAAAACATAACCATTAGGAACCAAGAAAGTTACCTCTTTTATGATGAACCAAAAGTGAACAAAGAAGAACTCGAGCAAAATCAAAGTTGAAACTTATTTTTAGTGTATTAGGACAAGTAGGTCTCTCAAACAAGTGTTAATTTATCCTTTACTTAAGCGTGAGGTTAGTTTGTGTTTAAAGTGGGAAGTTTGAATTCAAAGAGAAAAGTGAAGTTTTGAGAATTTGCATGAGTTGGAATGAGGTTAAGAATGTTTAAATACGGATGGGGGCTATTTTAGGTCATATATAAGTATTGGTGGGCCCAAAATTTTAGTTAAAATTTGGGCCCACTTATGACCTAGCCGTGGTAGTCACTTGCACCTGCCACCTGCGTCCAGGCTTTGGGCGCAAATGCTACCTGTGACCAACAGGTGTAGGACGCAAGTGTAGGGCCTAAAATTGTCCTGCTTTCCTGCAATTGGGACTAGGTTTTTTGATATTTCTCCAACTACTTATGGTCCCGTAACTTAAGCTTATGGTCCCAAAAGTATGAATAGGTGCCAAAGTCCACAACTTTCTATTCTCATCCTCAAAACTTCAACTTTTCAATTAGTAAAATAGATCGGTGGACCCTTGTACTATGTTCGATTTGTTAAGTGAATACTCCTACTTACAGATTTGTCATCTGAAACCTTGAACCCATTAAAAAGTAACATTTTAAACCCTTATTCGCTTTTGTGACATTAACTTGATGATTTGGCAAAACGCGTGTAAAACATGTGCATTTAAGCTAGTGAGGCCAGTTTTTTACCTTTAAAATATTTTAAAAAAAACTATAAAACTTTTTTCAATTAAAGGTAACATAAATAAATAAATAAGTAATAAAATCTCATTTCTCTTTTTCTGCACCCACTGTAAACCACTCTCCCCCCTCTACCTCTATTTTTACCATTTTCACCACTAGTCCACCACCATCAAGCCTCTATTTTCCTCCATATTCACCATCACCATATCCCTACCTCTTCATTTTCCACCACCATCATATACCTATTCTAATTTTCTCAAACAATTACCCTAATTAAAAATCTTCTTAAATCAAAGAAGAAACTACCAAATTTACTAATTTATCAAGTAAAATTTTCAATTTCTCCAGTTCATCCATGTGAGAAACGGAGAGTAGAGGTCTGTTTAGTTACATTTACTGAATCTTGAAGCTTTTCTAGTGGTGGATGGATTGTGGTTGTTAGAGAAGGAACTCATCGTTAATGAAAGAAAATAGAGTTGTAGGCATTGTGATTGATACAAGATTAATTTTGATTGAAGATTGGTTGAGTTATTGTTGTTGGAGGGGATGGGGGATGGGAGGGGGAGGGGTTAATGAGGAGGGACATTGGAATATGAGGGAAATCCATGTCAGAAAAAGGAAAAGGGACAGTAGAAAAGGAAAAACATGTGGTTTCTTAAGGAAAGATTTGAGTGAATTCATCAAACTTGAGATTTGGGTCCCCTGAATCTGATTTTAATTATGAAAAGGGGTAGTGGAGATTGTAAGTTTATGGTAGATATGGTTATGGTTACTCAAAGGGTAAAATGATGTCCTCCTTTGATTTCCATCGTGCACTCTTTCATCATCTTCTATTCACAGCTTGACCAAAATTTGTGTTTCCATAGGTTTTAGTTGGTGTTTCTGTAGGTTTTGGTCAGAATTTAGAGAACAAGATAAAGGTCAATTTGTTTTAGTTTTCATGGGTGTTCCGGCGATATGGCAGTGATAGTGAGATAAAGAAGAAGAAGAAAAAGAAGAAGAGGTAGGAGGAAATGGAGTTGGAGTGTGGCAGTGATGGTGAAATTAACAAAATATGTTAATTTCCCATTTGTCATTGGAAAATGACATGGAATTCCACGTGGCCTCATTTGTATCACACTCACATTAATCAAATTAGAAAAAAGGTTTAAATTTTTATGTTTGGTTGAATTTAAGGAGTTAAATCTAATATTTTGATGGGTTGAATTGCTTAGATGACAAACGTTTAAGTAGAAGTAATCATCTTTACAAATCAGACCAATTACAACTTTCCATTCTCATCCTTAAAACATTCAACTTTTCAATTTATTGTTTAACTTACCTGGACAGTGTGGGAATTGTGACCATGATGGGTTGGTCACATCATTCCCTTGCTTGAAACTCGATGAATGTAGTATTCTTACCATGTTTTGGGTAAGTCCATATGCTAAAATGTACAAAAGAAAAACAACAAAAATGTGAATACTAAAATAGTGGGTTGCCTCCTACTTAGTGCTTGATTTAATGTAGAGATAGGATATGGATGTGTTGGTTACTCAAATTTCACCAACAAGCCCATAGGTTTCCTCCCATGCAGTGCTTAATTTAATGTCATGGCACAACGTAGCTATCTTGATAACTCAGAATTTATCAAGATACTCATAAGAGTACCCTCCAGGGTCATCAATACAATCGATCACTGACACCACCCTCATGTTGGTTGGATACTTCATTAATTTTTGGATGTTGAATATGGACTTCTCACCATTGAATTTGAATTTTAACTCTCCTTTCTCCATATCAACCATATCTCTACCCGTGGCCATAAATGATCTTCCCATTATGATGGGCATCTCTATGTCAACCTTATAATTTAGAATGATAAAGTCATCCACAGAGATAAAATTGTCCACTCTCACAAAGACGTCAAATGAGATTCCCACAGGTTTCTTCATTGTGTATTCAACCATCAGCAACAGCATTAAATTTGGTTCTAAAGGGTTTAAAACCAATTTCTTGAATATGGCTAGCGACATCAAATTTATGTTGGATCATAAGTCACATAGGGCTTTAGCAAATTGGGATGACCCAATAGTACAGTGAATGCTTTGAGGTCACCCATTTTTTAGCTAAAGACCTCGTAGTGACTGCACTACAGTGGTGTAGTCCATCCACATCCTCGATAGTAGCTTCTTTCTTCTTTGTGACTAACTGCTTCATAAACCTGACATATCCAAGCATCTGCTCCAATGCCTTGAGAAGAGGAATATTCAAGCTCAACTCTTTTAGCATCTTAATGAATTATTTGAATTTTTCCTTCTTTTTTTTTTCTTTAGTCGCTGAGGAAAAGGTGGGGAAGGTCTCAAAATTTATCTTATTTCCTTCTCAATAACCGGGCGCTTACCTCTTTCTTTAGCAACCATATCATCACCATCTGTTGTCTTTTCTGACTCCATAATAAGTGTCTCATCAACAACAGCTTCCGTAATAGGTAGTGGGGTATTCATAGTAGGGATACCACTCTTAATGGTAATAGCAAGAACATGACTGTTATTTTTTAAATTCTGCACAGTGTTGCTCATCCCTAACATCCAATGGTTAGGCACCAAACTCAACTTCTTCTTAAACCTGAATCATGCCTTGTGCATAGATTCTAATTGTAGCTACCTAAAATTATAGATCTCATCCTTAAGCTGTAATGTCTTGGATGGATAAAGGAACATGTTTTTTCATGTGCAACTCATTCCATGTAGTGATAAAGCCTTTTGGCAATTCCTCTAACCATAAAAATGTTTCTCTTGTAAGTTAGAAGGGGAACAACCTCAGTCTAAGCACTTCTTGATTCACCCCTGGATTTGTATACGAACTGCAAATCCCGATGAAATTAGCAAGGTGCAAATTTACATCATCTGTAGGTAAACCTGCAAATACACGCTTCGAATTTAAGAGCTGGATTATTGCACTCGTGATGTCAAACTTGATGCCTTAGGGTAAAACATGAAGAATAATGGCTCTAGTCTCTCCCGTTTCAACGTATCCCAGATCTTTTTCATCATCTATATATGGCTGCACATACTAATATTTTGGGATCACTTGAATACGGGCTCCTCTAGCTCTATTTTGATTCCTACCGAGTGTTTCTCGGTGGTCTGATGCTTGTCTCTGCTTAGCTAACTCTGCCTCCCAAGCTACTTGCTAAGCTTCTTCTGCTGCCCTCCTCTCATTTTTAGCTTGAGATAAAAGCCAATTATTCTGTCGGTCAATAATAACCTGAACTCCTTTAGAAAGAGGGGGAGTTATAACATCCCGAACCTCTTCAGGATTATCATCTCTTTTCTGTTCCACTATCCTACTAGGTGTTTGTAGGATCCTCTTTGGATTTGGATTTACTGGGAGTAAGGGATTGTCTGTACTTTGTGTACTAGGCATACATCAATGTATACCCAACTAAGAACAATACAAAAAGAAAAACCCATAAACTGCAACAACATTAAATCATAAATCAAGACCGTCGTCCCCGACAACAACGTCAAAATTTAGTAATGTTCCCGCTACACCTCATCTCAAAAGATGATACGATCGCTGCCAAATATAGTAATCCAACAAAGGTTGATGTCGAATTCTAAGGAAATACGTGGAATAGAGGCTCTCGACTGTTGTAATCAACGAGCAGAACAAGAAAAGTAAATGGGGGCATTTTGAGTATCAATGTCAAACTAGTAGCAAATATCAACTTCGATTGCTGTTAGTCGTAAGTGAACACTGGGATTGTGTTACCTCTGGAATCTCAAATCTGTAGGCTTATCGTGCTTTGTTGAACCAACCCGATACCTTGAATTCAAAATCGATAAGTTATTTACCTTCTACAGTCTTTTAGACGAGTGGAAGGATTTTATCTTTTACCTTTTGAGTCTCAGAATATTGCCTTACTAACCCTTATCTTGATCCCAGTTAACTAAGATAGAACCCAACCATCTTACTAAGATAGAACCTCGAAGCGTGGATCGACAACTAAACTTCAAATTACTATTGTCTTTAAATTTTCCTAGTCACTACTCCTCTTTTGGAGTAAGTAGAAATAATCTAGGCGGGATCCTAATGTGTTCAACCATTAAGAAACTATTATAATAAGGATAAAGCAATGCATGCATGGGTATGAGTTCCAAAAAATAATAGCACTTTCCCTACTTCATTAATTCGCCAGGGTTTTCACCACCCTAGCTATGAATTTTTAGACATTCATACTTGTGAAGTAATCAACAACATTCATGATGGAAAGTATAGATGAAATCACAACAGTAAGCAGTAGAAAACCCACAACCGTAACTGAAATAATCAACCAAGTAAATTCTAAGATCAAAATCAAATCTTGGAATCAAAATATGTTTGTGAATATCAAAAGTGCATAACCCATACTAAAAAACATATAAAGGGTATTTATAGTACATGAGGAAATCCTAAAATCAAAGCGCGAACAAAAAAAACTGAGTCAGTGGCCACTTATGCCCTGCACATGTGGTCTTCCCTTCGACGTAAGTGGTTCTTGCGGCCTGCAGGGTGGACGCAAGTAGAGACCACAATTACAAGTCCTGCTGCCTGGATCTTGAGATTTTGGTCCTCTTGCATATGATTTTCCCACAAGCGATCCACAAGTGCTATATGCAGTCCGCAAGTGGACTTAGAAAGTGCCAGGTATCACTTTTCAACTCTTTTACTCTCTAGATCTTTAACTCTTCAATTCCTGCGCTTACCTTCATCACATACCAACCACACGTGATACTTATGGTCTACATGTAGACTTAGCAAATGCAGGGCCTTCCAATCTGATACAAAAAAAACAAGGAACACATGGAATTGGCTCAAAATAGTCCAAACACACTCTAAAAATAGTCCACTAATTCAAAGAATCGAGGACCCTTTTGAAGACCACTCTCGAATTCAAAAATGAAATACAAGAAGGACAATATAACTAGGTGTTTGACACCTTTTGCATCCAATAAAAAACTAATTTAACAACACAAGATGAAACTACAATGAGAACAACAACAACAACGACAAAAATGGCTTCACAATACAAGATACAAAACGGATACAAGATTACAAAAGAAAAAAGACAAATAGGTAGACCACATAAAGGTATAATGTTAAGAACCCAAGAATGGTAACTCTTGGACCCTTAACACTACACACAACAATAAACCTATATCTTTAAAAGACATAAGATTGGAATCCACCTCCCAAGTATTAATGTTTCTAAGCAAATGCAAACACAAGTGATTCTACACTTGTCTAAGCCCTAATTTCGGTTTTTGGTGCCTCAAGGAAAGAGGACTTGTGTTTCTTTGTCTTGTAAGACTTACAATTTCATTCATAAACTAAGTGAATAAACCCTAACATGTTTCTTATATATTACAAAACAAATAGAAGTTAAAATGACCAAAAAAGCCCTTCAAGAATGGGCTGCCCCTCTAGTGTATGGAGTGGACTGTCTTAGTGTGTATTTGGGCCTTTAATTACACTTCTCTTGCACATACACTTGGTAGATTTCAATTCACACCCACATAAGTCTATTTCCGCGATTATTCTCGTATCACAATCCTTGCAACAAAACTTTAATTTCTTCAATTTTAATCACATGAGTTGGTTACGAACAATCTAGAAAGTATCACGAACATCCCAAATTGATTAATTAAGTAACCCAAAACACCATTTTTACCTTTTTCATGAGCTTATCATCAAAAACTTAGTTTCCTACAAAACATAGCCAAAACACATCATATATAACAAAACAACCTCAGAAACTTACATAATTTTATAGTTTTAAGCGTCGAAAGTGCTATATTTCTATAGCACATCAATAGCCCCCTTGACCTCATCCACCTTTGTACACCTATAATAATCATAATCGCGACACTTCTTTGAGTTCTCCAAGTCCCTCAGCACGAAACTTTTACCCTCCTCATTATTCAAAAGACTATGGAAATAAGATTGCCACCTCTTCTTAATGAGGGCATCCTCAACCAACACTTTACCATCCTCTCCTTAATGCACTTCACTTGGTCAAGGTCACGAACTTTCCGTTCCCTAGCCTTTGCAAGCCTATAAAACTTCTTATCCTTGTTTTTCTCCTTTAAAGCTGATACAAGCTCTCAAAAGCTGCTATTTTTGCCACTGTAACCACTACCTTAGCCTCTTTCCTATCTAACTTATACTCTTTCATATTCTTCTGCTTCTCCCTGTTATCCTTTCTCTCCACCAACTTAGAATACGCCTTAGTCTCTACCTTTCATTTGACTTCTTCATTCCACCACCAGTTCTCCTGGTGCTTGCCCAATCGACCTCTTGAAATACCCAATACCTCTTTAGTGGTCTTCTTAATACAACTGATAGTTGTCTCCCACATACTGTCTACATTCTCTCTACTCTACTAAGCTCCCTGAGTCGTCAAATTCTCCCCTATCTCTAACGCACTCGCCAAAGTCATGCTACCTCACTTAATCTTGGGTTGATCCTCCGCTTCCCACTCTTTTTGCCTTTTCTAATTACCAAGTCCATTGCTAGAAACTTATGTTAGATCAAAATAATCTCGCTAGGTATGACTTTAAAGTCTTAAAAATTGCTCTATCTGTCTTTCTTAGAAGAAAAAAGTCTATCTAAGTGTTGGCCACCAAAATATAAAAGGGAATAAGGTGCTCCTCTTTCTTCGGGAAGCCCAAATTCTCTACCCATAACTCAAAAGCCCTAGCAATATCAAAAAGAGAAGCCCCTCCTTCATTCTGTTCCCCAAAATCGAAACCTCCATGCACATCATTATAACTTCCCGATACAAACCCAATATTTCCATTGAAATCCCCTCCAATGAAAGCTTCTTAGAGGTCGAAATATCTCTCACCATCTCATTTAATACCTCTCAAAAGACCTTATTCTCCTCCTCGTCCAAGCTTACTTACGTAGCGTAGGAACTAATAACATTCACCGGAGACCCTTCATTGACCAACTTAATCGACATCAACCTATCGTTGACCCCTCTAACTTCTACCACCTGCCTCCTAAGTTCTTCATCCACTAAGATACCCACCTCATCCTATATCTCATGCTATCTGAGTACCATAACTTATACCCACCTATATCCCTTGCTTTAGAGCCTACCTATTTGGTTTTCTGGACACAAGCTATACTAATCCTTCTCTTCCCAAGACTTCACTAGCTCTATGGACTTACCCTACAGAGTTCCTATGTTTCAAGACCTAACTCGCAACATAGAAGCTCTCTTATCCCACCAAATCATACTACCCCCAGCCCCTAGCCCCAAACTCGATCCTAGACTTGACCCTGACCCAACACCTCCCAACCTTGACCTCGACCTATGACATGGCCATAGTCTACCATAACCAATCACAACCACTATGCAATTAGGGAAAAAAAAGGGAAAAAAAGAAGAAAGAACAAAGGAGGGAAAAAAGGTAAGGCTAAAAGGAC